>BSBM01000619.1:6652500-7400000 GCA_027924585.1 Larix kaempferi
GGAATCTATTTGGATCCTTGGATTGAATTATCATGCTGCTTGGACACATTTGAACTCTTCTTACATATAGTGGATACCTCAAAAGAGCATTTTACATTTGAAGCAAAGAGCAATCATAATCCTTGAGGTATGGTGACAATTTTATCTTATTAAATCTATTTTAGTCTTCATTCACTTTGTTTGAATTGTATCTATTTTAGTTTTTCCTCATGAATTGTATGATAAATGTATTTTCGTCTTATTAATCTTCAACATAGACAATAAAAACATCTTACCACAAAAAACTACAACATGCACAAAGCAATGCTTTCAACCTTTCATGAAGATAATAAAAAAAACTTACTTGTATTGCCACCAATAACCTTTCATAATCACATAAATCCATCTAGTGCACAAAAATTTGTTGAATTCCTCATGATTTCACTACAACAACTCACACAAACACCTAAATAATCAAACTCTAAATCTTTTGGGGCTATTTCCCTCATCCAAAACATGAAAATGAAGTGAGTAGCAGCTTCTCCTTTTGTATGGAATGTGCTCCTACTAACATCCCATACCACCATCCAACTGAGTTCCTAGAGGTGATGTTGTTATATCTAGGGAATTCTCAATAGATTTTAAGATTATATGAAAACATTGTCACTAGATGTTGTTGTACATACTCAATTGCTACATCGAGTTTTAATAATCATGCACATCGAGTTTTAATATCTTATTTGTTATTTGTTCTTGCAGGGGTGATATTTTTGTTTTGCTAAAAAATGTATTGAATATGGGAAACATACGTAATAATAAAATAAATTATAGAAGGAAGGAGCCGTCCCATGAAAAGGCCTGTGAGATAAGAGAAAAGGCCAGGTTGTAAATAGAAAACCATAGACATCAAAATGTTAATGCCCTATATCCATCAACAAGCAATGACGAATTGGTTGAAGTCAATAAAATCTTGGTTGATACCGAATATGAAGGGATGGATGTTGAACAAGTTGTTAATTGGAAACCTCCCCAAGAATGGCACACACATGTCAAACTGTAACATCCCTCCAATTTGATTCCTATTATTATTATTTTTTTAACTGTAATTACGAACTGTGTAAGTTGCCCTGGTGAGGAGCTCAAGGCCAAGGCCCCACCAATGGACCCCGAGCTAGTGTTATGTTTATAAGTCTTATCTTAAGCATAGAATATTAAGAATGGTAATGCAATGTTGGCTTAAAATGACCCAGAGGTTTCCAATTAGACCCAGGTTCTTTGCGGTTCTCCCTTTGACCAACAAAACCCCTTTGCACCGGCCCTTTCGGCAACAACCTGCGAGCAGGTTGAGGTCTCACCCGAGGTGTATCTTATGGGGTGCTGCAGAATCAGGTTTCCATAGTAAATGATGAGTTGTTTATCTGAACAAGTTGCGTAGTGCAGGATAGAAGGATGGCACTGCATGGCAAAGTGATGTGGTGCGCAGCAGGATCTATGCTGCAACTAGTACTGCGCGGTGGAGGCAACACTGTGGGCCGCACTAAGGGTTTCTTACTACTGCGACTCTTCTTCTGGACCTGCGAGTCACCCACACTTATCCTCTACTTGGAAGATCTCAGAAATGTTAAGGAACTGAAATGAATATCACTCATCCATTCATTCAGGAACTTACTGGTTATCTTTCTAGCGTACATTCTAGAACTTGGATTATTACAATGTGAACCGAAATGATAAACATGATTAACTATGCTGCGTTCCTTCACTGTGCTTAAGAAAGTATTTAAACTTAAATGACTGATTCACATCCTTAACGTAGAACTGAAATTTTTGCCATTCATCTGCTTCCGTGGAACCTAGCATATCATTCCCAAACTTCTCCTATTGGTAAATGCATATCAAAGTTCTCATATTACAGCATGCAAGGAAACATTCAAGCATTCATTCTACAGACAATACAGACAGTCATTCATTCATAAACATCATCACATTACACAGGATTTAATGTGGTTCATTTCCCCAGATGGAAAGCTACGTCCACAAGAACGGTTGGTAATATATTTCTTTCAAAAGGGATGGGGCAACCATTCTTAGTCTGCGCACTTAGCTGCAGACTCTTCTTTCTCTTGGTTAGGTCTTTACGCACACAGCTGCAGATCCTTTACAATCTTCTCAGCTCGGAGAGATTTTACAATACAAAAAGGTTATCTCCTTAAGTTCTCAGCAAAAACAAAAGAATAACAATAATCCAAAAAGAGAACAACAACCCGAGAACCCCCATCCCATACAAAATGTCTTCTTAAATAGATCATGCCTGAAGGTCATTTCCGTACAATATTCAAGACCTAAAACCCAAAACCCTAAGGGTTTCCAAAACTATACCGGTTTTCCAAAACCAGCTTGCTGGCTCCTGGTAGCGTCTACTTGATCATGGCGGATCTCCACGTCCTCATCCTGTCGCTATCGGCCTTCCTATCGCACGCATGCCTACAGGATGCTTCTGCCGAACCATTTCTCTTCTAACGGTTTTACCTTCTAAGCGTTCCAAACGTCGCTTTCCTTAACAACCCACACGTCGTCGCCTTCCTGTTTTTCCTACGTCTGCCGCTTGGCAATCCTAAAATATCTTTCCGAAAATGGATGCTACTAGTCGAGCCGGTAGCTACACTTAATACTTGTCCAGCACATCGCTTTGCTGGCTCCACGTGGCCTCCTAACTCTGCAGCACTACTTCGGCACAGTTTTGGTCTTCGCATCATGGCCAAAAATTCGACGCTGCGCACAGCTCTGCAACCTGGTCAAAAGTTGGATGCCGCGCGCAACTTCGTAGCATCCTCAATACTTAGCCAAAATTATGTTTCTGAAGTGCGCTCAGCTCAGATTTCCCTACTTGCCTCAAAAAGGTGCTTCCAAAACTTCATCTCAACTTGGGCCCACATGCCCCTAACACTTACCTGTGGCTCATCCCTGAGCCACTAATTGTTTCAGCTGTCTCACTCTGCGCCGCGACTAGTGGGACGAACTTGGCCACGAACTCGTCATATGTATTGCACAACTGCACCACTGCTTCTCTTGTATCCTCCTCAACCTGTTTAATTGTCTCAAGCAGTGTTGGAGTTATTTCTTGTCCAATTTGATCTTGTACCTGCTCCTGGTTATTGCGCAGTTCTACTAACTTATCTTCAATCTGCTGTGATACCGCCATGGCATTCTCTAGGAGCTGCTGCGACTGATTATCCATCTCAGTCTCTTTTTGTCGTAATTCCTGTACTTCTTTCTTTAAGCTGTATATCTCCTTGTATCTCGGTAGCCTTTCTCTGGGTGGCAGAGCTTTAACCTCTGCATTCAACTTATCCAGCATGGTCAGTTTTTCTTCTACCGTGGTCTTGACCTGCAGCAACCCTAGATCCTCTTCAAGGGTCGCGATTGCCTATGAAACCTTATCTAGGAGAGATTGGCACTTAGCCATCTCACTTGTGATGCTTTTCGAGGTAGCACTCACTGCTTGCTCTCTAACTTGTTGTTCAGTTAATGGCGTCTACTTATTCATCTTATCCTTCAATGTAGCAATATCGACCTCATAATAAATCTCTTTATCTTGCATCTCCGTCTGCAAGGATCTCACCATATCTCCGATCCTCAAAACTTTGTCCGCAGGATCATCCTGGATTTCTATGCCTTTGATATCCTTCGCCACATTGGATATGGTGGTCTCCAAATTCTGTCAGTGGTCCTGTTCGTTGTGTAGCTGTACTTTTGCCTTCTACTTAATTTGTCTATTTGCTGCGGTGAGTTCTGCCTGTAACTTCATTGATTCAACCGTACGTTCATTCATCTCCTCCACGATCTGCGTGTGGATGAAGTGCAATCTTAGTAAATGGATTTTGGCTAAGTCGAGCTCTACCCTCTCGACTCCCTTTGTGTCCAATACAACTTGCTCTGCCATTGGCAACACAACAGCCAATGGGTCCACATGGACAATCCTAGTCTTCGAAGACAACGTTATTTCTAGCTGTTGGCTTCCTTGCTGCAAGGTTCCTACCGACCTCCTTTCAGCCCCTACTTCTTTTGGCACAATAAGGCTTTTCTGGACATCGTCCATTTTCTTCATTAGGCCTTGCATTGCGAGCCGCGTCTGGTGCAGGTCATCGTGGATCACCATGTCCTTCTTTTCTTTAGCCGCCATAAGCTCCTTCATCTGCTTTGAGACTGTTTTGGCTATTATCTCGTAGTCATCATCATTGAGGATTGCCTCCGATTGAATCTTTGTAGCCTTCACCTTTTTCCTCGACTTTGGCTTCTCCAAAGTCTCAGCTTCTTTTCTCTTCCCTGTTTCTTCAATAATTGGGCATGAGAGTGGGATCGGCTCATCTTCTGCTGAATCTATCTCCACATCCATGACCTCTACGCAAAACTCTGCTGGCCAATCTTTCATGAGGTCCTCAATATCCTGCTCGTACATGATGTACTTTCCTGGGAACCACTTCGGTTTCCTCATTTGTGCTTTCGGCGATATGAAGATACATTTCATATCCGCCTCAAAGTCGATGATGCAGATATACTTCGACGTGACCTACTTTGTAATGCGGGGTGTCTTCATGATTGTGTCACGCAGCTGAATATAGTACTGGTAAAAGACTTATGTTGTTGCATGCTGGCACTCGGCATTTGTGTTTTCCCAGAGGTTGACGAACTTAAATCCTCTAGGATCCTTGGTGTCCATAATGATGCCCACATAATCTCCCAGCTCCTTCCATCTGCACAAAGCGATCAGGACGATGAGCCATGTGAAATGGAATTGGCCGCCATTCACCTGGGTGTCGTTGAGTTCTTCAAGGAACTCATTCAATAGAAATTGACACCAATTGAAGCTGTTTCCTTTGGTCGATGCGGCACCAAGGAGTATTGCGCCTGCAGACACCTCCGAAGGCCTAGTTGTTTTGAGCATCTTGCCCATGAGCAACTGCGTTACAAATCTTGTTGCTTTGTCCTCTATATCTTCTATCGGGAATCCTCTTTTTTCCTTCACCACCGAGTGGGTTTTCTTCATCTTCTCAACAACCTCTTTTTCTTTGCTCTTCCCCTGGAAGAATTGCTTAGGATCCTTACCACGCTTGCTTAGCCTAGTGATGCAGTGGATCAAATCAATGTTCATATCAATGTTTCTGTCCAGCCACAGATAACCTTGATGGATGCGCACCATGAGTGTGCGAACCATGATATTCAGTTATGGAGAACGGTCAAAATGTGGCAATCTCAGTAAGTTCAGTAGCCCTGACTGAACGACAGGTGCTAACCAACTGTCAGCTACCAAGTTCAGAGTTCCCTTGGCGTCCTTTTTCCAGCACATATGTTGGTCTGGTTGAAAATCTCGGTATTTGGGAACATCTGGTTCATCTTTCTTAATTCCCAAGAGGTCATAATCCTCCCATTTACAATCTGCTATCTTTCCCAGCAGATTCTTAGCAACGATTACATGCTTTGAGATAGGTGACAATGGGATTTCATATCTCGCATTCTTGGACAATTTAAACACAGGGGCATTCAGTGCCCGTGGGGAGATATATTTAGGTGTCATCTTCAAAGGTTCTATCTGAAAGACTGGCGATTTCTCTGCAGAGGATCCCATCTTTATGATGTTGGATCGAGGTGCATTTACAACTTTTCCCTTATCTTTTGCTTTTTCCTGCATCGTCGGATTAATTCTTGGTGATCTGCGGGATCCTTCACCTTGTTCTATGGCGACCTTCTTAACTGGAGTTTTCATTAATTGTTGAATCCCTCTGTGCTGAAAGATCCTCAGTGCTTCTTCAAGGGTCAGTTCTTCTTCTCTAAAGGAAGGTTCGGACATTCATAAATGAGGTAGCGGCTAAGGCAGACAGAATACAGATGGCTACTAGCTTAGAGAGGTTAATCGCAAGAAAATTCTAAGTGCTTGGTAATGCCCGCGAGTCTCCCAACGGTGTTATTTATAGGCATAGCAGACCCTCTCCCGCGCCCTTCAACGGTTAGATAAGCATTTAATGTGGTGTCCGTTGGTGAATTTGAGCGAATCCTTTGGTCTTCTCTGTCGTCAGCGTGCTCAGAACGGCTATCTTCTCTTTAAATGCTGAAGCGGTTGCTGCAACGGTCATCTAACGGCTATTTTTCTTAAAAGCCATGCAATGGCTATTTTTCTCTGAGTGCTACGTTGAACTGCACAGCAAGCCATCTGCAACCCTGCGTGGCAACTTTGCAGTGCCGAATATTTCCAACTGCGCGGCTTCCACTATATATATTTTTCTTCTTCTTCTTCTTCTTCTTTTTTTTTCTTCCGCGTAGCTTCAACAGTGATGCGCAGTGCATAGATCATTCTTCTTATCATACCTTCTTCCTTTTATCATACATGTATAGACTCCTTTTCATTTCTAGTGTCCACTTTAAACTATACTTGACACTTAGAACTTCCTTCCTTGGCTCGTTATTCAAGGTTCTGCAAAGCAGTTCTATCATTGTATAGCTTTAGCCTGCTTCCATTTATCAAAGTTGGCAAGGTATTGCCAGCTAAATTGGCTGACTGGACTGCACCAGTGTTAGTAACATGTATCACAGTATATGGGCCAAGCCAATGAATCTTAAATTTACCAGGGAATTTCATGAATTTGCTATCATACAGGAGGACTAAATCACCTACCTAAAAACACTTGTTCTTTATATGGCGATCATGCCATGCTTTCTCACGGTCCTTCTGAGCTTGTTGGTGGAAGCCTACGATGAAGCGATCTCCCTCCAAGTCCAGTAAGTGTAGTAATCTTTCTTCTAGAGCTTCGCAGTCTGTCATCCCTATAAATGTAGCGATTCTCAAACTAGGGACAATATATTCCATAGGCATTATAGCCTCCTTCCCATAAACCAACCGAAAGGGTGTCTGTCCTGTCAATTTCTTGCATGTGGTCCTGTATGCCCATAGCACAGATGAGATGCGCAGGTCCCAATCGTCTCTACTTACATTGCACACCTTAGTGAGTGCATTCTCCAATATTTTATTGAAAGCCTCCACAGTACCATTCGCCTTTGGGTGATATGGAGTACTGTGTTGATGACGAATGTAGAATTCTTCTATAAGCGCCTCAATTGTCTTGTTCAAAAAGTGAGTACCTTGGTCACTCATCAAAATCTTCGGACAGCCAAATCTAGTGAGTATTTCTTCAAAAATAAACTGCGTAGCAGTACTGGCGCTGTAGTCCTTAACAGGTTTTGCTTCTGCCCATCTGGTGAGGTAATCTATAGCAGTAATAATATACCTTACACCCATTCTTTTTCCTAGTGGGTTTATAGGACCCATAAAGTCTATTGCCCATTTTTCAATGGCTGCAGTGTCAACTGTGGATTCAATGGCATCTCATCTCGGTGTGATGGTTTTCCTATCCTCTGATAAACATCACAGTTCTTGCAATGTTCTTTGGCATCTTTATGGAGCGTAGGCCACCATAGCACTGCACACAATATCTTCTGCGTAGTAGCCCTTCCTGCATAGTGACCTCCCACGATTCCTGAGTGTGCGTCGACTAGAATAAATGGCTTCTCATGATCGAGTACGCACCTACGCAAGACTTCATCCGGCCCAAATTTGTATAACTGGCCTGCAATTATAATGAAGTCCGCGGCGCGCACCACTAACTATTTTTTCTGCTGGACCGAGAATTCCTGGGGTGCCAGCCCTGTGGTTAGGAAGTCAATGATATCCTTGTAATAATCATCGGCAACATGTATACTAAATAACTGTGCATCAGGCAGACTATCTTCAATATTCGTCGGTTCCTCTCCTGACTCGATCCTTGACAGATGATCAGGTCCCAAGTTCAGCCTACCTAGCTTGACAATAATTTCAAAGCCATATTCCTGGAACAACAATAGCCATCGGCATATGCGTCCCCCCTAACACTGGCTTGTTGACCAAATATTTCAACGCAGAATGGTCAGTAAACATAAGGAAGTGCAATCCCAGCAAGTAGTGTCTAAATTTTTGTAGGGCATATACCATCGCAAGACCTTCCCTCTCAGTAGCAGTATAGTTCTTCTCTATTGTTGAAAGCTTTCTACTAGAAAATGCAATAGGGTGGTCAATACCTTCCTCTCCTGGCTAAGCTAACACGATCCCCAGGGTAATACATGATGCATCAACATGGACATAGAATGGCTTCGTCTAGTTTGGAAATACTAGAATAGGCGCAGTGACCATCTTTTCTTTTAATGTGTCAAAACCTTGTTCGCATTCTGCGTTCCAAATGAACGGTGCGTCTTTCTTCAGCAGCTTTTCCATTGCTGCGGTTATCTGTGCATAACCCTTTATAAATTTTCTGTAATATCCAGTATGGCCTAATGTAGATTGCAACATCTTGACTGAATTTGGTGTTGGTAGGTTTGCAATAACTACAATCTTTGCAGGGTCTACCATCAATCCTTGCTTACAGACAATGTGGCCAAGTAAAATTCCATAAGGCACACAGAAAATACACTTTTTCAAATTCAAGGATATTTGATGCTATCGACATTTCTCGAGCATCATGCGGAGATTTGCGCAATGATTTTTCAATAGGACAAATACAGTCCAATCATCAAAATATGCTTCTAAAAACTTGTGCATAAAATCTTTAAATGCTATGACGACGACTCTAGAGAATATGGTAGGTGCGTTCTTCAGCCCAAAAGGCATGACGGTGTATTGGAATGACCACCATTCTGTAGCAAATGTTGTCTTATGCCTATCCGCGGGATCAATCCTGATCTGATGATAACCAGAGAAACCATCAGTGAAAGAATATGCCTCATTTCCTCCAACGTTATCAAGCACTTTGTCTGTGAATGGAGTAGGAAATGGGTCGTGCATGGAAGCATCATTTAGCTTTCAGAGATTCACACAAATCCTGATCTCGCCTTTTGCTTTCTTGTCTTGAACAACCATGGGGATAATCCATTCGGATTCTTCGACTGGTTCAATGATTCCTGCTTCTAGCATCTTATCGAGTTCTGCGCGGACTTTTTCCTTGTAGAGCAGATTCAATCTGAATGGCCTCTGCTTGACAGGCTCAGCACCTGGCTTTAAAGGTATTTTCATAACCCCTAGGTCTCCCAAAATTCCTTTCATCTCTGTAGATTTTGTTGGAAATAGTTCATGATACTCATGTAAGGTATCTGCGATCTCTGCAATAGTCTGGTCGTCCCAATAATCTCCTATTGATGCGAACTTCGGTTCTTTGTCTATGCCAATGTTCACTTTTTGTGTTTTTACTGGTCCAGTCATATCTGGGATTTCCAACAGAGGTCCTTCTACCTCACGCATGCCTTCTGATTCTGGTATATCTATGTTGCGTGGGTCATCCTCATCGTCTTCATTTGTATCATTGGTATCTTCAGCTAAGTTGTAACACTCGATCAAGTGCTCTTCATGTTCCTTCCATTCTGACTGTAGGTGCGCAGGAACGCACTCTGTCCCAAAAAACTCCTACAATGTTATGTTTTGATGATGACAGTCGTCCTCGAATATGCGCTTCTTGATTAGCTGTAATGCTTCATGGATTAGTGGATTCTCGTCTTCAAAACTGAAGTCCTTCCAGAAGTTCGCAGCGAGCAGCTCCCAATCAGTGAGTTCACTACGCAACTCCAGGTATAGGTACCATTTTTCTGGGATACCCGCATCCAATGTATTTACAAATAAATGTACCCATTCTATAAGTGGTCTTTCCACCCATGCTTTTGAACAAATTTCAATGTGTTGACTAGGGTCTGTCTGTCCATTATACTTTTCAAAGGGTAAGGTAACCTTTTCGGCGAACCGGATTTGCATCTTCGTTCTGCATTGATCCCAAGTGGTCAATGTTTTATTATGTGCATTCCACCGTCTGGCAGGTGTATCGCGCAATGCTATATCTAAAGCTGGCAATCTATGCTCATCTGGTATAACTGCAGTATATTCCCTTATGAAACTGTAAACATTAGCAGAACCATCATATGTGGGAATAGGTCTCACCTCTTTTTCGATCCAGCGCAGTGATTTTGTAACCTGCGCACATCTTCTTGCTGATACTTCATGCATATGGCTTTTCCAATTCTCCAGTCCTGTATCCGAGTCAGAGATACAAGAAGTGTCACATCGCCAACTGAGCGTACCATCCACAGTAGGATTAATGTAGTCTTCCTTGTTCGCAGTCAACTGGTATAGTCGGTCTAAATCTTGAGCTTGGAATTCCTCCTGAATCAACTCACTATATCTATCAACATCTTTAGGATCCAATGGTGTGATGACCCTAAGATGCTTCCCTTCAAAGATCATCTTCTTTGTCTTCAAGTTTATGATAGCCAAGTTATCCATAGCCCAATCAATTCCCAATATTGTTGGAAAAGGTTGACTATCATCCACAATTTCAATAACCTCAAAGTCTGCATGACTCTGTACTCCGTCAATGTCAACTACTACATTAGCTAAGCAGCCAAAAGGTATGACCTTTTCCTGATTAGCCATTCGTAACTGGATAGGTGACTAGAGCAACTTTGGTTGACCCATCTGCTGCCATGTCTGCTTAGTCAATACATTCACTTCTGATCCTAGATCAAGGATGACTTCATCCATTTCAAAATCTCCTATCTGCGCAGGAAGTCTCATCTCTCGGCCTGTTCTTTTGTGCTTCGTTATATCATGTACAGCACTATCTGGAGTCTTTGTTGCAATCTGAGGTTCATACTGGTTGATAAGCTTCTGGAGCTCTACTATGGCTTTTTCGCTTTTTAGTAACTTCATGCGGCTTCGCGAGAACTGCGCAACAGAAGTATGGACATCTGTCACAGTACTTGTTTTATCATACGGGGCCTCTATGTCTTCAACATGTGGTGTTTCACTACACAGCGGGATCCTTGATGACTTATCTGCTGGTTCTCTAAAGGTATCCTGCGCATCAATGAAGATCTCCTTGTTCTTCTATAGGTTAAGAGGGGGTGCTTTTCCTGGAGCTTTCCTTATCCATACTGTTTCAAGGGGATCCTTCTTTGTATGTGCCTCCCCTGATGTTGAAGCTTCCACTCCTCTGTCGTGGCCTGTCTCAGCGCCACTGCGTGTGACTACATTGATGCTCGGATCCACTGGTCTATTCTCTACTGCAATCCACTGGATGTTTGGATTCAGAGCCTCTATTCGTCTTCTCTTCTACATTTCCACCTCTAATACTAGGCAATCTTCAATGACATGCTCAAACGATTTACAATAGTTGCATGTAGTGCATGGGTTAACACAATCTCTAGACACGTGCTCGGGTTGGCCACAGTTATAACAAATGACTTTGCCGCGGCCTCTTCCTTGTGCCAGACCAGCATTTCTTCCTCTGCCACGGTATCCACCACCACGACCTCTATATCCTCCTTGGTCATATTGTGCATTTTCTTTTTTTGGATAGGTATCTTCTTGTACGAGGTGCAAGCCAGCGCCTCGCATTGAGTCCATATCCCTTTTTCTTTCATTCATTAATTCATATGCACGGCAGTTGGATTCATCATGTCCAACTAATTTACAGAAATTGTGGTATAAATTCTTAGGAGTTTTCACATATTTATGGATGAGGTAATAGTCTTCAGGTCTGTGTCCTGTGGTTCTACAAATTTCACACCATGGGGCATGATTCTGATTTAATGGGTTAGGCGCACCACTGTTAATATAGTCACGGAATAGAGGGAAATGCTCGCGGTCATGACCTTCTCCTTTACAACTTGTACACCAGACCTCCTGTCTAGGTTCATATCTTTGTTCTTTACCATTTTTCATACTTTGTAGTTCAAGTGTCAAGGTGGTTAGCTGGTTCTGGATCCGAGACATCTCAGAACTAGTATCACCAATCGGCAAAGCTTCCAGCTTCATTGCAATTTCCAAGGCCTCTACATGGGATAGAACCTTCTGCTGCATCAATGGTAATCTGATATGAGGTAACCGAGCATCAATGAACCATTCTTTAGGCTGTTCTAGTGGTATAACAAAACTTACTTGGTCTAGTAGGGTCTTAAATTTATGATCAAATTCCCAGACCGTTTCAGTTGGTCTCTGCTTTATTTCCTTCAGCTCAGTTATACACTGAGACTCAGACTTAGGTTTCTTGAACTCCACCACCAACGCAACTTTAATTTCTGCGAGGGTTCTCGGCTGTACGATAGAGTATTTCATAAACCAATGTAGCGCTCTATCCCTCAAAGTGGTGATGAGCTGTGCTTGCTTCACGACATCGTCCTGGATTTGTCTTACACTCTATATGGCTTCACAAACGAACCAATGATGATCAGGGTCTTCTAGGCCAGTTCCTCTGAATATTGGCATTTTCATATCAGTGTTTTCCACTGTGCTACTAGGTGGTAGAGCGCCGGGATTAGTGCGCGGTTGCTGTAAAGGGATCTGTGCAGTAAATACAAATGGGACTATCGGGAGAGATGGACTAGGCTGAGTCTTCTACAGGGTGGGTTGCGTAGCGGGTGGGTTCTGCGATAAGGGTGGCGTGGTTTGTGTAGACGATGGATTCTCAGGGGTAAATGGTTGTGCAACTTTGCTATCAAGATCGCAAGGGATATCAGTATCTATATGAAGTTTAGGGCCTTCCAGATTCTTATTAATTTTATATCTCTTACCACTTCTAAGAGTATGTGTCTCTTCGTCAGAATCAATATATGTATTTTTTATCATGACAAACTTCAAGCATATTACTGCATTCTTAGAACACCTTTCTTAGCTAACAGCATCTTAATGTATAGACTGAGATTGTTCAGGAACTTACCATGGAATCCTCCGAAAAAATGTGCTTCTACTTGGCTATAGGATTTGAGTGTGTCTACAACAAATTCTGTTACAAATCCTTCTAGCATATGATCGACCCAATAATCAACTGTGCATGACAACGGGCTGTCTAATGCTTTAAGCTGCACTGTGAGCTCGCGAGTCCACTCCATAGGAACTCCTCCTTGGAAACAGTTTTTCTTCTCTACGAATCACAAGATCCACGCATGCAGCTCGTTTGGAAACGATGCCCAAAAAATCTCATGAATGTCATCCAACAGATATCTATCTGACCACTGTGTGTCTCTTAGACGCAGATGTCTATTTTCTTGTCTGTTAAAATCGCTTATGGTCTTATCCCACCAAGCTTGGATTTCTGTGTTTTGAGGATGCCAATAGTCAGATCCTTCGGGGAACTGATATTCTTCTTCACGCATCGTGATTGCAACTCAATGGAACCATTTCAACTCATCATGGATTCTAGTGCGGCAACGGAACCATTTGTTGGCTTAAACTGACCCAGAGGTTTCCAATTAGACCCAGGTTCTTTGCGGTTATCCCTTTGACCAACAAAACCCCTTCGTACCGGCCCTTTCGGCAACAACCTGCGAGCAGGTTGAGGTCTCACCCGAGGTGTATCTTATGGGGTATTGCGGAATCAAGTTTCCACAATAAATGATAAGTTGTTTATCTGAACAAGCTGCGCAACGCAGGACAGAAGGATGGCGCTGTGGGGCAAAGTGATGCGGTGCGCAGTAGGATCTATGCTGTGAGCAGTACTACGTGGTGGAGGCAACACTGCGGACCGCACTAAGGGTTTCTTACTGCTGCGACTCTTCTTCTGGAACTATGAGTCACCCACACTTATCCTCTACTTGGAAGATCTCATAAACGTTAAGGCACTGAAATGAATATCACTCATCCATTCATTCAGGCACTTACTGGTTATCTTTCTAGTGTTCATTCTAGAACTTGGATTATTACAATGTGAACTGAAATGATAAACATGATTAACTATGTTGCGTTCCTTCACTGTGCTTAAGAAAGTATTTAAACTTAAATGACTGATTCACAACCTTAACGTAGAATTGAAATGTTTGCCATTCATCTGCTTCCGTGGAACCTAGCATATCATTCCCAAACTTCTCCTATTGGTAAATGCATATCAAAGTTCTCATATTACAGCATGCAAGGAAACATTCAAGCATTCATTCTACAGACAATACAGACAGTCATTCATTCATAAACATCATCACATAAAACAGGATTTAACGTGTTCACTTCCCCGGATGGAAAGCTATGTCCACAAGAACGGTTGGTAATATATTTATTTCAAAAGTGATGGGGCAACCATTCTTAGTCTGCGCACTCAGCTGCAGACTCTTCTTTCTCTCGGCTAGGTCTCTGCGCACACAGCTGCAGATCCTTTACAATCTTCTCAGCTCGGAGAGATTTTACAATACAAAAAGGTTATCTCCTTAAGTTCTCAACAACAACAAAAGAATAACAATAATCCAAAAAGAGAACAACAACTCGAGAACCCCCATCCCATACAAAATGTCTTCTTAAATAGATCATGCCCAAAGGTCATGTCTGTACAATATTGAAGACCTAAAACCCAAAACCCTAAGGGTTTCCAAAACTGCGCTGGTTTTCCAAAACCGGCTTGCTGGCTCCTGGCAGCGTCTGCTTGATCATGGCGGATCTCCACTTCCTCATCCTGTCGTTATCGGCCTTCCTGTCGCATGCGTGCCTACAGGCTGCTTCTGCCGAACCGTTTCTCTTCTAATGGTTTTACCTTCTAAGTGTGCCAAATGTCGCTTTCCTTAACAACCCATGCGTGGCCGCCTTCCTGTTTTTCCTACATCTACCACTCGGCAATCCTGAAACATATTTCCGAAAATAGCTGCTACCGGTCGAGCTGGTAGCTACACTTGATACTTGTCCATCACACTGCTTTGCTGGCTCCACATGGCCTCCTAACTCTGCAGCACTGCTTCGGCGCAGTACTGGTCTTCGCATCATGGCCAAAACTTTGACGTTGCACGTAGCTCCGTAGCCTGGTAAAAAGTTGGATGCTGCGCGCAACTTCGCAGCATCCTCAATACTTAGCCAAAATTGTGTTTCTGAACTGCGCTCAGCTCAGCTTTCCCTGCTTGCCTCAAAAAGGTGCTTCCAAAACTTCATCTCAACCTGGGCCCAACATGCGACTAAAATGATAAGTAACAAAACCCTCTCATAAGAAAAGGTAAGATAGCTAATAAGACTATGAGATTTATGTTTTAAGTCATAAAACATTGAGGGTGAAGAATCAATGATGTTTTTAAAACTCTTAAAAGAACCCATCTAAGAAGAGTCTAACATCAATGACTAAGTGGAAATTATATATATAGTTATATGTGTTTTGTATACCTATATATAAAAGGTAGATGGACTAATGGAAAGGAATAGTCATTTATATTATTACCATACTTTAACTTTAAGATTATGTTAATAATTATATATACAAAAGTCTTAAATAGTATACATTCTTATATTAGGCTAAAGGATATAATAACCTAGTCTTTATTCTAAATAGTAAAATTTAGACTATTATGGGAAGTTTAATAAGGATTTCCACTTTACCAACAAAGGACAATTTTAAACAAATTGTTAAGAAAAGAACTAATATGTATGAAAATGTATATATATATATTGAAAGTTATATATAAATATAAATAAATATATATATATATATATATATATAAATATAAGAACGTCTTAGGAAATCATACAAATGAATTTAAGGGAAAATATTATTTTATATATATCATATCGATATATATATATATATATATATATATATATATGTGGAGGCAAATTTAAGAACATGTATATAATTTAAAAGAGTTTATAAAATTATTAGAGGATACTCAACGTCGAGGGGTATCATTCCTTCTTACCTCAAATAGGAAGGATCACTAGTTTTAAGGTTTTAATAGAGTGGTGGTCTCCTTAGTCAAACATCAAAATTTTCCCCCACAACGCCACCTATTCAGTAATAAAAGCCTCGACCTCTACCACCTCCGATATGAGGAGCATTCTTAAAGAGGTTGTCTGGAGTGGAAGGGGCATCTTTTATTGAACTAAGAGGAGCTCTACCCATAACGTATAGATAGCACTACCTTTGTTTCCATTTGGCATTGCTTAGAAAACCACGCCTCACAAATGGCGTTTGATAGTCCAACGAACTCTCCAATGTGGGAGCTGGAGTTTTCAGTAGTGTTCAAATATTTATACGAGTAGTAAGTCTGTGAGGAAGGGGATGGATCTTAGGAAGTCATCGAGAGTCCGGAGGGGCATTCAGTTTTGGAAAATGCTTCCGCCAAATATGGCATGATATGAAGAGCCTCGCTGAGGATGGCACTTATGATATGAAGAGAAGCATTCTGAAAGGAGCAGTGTAAAGGGAAGATTTGGAGAAGAGTAGGACCCCTGTTGGTTACAGGTTTGCATTGTTTTCTTTTAGAGATCTCATTTTCCTTGTAGAGAAAATCATAAAGTGTTACTCTTCTGTTGTACGCATTATAATTTCCTGAATGGATGTTGACATTATATTCTTGATGGAAATCTCTGCATTCTTTTGTTAGGATACTTATTCAACTTCTCTAAAGTTATGATCTTTGCATAAGGTATGACGTTTTCTGTTTTAGTAATTATATTTGATCCTTTTATCATGCCTGCGTTACTTTTTTTTACTTACATCGATATTGGTCTATCGATCTGGGGATTTCGGCTCTGTCTACTTGTGTTGATTGACCCTTGTATTGTTTTAGTTAAAATACATCTCTGTAATGCAGTCACGACTCTAATAACCCACATGCATACAATTCGTTTGATTTCGATGTTCTTGAGATGATGATAAGGTCATGTAACAAGCGTTACGTCTCTGTCAGTATAGTTGTGACTAGATTGATACTTACGCTAATCGTTGAATGATGCACATACAGTCAAGTTTCAATATCTGCAAAGACCTCTGCGTTCGGTTACCATTGACACTCACAATCCTTATCTTTTTCTTGTATCACAAGGATCTAGTCTCTATCCTTTAAGTTAGAACCCATGTTCTTGTTGAAATATTGTAACTTCAAATAATATTATATTTGTACTTTATTATTCTGGAGATGTTTCATTCCTCCGATTGGACTTTGTTATGTATTTGGAGATGTTTATTCCTCTAAGAGATTGTGGTAACTAGGGTTATTAGATCTCCTAGGAGAGGTCGGCCCTGAGTTAGTTATTTGAGGGTTATTAGACTCTCCTAGGAGAGGTCGGTCCCATAGGGTAAAAAGTCAATCGAAAAACAAGTATAAGTAGAGGATGATGTTCCTCACTTATCTCATTCATTCATCCACTTGGAAGTAGCGCATAAGTGAGAGAGAGGTCTTCATAGGAGGAGGAGGAGCTCTTGTTTGGTTTCTACATCTTGTATTGGTTGATCATCTATATTGAGGAAAGATTTGCTGGGTTTTCTACCCCATGAGGGTTTCCCAGGGTAAATCTTTGTCTATCTTATGATTG
The DNA here is from genome assembly GCA_027924585.1 of Larix kaempferi. Classification (NCBI taxonomy): domain Eukaryota; kingdom Viridiplantae; phylum Streptophyta; class Pinopsida; order Pinales; family Pinaceae; genus Larix; species Larix kaempferi. The sequence goes on from BSBM01000619.1 coordinate 6,669,818, forward strand.
TGTTTCTTTTAGTGATCTTACTAGTCAAATTAGTATAAAATTAACATGGTATCCGAGCTATCCTGAATAGGACATCTTTCACAAGGTGAAATTACCTCTCTCTCCTCCTCCGGTGAAAATTAGGGTTTCTACAAAAGTTGGAATTTTTGGATTCAGATTGCATGGCTGGATAGACCTCCTCAAAATCAAAGTTTTGACCCCTGGATCGAGGTTTTTGGTTGGGTAGAACTCTGGGAAAGTCAAACCCTAGCTTGACCAAAACTGCAGAAAAACAGAAAACCAGAGAACCAGAAAAGCTGCGCACTTGTGCACTAGTGAACCAGAAAAGATGCGCACCTGTGCACCAGTGAACCAGAAAAACTGCGAACCTGTGCACCAGAAAACCAGAAATTCTGTTGCAGATCCGGAAGGTGAAAAGTTGAAGTTTCCAGAAGCAGAACACACCAGAACCTTCAACTCATTCAAGCACATCTCCTGGTAAGTGTTATTCTATTTCCTGAGAAACTTCAATCTCTTTGATCCCTGAATAATATGGCTCCAAGTGTTGATGTATATGTAACTTCGGAATGTATTTCATATATGTATATTATATTCCTATAGAGATATTGCTATTCCTCTATATGGAAGTGTCGTCATTTATATTGTAAGTGTCGTAACTTATAATTAAAGGGTTATTAGACCACCTTGTTGGGGTCGGCCCTATATAAGTCATGTGGGTCGAAGTGTTGTTAGACCACCCTATTGGGGGTTGGCCATGTGGGTCAAAGGGTTATTAGACCACCAAGTGTGGGGTCGGCCCGAATTAAGTTAACCATGGGTTAAGCCAGACATGTAGGCCCCATTCGTTTATTGGGCAAGACAAAACACGTATAAATAGAGATCGGGAGATCTCTATTTGATCATTCATTTACACACGTCTCTCATTCAGAAAGTGGCGCACTTATGAGGAGGAGGCCCTGCTGCTAGGAGAAGACTATCTCTTGTATTCTGGTTGTATCATTGCTCTATCTATCTCTAAGGAAGTTATTTGGGGTTTTCACATTTATGGTTTTACCCAAGTAAACTATGTGTCTCTAGTGTGCTTGCATTATTCTGTCCATGATTGATATGTTGTAGATTTGCTATACATGTTGTTCTCTTAGTTAAGATCCTAGATCAGATTGAAGTAAATTCTGAAAATTTAACATGGGATCAGAGATAGCCTGAAAGAAGGCATGATATGGCATGTATGACACTTGTTGCACTTACGATGCTAGGGCTTGATATACCAAAAACCAGTCATCGTAGCACTTTCGCTATAAATCCATTTTGGCGAAGTGTTAGGATATGAAACTTTTACAGGTTGAAGATAAGATCCCCATGTACCTTTTGTCCAAAGGAAAACATCTAATTCGTTGTACTTTGTGATTTATGATCTATACAATATGGGGTTTCTGCCTCTTCTAGATCTCAGTCATAAACATGTGACCTTGGAAAAAGGTCATAACTTGGGCTAGGAAGCTCCAAATGAAATTTTGTAAAAAGTGACAGGTAGTACACAGACTGTACTATCTTAGGAAACGTTTCTAGAGGCCGAATTTGAACCAGTGACACGTGGCATGCCGTACAAGTTTGCTCTCCTGTTTTATCCCATAAATAGGTCACATTGCGACACTTGGAATAAATCTCTCTCAGAGAATCCAATTGAGGTCAGACCTATCGGGATTGAAAGATGATAGATCAGGCTATCTCAAGAAAAAATTTCAGACCCTGTGGATCGAAAAGTTTGGAGTTACACTAGAAACAATCAGGTACATATTTCTGTCATAACATAATTATTTTTGAGCACCTTCATTCATGGCTTCCGGAATTTAGGGTTTTGGAGAAAGTTGGAATTTTTGTAATCGGAGACTATGGATGAATGCCACTCATCAAAATAGAAATTTAGAGACTGAGTTCATAATTTTTGGTTGGGCAGAAGACTGGGCTTGATCAAACCCGAGTTCGGGACTTTGATTGGAAAAGTGGAAAATTAGGGCTTCTGCAAAAATGAGAATTTTTGAAATATGTGACCACAGCTGGAAGCTCCTCAGAAAAATAGAAGCTTAGAGCTTTGGATCAAACCTTTTGATTGGGAAGAAGAGTGGGCTTCATCAAACCCTAATTCGGGATCACGTCGAGTGAATCTGAAAGATTCAAAGGCAAAATTGAGGAGTGAAACTTTGCAGTTTTCAAATTCTAAATATACCAGCTTGATCAGCTCATCAAGGCGCATATTTCTATCCTTTCAAAAGTTTGAAATTCAAAGTTTGAATTTTTGGGGTTTCTCTGACAAACCCTAATCCAGCTCCAGGTCCAATTCTTGCAAATCAAGTGGATTGGGTTAATCCTAGAAGAAGATGGATTGGTCACCTGCATAAGTGAAGAAGTTCCTATCTCAGAGGGAGATGAGGCAAAGGCCTTCCATAAGAAAATTACAAGCAATCTTGACAGGTATGGCTTACAGGATTATTTCGAATTCTATTCATGGTTAAGTTTATGATATGTTTGTCTTCATATCATTACAATACAATCTTGATTAATTACTAGACTTGTCGTATTACCTTAATAGAAGATATTCATTGATTAAGGTTTTGACACTTATGATTGTACTAATGCATTGTGATGTTGTATGAGGTTTATGTTGATCGCTAACATAAAAGGTACACCAAGAGAGACAAATCATGTTCTACTTCAAGAACATATGATCATGGTGACATGAAGACAAAGATTCATCCATTGTCATGGATCACATAGAAGATCTACTTATGAGGTATGTATAACTTGGTTCTACAATGGTTAACTTATGAGAGATGCAGGTTACTAGCACAAGTCACTGAAGAGAACCAGAAGACATTATGCGGGTATGTTAGACATAACTAGCTAGCATGCTAATCTAGGTATGTTTTTCCTATATCAAGCTAGAATCCTATCTTGTGTTAGGATCTTATACTGTTGTGTTGTTGATAATGATTATTTATGAAGTCATAGGTTTGAATAGTCATGGTTGTATGCATATTATGTTTCTTACCATAATTTATGATATGACTAACCAGAAGAATCATGAAGGTATAGGTTTGAGTAATCACGAGTTTATGCATTGATGATTTAACTAATCAGAAGAGTCCTATGATCAAATAAGAATATGCATGAGTAAAAGAAGACTTACCTGAAACCTTGAATACTAATGTTTATTATCTGTAAATGATCATGACTATACATGTTTAAGATTACTCTGTTTTGATAGTATTAATATTATACTAATAAATGTGTGATTATGTATGAGACCTCAAGGATAACACAATGATGATACTAATAAGCATGCATAGTGATTAAGGATGGACATAAGTTCAAGGACAGGTAATCCAGGAAGCAAAGATCAAGAGGGAGCACACTCTAATTGTTCCTGCAAGAAAGCAAAGGAGCACACTTCAGTAGTTTCTGCAAGGATGTAGATATTCAGAGGGAGTTGACCACTTCTCACAATCCACATTAGAATGGAGTTGCAAAGATTCAGAGGGAGTCCACCCAGCAACCAAACAAAGATAAGTATTTGAATTGTCATTTCTTACATAATGTTATTCAATGATGTATATGCTTATGTTCCTACAATTAGGTTGTGTATTATGCATATTAGAATAGTTGCATTGATGAACAGTATACTACTAATATACATGGGTAAGTGGCCTATGGCACTGTACAACATTCCATTGCTACTTATCTAGAATGAAACCTCTTTGCTGACATGCTAGGAGTTGTGCACACTCTTAACAATGTTCTGGTAGAGATTGGAAGGCATCTAGAAAGTTACGGAATATGCATAAATGTTGTATTGAAGCATTGGCTAAGATAATTGCATGACTGTATGACATATTTCTTTATGTGTAAGAATTTGTTCTGAAAACTATGAGATGTTTTCTAATCATGCAATTTAACTTGTTATGTAGGAAATATCATATACCATCACCTAAAAAAGAAGGACTACAACATTTGTTCAGCAACAAAGTTATCTATTGAAAATATTGAAGATAGTGAGGAGTACCAGTCGATCATGAAGATGTTTGGGATGCAGTCCCAAGACCTGAACGGGAGTCTGTAGTGACTTCCAAGAGGATCTACAAGATCAAGCATGCTCCAATGATGAAGAGGAAGATACACTTTCTTGAATGGTGTAGTTGAAGAAGAAGTGTATGTGGTGCAACCACTTGGTTCTGAGGCACATGACAGGGAGTCATATATGTGCAGAAATTGGTATGGTAGGATAGACAACTTTCTATCCAGTTTGGGATTTACCAAGAATAAAGTGGATTCCAACCTTTACTACAAGGTTGAGGAAGGCAATCCAGTGATACTACTATGTGGATGACCTGTTTGTAATAGGTGAGGATAGATTGATTGTCGACATGCAGTGGAAGCTTGCTGCTGAGTTCGAGTTGAAGAACTTGGGGATGATGCACTATTTGTTTTTGGCATGGAGGTGTGGTAAAGTGCAAATGGAATCTTCCTTGGACAAGGGAAGTATGCAGTAGAGATCCTGAAGAGGTTCGAGATGATGGACTGCAAGGCTATGGCCACACCTATGGCATCGAACCTGAAGCTTCTGTGTGATGCTTCATCTGAGTTGATTGATATCACTATGTATCATCAGATGATTGGATCCTTGATGTACCTGACGAACACGAGACCAAATATTTGCTTTGCGGTGAACACATTGAGCCAGTTCCTGATGGATCCGAGGAGTGCTCACCTGGTTTTTGTAAAGCATATTCTAAGGTACCTGAAGGGTACAGTTGATTATGGGATAAAGTATGATGCGAATCAAAAGTTTAACTTGCAGGGTTATGTTGATTCAGATTGGGCAGGCAGTGCTGCAGATAGGGATCAGGTGTGATCTCTTGGTTTAGCAGGAAGCAGTCCTGCGTAGCACTGAGTACAGTCGAAGCAGAGTATGTTGCGACAGATGAGCAGGTTGCAGATGTATTGACCAATCCATTGGCCAAAGTGCAGTTTGAGTACTTCAGAGAGAGGCTTGGTGCACTTCAGATCGAGGTTCCTTCCAAAGGGAAGTGATGAGTCCGGAAGATGCAGATGCACATGATTTTTTCTGACATGGTTGATGTGTTCTCCCTTGGCCGTGATGTAATTGTTGAGCCATTTTTCACATGGTGGTAGATGTGTTCTCCCATGGTGAAAAAGTAAGGGCTGGAGCCTTCCCCGAATGGTGGTAGATGTGTTATCCCATGTCGGTGGTGTAAGTGCTGGATGATGTGCATCTGGGCTGTGCTTCGTGGACGATGAGATGATCTGAAGAGGATGATGCTATGATGATCAGGAGGATCATGGATGATGAGCATCAAGATGATGCTCTAGTTACTACTCTGTATATGTATATGCATCATGTTGGATGCTTGTTATGATCAGTTGGATCATTTATATATATATGCATCATGTTGGATGCTGGATATGATCAGTTGAATCATTTATGTACGTATGCATCATGTTGGATGTTGGATATGATCAATTGGATAATTTGTATGTATTTTGTATATGCATCATGTTGGATGCTTGGACCATGTATCTATATATGTATCAGGTGGATACTAAGATCATGTATGTTGATATGTATCAGGTGGATACATTGTGTGGATCATGTATCTGTGTATGTATCAAGTGGATACATTGTATGATCAAGTAGATCATGTATGATGATATGTATCAGGTAGATACTTGGTATGCATCAGGTGGATGCATTGTATGATCAGGATGATCATGGATGACGAGCTTCTCCAGATGACATGCATCAGGACGATGCAGTGATGGTGATCAAGATGATCATGTGTACATCAGGATGATGTATGGTGAGTATCAGGATGATACTTTGTGGCCGTGGATCAGGTTGTGCAGATGAGCATGTCTGGGAAATCCTATAGGTCGGAATTGTGTACCCGTAATAGCCTGGGATGCTCTTTCGACACATTGCTTTGGGAGGACATGTAATTTGTGCCTTGGGAGATCTTCAGGTTGGATTTGTGTACCCGTAACATCCTGAGATGCTCTTGTGAGGTTTTGCCCTATGGCATGTAATTTTCTCCTGGGAGATCTGGACAGGATGAAAAAGGCCTCAGATGCTTCAGTCAGGTTTTTCCATGACCACATGTAATTTGCTCCTGGGAGATCTGGATAGGATGAAAAAGGCCTCAAATGCTTCAGCCATATTTTGTGGTGGACGACATGTAATGTGCTCTTGGTAGATCGGACAGGTAGAGTTGTGTGCTCATAATAGCCTGGGATGCTTCAGCCAGGTTTTGTGGTGATATCATATGTAATGTTCTCCTGGGAGATCCAACAGGTAGAGTTGTGTGCTCGTAACAGCCTAGGATGCTTCAGCCAGGTTTTGTGATGGGTCACATGTAATGTGCTCCTGGAAGATCCGACAGGTAGAGCTCTGTGCTTGTAATAGCCTGGGATGCTGCAGCCAGGTTTTGTGACGCACGTAATAAGTCGTGAGGATTCCACAGTATGGCCAGTGATGACGAAGACCTGCAGGTGGTGGGCCTACATCCAGTATGAAAAAGGATAGGTTCTGTAGAACTTCCTATGACGAGTAGATTCAGAGATTGATTGAGATAGTAGCAGCAGTGACGATGACGATGATTCGAGGATGATGATTCGCTGATGATGATCTAGAGAAGAAGACTTGTGCTAGCAGACCTGTGTCGAGAAATACCTTCCTAGTTAAGAGGGAGTGTTGATGTATATGTAACTTCGGAATGTATTTCATATATGTATATTATATTCCTATAGAGATGTTATTATTCCTCTATACGGAAGTGTCATCATTTATATTGTAAGTGTTGTAACTTATACTTGATGGGTTATTAGACCACCTTGTTGGGGTTGGCCCTGTATAAGTCATGTGGGTCGAAGGGTTTTAGACCACCCTATTAGGGGTCAGCCATGTGGGTCAAAAGGTTTTTAGAGCACCAAGTGTGGGGTTGGCCCGGATTAAGTTAACCATGGGTTAAGCTAGACATGTAGGCCCCATTAGTTTATTGGGCAGGATAGAACAAGTATAAATAGATATTAGGAGATCTCTATTTGATCATTCATTTACACACTTCTCTCATTCGAAAAGTGTCACACTTATGAGGAGGAGGCTCTGTTGCTAGGAGAAGACTATCTCTTGTATTCTGGTTGTATCATTGCTCTATCAATCTCTAAGGAAGTTATTGGGGTTTTTCACCTTTATGGTTTTCCCCAAGTAAACTCTGTGTCTCTAGTGTGCTTGCATTATTGTGTCCATGATTGATATGCTGTAGATTTGTTGTACATGTTGTTCTCTCAGTTAAGAACCTAGATTAGATTGAAGTAAAATTTGAAAATTTCACACCAATCACTAATCTTGAAGACAAGCTAGAGGGTATAGAGAATTTTCGGGCATGGAAATATAGGATTGGTCTCATTCTTGAAGAGAATGATCTTGCCTAGTATATCAAGGATGAAATTGCAGAACCTGAAGAAGATGAATCCAAGGAGAAGTACAGGAAGAACTTGATTAGGGCAAAGAGAATCATTGTTGATTCTATAAAAGACCACTTGATTCCCCAAGTGGCATCCAAGAAAACCCCAAAGGAATGTATGATGCCCTTTCCAAAATATATGAATGAAAGAAAATCAATAGGAAGATGAACCTGAGAGCTCAATTGAAGAGCACCAAGATGAATCAAGGAGAATCCATTCAAGATTATTTCTCAAGGGTTTCCCAGTTCAAGGAACAACTAGATGCCATTGGAGATACCCTTGATGAAGATGAACTAGTCAAGAATGCTCTAAATGGTCTCACTAGACCATGGGAGTCATTTATCCAAACCATGCATGCCAGAAAAGAGAGCATGAAGTTTGATGTGGTATGGGAAGATTGCATCCAAGAAGAAGCTAGGGTTGCCAACAGAGAAGCCTTGCTCAAAGAAGGTGACCAATCCTTGGCCACCCACACCAAGAGAAGAAGGAATAAACCTTACTTCAAGAAGGATAGTCACAAGGAGTCTCAACCTCCACAAAGATTTCAGGAGAAAAGAGGAACTACTCAAGGAAGAAAGTATTCGACATTCCAATGTTTCAATTGTCATAAAATAGGACACATTGCTAGGAATTTTCCTTCAAAGGAAAAGAAGAAGGGATTCCACCATAAAAGACATCAAGCACACCTAGCAGAAGATGAAAGTGAAGAATAAGAAGAAGAGGAAAGGCCTTAGAAGAAAAGAGCTAGAATAGAAGAAGAAGATGCAGAAGAACATGTTCTATTCTCTACACTCTCTGGGACTGTAACACCTGGAGAAAATACATGGCTCATTGATAGTGGTGCTTCAAAGCACATGACAGGTCAAAAGAAAACTCTTACAAAACTTGAAGAGAAGACCTGTCCACAAAAGGTATCTCTAGGAGATGACTATCAATATCCAATCCAGGGAATTGGTGAAGCAAGCTACAAGCTTGATTCAGGAACACCATTAAAGATTAAATAGATATTATATGTCCCAGGATTGAAGAAGAACTTACTTTCTATCTTAGCTCTAGATAAGAAAGGTTATAGGGTTGCATTCATAGATGGACAAGTACTCATGTGGTCCAAAGGAAAATCAATTGAGGATGCAATTGTTATTGGTGAAGAGGAAGGAGGTCTATACAAACTCAAGGGACATCCAGAAGCTTCCCTTGTTCATGAAGCCACTAGCCCTAGTGAACTATGGCATAGGAGGCTTGCTCATATTAACTACAAAGCACTACCTCATGCGAGTAAAGTAGTCATAGGACTACCAGATTTGAAGATTGATCATGATGGAAAATGCAAAGGATGTGCAAAAGGGAAGAATATCAAGAACCCATTTCCAAAGAGTGAAACAAAGACTAAGAGTATTTTGGAATTGATTCATTCAGATGTATGTGGACCAATGCCCTCCACATCTTTGAGTGGATATGAATACTACCTTACATTTATTGATGACTACTCCATAAAGACTTGGATATACTTTCTAAAAGGGAAGGATGAAGTCTTTGGAAAGTTCAAGGAGTTCAAAGCATTGATAGAAAATATTTCAGAAAAGAAGATCAAAATACTCAGGACAGATAATGGTGGAGAATACACTTCAAAATATTTTGAAGTCTTTTGTAAAGAAGATGGAATCAAGAGGGAGTTAACCACTCCCTACAATACTCAACAAAATGGTGTTGCAGAAAGAAAGAATAGAACCATTATGGAAGCAGTAAAGACAATGATACATGATCAAGACCTACCTATGTATCTATGGGCTGAAGCAGCCAGGATAACAGTCTATGTGCAGAATAGACTATCTCATAGTGCTCTTGAATTCAAGACCCCAGAAGAAGTGTTTACAGGGAAGAATCCTGAGGTAAGCCAACTCAAGATATTTGGGTGTCTTATATATATTCACATTCCAAAAGAAAAGAGAACTAAATTAGACCCTTCCAGAAAGAAGGGAATATTTGTTGGATATTGTGAAACATCTAAGGCATTCAGAATATACATCCAAGGGTTCCACCACATGGAGATTAGTAGGGATGTGACATTTGATGAAGAGACATCTCTCAAGAAATCTAGGAAGTGCTAGTATGAAGAAGTATATGAAGAAGATGCACCTCCCAGAATTGCAGACACTATTCCCATCCTTGAAGATGTAACACCTGAAGACCATGATATGATAGAACCACAAGAACCCCCCATTTCAAACATTTCAAGGAAAAGAAAGCCAGCATGGGAAAGAAATATCATACTAGGAGCAGAAAAGTATGGAGCTCCTAAAGGCTCCACTAGAGTGAGCAAGAAACCAAAGCCCTTCTCCAACTATATGGCTTTGATGTGTGATCTTGTAGATCAAGAACCTACTAGTTATGAAGAGGCAGTTCATAAGAAAGAGTGGGTAGAGGCAATGACAGAGGAATGCCAGTCAATAATGAAGAATGATGTTTGGGATATAGTTCCTAAGCCTAAAGACAAAACTGTGGTATCCTCCAAATGGATATACAAAATAAAACATGCTACAGATGGTAGCATTGAAACATATAAAGCAATATTTGTGGCTAGAGGATTCTCTTAGAAAGAGGGAATTGACTATGAAAATCCATTTACACCAATTGCAAGGTACACTTCCATTAGAACCATCATGGCACTTGCAACCATGATGACGTGGGATTTACACCAGATGGATGTGAAGACAGCTTTCCTGAATGGTGTGATTGAGGAGGAAGTGTACATAGAACAACCTCAAGGATTTGAGGTGGAAGATGGAAGAACCCATGTATGCAAACTGAAGAAAGCTTTGTATGAGTTGAAGAAAGCTCCCAGAGCTTGGTATGGAAGAATTGACAGTTTCTTGACAAGCTTGGGATTTACCAAAAGTAAAGCTGATCCTAATATTTATCTCAAGGTTATGGATGATGAACCTGTCATATTGTTGCTATATGTGGATGATCTATTTCTGACTGGAAATGAGAAACAGATTATCGAGTGCAAGAAGAAGCTCTCATCAGAGTTTGAGATGAAAGATCTCGGATTGATGCACTACTTCCTAGGAATGGAAGTATGGCAAGGACCAGATGGAATCTTTCTCAACCAAGGAAAGTATGTTGTGGGAATCTTGAAAAGATTCGATATGTTGGAATGGAAAGCCATGGCCACTCCCATGGATTCCAACTTGAAGTTGTTAGTTGATGACTCTTCAGAGTTAGTGGATGTGACTCTGTATAGATAGATTATTGGGTCATTAATGTATCTAACAAATACCAGGCCAGACATATGCTTTGCAGTGAACACCCTAAGTCAGTATCTAGTGGAACCTAGATGAGTTCGCCTGATTGCTGCAAAGCATGTGATGAGGTACCTAAAGGGTACGATAGATTTTGGCCTATATTATCGAGGAGATCATGACTTCAGATTGTATGGCTACATAGATGTTGATTGGGTAGGAGGCGTATTAGATAGGAAGAGTACATCGGGTGGATGTTATTGTCTGGGATCTGCCATGATCTCATGATTTAACAGGAAGTAGTCAAGTGTGATTCTCAGCATAGCTGAAGCAGAATATATAGCTGCCTGCTCTATTAGTTGCGAAGCAGTATGGCTTCAGAAGTTGTTATCCATTAGAGAAATTTTGAGGTCAAAAAAGGGCCTCAAAACAAAGAAAATGTACTATAAAATACAACCAATCACATTCTAGTAGATGACATCATCCCCCTTGGTGAGGTGGCATTGCATGAGTTAAGAAAGCTTATTTGTCAAATTTTCTATGGTGGATGAAAACACATAGTTAACCAAGGTAGTGGTGTAAGTACTTTTAAGTCATAAAGTAAAGTACTCATAATGATAGTCTTTTCATAAAATAATATTATTGTCATTTTCAAGTAAAGTACTCATAATGAATGTATTTTCACACTTTCACATAAAATAATATTATTGTCATTTTCAAGTGAAGTACTCTTAATTCATAAAGAAAGTCCTTTCACATTTTTTTATAAAATAATATATTATCATTTTTATGTTTTTAATTGTAAATTATATATTCACTCCATTCTATTTAATAACATAATGTCAAACTAATAAAGAATAATAATAAATTTAATAAATAATAATAATAATAATAATGCAATGTGGATTATAATAATATTATTAACATTTTACATGTAAATAAATTCTCAATTAAATTACATTATTAAATTCATGAGAAAAGTAATAAATATAAAAAGTCAACATAAAATTTAAAAAAAAACTCTTAAAAATGTTTTTTATTATTTAATTTCATTTTCAAGTTCAAGACAAATAAATGTTAAAGGACAATACATTTTTGGGAATTTACAATGAATCTTAGTCACATCAATGTAGATTTATTTTATTAATTTTATTTCTAGTGAATTTTGAAAAGTAACTCAACCATGGTTATTTATATTGTGCATAGAAAATAGTGTGGGAGGTGACTTGTCATATATACCTACCCCATAAAACCCCCAATTCATAATATTTTAATATATCTCATATTTTTGTAGTACATCTCTTAGGAGGCCCTTTTTTGACCTCAAAATCTCTCTAATGCAGGATTGTTTGACTTAGAGATGGACCCCACTGTGATCCTGTGTGACAACCAGAGTTGTATCAAAATGACAGAGAATCCAGTATTCCATGATAATTCAAAGCACATAGAGATCCGATATTTCTATATACGGGATATGGTGCAGAAAGGAGCTATCAAGCTTAAGTATGTAGGCACTAATGAACAAGTTGATGATGTTCTGACCAAACCTCTGTCTCGAGTAAAGTTTGAGTATTTCCAAGACAAGCTTGGTGTAGTTCAAAAGGACCCTCCTCGAAAGGGGGAGTGATATGGTTGATAAAGATATCTTTGGATACTAGTATTGATGTGGATACCTGTATCAATGATGAGATTGCCTATATTAACGGTAAGGTCAATGATGAGGATACCTGTGGATATATGGATACTGTATTGATGAGGATGTTGTATCGATGATGTGGATACCTATATTGATATGGATACTTGTATCAATGATGAGTCTACTTGTTCTGACGGTGAGGTCAGTATATGGTACCTAGTTGATATGATAGGACTGCATCGTCCCTGAACACCTAGTTCAAAATGCATGTGATGGGGATTGCATCATCCCAGAACCACTAGTTCAAAATGTACATGATGGGGATTGCATCATCCCAAAACCACTAGTTCAAAATGTATGTGATGGGGATTGTATCATCCTCGGACTTTGGTCCCTGAATTGATCCGTAGATAGATGTCTCTGACAAGTGGTCCCTAGTGGATGAGATGGGATTGTATCATCCCCGGACTTCGGTCCTTGAGTTGATCCATAGACAGATGTCTCTGAGAAGTTGTCCCTAGTGGACGAGAGGGGATTGTATCATCCCTGGACTTCGGTCCTTGAATTGATCCGCAGACATATGTCTCTGTGGTCCCTAGTGGATGAGAGGGGATTGTATCATCCCCGGACTTTGGTCCTTGAATTGATCCATAGACAGATGTCTCCGAGAAGTGATCCCTAGTGGATGAGAGGGGATTGTATCATCCCCAGACTTCGGTCCCTGAATTGATCCGTAGACATATGTCTTCGAAAAATGGTCCTTAGAATTTGTCTAAGTTGACGAGTGGACTGCATTGTCCCTAGACATGTTATGGTGTCTTAAATGGATAATGTGTATTGCAGGGTATGCTGCTACGATGATGTTGATCTAGATGACGATGTTGTTTATCGTGATGATGATACTGTTGATCATGATGATCTAGATGACGATGATGTTGATCGTGATGATCTAGATGACGATGCTATTGATCGTGATGATGATGTTGTTGATTGTGATGATCTAGATGATGATGTTGTTGATCTAGATGACGATGTTGTTGATCATGATGATCTTGATGACGATGTTGTTGATCGTGATGATCTTGATGACGATGCTCATGATCATGATGATATAGATGACGATGCTGATGATCGTGTGATGACAATGTTGATGATCATGTGATGACGATGCTGATGATCATGTGATGACGATGTTTTTGATAGAGAGGATCCAAATGATGATGCTACTGTAGCGGTTCGAGTGCTGCAGAAGATGGAGACTCAGTATTGAAGATCTTGAAGATGTTCCAGTAACTGGTTGAGTTACTGAAGAAAGCTTCCAATGATTTATAGATGTATCATGTATCATGTATCATGTAGTTAATGACTCCTTGCTCCTGCAGATGTTGTTATAATATCCTTCTGGTGAAGGGGGAGTGTTGAAATATTGTAACTTCAAAGAATATTATATTTGTACTTTATTATTCCAGAGATGTTTCATTCCTCTGATGGGACTTTGTTATGTATCCGGAGATGTTTATTCCTCTAAGAGATTGTGCTAACTAGGGTTATTAGATCTCCTAGGAGAGGTCGTCCCTGAGTTATTTATTTGAGGGTTATTAGACTCTCCTAGGAGAGGCCGTCCCCATAGGGTAAAAAGTCAGTCGGAAAAAAAGTATAAGTAGAGGAGGATGTTCCTCACTTATCTCATTCATTCATCCACTTGGAAGTAGCGCATAAGTGAGAGAGAGGTCTGCATAGGAGGAGGAGGAGCTCTTGTTTGGTTTCTACATCTTGTATTGGTTGATCATCTATATTGAGGAAAAATTTGCTGGGTTTTCTACCTTATGATAGTTTCCCAAGGTAAACCTTTGTCTATCTTGTGATTGTGTTTCTTTCAGTGATCTTGCTAGTCAAATTAGTATAAACTTAATAGTTCTATCGTAAGATTACGATCGACCCACGCCCATCTTTAGTCAAACCTCTGGACTTAAAGTTTTAACCCTGCAAACCAGATTTCCCTAGTTCGATCAATGATATCGATCCGGTAGAGACTCTGCATTTTTATTTACTATTTAATTAATAGGAAACATTTTCCCAACGCTATAGAGAATTAGTGTAAATCCTGAAAGTAGAGGTTCAACTATTTTTGAATGACCTCTTACGCTTACTGTTGTTAAACCTTTCTTTTGATATCCACCTTAGGGAACGACCTTTGCACATTCTATTGTTGAAAAATGTTTGACCATATCTATGTAAGAGAAATTAGCGTTCAGCGTATCTTAAACTTTGTATAAACATAGTTACCATGGATTGATATTGACCTCTGCCAGTTTAATTCAGATCTCTGTATGGACAGAGTTAACCATGTAATTGTATTATGGAAGAGTTTTACTAGTTGTTAGTTGATGTAGCATATAATTTATTTTTGTAATCTGAGGGTGAGGTAATCACTTAGTGTGTAATTTCCTGTAGAATACATCATTGAAAATATGCGTTGTAACTATGAATATGATCGTAGGGATAAGAGTTTTCATTGTGCATTATTTTTTTGCATTGAATTCATATGGTAGCTAAATCAATTAACTAGCCACGATATATTGAATCTAGATTTCAACCAGATCGCTATTTAATGTTGGTATATGTGTTGTTTATAATTATTTATTATCTCGGTCAAATAGTTTTACCTAAACTTCCTTTATCTATTAGTGTGACCAGTTAAATGGTCCTGATGAGTAAGAATCTAGATCTCTGCTAGAATTCTAAATTTTTCATTTTATATATACTATTAATAAACATACATATCTCTGCCATAGTGAAATCAATCGGCAGTTGAAGAATGCCTAAAGTTGATCAATCAATGCTTAAAAGACTAGTTTAAACCTATAATGGTGTGTAAGCTGCAATAAAAGTTTCGAATGGAAATTATTCTAATATAACTTACTAAAATTGATATTTGAGTAATGCTTAAAGTGTACACTTGTGTATTCAAGTGTAAAGAGAATTATAGGAATGTATATATAGGATAATGGTTAGAAGAAAACTTGGAAGTCTTGTGTCTAACTCGTCTTTATGAAAGAGATTTGATTTTAGTACAATTGAAAACCTATTACCTTATCTAAAAAGTATATGTCTTTATGACATAAAGGGGTTATTAAAGAGTAGAATATTATTAAAATAGGTATGGCTTGGAAAGGGTCTTCCAATAGTAGATTGAATCGTGAATGATAGATTTGGGTAAATAGTATTGTAAAGAGTATTTTGAATTAAGTTGTTATTATTGAAAGTATAGACTTATGTTTTGGCATTAGTAGTTCATGATGTAGACTATGAAATATTAGTGACGTGTACATAGGGTTATTCATGTCATTTTATAAGAAAAGTCTTGATGTTAGAGTTAGGATACCTTTAAAACATTCTCCATGAGAGAAGTTGTGAGGAAGTGGAAAAATTCAAGACAATAACTTGTCACAAGATGTAAGCTCTTCGAGCAAATATATTAATATGAAAAACAACACCTTCTGTGGACGTAGCCCAAGGAGTGGGTGAACCACGTTAAAAATGGCCTCTTCCTATGTTGTGTCTCTTTGGTGTATTCTCTTGATATTATGTTATTCAGTTTGGGTTGTTTTGATTATGGGTTATTAACTGTAATGGTTTGTTGTGCATTTCAGTGGTCAAGTGTTGTATTGCTTGATTATAAGCAATTGCCATAAGATGATCTTGAATATGTTTCTCTTGACAGATTATTCCATGCTAGCAGTAAGTGGTAAGATTTTCGAAAGTTAAATTGATACAACTCATGTTAGACAAGGTATTGGACTCCTACTCTTACCTTGTGAAAACTTACTATATATGCAGAGTGGAAAGGAGTAATCGTTATTTGACAATGTCATCAATTGGTTGGTAATGTCTGAAAACTTTGTATAATTAATTATGTTCCTAGCTTAAAAGTTTATTCATGCTCCATAATTCTGATAGATAATTTAACCAACATTATGTTTTAATAGAAATTAGTGTGCCTTATTGTAGAAATTTTAAAATTTACCAAAATTACTAACTTTGAGATTTGGGTCTGTGACAAATGGTATTAGAGCACTATGTTTAAACACTCGAGCATGATAGGCTCAACATGAAATAAATAAGGATGAAATTTAACTAATCAAGTTGTTCTTGTTTCATTTTGTATGCATGGACTGGAACGAACGAGTGGTGATGTCATTCAAGTACAACTTCAAGTTTCTCTGAAAGAGTAAAGATAAGTACTTTTTGTTCCTCATAGAGTTGTGAGTCCGGTAAGTTTCCTTTGTCATGAGTATTCCCTTGATACCTGCATTATTGTATAGTATTACTAAGGAATGAAACATGTTGGAATAATTTCCATATTTGTACAAAGGATTATGAAAAGTGTTGTGAACATACTGATTTAAATTTATGATTTAGTCTGCATTTTGTTGATATTCTATTGAAGATCACTAAGAGGATTACCTATGAACATTACTAGGTCACAAGGGTAATTTTTTTTAATACACTACGAATTATTTGATTTAGCAAAGTCACTTGAATGCAATACCTGGTTGTTACGAGAGTTTCAGAAAATGTTGCCTCCTTAGATATGATAGAAGATGATCAGATAAAAACAGTTATTGGTAGAAGTTATAGTTACTTAGGTACATTCTTCAAAATAAAACTTGGGTCTCAATTGTCAAAGTTAGAAGTTACATCTTTCATATCATGCTTAATTCGAAAAGGTATATGTAGTCATTCTTTCATAGATTCAATAGAATGGAGTTCATATAGGATATAGCCTAGAAAGTAAATTTAATTATCCTAAGTATTGATAGCTAAAATAGATGTGACTAGGTTGCATGATATGTTTAAAAGGACATGTATGAATTCATGTGATGAAATGATGAAGTGTTTTTAATATTATTTTTGCTTCTGGAAAATCGTCACTTTATTTCTTAACAATACTTGTATTTCATTTCAGAAATTCTTATCGTTATTAGAATGTTAAGGAATTAGGCTAAAAATATATTATTGCGTGCAGTATTCCTAAGAGTTTAAAATGATTTTTTTTCAAAGCATTATGATTCTAATTATTTCTTCTAGGGTTTGATATAAAGATTGACGTGCATCAAATTAAAAGATCTTGTAAATAGTAGGAGTTTGATTATAAGAAAAGAAGAATTTTAATATTTTTGTAATTGATTGAGCATGGGATCTTTTTTAACATCTAAATTTATTGAGAAAAGAATCTTTAGATGGTAAGTCTTCAATTTGAAATGAATCTATGTACAACTAGCCATTTTAATTATGGAACTAACATGTTTATTTGTTAGCAGAAGAGTTTGCATCAGGATGAATTGAAGAGGATGCACAAGTTAATTCAATGAGCATGCGCGTAATGCTATGGAACTAATGGGTCCAGTTGTTGAACATTTGAATTTTCCTTTATACTAAAATTTCATGAGGTGATTTTTGGATCATGACCAATGTCATAATCCAAGAGGAACATGGATTATACAACCACTTACATAGATAAATTGAGCTAAATCGCTCAAGAGTAAGTAATAATTTACTTTACATTTTTTTTTTTGGATTACAGGGCTTTATGAATCATGATTGGTGATAAGACTTATGATTGATGATGTGTAATCACCAAAATGCATAGAATATGATATATTTGTTAAATATTTTGTTTCTTTTACGTCACATGTGGCATGCAAGAAATACTAAATGATTGTTACTAAGTAAAATTCTTGGACTCAAACGAGAAGGTTTGAGGGGAAAATAATATTTCCTGAACTCAAGCAGAGGATGCATCTTGCACTCACTTACTAGCCGTTGCAGGGTGCAAATTCCCTAAATTATGGTCATGTTCCCCATGGAAGTGGAACAGAGTAGGTGGCTCGTTGAATGTTATACTGACCCAAAAGTCCCAGGAAAACTTTATATCCATCAAATTGAGCAGAGTACGGGCTCACAATTTTTCCTTGTGTTATGTTAGAACTGAGCACACAAGATGTTCTCTGAGAAGACTTAAATTTTTCCTTGTGGTGTTAGAACTAAGCCCACAAGAAGAATCGATGAGGGAAAGCTATGTTTTGAGTTGTATTGTAAGACTATCATGCTCATAAGGCTTGTGTTTTGTATGCAAGTCTCCATGATTGATGAAGTACAAAAGAGCATTTTTTATGCAAGTCTCCATGATTGCTGAAGTACAAGAAGTTTGATGATCACAAAGTTTTGTTGAAAGAGTTGTTTTATGATATAAACAAATGACAATGATTTCTCTTGTAGCTAGACTATCAGATGTATTTATGGGTGAATAAACAAAATATTTCCTCAAGGATGAGGAAGATTGATGAACATTTACTGTTTTGGAATACTTATGATATGCTAATAACATCAGGAGATCGTGTATGATTTGAATAATGTGCAGGATATAAAGTGGTGAGAGCTTGCAAAGATCACGAAAATGTAAGGATGACCAAAGCAGAAAAATAAAGCAGGTGAAAGATGGTGAAAGGATGCAAAAGACAAACTATCGAACACCGAGGATGGTGTTATTCTTAAGAGGAGTGTGTAACATCTCTCCAATTTGATTCCTATTGTTATTATTTTTTTAACAGTAATTATGAATTGTGTAAGCGGCCTTGGTGAGGACCTCAAGGCCAAGGCCCCACCAATGGACCCCGAGCTAGTGTTATGTTTATAAGTCTTAGCTTAAGCCTAGAATATTAAGAACGGTAATGCGACTAAAATGATAAGTAACAAAACCCTCTCATAAGAAAAGGTAAGATAGCTAGTAAGACTATGAAATTTATGTTTTAAGTCATAAAACATTTAGGGTAAAGAATCAGTGATGTTTTTAAAACTCTTAAAAGAACCCATCTAAGAAGAGTCTAACATCAATGACTAAGGGGAAATTATATCTATAGTTATATGTGTTTTGTATAGCGATATATAAAAGGTAGATGGGCTAATGTCAAGAAATAGTCATTTATATTATTAACATACTTAAACTTTAAGATTATGTTAATAATTATATATACAAAAGTCTTCAATAGTAGACATTCTTATATTAGGCTAAAGGATATAATAACCCAGTCTTGATTCTAAATAGTAAAATTTAGACTATTATGAGAAGTTTAATAAGGATTTCCACTTTACAAACAAAGAACAATTTTAAACAAATTGTTAAGAAAAGAACTAATATGTATGAAAATGTATATATATATATTGAAAATTATATATATATATATATATATAAAAGAACGTCTTAGGAAAGAATACAAATGAATTTATGTATGAAAATGTATATATATATATTGAAAATTATATATATATATATATATATATATATAAAAGAACGTCTTAGGAAAGAATACAAATGAATTTAAGGGAAAATATTATTTTATATATATCATATCGATATATATATGTGGAGGCAAATTTGAGAACATGTATATAATTTAAAAGAGTTTATAAAATTATTAGAGGATACTCAACCTCGAGGGGTATCATTCCTTCTTACCTCAAATAGGAAGGATTGCTAGTTTTAAGGTTTTAACGGAGTGGTGGTCTCCTTAGTCAAACACCAAAATTTTCCCCACAATGCCACCTATTAAGTAATAAAATCCTCGACCTTTATAACCACCTCCAATATGAGGAGCATTCTTAAAGAGGTTTTCTGGAGTGGAAGGGGAATATTTTATTGAACTAAGAGGAGTTGTACCCATAACATATAAATATAACTACCTTTGTTGCCATTTGGCTTTGCTTAGAAAACCCTACCTCACAAATGACGTTTAATAGTCCACCAGACTCTCCAACGTGGGAAATGGAGTTTTCAGTAGTGTTCAAATATTTATACGAGTAGTAAGTCCTGGAGGAAGGGGATGGGTCTTAGGAAGTCATCGAGAGTACGGAGGGGCATTCGATTTTGGAAAATACTTCCGCCAAATATGGCATGATATGAAGAGACTTGCTGAGGATGGCACTCCTGGTATGAAGAGAATCATTCTGAAAGGAGCAGTGTAAAGGGCAACTTTGGAGAAGAGTAGGACCCCTGTTGGTTATAGGTTTGCGTTGTTTTCTTTTAGAGATCTCATTTTCTTGTAGAGAAAATCATAAAGTGTTACTCTTCTGTTGTACACATTATAATTTCCTGAATAGATGTTGACATTATATTCTTGATGGAAATCTCTGCATTCTTTTGTTAGGATACTTATTCAACTTCTCTAAAGTTATGATCTTTGCATAAGGTATGACGTTTTCCGTTTTGGTAATTATATTTGATCCTTTTATCATGCCTGTGTTATTTTCTTTTTTACTTACATTGATACTGGTCTATCGATGTGGGGGTTCCGGCTCTGTCTACCTTTGTTGATTGACCCTTGTATTGTTTTAGTTAAAACCAATCTCTGTAATGTAGTCACAACTCTGATAACCCACATGCATACAATTTGTTTGATTTCGATGTTCTTGAGATGATGATAAGGTCATGTAACAAGCGTTACATCTCTGTCAGTGTAGTTGTGACCAGATTGATACTTACGCTAATCGCTGAATGATGCACATACGGTCAGGTTTCGATATCTGAAAAGATCTCTACGTTCGGTTACCATTGACACTCACAATCCTTATATTTTTGTTGTATCACAAGGATCTAGTCTCTATCCTTTAGGTTAGAACCCATGTTCTATCATAAGATTAAGATCGACCCACGCCCATCTTTAGTCAAACCTCTGGACTTAAACTTTTAACCCTGCAAACCAGATTTCCCTAGTTCGATCGATGATATCGATTCGGTAGAGACTCTGCATTTTTATTTACTGTTTAATTAATAGGAAACATTTGCCCAACGCTATCGAGAATCAGTGTAAATCCCAGAAGTAGAGGTTCAACTATTTTTGAATGACCTCTTACGCTTACTGTTGTTAAACCATTCTTTTGATATCCACCTTAGGGAACGACCTCTGCACATTCTATTGTTGAACAATGTTTGACCATATCTATGTAATAGAAATCAACGTTCAGCGTATCTGAAACTCTGTATAAACATAGTTACTTTGGATTGATATTGACCTCTGCCAGTTTAATTCAGATCTCTGTATGGACAGAATTAATTATGTAATTGTATTATGGAAGAGTTTTACTAGTCGTTAGTTGTGTAGCATATATTTTATTTTTGTAATCTGAGGGTGAGGTAATCACTTAGTGTGTAATTTCCTGTAGAATACATCATTGAAAATATGCGTTGTAACTATGAATATGATTGCAGGGATAAGAGATTTTGTTGTGCATTGAAGTCATATGGTAGCTAAATCAATTAACTAGCCACGATATATTGAATCTAGATTTCAACCAGATTGCTATTTAGTGTTGGTGTATGTGTTCTTTATAATTATTTATTATCTTGGTCAAATAGTTTTACCTAAACTTCCTCTATCTGGTAGTGTAACCAGTTAAATGGTCGTGATGAGTAAGAATCTAGATCTCTGCTAGATTTCTAAATTTGTCATTTTATATATACTATTAATAAACGTACATATCTCTGCCATAGTGAAATCAATCGGCGGTTGAAGAATGCCTAAACTTGATCAATCAATGCTTAAAAGACTAGTTTAAACCTATAATGGTGTGTAAGCTGCAATAAAAGTTTAGAATGGAAATTATTCTAATCTAACTTGCTAAAATTGATATTTGAGTAAGGCTTAAAGTGTATACTTGTGTATTCAAGTGTAAAGAGAATTATAGGAATGTATATATAGGATAATGGTTAGAAGAAAACTTGGAAGTCTCGTGTCTAACTCGTCTTTATGAAAGAGGTTTGATTTTAGTACAATTGAAAACCTATTACCTTATCTAAAAAGTATATTTCTTTATGACATAAAGGGGTTATTAAAGAGTAGAATATTATTAAAATAGGTATGGCTTGCAAAGGGGCTTTCAATGGTAGATTGAATCGTGAATGATAGATTTGGGTAAATAGTATTGTAAAGAGTATTTTGAATTAAGTTGTTATTATTGAAAGTATAGACTTATGTTTTGGCATTTGTAGTTCATGATGTAGACTATGAAATATTAGTGAGGTGTACATAGGGTTATTCATGTCATTTTATAAGAAAAGTCTTGATGTTAGAGTTAGGATACCTTTCAAACATTCTCCATGAGAGAAGTTGTGAGGAAGTGGAAAAAGTCATGACAATAACTTGTCACAAGATGTAACCTCTTTGAGGAAATATATTAATATGAAAAACAACACCTTTTGTGGACGTAGTCCAAGGAGTGGGTGAACCACGTTAAAAATGGCCTCTTCCTATGTTGTGTCTCTTTGGTGTATTCTCTTGATATTATGTTATTCAGTTTGGGTTGTTTTGATTATGGGTTATTAACTGTAATGGTTTGTTGTGCATTTCAGTGGTCAAGTGTTGTATTGCTTGATTATAAACAATTTCCATAAGATGATCTTGAATATGTTTTGCTTGACCGATTATTCCAAGCTAGCAGTAAGAGGTAAGATTTTCGAAAGTTAAATTGATACAACTCATGTTAGACAAGGTATTGGACTCCTACTCTTACCTTGTGAAAACTTACTATATATGCAAAGTGGAAAGGAGTAATCGTTATTTGACAATGTGATCAATTCGTTGGTAATGTCTAAAAACTTTGTATAATTAATTATGTTACTAGCTTAAAAGTTTTTTCATGCTCCATAATTAGAAATTAGTGTACCTCATTGTAATTTTTTTTAAAATTTACCAAAATTACTTTCTTTTAGATTTGGGTCTATGACATGAACACAATCTCTTGCAAGACCAAATTGTGAACGAAGGGCCACAACAAACCGGTGACGAGACTTGTACTTCCTTTCTGACTCCCTTGCCTTGACTATCAAGAAGATGACAAAGAAATCCCAGACTTATTCATGTGGATGAAATCTCATTTTCAGGACTTGAAGGTAAATTGCCCAAACACACTATTGATTTCCATTGTATTAGGATAATCAAATAATTTTTTGAATCCAAACCGATGCAGCAAAATGTCAATTGTTTCTAGCTTTGTTGAAATCACATTGTCTAGCTCATGTTACGAGAATTTTGGGCATAAAGGTAGTTAGAAGTTCATAGGAAAACAATCATGTTGTTTGAAATATACAGTCTGCATTTAATTTGATTGGAAAAACTTCTCGTACAAAATATTTTAGTGCGGCCCATCGTGTAGTTTCGGAATCGATTATAGACAAATCCACAAGGCAACGCCGCCTGCTATCATACACATGTAAAATATCTAAAGTAGATAGAAAGACTCATCAAAAGTATTATGCTATTAGATAAAAAATTAAGACCCCGTGCAAAAAATATTGTTGGGCCTTTGTTGGTAGGTTACCTGGTTTAGACATGAAGCTTATTGATGCTGTTAAAGAACTACTACAAAAATTTTGGCATGATAACACTAGACCGTCATCGAATCAAAGAGATGTGTTAAAGTTGAGAACACATCGACAATTGCCATGTGCACGTGTGGGAGCTAACGGAACCCAAGTCTGCTCGCCGGTTTGCGTTCCGTGCCCTCAGAGCAAATCCTCAAAGTGTCTCTGAATGGCCATGGGTTTCCTAACCAAGATTCTAGTAGCACCAAAACTGTGACTCCGATTTCAAATATGTTGATTCTGGTGGATCCAGGACGCCGTTTTTCAGCTAGGAGACCCCACACAACATGCCTCAAATGCTCAGAAATAGTTCTATTGTACCATCTCCAGAACTAGGGTTTTTCTCAGTGAAGGCCATGCCAATCTTGCTCAAGGGGTCATTTATGATCTGAAGGCTCCCGTGCATGCGTGGCCATGGTGAACACATCAACAATGGCCATGTGCATGTGTGGGAGCCGAAGCAATCCAAGTCCGCTCTCCGGTTTGGGTTCCGTGCCCCGGGAGAAATTCCTCAAAGTGTCCCTGAATGGCCACGGGGTGCCTGACGAAAATGCTCGTAGCACGAAAACCGTGACTCCAATCGCGAATCCATCGATTCTGGTGGATCCAGGACGCCATTTTCTAGCTAGGAATTCCCCCACAATGTGCCTCCAATGCTAAAAAAAATGCTATTATGCCATCTCGAGAGCTAGGTTTTTGCTCAGTGAAGGCCATGCCAATGTTGCCAAGTAATATCATTAAGTCATAGGTCTACCCTCGACCCAATGGGAACGAATGATTGCAAACACTCATAACTCCTTGTGAATATTATAATGATTGGGCTCACCACATTATTACTCGTGGCTACTACTTGAAAAGAGGAGTGTAAACCATTCACATCTCTAGCAGTGATCAATAGCACTCACGCCATGCCCATCACAGGGTTCACAATTGTTAACTTAAGGTTTCACTCACCACTCTAAATGCAATTGGCTCAGGGTCGAGAAGTAATATACTCACTTTCTCGCAGCTTTGAAAGTGGACAAAACCATAAGCACTCACTTCCTCATAAATATTATAATGAGCACAAGCTTGAGAGTGAGGGAACTTCTTGTGGCCTAGTGTTTTGTATAAGTACTAGCATAGAGCCAAGGTCAACATAAGACAATTCCGCAAAATACATAAATCCATAGAAGCTTGAGTATGCAAAGTGTAAGGAGGCGTATCATAACCCCTCTACACCTAGCCTCTTTGAAGCTCTACATATTTCCTACACAAATTGCCTATGAAGAGCCGAGTGGGCTATTTATCGAGACATGACTATCTACATTTTTTAATGACAAGGGGTGACTCATAATAGGCCCGTGACAAAAGACGAAGCCTTGAGAGGCACCACCCCCTTGAAAAATGCCTTCGATTTTGAAAGGATATGTAGAAGGTATGCAATAATTTGTATTGATAATCATTAAAGAAAATATACAAATCAAATTTATTTCTATCTTTACTTTGATGTTAACATATTTTTATTAAACGTTTTATTGTTTTTCTTTACAAGATAAAATCGTGCAACTCATGAATTTATTTTGAATTACAATTTCTATATTGAATATTTTTATTTTATTTTTATTATAATATTTGAAAACTTTAAATGATTTTTAATAACAAAAACTAAAAACATTTTGTATTAAAAAATGTTGTAACATAATAATATTAAAAAGGGATAGTTTAATGTTCAACCTTTCACCAAAAACTTATATCAATCTTACTTTGAAAATACATGAAGGAAACTTAGCTTCAATGTGTGACTAGCATATGACCCAACCTCTTGGTTCCCTCTATCTCCACATCTACAAGCATTGGGTGAACAAATTTTATATTGTTACGATAGCAATGCATTTGTGAACAAAATTGATATTCTTATGATAGACATTGGGAACGCTTGGATTAAGCCTTTAAGCCTTACATTGAGAACACTTTAATTATTCACAAATATATTATTTAATCCTTTAAGCCTTACATAGTTATGTTGGACATTGGGAACACTTTGATTATTCACTATTCGCAAGTATATTCGTGTGTTTCACAAAGAGTATTCTTTTCATTGAGTATTATTTTCATAACTAGTAGATATAAACTAAGTATATTCTCTGTGTTTCATAAAGAGTATTTTTTTCATTGAGTATTATTTTCATAACTAGTAGATATAATCTATGAATCGCATAATAATAATAATAATAATACTTTTGAATTTTGTATCTATTGTTTTTCTATCATTAAACATCAATAATGGACCTAATATTTCAAGATTGTTATAACTACATCATTATTTAGAAATGTATATTGAATATTTGACAATGTTACGTTTCAATTATTAAATATGTTGATGTTATGAAGTTTCCATTAAAATCCAAAGTCTACATCACCATGTTAAAATTATAAATAATCGTTGCTTCACCATAGCATGTTTTTCTACTATATGATAAACCTTTTCATTATGTCATTTTTTCTTAAAATAACCATGACCTTTTTTTTCACACAGTAAAATAGCTATATTTTATTAAGAAGTATATGAAAAGTTACAAGTCCTTCAAACAAAAGATACAAATGTCCATTAAGGAAAAAAAACCATCATCCCAGCAACGTACAAACACTTGAAACGATAAGAAACAAGGTTTGCCCCAACAAGAGAGTGATATAAACCCCCCGATAAAACATATCTGAAGAGACACAAAGTCCCAAGAACGACAAAAAAAAACCGAGAGAGGTCCAAAATACCTATGACCTTACCATGGCATATGAATCTTAATCATATAATATATAACGTCTTTATCTACATGTGAAGTAAATTTATTGACTTATAAGTTAAGATTTAATCTTGTTATTCTTCTATTAAAAAATAATCTCTACCTCGCATTGTTAATCTTCCATTTAAAAAGTAATATTACTCTTCCTTTCTACTTTTCCTTGAAAAAAATATTTTTTAAATAAACTTCTTAGTAAACTCCCCTTCCTCTTTCCTCGTATCTTTATATCCCTTGCACCTTACCTCAACCCCTAACAGTAAGTTCAAGAGCTACTAATCGCATTAAATATGTTCAATGGCATTAAGAAATCTCTACGCGCAAAAAATAATAAATGAGCAAATATCTAAACTACGAAATTTGTATTTTGTGATGAGCAAACCTAAAAAATAAAATATGTTTACTTTCGAAAATTAGATGAACACACCGTGAATGTATTTTGATTATTTTTGGATTTCTCTAGCATAATGCGGATAAAGGAATCTACTTCAGATATGTGAATATTAATCTCTCTAAATATATAATATATAATAATAATTAGGATTGCTTAAGCATAAAGAGGACATTGTTCCCACTGAGATACCTCCAGCTCTCGATCGAACCATGAAAAAATTGACTATTATTTATAACCGATTATTTATAAATAATGACGCGAATTTGGCATTCAAATGGTTCTAACCCTATCATGGATTTCTGAGTGAATGAAATATGCACATGTCTTAAGATCTAAATGCCCTAGCTCTTGTTATAGGCCGAGTAATATCATTAAGTCATAGGTCTACCCTCAACCCAATGGGAACGAATGATTGCAAACACTCATAACTCCTTGCGAGTATTATAATGATTGGGCTCACCACATTATTACTCGTGGCTACTACTTGAAAAGAGGAGTGTAAACCATTCACATCTCTAGCAGTGATCGATAGCACTCATGTCATGCCCATCACAGAGTTCACAATTGTTAACTTAAGGTTCCACTAACCACTCTAAATGCAATTGGCCTAGGGTCTAGAAGTAATATACCCACTTTCACAGCTTCGAAAGTGGACGGAACCATAAGCACTCACTTCCTCATAAATATTATAATGATCACAAGCTTGAGAGTGAGGGCACTTCTTACGACCTGGTTTCGTATAAATATTGGCATAGAACCAAGGTCAACAGAAGACAATTCCACAAAAGACATAAATCCATAGAAGCTTGAGTATGTGAAGTGTAAGGAGGCGTCTCATAAACCCTTTGCACCTAGCCTTTTTGAACCTCTACATATTTTCCTACGCAAATTGCCTATGAAGAGTCGTGTGGGTTATTTATGGAGACATGACTATCTACATTTTTTAATGACAAGGGGTGGCTCCTAATAAGACAAAAGACAAAGCCTTGAGAGGCACCACCCCCTTGAAAAATGCCTTCGACTTTGAGGGAATATGTGGAAGGTATGCAATAACTTATATTAATAACCATTAAGGAAAATATAGAACTAAAATTTATTTCTATCTTTACTTTGGTGTTAAAATATTTTCATTAAACATACTTTATTATTTTTCTTTATAAGGAAAAATCATGCACCTCATTAATTTATTTTGAATTACAATTTCTATATTGAATATTTTTATTTTATTTTTATTATAATATTTAACAATTTAAATTGTTTTTAATAACAAAAACTAAAAACATTTTGTATTAAAAGATGTTGTAACATAATAATATTAAAAAGGGATAGTTTATTGTTCAACCTTTCACCAAAAACTTATATCAATCTTACTTTGAAAATACATAAAAGAAAACTTAGCTTCAATGTGTGACTAGCATATGACACAACCTCTTGGTTCCTCTATCTCCACATCTACAAGCAATGGGTGAACAAATTTGATATTGTTATGATAGACATGCATTTGTGAACATATTTGATATTCTTTGGATAGACATTGGAACGATTTGATTATTCACTATTCACAAATATATTATGATGGACGTTGAGAACACTTTGATTTAATGTGTCACAAATATATTCTTGAAGCATTACATAGTTATGATAGACATTAAGAACACTTTGATTTAATGTGTTTTATAAAGAGTATTCTTTCATTATGTATTATTTTTATAACTAGGAGATAGAATCAATGAATCACATAATAATAATAATATTTTTAATTTTTTATCTATTGTTTTTCTATCATTAATCAATCTAATATTTCAAGATTGTTATAATTACATAATTATTTAGAAATATATATTGAATACTTTGACAATGCTACTTTTCAATTATTAAATATGTTGATGTCATGAATTTTCCATTAAAATCCAAAGTCTACATCCCCATGTGAAAATTATAATGTCTTTTTCTACTATATGATCAACCTTTTCATTATGTCATCCTTTAAAAAAAAATACCTATGACCTTACCATGTCATATGAATCTTAATCATATAATATATAATGTCTTTATCTACATGGGAAGTAAATTTATTGACTTATAAGTTAAGATTTAGTCTTGTAATTCTTCCATTAAAAAATAATCACTACCTCACTTTGTTAATCTTTCATTTAAAAAATAATATTACTCTTTCTTAAAAATATATATATTTTTTATAAGTTAAGATTTAATCTTGTTAATCTTCTATTAAAAAATAATCACTACCTCACCTTGTTAATCTTTCATTTAAAAAATAATATTACTCTTCCTTAAAAATATATATATATATATATTTTAAATAAAATTCTTAGTAAACTCCCCTTCCTCTTTCCTAATTTTGTATTTATTGTTTTTCCATCATTAATCAACCTAATATTTCAAGATTGTCATAACTATATAATTATTTAGAAATGTATATTGAATACTTTGACAATATTACTTTTCAATTATTAAATATGTTTATGTCATAAATTTTCCATTAAAATCAAAAGTCTACATCACCATGTAGAAAATTATAAATAATCTTTGCTTCACCACAGCATGTTTTTTTCTACTATATGATAACCCTTTTCATTTTGTCATTTTTTTTTTTAAATACCTATGACCTTACCATGTCATATGAGTCTTAATCATATAATATATAACGTCTTTATGTACATGTGAAGTAAATTGATTTACTTATAAGTTAAGATTTAATCTTGTTATTCTTCTAGTAAAAAATAATCACCACCTCACCTTGTTAATTTTCCATTTAAAAAATAATATTACTTTTCTTTAAAAATATATATATTTTTTAAATAAACTTTCTAGTAAACTCTTCTTCATCTTTCCTAGTATGTTTATATCCCTTACACCTTACATTAGGAACTGTATAAGGGCTAACTAAAACTCTATAGACTTTTAGTAAATGTTTTGGTTGTCTTTTACCTCAAAAATTGTCCGAAAAGCTGTACGTTTTGGTTGTCTTTTATGTGACAAAAGTTCAATAGCTACTAATAGCATTAAATATGTTCAATAATTGTCGGATTCTTTTACCTGACAAACCCTGACAGTACCTGAAAAGTTCAATAGCTACTAATAGCATTAAATATGTTCAATAATTGTCCGAAAATCTGGACGTTTTGTTGTCTTTTACTTGACAGTACTTAAAAAGTTCAATAGCTACTAATAGCATTAAATATGTTCAAACGCTATGATTATTATGACTACTCTGACAGTACTTGAAAAGTTCAATAGCTACTAATAGCATTAAATATGTTCAATAACTATGATTATTGTGACTAGAATGCATAATTACTCATCAGATTTGCAGAACAATTGACCAGCATACTTACTGTGACTATAATGCATATTTATTCATCAGATTTGCATAACATTTAAAAAGTACTTGCCAAGTAAATTCTTTACAGGTTAATGTGCCATTAATCGTTGTTCATCCTGGTAAAAAATGGTTACTCTTGGACTTAAGCGAAGCATAATATTCAGGGTGATATTGAAACCAAAAATGGGTGATATGAAGCAAAATTATCAATGCCAGTCCACTACAGAAAACTATCTACAAATTGTCAAATCCATCGGGCATATAAATTTCCTCAAATCAATCACGAAAAGGGACAAATGTATTCATTTTAGCTTCCAAGTATTTAGATGAAATTCAAACTTGTTAACAGTGAAAATCTGGGATCCACAACTTTTCCATCGCAGCAAAATTGACGGCATTCAAACCATGAAAATGTCTCGCTTCCAAATTCTACACACTCAGCAGTGAATTATATTCCAGACAGCCTTATCGTTGGCGTCCTATCGAAAACCCCCCCAAAAAACAAAGCATTATCGTTGGCGTCCTATCGAAAAACCCAAAAAAAAACAAAATCTCTCTGCTTGAGTGTTTCCAGAGTCTTATCATTGCCGTCTCCAAAAAAACAAAATTGAATAGCTCTGAAGAACCCTACTCGACTTGCACGTTAATCACATTCTTGTTCTCCTCCTCAGCAAATTTGGGAACAGTGACTTTGAGGATGCCATTCTTCATCTGAGCTTTAATCTGGTCCAGCTTGAAAACTTTCGCAGCGAGTTCGATGCGGATGTTGTAGTTCCGAGCACTGCCATCCAACTCTGCGTCTGAAAACTTTATGACCAGCGCGTTCTCCTCAGCATAAACTTTAACGTCTTCCTTCCCCAGCCCCGGCATGTCGAACCGCATATGCAAAGCATCCTTGTCTTCGATCGCATCACACAGTTTCCGCGAGCCGGCTCTCAACACATCCCCTGTCCCGCGCGACGCGGCAACGAAAGGGTTATTGAACGGCTGATCGATGCCAAACCCCAGGCTCCTCAAAGGAATAAACGAATCTGGTAGATAGCAGGAGAAACTTTAGAACTTAATAACAACATAGCAATAAACAGAGATAGGATTAAAGGGCTTTTACAAGCTCACCGTCGATAGCAATATGTAAACCGCGGCGGGGGATTTCAGAAGCCTGGCGGCTTTGCTTGTCATCCTGAATCGATGAATCTTCCTCATGCCTGTATTTTGCTGTCGCTGTTGACAAGCTCCGGTACATTGTAGACGCAGCAGAATCCCGTGGACGGACTACAGGTAACAGGCATTTCTTCACGGCAGGAATAACCGACTTCATGATATTACTCTTAGCAGAAGCTACAGTCGCCATTTTGGTCAGAAAAATCCCTGCCATGGCATGCACAGAGTTAGCAAATGGCTTAAGCCCTAGAAAAAAGATACTATAAAACCCTAAGTCATTGCCACAAACCGGGAATTTCAGAAACCTAAAATTGCTTATTGTTGAAAGCAAGAACAACCAGACACCTTCCAGAATTGATTAGAACGAAGACAATTTTGAAGATTACCGGTTCACCCATATATGCTGTTCTGGATGGACATGTCTATTTATAGAGTAAACAAGAAGGCTCTGCTCAGTTGCATCTTCCCAATGGAAGGTCCTGGAACCTTCCACTCTATAACCGGAAAGTTCTAATGTTTCTCAATGGAAATCCATCCGCATGCCCAAAAGCATTAGACTTCAGTTTCAAAATCTTTCTAGAGATTTTGCATTCTGCATCCCCAAAAGTATTAAATCTCAGTTTTAAAATCTTTCCGGAAATTTTGCATTCCGCATCCCCAAAAACATTAATTCTTTTTGCATATGGCATCCCCAAAAACATTAAATGTCAATTTCAAAATCTTTTTGGAGATTTTGCATCCCGCATCCCCAAAAGCATTAAATCTCCGTTTCAAAATCTTTCGGCAGATTTTACATCCCCCATCACCAAAAGCATTAGATCTCATTTTCAAAACTATATGAAGCTAAGACACTCTTGTAAGCTTTTTAAGTATAGAAATAATAATTTTTTTTTAACATAGAAATAATAATTAAAAAAAAAAACAAATAATCTCGATCTTCTCAATGTTCAATAAATCAAAATTGATCTCATAGATTAAAGACCAATATTATCATCATCATCATAATGTTTAAATATTATTAATAATTTAGTATTTCAAGGTTCAATTTTATCTTGTTTAAAAAATAAATTCACATAAAGTTTTAATTTCTCCATTTAAATTATATAATGTTTTTATTAAAATTAACCGTTTAGCTTTTGTAGTTATTAATTCATTATGATTTATATAATATTTAAATGCTAATATTAATTTAATTAAAAAATAATATTTTTCTCATTTATTAATTCACTTTAATGTTTAAACATTAATATTAATTAGTAAAGAATATCTTAATGGTTTAAGGCCAAAAAGAGATTTAAAACAATTCATATTTAAATCTTTGGATATAACCTAAGTTTATCACGTCGTTGATAGAAATAAGATTTTGCATCCCAAAAGCATTAAATCTTTTTGGGAGATTTTGCATTCGGCATTTCCAAAAGCATTAAATCTTAGTTTTAAAATGTTTTGGAAGATTTTGCATCTCACATCCCAAAAGCATTAGATCTCAGTTTTAAAATCTTTTTGGAGATTTTGCTTCCCACATCCCCAAAAGCATTAAATCTCAGTTTCAAAATCTTTTTGGAGATTTTGCATCCCCCATCCCCAAAAGCATCAGATCTCAGTTTCAAAATCTTTCTGGAGATGTTGCATTCCCCATCCCCAAAAGCATCAGATCTCAGTTTCAAAATCTTTGCTACACTAACCTTTCTAATCTTATAGATTCCCAAAACTATAGCAAGCTAAGACATTCTTGTAAGTTTTTTGAGTATAGAAATAATAATTAAAAAAAAACAAATAATCTTATTCTTCTTAATGCCCAATAAATCAAAATTGGTCTAAGTGGATTAAAGACCATTAATATCATCATCATAATGTTTAAATATTATCAATAATTTATTTTTTCAAAGTTCAATTTTATCTTATTTAAAAAATAGATTCACATAAAGGTTTAATTTGTCTACTTAAATTATATAATGTTTTTATTAAAATTTACCATTTAACATTTGTAGTTATTAATTCATTCTTATTGATATAATATTTAAATGTTAATATTAATTTAATTTTATATTATTTCATTAAAAAATTAATATTTTTCATATTTATTAATTCACTTGAATGTTTAAACATTAATATTAATATATTAATTAATATAGAATGCTTAAGGCCAAAAAGAGATTTAAAACCATTCATATGTGAATCTTTGAATATAACTTAAGTTTATCACGTCTTAAATTATATAATGTTTTTATTAAAATTTACCATTTAATATTTGTAGTTATTAATTCATTCTTATTGATATAATATTTAAATGTTAATATTAATTTAATTTTATATTATTTCATTAAGAAATTAATATTTCTCATATTTATTAATTCACTTGAATGTTTAAACATTAATATTAATATATTAATTAGTATAGAATGCTTAAGGCCAAAAAGAGATTTAAAACCATTTATATGTAAATCTTTGAATATAACTTAAGTTTATCACGTCTTTCTAGAAACAAGAGGACATTACCACCAACTTTGTGGTCAACAATGAAAGTTTCATGACATACTTAGATATATTTAAGGCTAATTTTATTATTGTGATAAGCAAACACGTGAGTTATATATAAATTGCAATTCTTTACAATGAGTGTAGATAAGAGCTATTGACAAAAAAAAATAGAGTGTCATTAATAACAGAATTTGGCTTTTTTTCATGTTTTAATAAACATAATTATTTGGATTTTTTTAATTTGTTATTTATAATAAATATTACATTCACAATATACACCACATAAAATAAAACAATAAATAAATGATAAAATTGAGGAAATGGGAAAAAAAACATTTTCAAGAGAGCCTTTTACGGGACAATCTAAGGTTCTATTATAAAGAGAACAATTATTATAACATGGCACAAATATTCAAGCCCTACATCATAAGAAGAAACATGGTATTAATGTTTGGTCATGGTATTAATGTTTAATGGAGAAAACAAGCATTTTATATTAAGAATATGTTTGGAAAGCAAATAGTAGAAGCATAAGATCAAAGAGCTGTTTGGGAAGCAATGACTTATAAATTTAAAACAATAATTCTAAATCATAAAGATATCATGTTGCTTCTAGAAAATTATTAAATTATAATAATATAACTAATATGAAGCCATTGTTTACTTACATAATTGAATTATAATAAAATTAAAAGTATTTTATCATAAAAATAAATAATTGAAACAAGTGACCTAAACTATGAAAATAGGAAGCCTCAAGTATGAGAGAAAATTTAATCAAAATAAATAATCCAAACAAGTGATTTAAACTATGAAAAGAGAAAGCCTTATGTATAAGAGAAAATTTATTATTTTTCGATCATAAGATTAAGAGAGTTTGTTTGCCCATGCTCACTACAACATTTAGAAATTAAGAAAACATCATAAGTAGAATTATGAAAAAATATAATTCATCTTTTGGTTTTATAAGGAAAAACTTGGGTTTTGGAAACAATAAAAATTTTATTCATTAAAAATATTTACGAAAGAGTTTATTTTATGAAATTCAAACTTGTTAACAGTGAACATCTGGGATCCACAACTTTTCCAAATATTTACGAAAGAGTTTATTTTATGAAATTCAAACTTGTTAACAGTGAACATATGGGATCCACAACTTTTCCATCGGAGCAAAATTGACGGCATTCAAACCCTAAAACTGTCTTGCTTCCAAATTCTACACAAAAAAACCCAAAAAAAACAAAGCATTATCGTTGGCGTCCTATCCAAAAACCCAAAAAAAAACAAAACCTCTCCGCTCTATCACTGCCGTATCCAAAAAACAAAATTGAATAGCTCTGAAGAACCCTACTCGACTTGCACATTAATTAGATTCTTGTTCTCCTCCTCAGTAAATTTGGGAACAGTGACTTTGAGGATGCCATTCTTCATCTGAGCTTTAATCTGGTCCAGCTTGAAAACTTTCGCAGCGAGTTCGATGCGGATGTTGTAGTTCCGAGCACTGCCATCCAACTCTGCGTCTGAAAGCGATACCCCCTTTATCACCAGCGCGTTCTCCTCAGCATAAACTTTAACGTCTTCCTTCCTCATCCCCGGCACGTCGAACCGCATATGCAAAGCATCCTTGTCTTCGATCGCATCACACAGTTTCCGCGACCCGGCTCTCAACGCATCCCCTGTCCCGCGTGACGGGGCAACGAAAGGGTTATCGAACGGCTGACCGATGCCAACCCCCAGGCTCCTCAAAGGAATAAATGAATCTGGTAGATAGCAGGAGAAACTTTAGAACTTAATAACAACATAGCAATAAACAGAGATAGAATTAAAGGGCTTTTACAAGCTCACCGTCGAAAGCAATATGTAAACCCCCACGGGGGATTTCAGAAGCCTGGCGGCTTTGCTTGCCATCCTGAATCGATGAATCTTCCTCATGCTTGTATTTTGCTGTCGCTATTGACAAGCTCCGGTACATTGTAGAGGCAGCAGAATCCTGTGGACGGACTACAGGTAACAGGCATTTCTTGATGGCAGGAATAACCGACTTCATGATATTACTCTTAGCAGAAGCTACAGTTGCCATTTTGGTCAGAAAAATCCCTGCCATGGCATGCACAAAGTTAGCAAATGGCTTAAGCCCTAGAAAAAAGATACTATAAAACCCTAAGTCATTGCCACAAACCAGGAATTTCAGAAACCTAAAATTGCTTACTGTTGAAAGCAAGAACAACAAGACACCTTCCAGAATTGATTAGAACGAAGACAATTTTGAAGATTACGGTTTCAACGATATATGCTGCTCTGGATGGACATGTTTATTTATGGAGCAAAGAAGAATTCTCTAGAAGCAGTTGCATCTTCCCAATGGAAGGTCATGGAACCTTCCACTCGGAAAGTTCTAATGTTTCTTCTCAATGGAAATCCATCCGCATGCCCAAAAGCATTAGATTTCAGTTTCAAAATCTTTTGGGAGATTTTGCATTCCGCATTCCCAAAAGCATTAAATCTGAGTGTCAAAATTTTTGGGAGATTTTGCATTCCGCATTCCCAAAAGCATTAAATCTCAGTGTCAAAATCTTTTGGGAAATTTTGCATCCGGCATTCCCCAAAAGCATTAATTCTCAGTTTCAAAATATTTGGGGAGATTTTGCATCCCGCAACCCAAAAGCATTAATTCTCAGTTTCAAAATGTTTCGGGAGATTTTGCATCCTGCATCCCCAAAAGCATTAATTCTCAGTTTCAAAATATTTCGGGAGATTTTGCATCCCGCATCCCCAAAAGCATTAAATCTCAGTTTCAAAATCTTTCTGGAGATTTTGCATCCCGCATCCCCAAAAGCATTTAATTCTCAGTTTCAAAATCTTTTCTTAGTTTCAAAATATTTCGGGGGACATTAATTCTTAGTTTCAAAATATTTCGAGAGATTTTGCATCCCTCATCCCCAAAAGCATTAATTCTCAGTTTCAAAATATTTCAAGAGATTTTGCATCCCACATCCCCAAAAACATTAATTCTCAGTTTCAAAATATTTCTGGAGATTTTGCATCCGCATCCCCAAAAGCATTAAATCTCAGTTTCAAAATTTTTGCTTGAGATTAACCTTTCTAATCTTATAGATTCCCAAAACTATAGCAAGCTAGGACACTCTTGTAATTTGCTTTTTGAACATAGAAATAACATTTAAAAAAAAACAAACAATCTAGATCTTCTTAATGTCCAATAGATCAAAATTGATCTCAATGGATTAAAGACCATCTTTATCATCATCATCATAATGTTTAAATATTATTAATAATTTATTTTTTCAAGATTCAATTTTATCTTATTTAAAAAATAGATTCACAAAAAGTTTAATTTGTCTAGTTAAATTATATAAAAATTAACCGTCGTAATTATTAATTTATTCTAATTTATATAATATTTAAATGTTAATATTAATTTAATTCTATATTATTTAATTAAAAAATAATATTTAACCATTTATTAATTCACTTTAATGTTTAAACATTAATATTAATATATTAATTAGTATAGAATATCTTAATATCAAGCTTAAGGCCAAAAGAGATTTAAAACAATTTATATGTAAATCTTTGAACATAACCTAAGTTTATCACGTCTTCATAGAAATAAAAAACAACTTTATGAACCGTGAGAAGATTTCAGATTAAAGAAATTTATGTCAATTTATTATTATTATTATTATTACGACATAATATAGCAATCAATTAGGATTTTTAATTTTGAATTATTTTTGTTTTTTTCAAAAAAAAAACTATACTGTTTTAACTTCTTATTTTCATTATCTTTTTATTCAACTAAATAGATACTAATTAATCCTATGAGTTAAGATCTATACATATTTTTCAATAACAAATATATTACCCTTATATAATTATACTTCAAAATAGGAATTAAACACCCTACTTTCATATTTTTTTTGTAACAAACCCATATTACCTTGTTAGTTTTATGGGGAGGATAGGGTGGAAAGAAACAAAACACTTTCCTCTCCTAGAACATTCTACAACGAGAAAACCAAAAATTTCGTAATAAACTATTCCAATTAAATCATTTTATGTATACTCATCGAGTCTCGTCACCTTATGTTTATCAAATATACAATCGTGTTTTCAAAAATAATTTTATATTAAATTTAATATTTTGAAATTAAATTTTATTTTTTTAATATTTGAATCAAAATTTTTATTTTATTATTGGTTGAAAGTGATGAATTGATAATAATGATTAGCTAAAACCATGATTTAATTAATTACCCTGCTTAAGATGTAAAATTTTGAAAAATAAAAAACAATTTTAAATTACAAAATTCAAAAAACTATTTGATTGCCATCTAATTTTCATACATCATCTTTTCTGTACTTTAGTTCTTATCAACCTTAAATGATTTCGTACTATAATCAACATCCCAATAGAAATTATCCAACTCGAGGATGACAGTTCACGTGTTACAGGCCACGATAGCATCCATTTAGATCTTCCACTAAAAAGGAGTAGTCAAGAGATTTAATGCCGAGACTGGATACAACACCAACTGCTTGTAAGACCATTTAATGACCACTTACATCACGGTGTCCTGCTTAGCATATCCTTACCAAGACTTTACGTGACTGTATCCATGATTGTAGACACCGAGATTTCCACCAAGGCAGCAGTTAGGAGACTTAATGCTAAGGACCGGACGCGAGTGCCTGCCAGGGTGTAAAACCATTATTATATTAATCCTCATCGGAATTAGGATATGAAGGTTACGGTTGTAATATATCACCACATATCATACTGTAAGCACATAGTCACCACCTTTGTTTTGTAGTATTTTAAGCATCGTATTTTGTATGAAGTTCCACAAGGAGTAACGTTTCTTTTGATCATATATTTGTACCATCCTCTATAGGTTACATAAAATAGGAAATGCAAATGTATTCTAATAAAGTCATATACTATAGGAATGCATGGTTTTTGGTATATAGTTTATATTTTCACACATGCACCATTTTTACAATATAGGTATTGGCACAAAGTCTTGTGGAAGGGTTAGAGGTTAATTCATCACTAAGATATAGTGGTTGTGTCAATCTTTTAAATATTTTAAATCTATACCATAAGTAAATATACAAAGTGGATATAATTCACAATTCTAGACTTAGTCAAGTTACAACTTGCATATTATTATTTGTTACTTGTTGATATTGTTAATATAGGATTGTAACCTTCTAGTATATTTAACATTTTAATATTTTCAATAACATGCAAATACCTTAGTTTACAATTAGTTTAAAGTGTAATTGAAAATCGAATTGGAAGATCTCACCATGGGGTGCTTAGATTTATCATTAAGTATTGATGACTAAACTGAGAATACTTTTAAAACTTCCTTGTTTTACTCGAATTGTTGTGTCACTCTTACGTGCGAATATGTGAAAAGAAATGGCTCAAATGCTTTAGCTAACATAGCTAAGTAAACCTCAGGGTACCCCGTAGGACCCTTCATCATCATCCAAAAGTATATATCGAGTAAAACTATATCACAAAAGAACTCAAATAGAGCATATAGACTCAGAATTTAGCACGAGCGAAATTATTGTCTCATTATGTTTTTAAAAAGTATGAAATGTCGTTATCATTAATTATTAGTAGTCACAGGATTCTGACTATTTTCATTAATACAAATGAGAACAATGGCATTAATTTTCTATCATGTAGTCATTCGATCAAATACCTTTCAGCAATATTTTTATATTAGGTAGATTTTGCAATAGGGAAATACAAATTACCGTGGTTTGTACATTGTGGAGAATATGGTTTGGTTAAGGATCCGTTTTTTTATATATATATATTTTTATTATCTAGATTTTATTTAACAAGAAGCAAAATTAAATTAAATTTTAAGTGTTATCATATTTCTTATTTATGTATTTTATAATTTATTTTAATACAATTAATATTTAAAATTTTAAAAATAATAGTAATAATGATATTATTTTCTCATCATTATTTTTTATTATTACTGTAAGAAAATATTATTTATTTGTAGATTAACTTTATTACAATTTTTCTTTACTTTTAAGAGGCAGTAATAAACAGCTTTGCTGCTAATTCCACTTGTTATTATTATTGTGTTTAATTAAATTTATGGAGGTTTTCCAAATGATATTTTATTGGTACGGAGAAAATTAACAAGATAAAATTTATGAGTTATCATAACTTTAAAAATTAATTTAGATTTATAGAAATTCTATAGCTATGAAGAATTGAGCCCACTTGGTGTAAAGCAATTGGTAATGAGAAATTGAAATGGGAAGTTGTAAATGGAAGTTCACAAGTTCAAATTGTACTAGCTTATAAATAATAATAAAAATAGCCATAAAGAATTGCTAGGGATCAAAACCCTTGAGTTGTAGATATTTTTTAGGATGCAAAAATGTGAGGACATATCATTGCTCATATTTTCACATAAATATAATTATTTGAAAGATAAACTCTATGGTGGAGAGTTTTTTCCTAACGTTTTGAACTTTATAAGTAGGTTCATCTCCAAGGTACTCGTGATTTTACACTAATTTATTAACTTATATATAATACCAATTCACATCATTAACATATTTGGTGGATGCTAGGGAATGAAGGTATTGGAGTTCAAGGAAACCCTAGGGTCGAGGGCATCACTAAAGTAGTTCATTGTTGGCAAAGAACGAGCGGATTATGGATCGAACCCACTTGATGTAATGAAAATTTTTGCTTATTCTTATCCACAAGCTATGGAGGAATGTGAAGTGGATGGGATTAGTCTGTCGACTAGTATTGACAATGTTTTGGACCTCACTGGATTAGGATTAGTAGATCAGAACCTTAGGCCACAAAGCTTCAAAGGAGATCCTAGTCGTGTGTCAGTCACATCTACGGAGGAGGTTAGTCTCATTAAATCAAGTAAGAAGGCAATATAGGAGGTGATAGGCACACGAGGCCACGTATGGGGGTCTTTCCCCAAAGCATGTCAAAATTGATGAAGATCTAGGCCAAGATGTCCCTCAGGATTTCACATCACTCAAACACTTTGGAGGGTTCTAGTCTTGTTATTGTAGCCCTGGTACTTGAACCTCTTTCTGAGGAAAGCTGTTTTAGCGATATCATCCTCATGAACCCGAATTTGATGATACCCAGAACGAAGATCCAACTTGGAGAAAAAGTGAGCCCCATGAAGCTCATCAAGAAGCTCATCAACAACAGGAATTGGAAACTTATCCTTGATGGTGAGGTGATTGAGTGCTCGGAAGTCAATGTAGAGGCACCATGACCCATCTTTTTTGCGGACAAGAATAACTGGAGAAGAAAAGGAACTAGTGCTTGGGCGAATAATACCTTACTTCAATAAGTCCCGAACGAGTATTTCAATCTTCGTTTTTTGGTGAAATGGGTAGCGATAGGGCCTGATGTTGGGAGGAACGCTGCCAGGAAGGAGCTGAATACGATGGTCTTCTGGCCTGGAAGGTGGCAACCCCACTGGTTCAGCAAAGACACCTGTATATCGATCCAGAATTTGTTGTAGATCCAAAGGAGTAGTGGAGACCGCTGATGGTTGCATCTGAATGGAATGGATCTGAGCGATGACACCATGTGAATTCTTCTTGAGGAGTTTTTCCATGCGATGTGAACTGATGATGCTGAGAGAACCCGGTTGTAATCTTGTCAATGTGTGTTTTTGTCCATTGAGGGAAAATTGCATCCAAAGTTCAGCAAAATCCCATAAGATAGGGCCAAGTGTGCGTAGCCATTGAGTGCCCAAAACCACATCACATCTGCCTAAGGGCAAGGCAAACATGTCAGAGCGCAAGGTATAATCTCCCATAGAGATATGCACATTTCGACACTTC
Source organism: Larix kaempferi (assembly GCA_027924585.1). Lineage (NCBI taxonomy): Eukaryota > Viridiplantae > Streptophyta > Pinopsida > Pinales > Pinaceae > Larix > Larix kaempferi. The sequence continues at coordinate 6,711,703 of BSBM01000619.1, forward strand.
CCTTTGCAAGGTAAGGTGCCCCCATTGGCAACCATGACTTCAAAGTTGGAGCAAGGATGGATAAAACAATCAGCTTGTTTAGCGATCCAAGGGTCAATGAAATTATGAGTGCTACCAGAATCAATGAGTATTGTAAGAGGAGGCTTCTTGAAGTAACCCCTGACCCGCATTGTTTGGGGGGTGGTGATTCCAGCTAAAGCATGGAGAGATATCTCTGGCTGGTCATCCTGAGACGGAGGGTCAATAGGCGGTTCTTGAATGTCGACCGGAGCATCCAGTGTTTCTGGATCTTCGTCACCAATTTCAGAGGCAGGCGGAGACTCCACATCCAAGAGATAGAGCTTTTGCTGAACACATCTATGTCCCCGAGTGAATTTCTCATCACAATTATAACAAAGCCCCTTTTCTCTGCGTGCTTGCATCTCTGTTTCAGACAAATGCTTGATAGGAGTCGGTCGAGGAGCCTGCGGTATAGGTGGTCGCTGAGAACCCATATTTCGGAAGGGAACAAAAGTGGGATTGGAGCGTTGTTCGGCTGCAATCTTGTCTTCTGCCAACTTAGCCAACCCTAGGGCTTCTGTCATTGTGGTGGGACAGAACATTTTGACCTCAGAGCAGATGGCATCCTTTAGACCACTGATAAAACAACTCCGGTAAAATTCATCAGAAAATCCTTCGGTGTGTTTGGCGAGGTTCTCAAATTCGGTTTGATACTCTCTCATAGTGCCAATTTGGCGAAGTTTAGTGAGGGCTCCGGTGAATTCATCAAAAGCACTAGGACCAAATCGTTGCAAAAGGAGCTGGCAAAAGTCTGACCATTTGGGCTCTAGATCAGCCTTGCTGTACCAACGGTACCATTGAAGAGCTTCCTGTTCCAAGTGAAATGATGCCAGCGAAACTTTGTTGACATCAAAAGTATTATGCAGACTGAAATATTGTTCTGCACGATAGATCCATCCAATTGGATCAGTACCATTGAAGCGAGGAAAATCAAGCTTCGGACCATGGAAATTGCTGGAAGAAGAGAACCCATTGTCTGATGAAGACTCGGACTACCGTTTGTTGTTCATAGCTGAATGTTCAAGATGGAGGCCGAGAAATTTTTCATCCAGATCCTGGAGTTTGGCTTGGATGGCTGCAAGTGCTTCTTCCATGGTTTTTGCTCCTGCACGGGTGACAACCATAACCAGGATTTTTTTTTTTTTTTAATTATGGGTAGGAAAACAAAAACAGACTGCTTCAGTAAGGGAAAATCTGGACTTGGGAAAAAATCTAAAGGGTAATTGGGGTTTGACTAGGTGTTGGACACTGTCGACTAGACAGGGAAGCCAAAAATGAGGATTTCAGAAACGGGGTGAAAGAATGGAAAAATTTGGCAGAGGGGGACAAAGAAGCAGAATTCAAAAAGGAACTCTGTGGTAAAATTTGAAGGTGATTGGGTGAAATCTGAGGAAGTTATGGCAAACCCTAAAAATACACAAATGTGGGATTTCGGGCTTTGGGAAGGGGAATTGGGGATAGGGTCCTCAAGACTGAAATATGCAAAATGGGATGACAGGGGTTCCTCAAAAATTTCAAGGGAAACAGAGTGAAGACAAGGGAGATATGGACAAAAAACTGAATTTATACTTTTTTTTTTCCAGACTAGAGCGGCTACGGCTCGGAAGGGATCTGGAACAGTGCCGAATGGATTGAAATGGATGGATATGGAATGGCTTGCAAAATGGATCTGGAGCGTCTTGCAAAATGGATCTGAAACGATGCAGTAGTGATCGACAATAGCTCAGCTGAAAATAGATATGGACCCCAGGTATGTGCAGCTTCCTAACAGTTTAGGGGTTTCACTCGGCCACCAATGCTGTCTGACGACTTGTGTATTGGGGCAGTACCCCTCACTCCACGGCTCAGGTAAAACTGATAACCGCTTTGCCACAAACGACAGCTCTTGGTTTACCTCATGTGTGGGAACTAGTCAGTCAGGTAGGGGTCATTGCCCTTTTCGCTGGCAGGTCCTCTCAATGGGCCAACTACTTCGGAGTTTCTATGGTACTCCTCACAATGATTTTTAGGGATTATTCCCAAGTACTTCCCACAGTTAAGCAGATAGGGATTATTCCAAAATCCAAACCTGCAACAGATGCAAAAAAAAAAATGGCAGAAATTTCACTCAGCGAGCCCAAGAAAGTGCTCTGATACCAGATGTGATGCACCTGCAACAATTAATTAATAGGAATATGCGAAATAGCAGAAATAACAGAACTCAGAATCACTTTTATATTGATCACAGGCCACTTCGAGGGGGCAACCTCCTATGAGCAAGCTCAATACAAATAACTTCACGGTGCCTTCATAGGTCTCAACACACACTTATATACTAAGTCTAGGCACCAATACTATGGGTCAAAACCATGGGCCGCTACAAACTATGGATCAACAATACTACGAGCGACTTACAAAGCATATGCACCAACAACAATAACACAAACTATTGATCAACAAATACTACGGGACGACTTACAAAGCATATGCATCCAATAACAACATACTAACAAAGTAAAGACATGGGTCCCTAACAAGTGCACATCTAGAAGACGCGCTCTCCCTAAAAGACAGCAAAAATGAGCAAATTCAAGCAAGTCTAAAAGAAAATCTCATCACTTTATAGGGCATAGCGGCGAAGATCGAACAAGTCCAGCGAGACTTGGTTCAGGAATCTGATTTAGGAGGGACATCAGGTGACACACCTTAGCAAAAGAAAAAACCTTTTTCCAAGCGATGAATTAGCTGAAGGCACGAAGAGCCTAGCACATGTGGATATTGATATCACGATGTTGCCACTGGAAGGTCTACATAATCCGCATTCGCAGGTTGTGGAGGAAATCCATGATAGAGGTATGGTGACTTTGAGCCAACCCAGAATTTAGAAGCAAACTATAAATAGTTGCAAGAAGAGAGTGTGCAAAAAGCTATGGAACCTGAAAGTGCACATGAGCAGCACCGAAGAATAGAGGAGACTGTTGCTTTGGTCTCTGCAGAGATACCAGCGTGTGACGAGTAGCCAGAACTCGCAGATACCATCATTATGATCGGCTCTGTAGTAAGCAATCTTAAGGTTGAAATGGCTGACATGGAGATAGACTACAAAGAAAAGCTTGCCAATATGGAAGCACATAATCTCCCTAAGACACTACCAGATCAAACAGAGATTAGAGCAGTAGAAGTGAAGGTTGTCACAGAAAATATATCCAGCAAAATATCTAAGTGCCATAACTTACTGGATGAAGCAACCAGAGTATGGAATATGGACTACAATACAAGAGGACCCTAAGCTGTTGTAGGTCCATAATAGCTTACAACAAACACAAGCAGATTTAGATTCTCTAAATGCGCAGATGAAGACCCTTCCGGGGATAGAGAGACTCCGATGGTTTGCAGAAGTCAAGGAAATAAAGAGGCAAATCCAAGTTTTGAGAGAAAGGGAGGCTGACACCGGGGAAAATTCACAGCCCCTATAGGAAGAAGTTACTGCCATCTCGCAAGAGATTGATGAAAAATTGCAGGAACTTCGCGAATTAGAGATGATAGTGCAAGAAAGGGGTAAGGAAGACCTATCACCGGAGGTGTTGGAAACTGTCAAGGCAATTGAACAGGAAGCTAAAGACACAATTGCGAAGTTAAGTGCAACTTATCAGGAATTTACTACGAAGATAGCTCAGAAAGGAGAAGAGCACCCCATTGAACCTACTAAGAGTGGCTCTGGGACGAGCCACATGTAAGTGTTAGGGGCCTATTGGGCGCAGACCAAGTTAAGACATTTTTGGACAAGACAGTTTTTGAGCTGCGAAGTTACAGCGCAGCGCAGCATCGACAAGGTAAAAGTCATAGTGCTACAAAGATCCAACATGGCAGAATTTTGGACAAAAACAGTACAACTTCCGATAAGATTAATCGGCGATCTATTTTGGGGAAGATGCTTCGAGATTCCCAGGAGGTGGGTAAGGAGTGGCGAAGAAGGAAAGTGACCAGTTGCATGAGCAAAGGCAGCACTAAGCGAAGCGGGTGCACGAAACCGTTAGAGAAGGAACAATGGGATGAAAGTGACCATCGGCATGGGCTCGGATGAAGGGTTGAGAGCGACGTGACCATGCGTAGGAAGAAGATGCCAAAAGCTAGAGACAACACAGAAGGATGGCTATGACGATGAAGTCGCTATCATAGCCTAACATATTTTGGTTAGTAGGGTAACCGCACCATTTTGGGTACCTTAGGGTTTTCTTTAGCCCACCATGAGTGTAAAGACGTGACATGCGGCCATGATCTATATAAGGTGCATCTTTTGTAAGGGAAAGGTTTGATTTATGTTGTTGATTTGGGTTGAATTTACGTTGATTATTGTTGAATATTGATCTCTGTTGAGAGACTATTGTAAAGAGGCTCTACAGCTGTGTGCGCAGAGACCCATTGAAGAGAGAAGAGAGTATGCAGCTGAGTGCGCAGACTAGAACTGTTGAACCATTCTCATTTATAATAAACAACAGTTCCTGTGGACGTAGCTCCCATCACGGAGGTGAACCACGTTAAATCCGTGTGTTGTGTGACTGAATATGTTTTTGCTTTTGATTAAATGGTTAAGTTCTTTCTTATGGGTATATGTATCTTTTCTTTCATGTGTATTCTCCATAAGAATGAATGATGGGAATAATATGTTAAGTATTGAACATAGATGAGTGAAGGTTGAATGCACAAGTATTTCTGAACATAATTAATGCATGAGATAATCGGGTGACCACTTAAATAAATGAAGTCTATGTAGTGTGATTCCCTAAAGCGCAGCACCGGAAGTGCGCAGTTGCATCATAGTTCATCATATTGCATAGGTTCCAAAGTATACAGCCTAATATGCTTGTGGAATTCATAATCCACACTAAGTAAAGTCTGTTGAAGATGTATGATTTTTAAAGAGGTAGCGCAGTCTTTAGTTGCGTTGTCCTACCGTCAAGTAATTGTTCCGAGCTGCATGGCCCCTGTGCGTGCTACCGTATAAGTAACAACCGCGAAGGAGGTGAACTTCACGCAGTCTCCCATTTTGTTGAATTTCGCATCACCCGGTTGTGGAAACTTGATTCTGCAACCTCCCCATAACTTCGCCTCGGGTGAGACCTCAGTCTGCTCGTAGACTGTTGCCGAAAGGGCCAGTGAAAAGGGGGTTTTGTTGGTTCCTTGAACTGCACAGAACCTGGGTCTATCTTGAAAAGTTAAAGAACACTATACGAGCCAACACATACAATGGAAACTCGTGCCCTATACAAAATCCAACAACTCCTGCGGTAGATCCAAAATGCATGGCAACTCGTGCCATATACAAAATATAGCAAATCATGTCGTAGATCCAAAATACATGGCAACTTCTGCCATAGATACCAAGTACATGGAAACTGGTGCCCAAAAGTGCCACATAATGGCTAATGTAAAAAATATGGTGTGTCAAGCATTATGACCACCCCCATCACTCCCAGGCGCATATCCAAAATTGATCTTCATCTTCTTGAAGCTACTGGTATCTCAGGTCTTCTTCTGTCTAGGAGTAGACCGTCTCTCCAGGCTCTAAAACAAATGATATAAGATACCATCATTTTCAAGCATTTGTAACATTTACCACATTTATAAAATGAATGTAGAATTCAAATATTAAATAAATTGCCACTGATGCGAGTGGGAGACGTGAGGAAGGTGTCCTAGATCTGGTGAGCCTCTCATCAATTCCAACCTACAACATTTACGACAATCATTTCATTGAAAAATAATAATTGCTTAAATTAATTTTCGTTAATGCATCAAAATATTTTCATAAACTAAATTGATTCTCAGCGTGAACACCTCCGATTATGGGCATGAATGGGCTCCAGAACTAGCAGGTGGAGCAGTTGGATGGATAACCTACTCCGATGCAGTCATGGGGGGAGTGCAGATGTAGTTGCAATAACTATGGGTGCAACCACTATACATACATGGGTGGATACTGGAAGAGTAGTTGCCACAATAGTGGCGGGAACTGGAGAAGATATGGTGGAAGAGGATATGGTGGTATGGGGTGTAGGAGGACATCGTGGACGATGAACCCCTACCGGTTGTACGATAGGGGGTATCGACCCAAAAGGGATAGGGGTAATGTGGATGAATGGTGAATGGGAGGGCGGTCCTAGATATAGTTAGGAGGATGGATAGAAGGGAGGTTGTGGATGAAGGGGGGAAGCTAGATGGAAGGGGGGGCGTGGAAGAATGGGGGAGGATGGATAGACAGAGGGCATGGATGAATGGGGGAGCATGTATAGATGGGGGGGCATGGAAGAATGGGGGAGGATGGATGGATGGGGGAGGATGGATGGAGGGGGGAGGATGGATGGAAGGGAGGGGGTAGAAGGAGGGAGGGGTTTGGATGGAAGCGAGAAGGGCGACTCATGGGAGAGGGTGGAAACATGGGACTAAATTGGGGATGGGGAACTGTGCCACCTATACAGCTGTTGGTGGCCCCTGCATAAACATTTGTAATATCATAGTTTATTAAACAAAAATCAAATTAAACCATAGTAAGTCGTAACAATTCAAATTAAAAGCGTGCTTTTAACTACACATTGTACCTCTGTATATGGTGATATACCGATCCTTGGCGGAGATGGCCGATCATCGTAGTCCGAGAATACCTGTGGACACCAAATTGCATGCACGTTATGAACATATTAAACAAGTAATTATTTAGGCAATCAAAATATTCAAAAATATTGTACAACCTATCATCGTGTATGTCATAAATATAAAAACATAAATAATAGAAATTCCATAAGTAATAACAATATTTTGTGAGGTACTGAAAATACCTTTTTGTGAGGTGCCGCAATTTCAGTTGCAGATTCCACTGCTGTGTCCAAGTTGGGTGATGCTACGTTCTCCCATGATGACATCTCCGCTCTAAATAACTATACATTGAAATAATAGTTTAAGACAAACACAGATACTTTAAAATTACTTTACAAATTATCAAGTGATGATTGAAAACACATTAAAAAAAGTGCTAACCTGCTCCATATAGAAGCCCTCGATCGGGCCAGGGAAAGTGTGTCCGCAATGCAGACAAATATGTGGCATTGTCCCAGTCGAACTAGAAGGCCCAAAATAGCTACCACCAGTCACAGGTCTATCCTGAATCTGTCGTGAACGCCCTGCACCCGAGTCTCTATCAGGGTCAACCTGTCTCCCCAATGTAGTCGCTGCTACAAAGGCGGTGTGTCTAAGGAGTCCATGTGCAGCACTCCTCATCGCCCCCTCAATCTGATCAAGTTTGTGGGGTAACTGAGGTGGCTGGGGAGAGAGGTTGTGCTCGCGTCTAGGATATGGTGGCCCTCTTAGTGGGTTCTTCCTAGCAGCAGGTCGATCTTGGGAAGAGCAACGCCCAAAACACTGGAACTCAGTTATGTCAAAATAGTTGACATGTAAATCGAGTGCAAACTCATCCCACAGTTGTCAAAGGAAGTACTATGGAACCTCCCTATTATTGCAGGGAGGTTTATCGTAAACCATGAACCACCTATGCATCCAATTGTCCCTCCATGGTTGAAAATGACACCAATCCATGCAGACACGTAGATTTCTAATGTCCGATTGTTGTTGTGTTCTTAGATCGGTGACATACTGTATAATTGGGCCTTTGTAATATTCAAATCTTTTATTTCCTCCTTGGAAATTCCCGTGGAATAATACTCCCGCATCTTAGCTCTATATTCAGTCATATCAGTCAATTGGCGATGTGCATGGATGAGGGAGTGAATTGATCTCTCAATTGAGGTGGCAAGTATCACTCGAGATGGTTCCCCCATGTTTCTTAGTTCTCGAGTGTGCACTCTCATTTCATTTACATAATGGTTCAAGTCGTCTTGGTCAAAATTTTGTTGGGGGTTTTGATTTTCTTGGGCATTTTGATTTTGTTGAGGGTTTTCATTGGTTCCAAGATTTGTGTTTTATTATGTTCCACCAACTCCATGTTAACATTTTGTGCAATCATTGTCATAGTTTAGACTCTGCAATTGAAAAATTCCTTATTATTTTACTAATTTGGGAATTATTAAAAATTTAATAAACAAACAAAAATCAATAAAATGACAAAAACAAAACCAATAAAATGACCAAAACCATGGATCTTACCTATCCAATGCACTTGTTGATCACTTGGTGGTTGGATTGAGGGATTTTTTGAGTGCAAATTGTGAAAATGGTGCTCTCTTGCTTCATGTACGTGATGGGTGAGTGAGGCCTGGCCGGTTGGGTGAAAATAGAACAACTCTGCCCTGTTTTTTTTTAATTAGCTTAACAGGAGCGCGTGCTCGCTTTTGAGTGTGTACATGCTAAAATCGTGCACACGCAGCAGCGCGCACACGCCTCAGTTCGGTACCGAACCTAACAGCGCATGCGCGCTTCCTTGGGTGTGTGCATGCCTCTATATTATCCCCGCTAGTGCGATCCCATTGCAATACTTTTGGGGAGCATATTTGTGTTCCCACCCATGGCTCAAATCTAGTCGCAGGCACTAGCGAAATTGTCAATTCAAATCGAAGACATCAAGAAAGGGAAAGGAAAAAATAGAAGATATTTGGTGTACTAGATGTAAGGAGGAGGGTCATTCAAAAGATCAATGCTCGGATTTCCATCACTATATTGCTATTGGAAATCCTAATCCATTGAACCCTAGAGTGGGCATATGGTGTAGAATCTATCAAACTAGAGGACATCGACCAAAAGAATGTTATTTTCTACAGAAAATGGTGAGTACCCCACAAAAATTATGGTGTAAGTTCTGTCGACCAGTCGCCCATGATGAGAAGGATTGTCGAGCATATCAATTGCTTACATAACGCACATCAGATACTTTCCTCATGAAAGGAGAAGAGCAAGATGAAAGAAGTAATGCACAATTTAATCAGCCACGGGGTGGATTCTGAGGACGTGGACGAGGAGGATTTGGTCGAGGAAGAGGCCAGGTAATATGTTATAATTGTGGTACTCCAGGACATTATGCTAGAGAATTCCCAAATCCTACTTTGACCTGCACGTAGTGTAGGGAATTAGACTATACTATTGAATCACAACTAATAACCAAAATCAGAACTAGAATGTTTAGAAGATTTCAACCAAGTCAAGACATAAGCAGCCTATTGTCGTTGTGGTAACGAGAGGGGGAGCTACAATAGGTGATGACAAGGGAAATCACAACAACCAGTGGGATCCGAGAGTAAGACTAGAAATTCAGAGACCGCCACAATTTGACATTAAAAAAGAGAAGGGAGTTTTCTTTGAATCCCGTGACGAATTTATGGGGAAACAGAAGGGGGCGATGACATCCTCCTTCCACCAATATTTGAAGAAGGTCATGTCTATGACATGCCACCTCACTTTGAATGGTCTATGTCAAGGAAAGTTCTAGGAAAGGTAAGTGCCCTGCATAGCTTTTTGAAAATTTGTTTAGCTCTGCACAAGGATGAAAATGCATTACAAGAATTGCATAATTTTATTGGCGAATCTGATGGAGAATTAAGGAAAGACAGAGTTGTGAACCATGTTCAAAAGAAAAAAAACTGGTTGGGAGCTACAACTTAATGCAGAAATTGGATATTATGATATGGACTTCATTATTTTAGATATGGGTTTAGATGTGAACATCCTTACTAAACAGAATTGGAAAAATATGGGAAAGACTAAGCTAGTGTAGTCACCTATTCAGGTTAGATTGGAAAATCAACATAAATTCATACCTTTTGGAAGGATGGTAGGAGTCCCCGTCAAAGTGGAGGGACTTCGTACTTTTGCGTATTTTGAAGTCAGAGAGATTGTCGATGGTACCAATCCATATCCTGCACTCGTGGGAATATATTGGGCAATTCATAATCAAACTATTATTAACTTCGAGAAGAGGATGATAACATTTGAGAATGATGAAATAAGAGTTGTAGTACCTTTGGATCTGTTGGAGGGACAAAGGTATGTCGAACCAGTAAAGGAAGAATATGATGCTCGAGACCTGGATAATATTTACAATGTATCTTAAAGGATAAACGACTATATCAATCCGACATTAGATGGTACACTAAGCTGGCGGAGCATTATATCTTGTTGATCAAATTCTGTAGAAGCTTTGGAGAATTGGCAGAATAGGTTTCATGAGGTATCAATTTGAAGATATGCTTGGGTTAAAAAGTCACTATGCTGGGTCGATAAAGAGGTATGTGACCTTCCCACTTATGAAGGTTTTCCTAATTTGGATAAATTTATTGTTGAGTTTGAAGTTAAGGTTCTACAACAACAATAATTGTTGGCCTTAGATGTGGCATTAAAAGTAACACCAGAAAGATGGTGGACTATTCATAAACAGTCTATAATGGGTTGGTTGCAGTGTAGATGGTTCTTAGAAATCCGATTTGGCGAGGGAGTCCCCTATGTTGAAGATAAATATAATGGGTTAACTGACCATGTTGATCATCTAACCACTTGTAGTGCAATATGGAAGAACATATCCAAGCAAGAATGGATCCACATATTCATACACACATTGGATACAATACCAAGGAATTGGTATACATCGTTGGAGCTTTGAAAAGGAACTGCAGATTGGGATAATATGACTATGAGTTTCAAGTAAAAATTTAACTATATTGAAGAGGAAAGCTCAACGGTAGATGCAACTTTGCAAATCATTAAAGCAAAAAAATTTGAGGAAATTCCTAGGACAGTGTATAACTTTCCTCAGTGGAATGCAATAGTTGAAAAAATGATGGAATGTTTCAATATCATTGGAGGACCGAAAGATGATGATCCAAGAGATGTGCATTTCCCGGAGACTAAAGGAAGCCGCGACTTGAAGAGACCAGAGATTTATTCCGATAGATTCTTGAAGCCACTGAAGATAAAGAAGGTAAACATTGGGTCCCCTCAATATCCTATATTTGCAAATATTGGAGATTATTGGGATGATGAAACAATAGGTAAGATTATTGATTTGCTGCATGATTTTCAATATTTATTCCCTACCAAGTTTTCTAAGATGAAAGGGATAGCTAGCGACCTGGGGGAAATGAATATCCTGCTAAAACCCTAAAATAAGCCAATTAAGAAAAGACCTTATAGATTCAATCCCCAGTACAAGGAAAAATTTAGAGCCGAGCTGGATAGAATGCTTGATGCAGGCATTATTGAGCCTATCGATGAGTCAGAGTGGATCAACCTTATCGTCATACAAGAGAAGAAGATCAATGAATTTCAAATCTGTCATGATTTAAGAAAGTTGAATGATCCTTGTCTGCATGATCCATTTCCAACGTCATTCACAGACGAAGTGCTAGAAAGTGTCGGAGGTAAAGAAGCATATTCATTTACCGATGGATTTTCTGAGTATCATCAGATAAACATTGCCAAGGAAGATCGATACAAGACAACATTTGCGACATAATGGTGTTGCTTCCAATATACAGTAATTCCTTTTGGTATGAAGAATGTGTTGGCCGGGAAAAGTGTTCTCTGCCCAATTAAGGAAAAATAGACCAAACAAGCTTCTTACTGCAGTCCCTTGTCTGTTTGGGATGGCTACTTTTCACAGGATTAAGGTCATATTACCTTTGAGGTTTTCTCTCAATAAGAGAGTCTCAGATATGTTTGTGTTAGATGTGTTGTTAGTTCCTACCTATTCAAACTAAATGAAAATGGACTAGACTAGATTGTTAGCAAAGATATATTCTAATTTAATCAAACACATAAATTTAGTAGCTGCTAAAATATAAACAACAATTTAGTAGCTGCGAAATAAAACTGGAATAAAATCTAAAGTTTATTCTACCTAATCTATCCTAGCCAAAGAAAACTGGTTATTATACTGCTCTTCTGAGTCAACACAAAATATGTTCAAAGATATGAAAGACAATTGGAGAAAACACCAAGATTAAAGCATAACTCATTCTAAATAATAATTAAAATTATGATAAAATTAAAGATATGAAATAAAATTGGAGAAAACACCAAAATTAAAAGCAATATAACTCATTCTAAATAATAATTGAAATTATGATAAAACAATCAACAATTTGACACTGAAAAACAACTTTAAATGTTTTATGGCAATCTAAAGATCTGAGTTCAAAATAAACATTTCTCAAGAATAAATATCCCAAATATACAATCATATGAGGAAATATTAAAGTTTAAAGATACAATTATATCCTAACAACAACAGTTCTCAAGATACAACTGGAATCATCAAATTCAAACAAATTTAAAAAGATTACCGGTGCTCGAGCCTCAAAATAATTCATTTACGCATAACATGTAAATATATAAGCACAAAGAAAAGAGGTATAAGAGAAACAAACGGGAGTTTATATATATATCAATATGAATTTATATATATCAATGTGTGAAACTAAATTCAAAAGAAACCAACAACAAACTGTTCACAAAGAAGTTGTCTGTGGATAACTAGCCACAAATAGATCTGTTCCCAATTATTGTATTCTTGACTCCTCTTAAGCTTCCTCCATACACAGAAACTGAACCGCCCACAGGAAAAAACAAACAGGAAAATTGAAAACCAATTTCGTCACACATAATAGCTTCAATTTACGATGCTTCAAAATTTTAAAGCATGTAATCAAAATATAAATTACTAACGTTAAAAATTTGAATACAACCAATGGAAATTGAAAAACTTAAAGTTTAAAGTTGAAACTAAAATCGGGGAGAAAATTTAAACTAAAGTAAGATGGGTAAGGAAAATGTGAAGTCCTCCTTGACTTGTTTATTTGATTTAATCTTCAACCTGTGTATTTGAACCTCAAACCTGGGCGATCTTCTGGTGTAGTTATAGTATATTGCAACATTCAACTATTTGGTAAATTTCCTTTGCCTTGAGTTTACAAGTAGGAAAATGATTTCGGTGTTAATTTATGGTGGCAAGGATCTTATGACATGTTGCATATTTGATAACCTTTGCAATTATAATAAAGACACGTTATGGAAATAACCTAAGGAAAATTGATAGGAGAACGTGGCTTCCATAAACCTGCGATTTTAGCAAATTATAGCCCACGATCACTGTTTTCCTAACCCTAGTGACTTAATACTCACGTTGATCTTTTTACCCTGAGATTAAGTATTGTTGGAATCTTCTTCAGATATTGGCAAAATAATTTCAACAATTTTGGGATCATGATGCCAATTACAACAAAATACCTTTTTGTGAGGTGCCGCAATTTCAGTTGCAAATTCCATTGCTGTGTCCAAGTTGGGTGATCCTACGTTCTCCCATGATGACATCTCAGCTCTAAATAACTATACATTGAAATAATAGTTTAAGTCAAACAAAAATACTTTAAAATTACTTTACAAATTATCAAGTGATGATTGAAAACACATTAAAAAAAGTGCTAACCTGCTCCATATAGAAGCCCTCGATCGGGCCAGGAAAAGTGTGTCCGCAATGCAGACAAATATGTGGCATTGTCCCAGTCAAACTAGAAGGCCCAAAATGGCTACCACCAGTCACAGGTCTATCCTGAATCTGTCATGAAGGCCCTGCACCTGAGTCTCTATTAGGGTCAACCTGTCTCTCCAATGTAGTCGCTGCTACAAAGGCGGTGTGTCTAAGGAGTCCATGTGCAGCACTCCTCATCGCCCCCTCAATCTGATCAAGTTTGTGGGGTAACTGAGGTGGCTGGGGAGAGGGGTTGTGCTCGCGTCTAGGATATGGTGGCCCTCTTAGTGGGTTATTCCTAGCAGTAGGTCGATCTTGGGAAGAGCAATGCCCAAAACGCTGGAACTCAGTTATGTCAAAATAGTTGACATGTAAACCGAGTGCAAACTCATCCCACAGTTGTCAAAGGAAGTACTATGGAACCTCCCTATTATTGCAGGGAGGTTTATCGTAAACCATGAACCACCTATGCATCCAATTGTCCCTCCATGGTTGAAAATGACACCAATCCATGCAGACACGTGGATTTATAATGTCTGATTGTTGTTGTATTTTTAGATCGGTGAACATACTGTATAATTGGGCCTTTGTAATATTCAAATCTTTTATTTCCTCCTTGGAAATTCCCGTGGAATAATACTCCTGCATCTTAGCTCTATATTCAGTCATATCAGTCAATTGGCGATGTGCATGGATGAGGGAGTGAATTGATCTCTCAATTGAGGTGGCAAGGATCACTCGAGATGGTTCCCCCATGTTTCTTAGTTCTCGAGTGTGCACTCTCATTTCATTTACATAATGGTTCAAGTCGTCTTGGTCAAAATTTTGTTGGGGGTTTTGATTTTCTTGGGCATTTTGATTTTGTTGAGGGTTTTTATTGGTTCCAAGATTTGTGTTTTATTATGTTCCACCAACTCCATGTTAACATTTTGTTCATTCATTGTCATGGTTTAGACTCTGCAATTGAAAAATTCCTTATTATTTTACTAATTTGGGAATTATTAAAAATTTAATAAACAAACAAAAATCAATAAAATGACAAAAACAAAACCAATAAAATGACCAAAACCATGGATCTTACCTATCCAATGCACTTGTTGATCACTTGGTGGTTGGATTGAGGGATTTTTTGAGTGCAAATTGTGAAAATGGTGCTCTCTTGCTTCATGTACGCGATGGGTGAGTGAGGCTTGGCCGATTGGGTGAAAATAGAACAACTCTGCCCTGTTTTTTTTTAATTAGCTTAATAGGAGCGCGTGCTCGCTTTTGAGTGTGTACATGCTAAAATCGCGCAGACGCAGCAGTGCGCACGCGCCTCAGTTCGGTATCGAACCTAACAGCGCATGCGCGCTTCCTTGGGTGTGTGCATGCCTCTATTTTATCCCCGCTAGCGCGATCCCATTGCAATACTTTTGTGGAGCATATTTGTGTTCCCACCCATGGCTCAAATCTAGTCGCAGGCACTAGCGAACTTGTCAATTCAAATCGAAGACATCAAGAAGGGTAAGGAAAAAATAGAAGATATTTGGTGTACTAGATGTAAGGAGGAGGGTCATTCAAAAGATCAATGCTCGGATTTCCATCACTATATTGCTATTGGAAATCCTAATCCATTGAACCCTAGAGTGGGCATATGGTGTAGAATCTATCAAACTAGAGGACATCGACCAAAAGAATGTTATTTTCTACAGAAAATGGTGAGTACCCCACAAAAATTATGGTGTAAGTTCTGTTGACCAGTCGCCCATGATGAGAAGGATTGTCGAGCATATCAATTGCTTACATAACGCACATCAGATACTTTCCTCATGAAAGGAGAAGAGCAAGATGAAATAAGTAATGCACAATTTAATCAGCCACGGGGTGGATTCTGAGGACGTGGACGAGGAGGATTTGGTCGAGGAAGAGGCCAGGTAATATGTTATAATTGTGGTACTCCAAGACATTATGCTAGAGAATTCCCAAATCCTACTTTGACCTACACCTAGTGTAGGGAATTAGACCATACTATTGAATCACAACTAATAACCAAAATCAGAACTAGAATGTTTAGAAGATTTCAGCCAAGTCAAGACATAAGCAGCCTATTGTCGTTGTGGTAACGAGAGGGGGAGCTACAATAGGTGATGACAAGGGAAATCACAACAACCAGTGGGATTCGGGAGTAAGACTAGAAATTCAGAGACCGCCACAATTTGACATTAAAAAAGAGAAGGGAGTTTTCTTTGAAGCCCGTGACGAATTTATGGGGAACTAGAAGGGGGCGATGACATCCTCCTTCCACCAATATTTGAAGAAGGTCATGTCTATGGCATGCCACCTCACTTTGAATGGTCTATGTCAAGGAAAGTTCTAGGAAAGGTAAGTGCCCTGCATAGCTTTTTGAAAATTTGTTTAGCTCTGCACAAGGATGAAAATGCATTACAAGAATTGCATAATTTTATTGGCGAATCTGAGGGAGAATTAAGGAAAGACAGAGTTGTGAACCATGTTCAAAAGAAAAAAAACTGGTTGGGAGCTACGACTTAATGCAGAAATTGGATATTATGATATGGACTTCATTATCTTAGATATGGGTTTAGATGTGAACATCCTTACTAAACAGAATTGGAAAAATATGGGAAAGACTAAGCTAGTGTAGTCACCTATTCAGGTTAGATTGGAAAATCAACATAAATTCATACCTTTTGGAAGGATGGTAGGAGTCCCCGTCAAAGTGGAGGGACTTCGTACTTTTGCGTATTTTGAAGTCAGAGAGATTGTCGATGGTACCAATCCATATCCTGCACTCGTGGGAATATATTGGGCAATTCATAATCAAACTATTATTAACTTCGAGAAGAGGATGATAACATTTGAGAATGATGAAATAAGAGTTGTAGTACCTTTGGATCCGTTGGAGGGACAAAGGTATGTCGAACCAGTAAAGGAAGAATATGATGCTCGAGACCTGGATAATATTTTCAATGTATCTTAAAGGATAAACGACTATATCAATCCGACATTAGATGGTACACTAAGCTGGCGGACCATTATATCTTGTTGATCAAATTCTGTAGAAGCTTTGGAGAATTGGCAGAATAGGTTACATGAGGTATCAATTTGAAGATATGCTTGGGTTAAAAAGTCACTATGCTGGGTCGATAAAGAGGTATGTGACCTTCCCACTTATGAAGGTTTTCCTAATTTGGATAAATTTATTGTTGAGTTTGAAGTTAAGGTTCTACAACAACAATAACTGTTGGCCTTAGATGTGGCATTAAAAGTAACACCAGAAAGATGATGGACTATTGATAAACAGTCTATAATGGGTTGGTTGCAGTGTAGATGGTTCTCAGAAATCCGATTTGGCGAGGGAGTCCCCTATGTCGAAGATAAATATAATGGGTTAACTGACCATGTTGATCATCTAACCACTTGTAGTGCAATATGGAAGAACATATCCAAGCAAGAATGGATCCACATATTCATACACACATTGGATACAATACCAAGGAATTGGTATACATCATTGGAGCTTTGAAAAGGAACTGCAGATTGGGATAATATGACTATGAGTTTCAAGTAAAAATTTAACTATATTGAAGAGGAAATCTCAACGGTAGATGCAACTTTGCAAATCATTAAAGAAAAAAAATTTGAGGAAATTCCTAGGACAGTGTATAACTTTCCTCAGTGGAATGCAATAGTTGAAAAAATGATGGAATGTTTCAATATCATTGGAGGACCGAAAGATGATGATCCAAGAGATGTGCATATCCCGGAGACTAAAGGAAGCCGCGACTTGAAGAGACCAGAGATTTATTCCGATAGATTCTTGAAGCCACTGAAGATAAAGAAGGTAAACATTGGGTCCCCTCAATATCCTATATTTGCAAATATTGGAGATTATTGGGATGGTGAAACAATAGGTAAGATTATTGATTTGCTGCATGATTTTCAATATTTATTCCCTACCAAGTTTTCTAAGATGAAAGGGATAGCTAGTGACCTGGGGGAAATGAATATCCTGCTAAAACCATAAAATAAGCCAATTAAGAAAAGACCTTATAGATTCAATCCCCAGTGCAAGGAAAAATTTAGAGCCGAGCTGGATAGAATGCTTGATGCAGGCATTATTGAGCCTATCGATGAGTCAGAGTGGATCAACCTTATCGTCATACAAGATAAGAAGATCAGTGAATTTCAAATCTGTCATGATTTAAGAAAGTTGAATGATCCTTGTCTACATGATCCATTTCCAACGTCATTCACAGACGAAGTGCTAGAAAGTGTCGGAGGTAAAGAAGCATATTCATTTATCGATGGATTTTTTGAGTATCATCAGATAAACATTTCCAAGGAAGATCGATACAAGACAACATTTGCGACATAATGGGGTTGCTTCCAATATACGGTAATTCCTTTTGGTCTGAAGAATGTGTTGGCCGGGAAAAGTGTTCTCTGCCTAATTAAGGAAAAATAGACCAAACAAGCTTCTTACTGCAGTCCCTTGTCTGTTTGGGATGGCTACTTTTCACAGGATTAAGGTCATATTACCTTTGAGGTTTTCTCTCAATCAGAGAGTCTCAGATCTGTTTGTGTTAGATGTGTTGTTAGTTCCTACCTATTCAAACTAAATGAAAATGGACTAGACTAGATTGTTAGCAAAGATATATTCTAATCTAATCAAACACATAAATTTAGTAGCTGCTAAAATATAAACAACAATTTAGTAGCTGCAAAATAAAACTGTAATAAAAACTAAAGTTTATTCTACCTAATCTATCCTAGCCAGAGAAAACTGGTTATTATACTGCTCTTCTGAGTCAACACAAAATATGTTCAAAGATATGAAAGACAATTGGAGAAAACACCAAGATTAAAGCATAACTCATTCTAAATAATAATTAAAATTATGATAAAATTAAAGATATGAAATAAAATTGGAACTTAAAATTTGATCATAATTTGATATATTATGTAAATTTAAATCTTGCAATTCTTGAAATATTAGAGATTTTATCTAATAGTGAAGTTTTATGACTTCATACACTAAAAAAAAAAAATAACAACAACATAAAAGCTAGTCCTTTTTTAATGTTAAAAAATGTTAAAAATTGTAAAAAAAATTAATTATTTTATTATATTTTATTTATTTTTATCAACAATGTATATAATTATAAAATAAAATTATAAAAAACAATAAAATAATAAAAAATAATAATTTTATTTTTATATATAGTATTTAGTTTTTATTTATTTATTTTTGTTAATAATATTTTGAAGAAAGTGTTATGTATATAATATGTTTGTTTTATAATAAAATTAATACATTTTATCGTTGTTAGGATAAAATAAATAATGTAACCTCAACGCTTATGATCACAATAAAAAAAGGGTGCTCAATGCTTATGATCACAATAAAAAAGGTTTGATCTAATATAACTAAATCTTGGAATTCTTTTGAATAAAGAATTATTTTTCACAAATTCTAAAATTATTTTTTAACAATTTTAAGATTGCTTTTGTTTATGATACCTTTTGGAGTATTGGAGGTAGTTACATGTGTTTAAATACAAATGTGATATTACATTTTTTGTTGCGGGTATTATGTGAATACTAGATACTAGCAATTGCCCCATAAAATGCAAAGGAACGTCGACATGAAAAATAAAATAAATAGAAAGTAAAGTAAACATGATGAAGCAAAAAAGGGAATAGTGAAATAGATGCTATGAAGAGAACAATAAAATTGAAGAATTTTTTGGTGTTTCACTTGATGCCTAAATTCTAGGAAAAATCACAGATTAGGATCTCTCCCACGTAGAGCTGTTTCAATAACACTGCCTGATTATTTACATAGAGATACTATTCCATTGGAAAATGGTGAATTAACGCAAAAGAATAAATTTGTAGGGAGGAATAAATTATATAAAAATTGAATTAGAAACTTGCTTACCTTGTTCTTTTGAGCACTTGCAGTGAATCTGCTTAAGGCACCAATCCCACATAGAAACAAGAGAAAGACCAACTCCAAAAGGTATGCCAAGATATTGCGCAATGACAAACCAAATGCCATAATATATGACAACAACATATGATCTTAGATCATTTTGACTCATTTTTGTTTCAAATGGTGGTTCACCATTTGTGGGCTAGTCCACCGGAAGAATGCCAACACCTGCTATTCTAGCTAGAGAATCAAGGTATGGCCATAAATACAATCTTACAATAGGGACTCAACAAGAGCATCATGTCACTTGTGACAATTGAACCTGGGTGGGGAGGGTAACAATCATTCCACCCAACCACTCAAGCTACAACCAAAGAACTCATTTTTTTTATGCAGTCACCATGAATCTTGAATTATCAAATCTGTGCTAGCATTAACGAAATAGATACATTACATGGGGAAGGAAAGCCGTATGCAATGAGAATTGCAAAGCACGATCTGGGCATAGCTTTCTTTCTCTTATTGATACTAAATAGATCACTTCCTAGGCCTGAACAAACTATATAGTATAGATCTATATATCACTTCGTCTATACTGTAGATTTATATATATCATATCATTACTCACCTGAGTTGCATATACCTCAATTTTCATGAATCTCACGACAAATTTCATCTCAAGTTCACCAAATCATTTTTGCGATCCCTCTATTAAAAAGGAAAAATAAAGAGTATCTACTGTCCATGTTAGAATTGGTACACTTCTAAAAGTAACATCGAAAATTTTAATGCTACAAAGTGGTGCAAAATACAATGAAAATGATTTCAATGGAACTACAACTCATTTACACCTTTTTTCGAGGACCTTACCAAAAATATAAAAGGATGGTGCTTTCAACAGAGATGCAAAATACAATGAAAATGATTTCAACAGAACTACAACTCATTTACACCTTTTCTCAAGGAAGACCTTACCAAAAAACTAAAAGGATTATTCCTCATATTTATGGATAATTTCCCACGAGTTAGTGCACCTAACACAATAAAGTGAATTAAGTCACCTGCCGACACAATACTAACCAAATTCCCAGGCACCATTAGCGACAACTAGTGGAGCTAATCCCAATTTACAATTTACATGGAATGACAAAAAATAAAGTTCCAAAGCATACCTAATACTTACTGAAATTCATATCAATTTGGATAGTTTCAACATACGATCTTTTTTTGGTTCAAACTAAATTCACTTACACTTTCTAAGTCCCAAAATCTGCTATGCCTACATTGCAAAAAACTTAATGAAAACAATAGAATATTTCTACCAATATATATCTAGCCTACTAAGGTATATATCTACCTGCTTAGTACAAACTAAAATTGCAGATTCACAGGATACAAGGCATATGAACACATAATTTAGCACCATGAACTGTGAAACTTATGTTCATTCAATGAGGTATCTTCTTTTGCAATGAAGAGACTAGACTTGAAAACTCATCTGAAAACATAAATGACAAGATTCACACCCATAATTTAAATTCACCAAGTTGGCATGGTGCTTACCCACACATTTCATTAGGAATAAATTCGAAGTTGCCAGACATGAACACGTAACTAATTTTGATGGAAAGAATATGTATACGCTAACCATTAGAAATTACTAATTTTGATGGCAATAATATTTATACCATAATCATTAGCATTTACCAAACCATACCTTGAATGCATTCTTGTAAATTAACTCAGAAAAGTTATAAATTCAATTCACAATATCTATCTCAGCAACACATTATCCTACCAAAATTAAATGGCATTAGAGGCATGACAACGTTTAGCCAACCCATCTTAAGAACTTGGCTGAAAAAATAAAAGCTTCATAATGTATTACTAAGTCTATAAGCCCTGCAATTCACCAATAAGGAAGAGAAAATACATCTGGCTCAATAATTTCAATAATTCATTCATCATCATCCTCAGCATTATTCAAAGCATTCAACCGAGCAATCAATTTTTCCTTTCTCTCTTCATAATTTAGTTTCCTCGTCACATTAACTATCAAGGTAAAATATTTAATGTGTGAATGACTCGACAATAAAGTAATCCTACTAATTTAAAAATTTCACAATATTTCAATAATTCCAAAAATATTCAGAATAGATCAACTGAAAACACTTATTGCTTCTGCTCTTTAGGAACATGTTTCTCAGTGTGTTTGATTATCGGTTCTGCTCGAATAGCAGCATGCACTTTCTTGTACAACTCTTCAATGCTTTCAGGCTTTATACCTTTCTTGATATATTTAGAAAACTGGGATTGATAGTTCTCTGGTTCATCTTCTTTCAATGTCTACAAGTAACACAGCATGCCAGTACAAACCAATGAATGGATATGGAAGACCATAAACACAAACCTAATTATGAAGATGCAGAGCTCAACCTTTAAATATCAACAGCATCAACTAACTTCAACAGAACATCCTATCATGGGTGGAAAAAATAGTTGCGCTTCTACCTAGTAGTCTGGACTTCTAAATATTTGTAGAACTTCTTAAAGCTTCAATGGCAATGTACTTTTGTGAATCATTCCATAGAACATCACTTGTAATCAAGATAATTATAAAAACCATACACACAATCCTTAAATAGATAATTTATGACCTTCATGTAAGTAGCTACATGACCTCCCAAAATATACTTTCGATGGACCTCAGCATCCAGGCTCTTGCTTTCCTTGTTATAACCAGCAAAATGCTTTTCACTATGAGGAATATCTAATCCTCCATCCAAAGCACCCTAGACACAAGCCACAAAGTTGAAAGTTTACAAGAGTGAATGCAACAAAAGAATATAATCAAGTTTGCATTTATAAAAGAGCTGAACAGAAGAAAATCAAACAACCTATATAATAATTGCACCTTCTTAGCAATTGCCCCATAAGGTGCAAAGGAACGCCGAAATGAAAAGAAATAGAAAGTAGAGTAGGTGCGATGAAGTGAAAAAGAGAGCATTTAAAGACATGTCATGGAGAGCTCGACCCTCATCATAAAAATGCCTATTTTCATTTGCTAAAGCACCATGGAAAAATAAAAGAAGGTAAAATTGAAATGAAGTGTCGAGAACAAGCCAAATAGCAGCACATCATTTTCTAATGAGTAATCAATGAAAGAAACAAGCTCAATATAGCATGATCTTCCCTGGATAAGACACCTCTTGCATGCACTAACATTTGTGACCATGAAGGGATGAACACTTGTAACAAAGGGAGGATTGCATAAGCCATGTGTCTCCCATTCCATATTTGTTAACAACTACCTCAAACCACACTTTTCCATGCTAATTCACACTTAACACTTTCCCATGCTAATTCACACTTATGGTTGGTAGGTCTGGGTTTTGACGTGAACTAACACTTGTGACCATGAAGGGATGGACACTCATAACAAGGGAGGGATTGCATAAGCCATTTGTTAACAACTATCTCAAACCAAACTTTCCCATGCTAATTTACACTTATGGTTGGTAGCTCTTGCATGCACCAACACTTGTGATCATGAACAGATGAACACTCATAACAAGGGAGGGATTGTGTAAGCTATGTGTATCCCATTCCATATTTGTTAAAATAGTAATAAAAATTGATTAGAAACATAGGATGGTGTTGTTATTTGCCTCTTATGTTTGGATTAAAGTATATATGTTCCATGATTATATGTGAAACATATATATAATATTTTATGGAAGTGTACACGTGACTTGCAATTATTGTTGTTAAGACAAACCAATATGGTGCTTATAATTTAATTATGCATCCAATTCATCTAATGGACATGTAGAAAAGGCAATGTTTGACTTTGTTGTGTGTTTGTTGGATGACCCAACTACACAATCAAGTGAAGGGATGGGAAACCCAATACTTGGTTGGAAGAGATGTTCTAGTGAAGTGCAACAAGAAAATATACAACAATAAGAGAGTTGAAGAAAAAAATTACCTATAGTCACACTCGATAGGATTTGATTACAAGGGTTAATCTCACCCCAAAAAGCCTTGCAAAAATAGTTGCAAACACACTCAAAAGGATTTGACTTCAAGGGTAGTGGGCACTCCTATAAATATGGTATCACCAAAAAATTGGAAATGAGAAATGGGATATATATGGGGAGAACTACTTAAATGACCAGTCTATACAATATTTCTATGTAAGAAGCTATAAGGTGGCATTGAGCTTCTTCCAATATTAGAACCCATGGCTACCCTCTCCATGGATCCTACAACACCACACCAATATTAAGACACCAAATGTTGCAACACCACACCCATATTGATAAACCACAAATGAAACATTCTACTGTAAATTTTTCTCAACCCATATTGAGAAGCCATGGATGCAACATTATGTTGTAAATGGTTCTCAAAAGTGTATTGGAAGGCGATTGTCAATACTATTTGACATTCCTAGCATTGCTACGATAATCAATAGATGTTCAACTCCCTTTTGGTGCACGATACTCAACAGATGTTCATGTCCCTTGTGGTCAAACTTCAAAAGTAGATGCAAGTCCATTGCATAGTTTGAATTGGACCCATCTTGCATGATCCATATTGCGATTCCATTATGCTACCTGTAGTAGAAACATTTCCCTAATTATCAAATCTTCCTCTTATGTTAGGCTATTATTCTCAAACTTGACAACTCCAAAACCTATGTGCAAATTAAAACATCTACAAAGATCGCAAAATCTAGGTCTAGAAAAGGAAAAACTCAAACAAAAGTCAATAAATCTAAATCGAACAAAATCCAAGTGAGTTTGATTCTCTATAAATCATAGGTCGTCAAGCATGGCAAAGACTATAGATGATGACGAGCATTGAAAAGACATGACATTATAGACATGATTTTATTTTATTTTTCAAATCTTAATTAAATAAAATATTTAAAAAATAACTCAATTGGAATTTTGTTTTTCAAAAAATAACTCAATTGGAATTTTGCTTTTCAAAAAATAACTCAATTGGATTTTTGTTTTATTTTATTATTATTGATTAAATACAAGTTCATTTTTTACATTTTTTATAATAAGAAATATTATAAATTAATAATATTAGAAAGTGATTTTAATTGTTTATATTGATTTAATTGTGTAAATGTAAATTAAAATAAACATCTCCAATATTAAAAAATAATTTAACATTAAATTTATTTTAATAATTTTAAGTAAATTAAATATATTTTTAAAAATTTAATCAAAATTATAAATAAATATATTCACCTTAAACCTCCAACAATTTCATACATATTTTATATATCATTATATATGCGATTTGGGTTTAAAGCGAGTGTTTGAATGAGGAGTGTTATTCTTCCTAGTTAAAACATATTTTATATATCATTATATATGTCAATTGGGTTTAAAGTGAGTGTTTGAATGAGGAGAATTATTCCTCCTAGTTAAAATGGGCCCATTAAACCTCAATCAATGAGATTTTTGGTTAACATAATTGCATATTGCATATTTAAAGATGATCACATTTTGAAATCTTTAATTCACTACAAATACAAATATTATATATGTGTTGTCCTTTAAAATTGACAATTACATGGTTAAGAAAAGGACGTTACATATCCATTGTGGTTGAGGCTTGTCATGTATTTCACAAGACAAAATCAATGAATAAATAAAAGATATTGCCTTTGAAAACTCATTGAAATTCTTGAAACATTATTACGTATAAATATTATTATTACCCTATTTTAGTAATATGTATAATGATTATTTCCAAACTAACCATTAATCAATAAATTGACACACTCAAAATAAGGACATAGTCTTAATTGAACATTAATTCAAAATATTTTGTAGAGCATCAAAATATCCCAAATGTCTTTTAAAATGGAGACAACTTCGCTAAGCATAGATTTAATACTACAAGATATGAAATATATTTTGCCTTCAAAATGATGTGAGTGAGTCACATTAATTAAATTATAGCAAAACTGAAAAAAAAAGTTCAATTTATCAACTTTTGACAAAATAAATGACAATGACGATGTCATTAATTGTTGAGCATTCAATGTTTATATGATTTATTGACTTATATGTTATAATGGAATTCATTATGTATATTGAAGTGTGACAACATTAATTTTTATTATCATGATAAGTTAAAAGGTTTTGAGTTTTATGTCTTAGTGGATTGTGTCTTGATGGACTATATGTAATAAATTAAATATTTGGAATTAAGAATTAGTAATTAGTAGGTAAGATGTTAGTGCCTGATGAATTGTATACTTACATAGTTATAGAGTTAATAGATTTGGAGAAATCTAATTACCTCAATGTTTATGAGAATGTCAATATCAAAGGAGTTTTGCAAATCTATATATGGTTTGCCCCAAGTTTTATGCTTACAACATAAACAATATTATATTATCGAATATATGTGCTAACTTTCTAACAATTTTAACAAATTTTTATAGTTAAATTTTTTTGGCTAACAATATCAAAATTCATTC
This sequence comes from Larix kaempferi, assembly GCA_027924585.1. Taxonomy (NCBI): domain Eukaryota; kingdom Viridiplantae; phylum Streptophyta; class Pinopsida; order Pinales; family Pinaceae; genus Larix; species Larix kaempferi. The sequence continues at coordinate 6,737,653 of BSBM01000619.1, forward strand.
ACAATTTTTATTAATATATTTCAATATGCACCATAGCTATGTTGTCAAATTGTATAACTTACAAATTATTATAATTTAAAATAGTTGGTTAACAATGTCGAAATTGAATCACAATTTTTTTTTAACATATTACAATTTTTATTAATATATTTTTATGTGCCATCTTACAGTTTGAAATATGCTTATTCTGAATAACTCTTAAGGCATCCCAAATAATTCATATATTCAAATTTGATGTTGATTGATTTGTTGATAATCATAACTTACAAATATGAGAATTTTATTTTTTCTTTCTACGTTCCTTTACACCTTATAGAGTAATTGCTAGTTATAAAATCATGGCTTTACTATTTTACATTTTCCACATAATATCATATTTATTTTTCACATGATATCATATTTATTGAATCTTGGAGAAAGAAGTTACAGTAAATTGATAAAATTTGTATGCATTCCGTTAAATTGTATAATTCTAAATTTTGAATATTAAACGGTTAAATAAGATTCACTACATTGTATATTTGCTTCGAAAGAAAGAAAGCGATAAAAAGCAAGTTAGTAAAAATCTATAAATAATATCAATTATAACTTAAGATAGTATAATTTTTAATATAAAATAATTATGTTGATAGGTTTATTCTTTTAACTTTTGGGGGTGGGGCTGGGTGGCTGATTTATTGTATTTTTAATAACTGACCGCCAGATTTTAATGGTCTGAGAATATACTTCGTCTACGCCCAAATGAAGCATCCAGATTTAATGGGATAAGTCATGGGCATGTTTAAATTGAATCACCACCTTGCTAAAATAAATAATAATTTAATTCAAATAACAGGTACTGATCCATTACATGTACTGGTTATGATCAATCCGCTCGCTCCACTCCCCCACACTCCTCCATGGGCTCAACTCCACTCACCCCCACCATTACATTTTATAGGTTAACAGATGTTTACAATTGCTACCCATCAAGGTGTCGAGGATCTCTATCGACGCCAGTTTGGTTCCAGATTCAGATGCAGGAGTATATCAGGCCTATGTTGCAACAGCGTAAGTGCGTTGATCTTGGGCTGTCAGGTATATCACATTGTTTTATTTTGCTATTTGATTGGACTTTGGGATTATTTGTTTTCGTGAATCCAAAAAATTCTCAATGTTGTTTGCCTTCGAATTTGGTAGATATTCAATAGAGATATGGAAGCGAAGACATACTGTGGCGAAGGTCTATTAATGTTGAGACTCCAGCAGTACAATTTTGCACCAGTCTGATCAGTATTGGGATGGTCGTGAACCAGGCAAAGAAAAGGAGAAGAAGAATGTCAAATTTATGGACAATCAACAGCTGCCTTCAAAGAAGACTAAGAATGGGATGATCAATTCATCTACTGGACGGATGGAGGAGGAGTCAACAAGAAGGTCTCCGGCCAACACACGGGGGCTGTGGCCCGCAAAAGAATCGTATCTGTGAAGACAAGAACTGCGTCCGTGGTAATGGCTCTGGAAGCTGATACCTGAAGATCTTGAGGATATAGAGATGCACTTTTTTTAAAGATCAAACAGTGTTTCAATTTCATTTTATTACTGAATTTCATTTTAAACTGGATTCGGTAAATGTCAAACAGTGTTTGATAGATCCGAGAAAAATACATTACTGTATGTCGTTTCTTTTCCAATTCTTGAATTATTTTATGGATTGCAAAGCTGTACTGAAGATCGATTTCTTTAAGTTATTTAAGTTGTTTTGACATATCTCAGAAAATTATATTACTGTATGTCGATTCAATTCTTGAATCTATAAATTCTAGATCACAAAAAAAGGGGTTAACAATTAGAAGTCGTGGATCATTTTTTTACTTGGGTCAACTGAATATTTAGGGGGTCGCGGATGTAGCGTTTTCATCCGGTGTGTATACTTTAAACTATATATATCATGATCATATTTGCTTGGGTTAATCTGAATGTCCTCATCCTGTGCATATGAATCATTTTTAAATTGGTTAGCTCAGAACGAGATTGCATTTCGATTGCAGCACTTAGTTCTATATCCAGATCAGATTTCGTATTTCGAAAATTGGTTAGCTCAGAACAAGATTGCATTTCGATTTCAATACCTAGTTTTCCTGTATGTAAACCATGTTCAATTTTGCTAATTTCATATTGATCTGCTGGGTATGATCTCGATAATCAGTGTTACCTTTCTGATCGACTTCTTACATGTAAGTTCATAACCGATTAATACCTCGGATGGATTGATTGTATGAATTTTGTATTCAGTTCTATCGAGAGATCGTTATCCTAGACTAAATCCCGTGCTCTAAGCGTTCACGCCAACAGCTGGCTTAATTATTGATTGATGTAATTACTTTATTTATTTATTTCTAGATCTCTTTATACTTACAATTAGTGCAATAGTTTTTTTTTCACAGAAAAATATAACTTACTATTAATATACGGAATAGTAAATAACACCAGCTGTCAGAATCATACGTGTCTGCATGCAAATCCTGTGGATTTGTCAGACATAGCCAGAAGAGTCACCCATAAAAACAATATAAACCAGAGATAGTACCATATGTCCACAGAAAAAAGTCAAGGATCCCTCCGAAAGGAGAAACGGATCCCGAGATCACACCATACCATAAGTCCATATACATGTACCATAAATAATAAAGCCCACAGCAACAGCTATCAGGGTCCCATAGAGCCAAAAATAGAGTATAACATAAAAGTAAAGCCAAAAATATATCTATATCAACGATCATATCGGCCGCAAAAATATGAGAGCCAAGATGTCCAACCAGCAATTGGATCCAGGCTCTAAGAAGTATCTGCACATATAGCTAACCGAAATGTAAGATAAATATCCACATAATATAGAGCATAATAACAAAAATGACAGACAGACATAAAAAGCATCATAATAATCAAGGCCAATGAAGATGATAGGACCCATGTGAATAAAGAGATCCAGCCCGCCATTCCTGCCACATGATGACCCCCGCCAGAGAATGAAGAGCACGTTTAGAGAGTAAATCAGCATCCATATTCACCTCCCGAAAGACATGCTGAAAATGGAGATGATCAAATTCCCGGATGAGGTTTTTGGTCGCATCCATCCAGTAACGGAGTAGCAGAACATTGAGTGTTGTTTTGCCACAAGCCCAGGAGATAATAGATAAAGAGTCACCAAAGATAATAAGTGTGGTGATCGATTTCAGTCGTGCCCAGAAGAGAACAAGCCATAGGGCACATAGCTCACTCCGAGTATTAGATCCATTTCCCAGGTTAAGCCAGATATGAATGGAAACATCCATGTTCAGATGTAAAATGGATCCCGCACCCCCACACCCATAACGTCCCACCGCAGCCCCATCAAAAAAAGCACAAGGAAAGACAAGAACAGGGGGAGCCAATCTACGGGAAAACGCAGGAGTATCTCTCCCACCACTGTTATCATGTGCAGCCATGAATTCCTTGTGTGCAGTAGTTGTTTTGAAGCAGATACCATCCCAAGAAGGAATTTTACCTTCAAATATACACAAGTTTCTAGCCTTCCAAACCTCCCAGATCATAAAAAATGGTAGTGCAGGGCCACCCCCGTCAAAACGAGCCCAATGCTCCAGATTTTCATTCAGAGTGCCATGGTTCCAAAGATACTGTATGCCAACATTAGAGGCAATCATGTTCCAGATTTCTCTGATGAAACAACAGGTTGCAAATAGATGGTCCACTGATTCACCCTGTGTGCAGCAGAAAATGCACCACCCCGGGCCGCAAAAACCACGGCGACACAAAATATCCCATGTTAAGATCTTGTTGCACAGCGTAAGCCAGGCAAAACATTTTATTTTAAGGGGTAAAGAGAGTTTCCAAATATATTTATCCCACCATCGCATCGCATAGCAGGAATCAGCAAACAAAGAGTCATATGCCATTTTTGCAGTAACAGTCCCACCCGCCACATCCCACGACCATATTAATCTATCGGCTGCGTCAGATAATCTGATATTAGATTGGTGCAATGGTCTAGTGTAGTCCGCCCATTCATTTCCCAGAGAGCCTGATAAACCCAGCTGCTCAGCCGTGACCCATCTAGTATGCCCATCCACATACCGACCGGCCACGTGAGCCAGAGTGTAATATCCAGATGCATGAAGATGAGTCCTCAAATTTAATGATAGTGTATGATTCGTAGGACCCCCCATGAAAGGGTCCGTACCCAACTGAATATTGCGACCATTGCCCGGCATCCATGCGATCCACTGAGTAATAACCCTGAAGGCACTGATAAGGTCGTTCCAGATGTTTGAGATTCCACAAGTCGCAGGGCAGGCCAACCTCAGCCAGCTAGTAACCGGGGTGTTTTTCAAATATTTGCCACGAACAATCCTTCCCCATATAGATTCATTAAATAGTACACGCCATAGACTCTTAGCATGTAGGGCCATAACAAAGTGTTCCAGATCCTTGATGTTCCAGCCCCCCAGATTCCATGGACGTGCCAAGACACTCCACTTTGCAAGATGGAATTTCTCTTGAGTATCATTCCCCGTCCACAAGAAACTGAAGACCTTCCGTCTAATAAGACTTAAAATGGTACGTGGGATTTTACAGAGTGAGAACCAATAAACTCCCATGTTCTGTAGCACAGATTTAACCAACGTAAGCCTTCCACCCAGAGAAAGAAGACGAAAGCTCCAATGATTAATGCGTGTATCAAAACGACTGACAAGCCATGTCCAGTCATGGATCTTGTAATTAGATGGTTTGATGAAGAAACCCAGATATTTGGTACCCTTCTCAAGTTCAATAAATTTAAGAGGCAGAATATTTGAGATCGCCTCTTCCGTACCTTCATCCAGCAAATGCTTCAGAAAGAACGATTTAGTATAGCTGATAATCATACCAGTGACAAGACAGAACAGATCAAGTATAAGCTTATATTGAATCCATTCAGCAATTAAACCCATTCCAAAAAGCATAACATCGTCCACAAATAAAGAATGTGTTACAGAGATCTCCCTGGATACTTTAATGCCAGTGATCCGACCCTCCCGGCGCGCCTTGTGGATGGATAGGCTCAGTCCTTCAATAACCAGTAAGAAAAGTAATGGAGATAGAGGGCATCCTTGTCTTAGACCCCGAGTAGCCTTGAAGAAATCCGTGGGATGCCCATTGACAATTAGCGCAATAGTTGAAAAGGAATGGAATTGATAGTTTAGTTTTTTTTTGTAAATTTTAAAATGAATGCTGTATAAATCGTTAATGTAATTACTTTTGAATATTCTTTATTTCTTTATATTTGTAATTAGCGCTTAGTTCTTAAAAAAAAGGAAAGAAAAGAATCTGATGTTTAGTTTTAATTAAATAAATTTTAAATTCAATGCTGTATAAATATAGTTAGTATTTACGATAGTAGATCCTACATCAGCGCACAGTAGAGAAATTGGAACTGAATGTTTAGCTTTAATTTAAATAAATTTTTAAATTTGATGTCGTATAATATGGTTAATTTTTATATCCAATATAGTGTGGGTGTGTATCTACATTAGCCCGCAGTTGAGAAATTGGAGTTGGATGTTTAGCTTTAATTTAAATAAATTTTAAACTTGTTGCTGTATAAATATGGTTAATCTCTCCATGAGATTCGGAGATCTGTTTTTCTGCTGGTTCGGAGGAGCATCTAGAGCTTGGTCATAAACCTAAATCAGTTTTTAATTATTGAAAACCAAGAATAAAATTGTATTGTATGAGCATGTAGCAGTGAAATAGTCCCTCTCGACCTGGTGAAAGCGTTTTAATATTACCTTGTGAAAGCATTTTCAATATGGACTTCAACAATAATATGAAATTAGCTTACTCCCCATCCAACTGCCCAAAAATGTACAGTTCACCATATGATTTCAATTCTTAGTGTCAAAACTATTTCTATAATCTATATATAATACACATTAACCAACATTTCAATTCTTATGCGTTTGAAAGAAACATCAATAACATGTTCAATCTGTATAGTAAATAAATTTTACAGAGTAAAAACTCTTTATAAGTGGCTGGAATTATTTTTTTCAAAAATCCACTTCCATTGCTTGAACCTCCTTCCTCTTATCTCTCCTTTTTATAACATCTTTTCCTTTTCGTGAATTCTTTTTCTTTTCCTTAATTAAGGAATAGTTATTGGTAGTTCGCTGCATTGCTTTTAGGAGCATTTGAGCCTAATGATTCAAATTTTAAGTTAATGTATATTTAAAGACATTTTGCCATGTTAGAGTTTCGAAAACTTATTTTTATCTTTACATTAATAAAAATCTTTCCTAGATTTATGTTTTCCCCTTAGTAGAATCACAGCTTGCATCATACTGCTTTGTTCGCCATTTCTTTTGCATAGCCTAATATATGTTATGCTTATTAACAACAATAATTACATCAACAAGTGAAGATCTGGGATTAAGATTCTCCCCTAAAATTCCCCACATCTGGGATTAAGATCCTTTTGCGGTGTGGAAATACACAATGCACAGATGACAATCAATGCGGATCAGGATACCATTGTATACTTATATCTGGTGGTCCTAATTACAAAACTTGTTGTTCTTGCACTCCATCGACTCCCTACCTCACACTGCCTTGCCGCTACCCCCGCACCAATCTGGAAGGGATCGTGCAAATTATTTAATCTGACAGAGGGAGGTAATGGCAAGGTTTAACATTACTGGTTGGCCATGTTAGGCTGTAGTGTTCTATTATGTAATGACTTTCAGTGTTATGTAATGGCTTTCGCTTTTCTCTAACCTTACAACTGCATGCACAAATAGTCCCGAAAGGATTATTCTTATTTAACACCAAGTGCAAATTTTGTTAATTGAGGCTGAATTTTGTAATCAAATTATTTAGGTTGCTTCCATGGTTAATATTGTAGTTCCGGTTGACTCACCATTGCTGAATTTGGTTCAATATTGTAGTTCCGGTTGATGGATGGCTTACAGGAGTACAATTTAAAAGGGACTCTATTTGAAAATTTTCGAATGAAAGAGAAAGAGATTGTATTTACAGCTTAAGGATTCCTTGTAATTGCTAACTGCCTAATTGCTATTAACTGTGTAAGTTAAAGCAACTGAGGACTTACAATTCAGTCCATCATTCAAATTATTTCTTAAGGGCTCTATAAATAGTTGTATCCACCATAAACTATATTGTATATTTCTTTTGAGCACAAGCATAACAATATATTGTAGTACAGTTCAACAAAAGCCTGATAGATTTGTTATTAACATTCATCCGAAAAAAAAAATGCTATTGCTATGTTAAACAATTAATTTTGAGACAAGTCTTAAAATGTAATTGGCATCTTAAACAAAGAAACAAGTATTAAGACTCATATATAATTCCTCGTGTATTTAATGGTGTATATTTATTTTTAATTTTCAGTTTATCAATTATAATAATTAACGACATTTTTATTTTAATCCCGTTAATGCATAGGGATCACTGTAATGAGCCATTATAGTGAATATTGAATATCGTATTTTCCATTAACGATTGAGTTTGAATATAACTATTTTGATTTTCTTAAATTTCTTAATCTTTTCTGTATGGATTCTTAAAAAGTCATTAACTTATATTAATAACTTTATTATAATATAAAAATTCTTTTTTAATGCATAGACGTTTGTTTAAAGGAGTTGTGATATAATTGTAAAAATAATGCAATATTTTTATATAGTAGATAAAAGTGAAATTTAGAAATTTATTGAGTTAACAAAATAATAATATAGTTGTCAAATTAAAAATGTTAGGTTTAAAATAATAATGTTATAGTTTAGATATTTATAAATTTTAAATTCAAATTTAAATTAATTAAATATAGTATGCTTCTCACATTATAATAATTTAGAAAAATTATAAAAACATTAATATTAATTTTATAGATTAAAAAAATATATATTTCAAATATTATAAATATTTCTTAATTATTTATTATTAATGAATTTATAAAAGTGATTAAAATTTATTATAAAGTAAATTTGTGAATAGAATGTGAAATAAACTCTTCAAAATATATTTTGAGGAAAGTTGCCATAATACTATATGGTTCTCTTAATGGACTGATTAAATGCTTTCTTTTAATTCTATAGCATATAAAACCTTAGTTTATATTAAATTTAGTTCATGCAAAAGTATATATATATATATATACTTTTGCATGAGCTAAATTTAATATATATATATATATATTACATTTAGCTTATGCAAAAGTATATATATATATAATACATTGAAATTGTATTTATATAAATAGATATAACATGAAAAACTAAATAATATAGTATTAATGTGATACTAAGAATGAAAAAAAATTCTTACATTAAAAACTTTGTACCAAGGCATTCAATATGCAAGGAGGATATATTAATTTGTTCAATATGGTATGAAAGATAACTAAAATCAAAATTATATAATATATGTGTTGTCTAAAAATTCTACTACTTGAATCGAAATAAATGAATTTTTAAGTCACTAAAAATGATAAGTCCAAAAGTTAAACAATAAAACATCTTGATAAACACTTGCTTGATAATGTTCAAAATTAGAACATGCATGTTCCAATATTTTAATACTCCATGATTGTCTTACCTAGCATTATTTATTTTTTCTAGAAAGCCATATTAATACGACGTAAGGCCTCTTATTTCAACTTTGGGGTGGGGCGGGGGTTGCACAATTTTCATTTAAAAAAAAATTAATGACCAGATTTGAAACTTAGCCGAATATTCTCCATCTAGGTCATGATCAGAGCATTCATGAGATTTAATGAAATAACTCATGAGCATGTTTAAATCCAATCATCACTAATATTTTTTTAACCGTGAATAATATTAATAATGAACACCCATGGTTAACAATGGTTAACCGTGAATAACCATGGTCAAGCATAGTGAACCATGGTCAACCATGAACAACAATGATCAACAAAAGTCAACCATAGTCAACCAAAGTGAACTAAACTCAACAAAAGTCAACCATGGGATGCCATGGTCAACCACAGTTAACCATGGTCAATCATAGCCAACCAAAAGTCTATCAAAAGTCAAGGAAGGTCAACGAAAGTCAACCATGGTAAACCAAAGTCAACCATGGTGAACCAAAGCAAACCATGGTCAACCAAAAAGTAACCCAAAATCAACCATGGTCAACCAAAGTCAACCTTGATAATAAAACTTCAACCATGGACACCCACAATTCAACAAAAGTCAACCATGGTCGACTAAAGTCAACCTACCATGGTCGACAAAATTCAACCATGGTCAACAAAATTCAGCCATGGTCAACCATGGTCAATCGGGAGGTGTTCAACATGTAAGTATGTTAAATATTAAATTTACATGATTTTTCAAGTAGTCAACCATGGTTGTTCTACTTACATGTATAAATTAACCATGGCTTGTAAGTTAACCAACCATGGCAAAACCAAAATTAACCAAAGTCAACCATGGCCGACCAAAGTCAACCATAACCAACCAAAGTCAACCAACCATGCCCAGCCATGGCCAACCAAAAGTTAACAAAATTCAACCATGGTCGACGAAAGTCAACCAATCATGGTCGACAAAATTCAACCATGGTCACCAAAAGTCAAACATAGTCACCAAAAGTCAAACATAGTCACCCAATCGTGGTCGATCAAAGTCAACAAAGGTCAACTAAATTCAACCTTAGTCAACCATGGAGAACCAAAAGTCAACCATAGTCAACCAAAGTCAACCATAGTGAACCAAGTTAACCATGGTGAACCAAAAGTCAACCAAAGTCAGTAATGGTGAACCAAAAGTCAACCAAAGTCATGTTCAACCAAAAGTCAACCATGGTTGACCTAAGTTATCCAAACTCAACTATAGTCAACCATGGTAAACCAAAGTCAACTATAGTCAACCGAAGTCAACCATGGTAACCAAAGTCATCCATGGTCAACCAAGAGAAACTAATGTCAACCATGGTCAACCATATTCAGCCATAGTTGACCATGATAAACGAAAGTCAACCATATTCAACCATCGAAAACCAAAGTCAACCACGATCAACCAAAAGTCCACCAAAGTCAGCCATTGTTAGCCAAAGTTAAGCATGGTCAACCAATAGTCAAGCATGGTGAGCCAATTTAGTCAACCAATAATCAAGAATGGTCAACCAATGTTAACCATGGTCAACGAATAATCATCCATAGTCAACCAATACTGAACCAATAGCCAACCATAGTCAACCACAAGTCATCCAATAATGAACCAATGGTCAACCATAAGTCAACCAATGCTTTACCAATGGTCAACGAGTAGTCGACCATAAGTCATCTAATAGTCAACCAATTGTCGAGGAGTGGTCCACCAATGTCAACCATAGTCAACCATTGTTATACCATGGTTGATCAATGGTTGACCATTAGGTCACATTGATTGACTATTGGTCAATAGTTGACCATGGTTGACATTAGTTGCCATGGTTTACACTGGTTTACCATTAATTGACCATGGTAAACCATTGGTTGACTAATGGTGAACCAAGGGTTGACCAATTCATTTACCATTCCTTGATAATTGGTTGACCAATGATTGACCATGGTTGACTATTGGTTATTATTATTATTATTATTATTAATTAATATGGCTTGCTAATTATTATAATAATAAAAACCCAAGAATCATCATTATTATTATTATTAATTATTTTATTTTTATAATAAGAGTTAAATATTAGTAAGATTAGTTTACATTACACATTAGACATTAGTTTTCAATAAACATTAGAAAACATTAAGCATTAAATATCAATAAACATAAAACATTAATAAAGACATTAACATTGGCATTATTAACATTATAAAGATAAAAAAGTAAACATTACACATTAATGAATATTAGAGATTGTTAAACATCACACATTAGACATTAAATATTATTAAACATAAGAGAATATTAATAAAGACATTAGGATTGTCATTATTATCATTATAAACATTAATAAAAGTAGACATTACACATTAATAAACATTAGAGATTATTAAACATCACACATTAAACATTAATAAACATTAAATTTAGACATTTAGACATTGGACATTATTAAATATTATTAATTCTACGCATTATTAAACATTAGAAAAACATTAATAAAGACATTAGCATTATTACACATTACAAAACATTATACATTAGAAAACATTAATAGCTACATTATTATTGGCATTATTAGTATTATAAACATTCATAAAACTAGACATTGGACATTATTAAGCATTAGAGATTAATAAACATTAGACATTAAACATTAAATATTAATAAACATTAAATTTACACATCACACATTAGACATTAATAAACATTTAAACGTTGAAAAATATTAGTCAACATTGTATTTGCATAATAATTGAAACTATGTATTTATATTATGCAATGTTAAACATTAGTAACATTAGTTTACACTAAACATTATACATTAGATATTAGACATTAATTATAATTATTATAATAATAATTATTATTATTATTATACATTAGATATTAAACATTATTAACATTGTTAAACATTATTAGATTTTTTTCTTTTTTTTTCTTATTTTCATTTATAATTATATTTTCTTATTTATAATTGTTTTTATTATTTTAAAATATTTAAAAAATTATTATTTTATAATATTATTATTATTATTATAAAAAATAATAAAAAAATAGAATATAAATTATTATTATTATTAATATTGCCAATCCTTATTATAAATTATTTTTATTTATTATTATTTTTCTTATTTTAATATAATTATGTTTTCTTATTTATTATAATAATAATAATTATAATAGAATATTATTTTTATTTTTATTATTATTATTATTATAAACTATTTCAACATTTGTTATTTTATAATAATAATAATAATAATCATTAATATTATTATTATAATTAAATTATCATTATTACAAAATATTTAATTATTACTCTAAACTATTTATAATTTATTAAACTTAATTATAAAATAATTGTTTTTATAAAATAATTAAAATAATATTTGTTAATAAATAATTAATTAGTACTATAAATTATTTATAATTTATTAATTGTATTTATAAAATAACTATTTTTAAAAGATATTTTAAAAAAATTATTATTTTAAAATAGTAATACTTATTATTATTATTTTCCTAGCCATACTTTTAATAGTAAAACTCACTAAATATTCCATGCACGTCACTCGTAAACTAGCAAGCCATATTAATATTAATAATATGGCTTATATATGCTGATGGGCGTATATCAATCACATTTAAGCCATATTGATATACGCCGATCGACGTATATAAGCCATATTATTAATATTAATATGGCTTGCTAGTTATAATATAATGCAACAATTATTTAAAAAGGTATTTGTCATCACCGAAATTTAGTATATATTAATAATTTTAGGTGTTTTTATATTTATAATAATATAATTTTTTACATAAATAATGAATGGATTATATATAATTTATTTTAGATTTTATATAATTTCGTTTTACAAGAATATTAAGTATTTATATTATAAAATGGTTGAGGAAATTTTAAATAGCTAAAAGTATATAAAGAATGTCTAAATACAAAAATTTTGCTATTTGTAAAGCCAATCAATCAAAATTTTCCTCAACATATATGTTTCAAGTTGAATATAGTATATTCACGAAAGTCTTAAAATTGCATTACCTAATATAGCATGTCCTTGATCACTTGTCCTTTCTATGTTTCTCATAGTTGTCTACTTTATTGTTTCTTCCTCCATTTTCTTTGAACCCATGAACAACATATGCCAAGCTTGACACCAAAACACACAATAATAAAGTCACCATTTTCAAACAATTTCAAAGTCAATCTAACTACAGTGATCAAAGTTAATTTCTACGAACTTTTGAAACTTTAGGACTTGTGCCTTATCAAACACAGTCATATTTCCAGAGCCCTCACATAGGCATATAGACAACTTTTCCAAGTTCTCATAGGATCTACAATACTCATGAATAGGAGGCACACTCAATTTCTCAAATAGTACAGACCTAAGCTGGGTAACTGAAGAAAAGCTTGGCAGCCCATTAAGTATTGCACACTTTGAACTGTAATTGTACATGATAAGAACCTTAAGTTTTGGCATGGTATGTAAAAATGTTTGGAAGACTGGTATTGACTTGTAGTAAAGAATAAAGCCAAAGCTTCCACCTCACGAAAATCTATTTGACACTAATTTTCCTCCATTAGACCTATACTGATGTCCCAGAAATGTAAAAGTCAGAATGCTGTGCTGATAAAAATGCTTATCAAGCACACCTAATAAATTTGGAAACTTAGTAAATTGAACTAACTAAAATTTATTCAATGCTTATGCAGGGAAAAGAAAGCATGTTTTAGGGATGACCTATATGAATTGAAACAAATTGAAAATAAAGCAAGTTTCAGGGATAACCTGTATGAATTGAAACAAATTGAACCCTATATGTATGGTCTTTGAGTGTCAAGCAGTTTGTTGGAATACTATCCTCCTTGCCAGGCATGAAAAGCCTCTTATAGTGAATGGTACTATCCTCACTTGCCAGCCGCAAGGCTAAATCTCGCATTATATCATGTTGAGAAAATGAAAGCTCACAAGCACAGGCAAATGAGATGGCTAGACTCCTCACACATCCAAACCTTGTATAAGGGAAAGTAGTAATCTCGAAAGCCCGTTTATCCGTGGTGGTTAACACATTGATTTATCTCACCTTATTGATTGCTAATTATTTTTTAGCCTCAAATTTTCTACAAATCTCATGCTCTATCAAAGAATGCACCAGCACATGAAATGAAGTTGAGATACAAATATGAAGAGAGCAGAAAATTTAACAGACTTGTAAAATTAGCAAATCTAAACAAGTTTCTTACCCTGGATCGCTTGTGAGATTTAGGAGATGTCAACTTGCAAATTCTAACAAGACCACAAAAGCATATTGCCATTCCATTCCACGGACATGTACCCAAATATCCAATAATGAATCTACACTGAACTTTCTACCTTTTGGAAATGCCCCCAAGTCCAAAAAGCACTCCTTAGATTCATCATCGAGGACATCTATACTTGTTTCGAAGCAATGAAGAAGATCCTCCTTGTGATGTTTTGATATAGATTCTCTTCTTGAAAGTTTCTTCTTAGCATTTTCCCAAACTGCAGGGGGCTCATTGCGGAAAGAACTTCCAATCACCTTGAGGGCAAGTGGTAAACCCATACACACTACTTCAACCTACAAATCTTCTACTAGTTAAACGTTGTGTTATTCTTCTGTAGAAATCTACAGTACTAAAACTTTTCCTGGACTTCTATCACAACACTATTGTTGTTAACATTCCAATTTTAGACTTATAAAACCATTTATCCATCAAAGGGGCAGAAATTCAATCTCAGTTTTAACACTGTATCATAGGAAGCAAAGCATACGAGAAGGATACAGAAAAGTTAGGGTTTGAGATTTTGAATAGCATGTCTAATTCTACCTGTTCAACAAGCTTTTCATCTCCTGTTGTTGGAATCGAAGGCACTCCAAAGGCCCAGTAACAAAAAAGAGACACGGAATCACTAATCATCCTTCTGCAACATGGGTATGTTATACACACTGCTACTATTTGTAGTAGAAATATTGTCATCCTGCCTGGTTGTGATAACTGTCTTGCATCCCTCTGCTTCAAACAACAACTATTCCACAATTGATTTTGACCAAACATCATCCAAAACCACCAAAGTTCGCAGATTTCCTTTCAAATTGAGACTCTTTTGCAGTTGGTTGTGCGCATCCTCAATGCTCTGAAAAACAGGCTTTGCACCTCCAATTATTTTATCCCACATGGTCTCCAAAAGGTCCTTTACATTTGGAGACCGTGAAACAGTAATGAAAACTATATTGTTTTTGGAAGAAATCTTAAAATCACACAGACAATAAGCACTGCAAACCAAAATGAAGCAACAAAAATGAAAGCTTGGAGTGAAGATTAAAAGGGGGATTGATGTTACTTGTGACTTCAGAATCACTACAAAGGGCTAATGCAAGGGTGGTTTTCCTGCTTCCACCCATCCCTTCTACCCCAATGATATTAACTCCGTTCTGGAATATGACTTTTTTGACATCATCAAGAATATTATTCAGTCCCACTATAAAGTCTGGCAGACCCGGGACTTGGGCGTTGTATTTGCTGGTGGACTGTTTATCCATTATAGTATCATGCATCCCATCAATGGAGCTCTAAAACAGTTGATTTGTGCTCATTTGATGAAGAAGAAAAGAGTTGGAAATGGCATCATTAGTCATTTTGGCATTAACACTGTCCATTATATGCTGACCCATTTCTCTAATACGTTCAGATCGTTCGCCATGATCCTTGAAATCCACGTTTAGCTTGTGGGCATCAGGGATGAGGTTGACTAGGCCTTGAGTAAGCAAA
Organism: Larix kaempferi; assembly: GCA_027924585.1. Lineage (NCBI taxonomy): Eukaryota > Viridiplantae > Streptophyta > Pinopsida > Pinales > Pinaceae > Larix > Larix kaempferi. The sequence continues at coordinate 6,753,133 of BSBM01000619.1, forward strand.
AAATCATAGACACTTGAGTATGCAAAACATCATAGACATTTTTCTCTACCTTTAGGATCTGCTTATCATATCGATACCTTCTGTATAAATTAAAGCTGCTCATTCGCTCTAATTTTTTGACAATGTGAAGGCCATCTTGCACTTGTGATTGAAAGTCTTTGAATGGGCCTCCTCTGTGACGTGTGGGGCTTGAATCAGAAGAAAGCTTGGAGATTTCATCAATGGTAGGCATGAGGAGCAAGAGCTTTTGCTTGAGTTCTTGGCTGGAAGATTTGCTAGAAAGCATACTATTCATGATGGTTCTGGTAACTATGAACAACTCGCCTACAGTAGTTCCGATGGCCGACTGAGAAAATTGCTATCTAAACTCAAATGGCACCTTGCTATATGAACCCGAATGACAGGCCCTGCAACTTCAACAACACGGTATGTCACGTAACTTCAGCAGGTGCTATCTCTCTACTAAGAATTCGATGGAAATTAAAACCTTGAACGACGAGCCCGTAACTTCAACAGGGATCAACATTGAACATGTCACAACACGTCAAAGGGCTCTCAGCACGTCCCAGAAGTGTTGTAAAAAAAATGGACGTAAAAAAAAAAGATTTTTTATTTTGAATTTTTACAAATAAATGTAATAATTATGTTAAAATTTCATTAGAAGTGCTATGTTTAAAATTGCCCATCAAAATTTTTACAGCATAGGCATGGGCACCTGCTGACAGGGATCAAAATTGAACATGTCACGACACTCAAAGGGCTCTCACCACATCCCAGAAGTGTTGTTGTAAATAAAATGGACGTAAAAAAAAAAGATTTGGCATGGTCCGGCACTGACTCTCGGAGACTCCGACTCTCCATTGATTGATTGATTAGTGATTATTTAGTGAGTCCGGACTCCCAAGTTGGCAATGGCATTGATTGATTATTTAGTGGGCACTGGAGCCTCAATATTTAACAAATTTATTTTACATCCATGTAGCTAAAATATTAACTTTTTTATAGTTGTATTAGACGTATCGCCGTCGCCGATCTCTAGTCCACTTTCCGATTAACTCCGCATTTAATTCCGGTTCAGAGAGTGGTTCAGAAAATTTATGATTCATGAACCATGACAGAACTTCCCAATGCCCATTGCCAAATTGCCCAGGCTCAGCAGCGGCCAAATTCCAAATTCAATGTATTATGTCATTAGAATTTGGGCAAGTTGGGACTGCGAGAACCGTCACCGAGAACATTCAAGCTTCAACCTGGGTCATTCTAATTTCTCCACCAGTCGACAATGGTGAATGGTGCGAAAAGCAAGCCCCAATTCCAATTTCTCATCCTATGTGCTCGTTTGAAACTTTGAAATGTGAGCAAGCCCTAATTCATTTCCGGTGGTATTTTATGCTTCTCATCTCGCTAGATGTGGCTGTAGTGAACGCAGAGGCGAGAGGCCGCGTTGTTGACAAGTGCTGGTGTCCAGACTCTGGAGCCCAGTGGTCGTTTGGCTTTCTGCGGTGTTCCAAATTCCAATTGTTATTGTTGAAGGCAACGTTTTGTCACCTGTGGCTTCTATGATCTTTTGCTAGCGCTTTCTTTCAAGGTATGTTTCTTTATTCCATTTCCAATTCCCATTGTTTGTATTGGCACGGTGTGTATTGTCTTGAATAGCTATTAAAAAAAATTGTCGAGAACAAAGAAATTAGAATGACAACGTTTGTACTAACTACTATCTCGAACAGGAATATAAAACTACAATCATTGAGCTATTTTAAGTACATAGGGTTGAAACCGTAAGTGCATAGGGTTGAAACTGGAAGTTGAAGCTATATTAGGTACTTAGGTCACTAGTTGTGCGTCCACAGAATATAGTCTTAGTCTCTGTGCTTCGAAATAGGGCCCCATCTTGGAGAAGAAATGAGTTTACCAAGTGTTGCTGGTAGTGGCTGCATGGTCAACATAATATAGTCTCTATGCTCCAAAATTCACCCCTGCCGAACCCACTGTGGAAAAATTCAAAAATGCATAGTGCCCTCAGTATGTCAAACCCCATCAAAATGATTTTGGGTAGCGTTTTGGGTATATCCAAATCAGAATCCCTTGGTAGCGTTTTCACATTTGGACTGATGGTATATATGCCCTATAAAGCTCATAACTATAGCGAATTAATCATCTAGAATCATTTGTTCATTCTAGGACTTGCGATCCTCTGGTTCCAATATTGAGCTAAAGTAATGAATTATAATAAAAAATCAATAAAAGAAAAAGAAAAAAAATATAAAAGACAGACAAACTAATTTTAAAAGGAAAAAAGTATAGAAGATGGACAAACTAATTTTGAGAGCGGTGAATGTAAATTTTAGGAGTTGTTCTCTCACTTTCTTTCTTCTAAATCATTTAAAAGGATAAAGTTCACAAATAGAATTACTTAAGTATTTTCCTAGCAATTATCTATTAATTTCAGATAACCTTGCAAAGTTTCAATCATCTAGTTCTAATACTGAGTTAAAAGCAATGCAATACAAAAAGCCCAGTGAAAATAAAGATAAAAAAGGAGGCAAAATCATTTGCCTGAACCGATTTTCTAAGTGATAATTTTAGGACTGGTTAAGACTATAAATTTTAATATAAAATTCTCAATAATGTTAGCTTTACATTGTCGGATAGCTTTTTCTCAATGTATATCTGAAACAATTTGTATAATGTATGCAAAGGGATGATGTTCTACATTATGCAAACAATTTGTATAATGTATGCAAAGGGATGAAATTCATTCCATTATTAAGAATAATTAATAGTTATTGGAATGGAATGAATAATTTATTCCATTGAATACAGATTACTTTGTTTCTATCTAGCTCAGTAATCAATGCACCATTGGAAAGAACTTGGTTTTCAAAAGAGTAGAAGAATTCATATCCTAAAGAAAAACATGCCCACGAAATTCAGAATTCTTCTCTTTAAGAAAAGGATTTATTTCTCTGTAGGAAAGCTTAAACAATAACAAACAAATGCGCAAACCAAATTATGTTCGAAGTCACATAATTTTAGGTCATGGATTCATTTGGAGTTACTGGAACTCACCAATTGTCGATTGAGACCATGCAATCTGTGAATCCGTGGGAAATGGATTCATGCCCATCCTTATTGTCAAGGCTTGTTGCAGCAAGAGAATAAGAATGGAGATGGGCACTCAGTACAATCAAAAAGTAAATTATGTTATAAAGAGACAATAAAACTAAATTAGTCTCAAAATATTCTATTACTAGGTTGGTTTCCGGTGATGCCAAGAAACAGAGTAATCTGTATTCAATGTTTTAGTAAATATAAAAAATTAAAATGTTATATTTCAAATCAATTTATAATTGAAAATTGATTTGAAATGTAATATTTTATTTAACATATTTTTTAATGAAGTGCATGATTAATTTATTATTGTCAATTGAAAAGCAAATTTTTTTTAAGCTTTTCATCTTCGAAGTGTGCAGGAATATATACCCTTCAAATTTAAATTAAGACTAGCCCTTCAAATTTGATCACTGAACTTCAGCGTCACGTTATCCAAATTCGAACTGCAAACTCGTAACCCACTATCTCTCCACTAAAAATTGGATGAAAATAGTAAATTTGACAGAAATGACAAATTTGGTAGTGAAAATGCACGTGGCAAATTCTAATTTGCTGGATAAACGAGGAATCTATGAACAAGAGCAAGGATTATCATGGTAGAAAGAACGCCTTACGGCGTAATTAAAGAGATATATCCGCCGTAATTAAAGAGATATATCATGGATATGTGGAGCAGGAGAATGATGATCGTCGATTCGCCACAGTAAGAAGGAAGGCTACCATGTCTCCATTTGCCATTATATCATCAAATCACTACGATTTTTCCACACGTCGATAGAACAGCTTACCACCAAAACCTAGACAGGATGCCAACGTTTTGTAGGGCTATGGTTTGATGCCATCGGTGCTAGAAAAAATTTCCATGTCCCACTTTGAACAGATTTCATGCAATTGCCAGCTGAAGTTGAGGTTGTGTAAATGATTCCTCAACACCTCATCCTCATTAATTGCTACCCTTCAACAGATGTTCTCGGAGTTTGAGTTACCACGAACTCCATTGCAAAGTGTGTACAAGTTGGAGTATTTATCGTTTGATTAATAGTTGTAACCTATCCATTTATTATGTCATTTGATACACCACTAATCACATTTGGTTTAGGCATTAAATCGTTGCACGTTAATAATGTACTATGCTCTACGTGGACTGTTAAGACCATGGCAGTTGTAGCAACTTTCCCTTACAACGAATCTCAAGGTTTTGAGACCGTTCGAGAGTGTTACAGGTTGACTATCGAGCCTGCTTAAGCAGTTTAGGGAAATACTGGCAATGGTTTCTGATAATGGGAATTTGTTAACTTTGTATTATTTCATTTCGTTTCACCATGTACTCTATTAGTGCGGGTTATTACTAGTTTCATTGTCGTTTAGCACTCGGCTTCTTTGCGCTGGTAACGGTTCGAGGAGGTTCTCTTTCACCTAAAGGTCAAACTACCAAAGACTGTCGAGAAGTAAGCCATCACCATCTTCAAAGCCATCTTCGTCGGTATTTTTATTGTCCAGGACTAAACCAAAGGCATTTGTAAAACACAGACGCGGTGGTAAATGAGCTTTGGGTCACTCTTTCGTTGCACACGGAATGATCCATAAACTATCAATCCAGAAGCATAATTATTGTAAAGATTTAATCGAATCTGATCCGTAAAGATATTAATGCAAAAACAGAGCCATTTATCAAATGGTACACAGACAGGACTGACAGAACTGACTTATTACTTATTAAATACTGGTACGCTTTGGAATGACGTAGTCCCGCCGCCAAGGCCTGGGAAGTGAAAATCTAGACAAACGTCAGCAACTATGCACCAATCAACATTTCCGCAGATTAATATGAATCACCGATTCATATATTGTCCCCTGCGGGGACATAATAATAATGAGGGATGTTCTCCACAATCGTTATTGGCATCGAATTATGTGCAAGGTGACAATTTTCTTCATTGCTGTCAAGATATGGCGACACAGTGAAATGACAGCGTGTTCTTCAAATAAAGTCTCCCTTATAAGGCGGTGGGTTGGTCGAAGTATCTCCGTGATTTTCTCTTTTTTGTTTTGGTGACAGGTAATGGCAGATGGAGCACTCTCAGTATCATCCTTGTTAACAACATCGAGGAAGACCGTGGTTTAACTTTTTTTGTTTTTTAAAGAATTGAAATTTGATGCACAATTAAGATAAAAAAAATATATTGTAGGTAAATTGGCTAAATGAAAATTTTAAGCAATTTAAGTAATTAAATTGTTGTGCAATGAAAAATTTAATTAACCAAATTGTTCTACAATGTTAAAATGGCATTGCTTTAATGTTAGTTATGAAGTGAGGATCTATTAAATAATTATGAGTGCATTTGTATAATGGATATATTGTTATATTATATTGGATTTGCCTTACTCCTCAAGCCATAGAGCATGTAGGTGGAGTCCTGCTAGTTTTTTCGTTTTGAGTAGCCTTTAATTGTAGATTTTGTTTTTATAATAATGGCATAATAAATTATGGTATAACAAATCTAATAATTTAATTGACAGTCTGGACCTTAACTTTATGATTCTAATTCAGGCGTTACATATATAAACTTAGTGGATATAAATCTTCTAACCAAGCACCACTAATTTTCAATGCCATCTGAATCCACAGTGGCAGTTGTGCATTGCAAAAAATGCATGCAGAGTTAATGCTATGCAATAACATGGTTGTGCTAGTGTATTGGAATTCACAATGGTTTTTAATTGAGCCACAGAGATTGTTTTACTCCGCTACCATGGAAACTGAGAATTGTGAACACCTAGCCAAGTTGCACCAATTTCAAATAATCTATTTTGTATGTTTCTTTCTTTAAAAGAATGTGGCGGAAATGCCTAAATTAATTAAGTTAGTATGTTCATATCCTTTATAAATGAATTCCATTTTTAAACAAGTGTACAGGTTAGTGAGAGGACTAAAGAAGCCAACTTCTTTTTGTTGAGCCTAGTCCAGATAACCTAGTTTATACATTGGTTCGTGTCCCATATCAATATTGAGCTCATACGCTGCTAGTTTTAGTCCCATATCAATATTGAGCTCCAATGTTGGTTTGCTATTACTGGTGCTACTTATAAAATAATCACTAAAGTTGCTGGTTATAAAAATGCACATGATATTTGCTATCATTAAGCATAGGAACGCAACACTTAAGGACATTATTAGATTGGTGAGGTAATATACACTGCTACAATCAGCCAAAAGGAGTGATAAATATTAAAAAACATATTTATTATTATAAGTTTATTTATATTGCTTTTTATTATTCCAATAAAAAGTTGGTTTTCATTCCAATAACATTCCCATCTGTCTTAACTTGATTATAAGAATAAATTGGACAAAATGTGGCACTGCCATTAAGCAAAGCATTTTAAATAAACAAAGCTTCGTAACCCACATGCAATAGAGACAACCAAATCTATGAAAGTTTCTTGAATTGTAGTGGAAAGTCGAGAAAAATAATCATGACAAGTATTTCTCGTCAGTTGAGGTGTACTTCGATTTTAGGGACAATTATAATATAATATAGAGACCTTGTTGTTCCTTCTTCCAAGGTTTTTAACACATGGATTTCACTCATCCCATTCAATTCCACATGTAATTTTGGGAAACATTCATTGACATGCCCTGGGAAACCACTAGCAAAGATTCTGTAAATTTCCTTACAATGAGAACACTGCAAGATATTTTGGACGAAAATAGAGATAGAGGTTATACGCTTAAGAACTATTTTTGTTTGGCTGCATCAAACATTGTTGGTGGTGGTTCGGCTCTTCCGAGATTGAAAAAGGAAATCCCCTTTGTCTGAAGCAAATCGTTTCCTTTGCTCAATATCACCTAATATTACAGTTTAGCAGGCATTTAAAATAACTAATATTACATTTACTTTTTCATACAACACAAAAATGATACAACCTTGCAATCACTGAAAAGGTTAGTGAGTTTGATTTCTTGACAGTATGTTTTTCCCTTGTTCTGGCCCCTAAACGCCTGCCTATGAGCTTTGATTTCTTGATAGTGTTTTCCCTTGAGCATAATTGTCCTTATAACATCTTCTACCAGTTTGTATTTAATGAGGCATCAATGGTTTGAACATTGGACTACTCGGTTCAAGCACTTTGAGATGAAAAATAAGATTTATCTCAACATAATTGTCTATAGTAGGCTCTCTGCCTAAGAACTTGAATTTTCAAGTAGAATGACGATTTTGTAGACTGTAAAATTTGTGAAGAGCATTGTTGCAGGAGGAGCCTAGGTTGCACACATAGAAACGACTCCAACCTTTATTTGTTAAAAAGAATTTTATGAATGAATAAAAGCATTGGAAACTATGCCAGTAACCACTATACCAACGATTGTCCAAACATACTGCTGGTAAAATAACAATAGAAATACAAGTGCAAATATTTTACAAGAGTAATTTTTTTTTTTACACGTTGCACTTTGAAATCTAAGATATGCAATTATTAATTTTGTAATAAGCAGGTTACCTCAATCCAGGAGCTCGGTCTAAATCCAATGCAATACCTTTGGTAGATCCAAATCCAGAAACAGTATTTTTAATTGCAGTTCTAAATCCCATTGAAGCAGTACGTGCAGGGTTTGTGGGCTCAGACATGATATGTATGTAAGATATTGGTAAAATACACAAATCATTGAACCAGAAATTAATATACAATCTTTCCATTCGCTTTCTCTTTTCTTGATTGAAGGAGAAAGCTACTGAGATTTTGGAGGATATTGACAGAGTAATATAAAGTCAAAATGTAATTTGTTTTTTTTTAATCTGGCAATGTTTTGCCAGTTCCAAGATGTATTTGGGTTCTTTTTCAATCTGTTTTTCCAGTTCAATGGAGTTTGGCATTGCGTCCAGGAATTTGGTTTATGATGGAATATATATATGAAATTCTCCTTTTTCACTTTATTTTTATTTTTTTTAATTCATTTTAGAGTTTTCCATTTTATTTTCAGAATTTAAGCAATTTATGAAGGAGAAACACGTTTCATTATTGTTTTTCTTGTATATAAAAATTAATTAATTCAATATCAAAATCCTGTTTATGAAAAAGGATAATGCTTTTATAATAATTACACATATTTTACACTTTCATTGTTATCTTATAGAAAGGATAATGCCTTTATAATAATTACACAATAACTACACTTATTTTACATTTTCATTGTTATCTTATTTTTAAAATAAACAAGAAAGGATAATGCCTTTATTATAATCACAAATATTTTACATTTTCATTATTATCTTATTTTTAAAATAAACAATAAATTTCAGTGGAGTATCCAAATATCAGAAGTAATAAATTTTAGTGGAGTATTAAACTGACCCACTCTTTCTTGTGCTGTTACAAACAAAAATTAGTTATCAAATTGTTTTTTTAATATTACAATGCCAAGGGTTTTAGAGATATCAATATCAAATATCTGACACTCTTTCTTGTGCTGTTACAAACAAAAATTAGTTATCAAATTGTTTTTTTTAATATTATTGCTGATACAATGCCAAGGGTTTTAGAGATATCAATCGGCATGGTTGGTGAAAGTTCGGCTTATTTTTAAAATAAACAATAAATTTCAGTGGAGTATCCAAATATCTGAAATAATAAATTTTAGTGGAGTATTAAACTGACCCACTCTTTCTTGTGCTGTTACAAACAAAAATTAGTTATCAAATTGTTTTTTTAATATTATTGATGATACAATGCCAAGGGTTTTAGAGATATCAATAGGCATGGTTGGTGAAAGATCTGCCATGTTCCCTTTTGCATATACTTCAATTGATGGAAGGAAAATCATATATTAGTTGAAATCTTTTGACTTGGTTAAACTTTTTTGATCAACTTTTAACTTATTTAACTCATGGATAAAATATGATTGATGGTGCATGTCTTCTTATGGTTTCCTAAAGGTACTCATAGCTTCAATAATGGCCTCATGTGAGGGCAAGATTGTATTCAAAGAGTCTTGAGATGCTAGAAAGGTGAAGGCCCAGATGGGTGAGGCAAATTGGTCAAATTCTTAGTGAGGAGAAACCTGATCAAGGTTTGTAGCCACTTGAATATATTAATATGAAACCTAAACTATAGACAACGATATAGTTTCTTTGACATATCTGTCTTCATACTAAAATAGACAAATTGGGTAAAACCCAAGGAATGTTGTTTAGATATATGTTGTTTTAAATAATGTCGAGAATTGTGTCTCAAAACCCTTACTTGACTACGAGTCACTAAGATCTGTTGTGACTAATGAGAACACATCTAATGCGAGTCAATAAAAGCTACAAGAAGTTCCCATTAGCGTGGAATACAATCCAACACATATTTGTGTGCTCCCTCATGGAATTATCAACCATTGGAACATTCGATCCTGAGATGGAAACTAGATCAGATCAAGAACGTGATAATTGATCTATGGTGAGGATTTGTCCTAGTGAGGGAAACAAATCCCTTGAAATTTGGACAACACCATTATGGTCATAACATATGTCCAACTCTATCCCAATAGACAGTTGTAATGCAATGAAGCATCAACAACCTTGACCTCCATTGAGACCATCGCTCCCCCCACCCCAATTCCATAGGGAATAAGGGTAGGATTCAATAAGGTCTAAACAATCAACCATGTAATGCGGTTAAGATCGTGGGATATGGAATAATCTCTAGAGAACCTAGAGTTCTCCACAGTATAAGAATAAAAAACAAAATTCGAGGGTTTAACAATATTCATTTGTCATAAAATTGTCACAATCAAAGCTCACAATCCATTGGAACAAATTCGTCAAAAGGTCTCGAAAAAAAATCTGTGTTTTAATTCCAACATGTGATTGTTGATGAGCAATGGAAATGTCATCGTTTTGTTATTCCTTTTTACCTACCTTTGCCTCATTTTTGACATCTTTTATCTGAAAAATAAGACATTTTTTATGAAATAGTCTCAATTTTGATCCAGCCTACCTGAATGGGTAATAATGTTTTTTCACTTGAATAAATTTCTAGCATGGTACAACAATTCAAGTTCGTGTTTTTTGGAGTGGTCCTATATGTATTGAGTGGAGAGTACAATTAGTATAGTTTTGATGTTGAGGTGACAACACGATTTAATTTTATTAGGAAAACAAATAACTTTGTTAGCAAAGGCATTGAAAATGTAATTGGCTTCTCAATTTGGATTATGTTCTCCTAATAATTTGATGGCTCTACTTTATCCTATTAATACAATTATCTCCTAATAAAGAACCACTTTCTTATGAATTTTGGATATGATCATTTTGATATCTTGGACTCAATTATTATAACTCCTTTTATTTAGATATTTTGGCATTAGTGAAATTATATTTTTTTAGTTTTAATTAAGTTTTTGAAATAATTATGTGCTTTTAATTTTTTTTTATTAATAGACATTAATGTCAACTTCGAAATTTACTAAGCATTAATAGAGATAAATATTTTTTGCAAATATTTAATTTGTTTTGAATATGAGGTCTTTTTTATGATTAAGAATTGCTTTCTTATGAATTTTGTATATTGTCATTTTAATATTTTAAACTTAATTATTATAATTCATTTTATTTAAATATTTTGGCATTAGTGAAATTATATTTTTTAATTTTTATTAAGTGTTTTGAAATAATTATGTGATTTTTTTTTAATTATTATCAATATATACTAATGTCAAGTTCTAAATCTACTAAGCATTAAGAGAGATAAAAAAAGTTTTGCAAATGTTTTAATTTTATTTGATAGGACATTAAGAGAGATAAAAAAAGTTTTGCAAATGTTTTAATTTTATTTGATAGGATATTAGGGTGATACAACAATACAAATACTAAAGGACATTTTATTTAAATATTTTAGTAAATTTTTAACTTAACGTGGATAATGCTTTTGTCATCATTTTCCGTGTTATGTCACAACCCAATACTAAACTATTATTGATGCAAAATATATACGCATAGTATTTTATTGATAATGAAAATAACAATAACGCCATCATTTTTATTATCATTACTCTTTGAGTGAACATGTTTTTCTTAGTGCTACCGAATGCAGACTCTTTCTTTCAATTTGTATGGATTTTAATGATTAATTTGTAATAATTTTAACAATTTTGCGATCATGATGCGAATTGTTACAAAATTTTATCAGATTCTTTATTATCATTTCAATTAATAGGATAATAAGAGCTACGAGATGACAATGTTTCAAGTGTTGTTAATAGCAATAATAACTATTGTTATTAGACAGAAACTATAGAAATATGATACTCTTGCCACAAAATTGTAATAGGAAAAAAATTATTTTGCCACAAAACTATTTAGCCATCGAACCTCAAGTTTTATGCAATGAATAAGATGATAAAACTTAAAATTTTATCATAATTTGATATATTATGTAAATTTTGCTTCTGTAAATTTAAACCTTACAATTCTTGAAAATGAATACCAGATATTAAAGAGATATATCATGGATATGTGGAGCCCAAGAATGATGATTGTCGATTCACCAGTAAAAAGGAAGGTTACCATGTATCTATTGGCCATTATATCATCAAATCACTACGGTTTTTCCACACGTTGATAGAAGAGCTTGCCACAAAAACCTAGAGAGGATGCCAACGCTTTGCAGGGCTGTGTGGTTTGATGCCACCGGTGCTAGATAAAATTTCCATATCCCACTTTGAACAGATTTCCTGCAATTGCAAGCTGAAGTTGAAGTTGTGTAAATGAAAGGAATCCAACACGTCATCGTCATTAATTGAATTTCTCGGAGTTTGAGTTACCACGAACTCCGTTGCAAAGTGTGTACAAGTTGGAGTATTTATCGTTTGATTAATAGTTGTAACCTATCATTTATTATGTCATCTGATACACCACTAATCACATTTGGTTTAGGCATTAAATCGTTGCACGTTAATAATGTACTATGCTCTACGTGGACTGTTAAGACCATGACAGTTGTAACAACTTTCCCTTATAACAAATCTCAAGGTTTTGAGACTGTTCGAGAGTGTTACAGGTTGATTATCGAGCCTGCCTAAGCAGTTTAGGGAAATACTGGCAATGGTTTTTCATAATTTGCGAATGTGTTAACTACTCTATTAGTACGGGTTATTAATAGTTTCATAGTCGTATAGCACTCGCCTTCTTTGCGCTGGTAACGGTTCGAGGAGGTTCTCTTTCACCTAAAGGTCAAACTACCAAAGATTGTCGAGATGTAAGCCATCACCATCCTCGAAGCCATCTTCGCCGATATTTTTACTGTCCAGGACTCCAAACCAAAGGCATTTGTAAACCACAGACTCGGTGGTAAATGAGCTTTGGGTCACTCTTTCGTTGCACACGGAATGATCCATTATTGGCCAAACTATCAATCCAGAAGCATAATTAGTGCAAAGATTTAATCGAATCTGATCACAGGACTGACTCATCAAATACTGGTACGCTTCGAAATGACGTATTCCTGCTACCAAGGCCTGGGAAGCGAAAATTTAGACAAATGTCAGCAACTATGCATCAATCAATATTCAAATAAATGTTTTTTTTTAAATACATTTAATATAAAAATATGCAACTTTAACATAAACTTTAGAAAACAAAAAGAAATTCCGCATTTATGGAAAGATTAATATGAATCACCGATTCATATATTGTCCCATGCAAGGACAAAATAATGAGGGATGTTATCAATTGATCGTTACTGGCATCGAACTATGTGCAAGGTGACAATTTTCTTCATTGCTGTCAAGGAATGATAGCGTGTTCTTTAAATAAAGTCTTCCTTGCATGTGGTGGGTTGGTGGAAGGGTGTGGGATAACTGGCACTCAAATCGACTTGTTTTTTGTCACGAACCGTAAATTTCGTAAAATTTAAAACTTTTCTAAGTGCTTAAAATGCTACTAAAATATATGCAGAAATATAAAGTGTGAATCCCTCAATGAAATTCATGTATATTAAGTACTATCTTCCGTTATTTTTGCATAGATAGATGTTTTACTTTTAACTAAAATCAATGCTTAACTTAAGATGTCAACCATTTCTTAAATCTTGCGGGAAACACAAACTTCATTATGTCTTAATATACATCTTTTAAGAACATATACTTCTTTCAATAAAATAATCTAATGGCAACAATACAATAATCATCATAAGAGAAGCATTATATCAACAACCAACCTTCTATATGAATCGTATACATCAAAGTAATCATAAACATTTTTAAGGACAGAAACAAGTACTCATACATAAGACACATTGAGAAACACCATGGGAAACATAGGAGACAAAATATAACGTGGTTCACCCGTACACGGGCTAGTCCACAAAGCTGTGTGTGCATCTTTTATTATTCTTTAAAGGAATTCAGGGATTACAATCCAGCAACATTGTTGCGATAAATCTCCTTCTAAAAACTCGAAGCCTTTCATCACAAGGTTACAATATATAATTACAATTTCCTTGAGAGTTTTCCACAATAAAAAATATATCCTTAGTTACATTACCGAGAGCCAGATTCTCAGATCTCATACCTTCTTTTAAGAAGTTACTATTGGACTTTAAATTATAAAAACAAGGAATTATATACATGTTCTAAGACCAAAGATTGTCTTAACCACTCTTTTATTATGCTTATAAAAGGGTTATGTATCTTTCCTTTTTCCCTTCCATAGATTACATAAAGAAATATGTCTAAGACTAGATAATACAATTAACATTCTCTTTTTGACTATTACTTATATATATTCCCAAAGCCATATATACATATTTCATTACATATATAACGTGAGTTATTATGTTTACTGTGGTAAGTATACATAAAACTTATTTATATACAATACATCCTAAAACTTATATTGAAGTATAACTAGGGACATTCCCTAAAGTAGTTCTTATAATTACTTTATTTCTACTCTACTTTAGACATGGTTACATTACTTAAATTATATATTTATTTACATATACACAAACAAGCACAACTACGGGTGTAATTTGCTTTAAATAAGATAACTCGTTCCCATTCAAAGGATAAAGACTCAATCCATTTCGTACAGAAAAACTCGTTGCCAATTAAGAACTTAAGCGTCTACAGGGAATCTTTAATCTTCCTTAACAAAATCATAAGACTATACTAAGACAATGCCATAATTCAACTTGGCATTCACGCTTTTACTTTGCAGGAAAAAGGTTAGTTTCAAAAAGCAGCAATACTATTACGAAAAATCTTTAGCATAGGCATTAACAAAAGTATGGTGTAGAGATTCTTAACCAAACAGTATCTTCTAAAGTTTATTCATGCTGACATTGTGCGCTAATCCTCCAGATAACTATAGATATCTATCTCTGGGTCGTATAAGATGTAAGCTCTTGTTTGAGAGATAATAATTAGTAGTTTTTATAAAATCAAGTCTACGTCGGAAGTCTTCCTAGATCACATGCTAATATAATATGTAAATAATTAAGAAGCATTCAACTCTTTGACATAACCTGAGTATTCGGTTACGTTTGACGTTAAACTAAACTTAAAGAACCGTTCAACCGACCAACTTCAATACAACCACTCCAACACAGCCGGGTATCCGACTTAATAATCATTCGAAGAGTGGGGTAAGGATCGCCTCACACATTTTCTTTTTATCAAAAGATTATACAATCTCATATAAAAATATGAGCGGAAAGAGGTTAGGATTCCTCCGCCTGCTACGTTGGCTTTACGTGATTTCTGTCCAAAGAAAATAGCGTATGAAGCAGACTACAAGAGTAAGTTTCTCAGCTCACTATCCACGCGGTCATAACAACAAAAATAAAAAGGAAATAAAAATAACCACAACTTGACTGGTTAATCTAACATCATATGAAATGTAACATGATGGAATTCATGACAGTTATCCATCCAAGAAAAACTGCGAAGCATCCTCGATCTTGGCGTTTTTAATATACAGCCGTGGAAAAACTAAGCAGGGTTTTCTGCTGTATATAAATAATGACCAGACAGAATTGAAAACCCCTTTTTGCAAAGCTTCCTTAACTACGGGCGGTGATTTGGAGGTCGCAACAGGTAGCAATCTACTTAGCAAAAAGAAATGTATTCTCAAGAATAAAAATAGAACTCTACTCATTGGCATTAATAAAGTAATTACAGTCATCATCTTAATTTAACAATTAACATTATGCCTGGAATGTACTCACCTCCAATGACTAGGCTTAGATGAGGGATGGCTCTCCTGTCAATGGCTGCGTAAAATGTATCAAACTTCGACCCAGTATTAAAATGCACGTCATGCAAATCCGAGAATGAGAACTTGGTATCGTCCGTCCTCTAAAACTCTAGTATCGCTCTCCTCAGGAAATCTTAGCCCTCCCCTTCTCGTTGATGCAGAACAAATATAAAGAATCATCGTGCCCCCTCCTTCGAACTGGTTCCCTCTTAAAATAACATCACTTGGCTTAACAACACGACTAACTCCCAATGACAGATGGCACTCCAAATAATTGTATTCAAACAATTGGCGGCCCACGGTTTTAATGGGAGACAAACCTCCTAAAAAATCTCAGCCAGTCTCTCCGAGTGCATCAAAAACTCCTCTTCCCAATAACTTAATCAATTTATCCTACCAAAATCATTACGTGAATATCTTCATTCAAGAATAATCACTTAGTGGAGCTCATAGATTCCTCTTCCAATGAATGAATTTGCCACGAACACAACCAACGCGGTAATAACTTCCCTCTCCTTCATCCAGATCGTGCTTGATAGATGGGGGTCCATCCTTGCTACGTGGAAGTAGCCTCTGGCCAAGTGAATTTTGAACCAAACAGATTTTTACGGAAGTTATGATACTCCATCGCTAACTCTCACAAAAGGGAGATGGCATGGTTAATGCCTTCCGACGAATAAGTGAGAATGTCCCTTCTAATAACTTCCTTCTACTTGATGTAATGGTTTACCATGCAAAAACGGTGTAACATGCATTTAATCCATAACATTCCTACTTAATTAATATAAGTGTTTTAAATCTCTCACTGGATTTCAAGGAATCGGGGATCGTGGAGCTAACTAGAGCCAAACCATAATAAAAGATTTTAATACTAAACTCTTAATTTACGTCACAAACATAGGCCATGGTTAAGTACTAATGGCGACTATTCCTTGTCAAACTCCTTTGCTTATAATATTTTTACTTAGGCAAGTATTCATAATTGTATATTCTTCCTTTACAATTATTACGTAACTCCTTTTATAATAGTCATGTATAGAGTGTACCCCTTCTTAATAACAAAAGAATTCTCTATTAAATTATTTAGTATTAACTATTTGAACAAACAAATATTTTCTTAAAAAAGGAAATCATATATTATATATATGAAGACTTTTAAACAAAGTCCCAAAGCACTAATAAAGTATAAATCCTTTAATAATACCCCTCTTTATACATCCTTTTAACTATATATATTTCATATATGTATATTTTGATCAATTACATAGCAGCCTTTTTTTTTTTTTCATAACCGAGGAACTATGTGGATCCTCCCTTCTGAGCTACGTCAGCCGAGCAGGCCAGATTACAAACCTCGGGCCGGGGTCAGCCCCAATTTGGAACCGGTTCACCACCGTCTGGGAGGGTATAGCGCGTTCAGAGGTGACAGGGACAGGTCGCTGCAAGAGTGGGCAGGAGTTGAACCCTGGTCTCTGGCGTAGGGACCATCTGGACCAGCCGTTGGGTCCGGAGCCTCAGCCCCACATAGCAGCCTTTATAAAGTGGTACTCACAAAATAATTTTTATACATATATTTTATTTTTAATAACTATATACATTTCATTTATGTACATGTTTGATAATACCACTTATAGTACAATGTGACTTAAGATCCAGTATATTTTCTTAACTTATAAATTGAGCTTTATCACATATATATATAAATATCATTGTAACAACTTAGGAGTGAGACTACAAAATAAGATAAAAAGTTAGGGTACCATATATATATATATATCATATATATTTCCAAGCCATTTCCTGGTGTTACTTATGTTTGTCTATCTCAAATTGTTATATATCTGAAATACATATTTCTTGTATAACTTCTGGTTGTTTGTGACCACAACTATTTTTTATCTATATATGTATATAATATATATAAATACATGTCTTTAAAATATCTCCTTTCCACTTTATTTTCAAAGTGGTTATATATATATATATATATATATATATATATATAAAAGAGAACTTAGCTTCGCAAATAATTAGGGGTATTATGAATACTTTTTCTGACACTCTTGTTGAGGTCTATGTTAAGCTTCTTTTAACATCCCCTTGTAGGGTATGACTAATATAGTTTGTAAGAACAATAGTTGACCTTTTGATGCTAAAAAGGTAAATAAGAGCTTAGAATAATAGTTGTGTAACTAAATAATCGCTATCACCGTTCGTCTACTTAGGAAAATAACTTAAGGTTATCAAGTGAGTGTTTAAGCTACTAAGATGACACCCGTCATCTACTTATGCTTTAGTTTCCACACCTTCCTCCTTAGTGACTTCACCTGCCAAGCACTTAGTTTCGCTCGTCGTTAATTTACAATTTTAAGAGTAGTCCCACCAATATTTTCAGGGTCCACTGGTGGGGCCTTGGCCTTGAGCTCCTCACCAGGGCCACATACATAATTACAATATGTATGAATAAAATTATTAAGGCTTAAAAATGAGTGGTGTTACATTTTTCTGGCGATTTGTTTCTTAGATCCGGTTATAAAAACCAACGGAATCGTAGTTCTATTCTATTTGCTGCAAAACTATGCCATGAAACTGTGTTTTTAGGGGTTTTGGCCCATTTTAAGATGACCTAGATCATCAAAATTCCAAAAAAATAACGAAAAGGGGTGGAACTATGCCTTGCCCAAAAATTTTCCATCCCAGACAGAGGTGATTTGAGTGCCAGTTATCACACGCCTGGTGAAAGTATCTCCGTGATTTTCTCTTTTTTGTTTTGGTGACAAGTAATGGCAGATGGAGCACTCTGAGTATCATCCTTGTTAACAACATCGAGGAAGACCGTGATTTAATTTTTTTGTATTTTAAAGGATTGAAATTTGATACAGAAACATTTCTTAATCTTTTCTTTTGCGTGTGATGTTGTAGACATATCCTCTCGCAATATCTATAGATTTTGACGTGGCAATGGTTTCTCTTTAAACAAACTTTATGACATTGTTCTTGTTACCAAACTCCACCAAATAATAGGAGCGAGCTTATAATGGAGATGCTTCGATGTTGGTAGCTTCTATATGACCTGATCAACTATATGCAAAAGTTCCCCAAAGTAGATTTCACATGTTATCTTCAATTGATTTGACATAAAACATGCATATCAGGAAGAATAAAAGAATAATAGTTAATGATAAAAGAGACAAACTTTACATTCATGCTTACAATTTCGTGTAAATGTTTAAAATATAAACGAGGTTTGCATTATCCATCATCCTATTCTACCATGTGGAAATTTTAAGCTTCTCACCTTTTTAAAATAAATGATTTGAAAAGTTTTGATAACAAGTTGTTATGAATGATGATAGAGTTGTATGAATGATAAACTTTTGAGATAGAGTATACCTTATTATAGATTTTTCCTGTGATTATATTTTATTAATTTTCTTTATAAATAAATGTTAAAATGTAAAGTATCTCAAAAATAAAGTTAAGTTAAAGATCAAATTATAAATGATATCCCTTAAGATCAAGTTTTGATAACAAGTTGTTATGAATGATGATAGAGTTGTATGAATGATAAACTTTTGAGATAGAGAATACCTTATTATAGATTTTTCCTATGATTATATTTTTTTAATTTTCTTTATAAATAAATGTTAAAATGTAAAGTATCTAAAAAATAAAGTTAAGTTAAAGATCAAATTATAAATGATATCCCTTAATACCAATGGTGTGTCTAAGTTCTCATATTAAAGCCAATCATATTAAAATAAATCATCAATATTGTCTTAAAATATATTATATATTATTAGATAATGATAATATTTATGAATTTGTTAACTTTCCTAAATGAAATTATATTGGCAAAGTAGAATAGAATCATATGACTTTAAACAACTATATGAAAAAAGAAATAATAATATCATAAAAATTCAATATTGCTATATATATATATAAATATTTAATAAGTTATAAATACCTTTTTTAAATAGAGAATGAGATTCATATGTCTAAAGGTAAAAATAATTATGTCCTCGTATTCCTTTAAATTTTAGGATGCAATCAAATATAAAGGAGCCTTAACTCAAGTCAATTATGAAAAAAAGCATGAATTTTTAGGAAAAGTTCAAGACTCAAGAAATTCGTTTTGTCATCCAAATTGAGAAATAAATGCATGGTTGCATTCGTTAATATGCATTGTTTCAAGATGTGGATCAAAAATGACAAAAATAGGCCATCAATCAAATTGTAAAGATCCACCAAGATGCTCATAAATCAATAATGCATGATAAACCAAACAAGACTGTCAAAATATGAATTTGATCCAATTGAGCCAAACCAAAGCATGCGATCAACTTAAATAAGCTCGGGTAAGGGTATGCAACCTTTGTTAAGCAACCATGAAGACTAAATAATCAAACAACCAAGATCATCCAAATCACTCAATCTCCATGTAATGAAATCCAAGCCAAAGAACAAGCAGTGCAAAGAGTGAAAGATAATGGAAAGAAAGGCATAAAATCACCTACCAAACCAAACAAGATAAAATGAAAACCATAGCTAAATATTTACAAAATTCTAATGGGGTCCCCTTCATTTGAAAATTGAAGGGGAAGTTGTTGGAGGCCAATAGAATGCTCCTACAATTTTCTCAAGACTAGTTGTTGTTTCTTTTAAAGAATCTATTCATAAATTCCTTGAAGTTTACTTTGATGACGGGCCAATATATGATTTACTTAAGAACCATATTGAAAGCTTAAGGTTGATGTTATAGCACTGTAGATGGTACTATATTTATTTAAATATGAATAAATGTATATTTTGTGCCCCATTTGGTATATTGCTTGGTCATGTGGTCTGTAAGAAAGGATTGTTGGTGGATCCTATGAAGATTGCAATTATAGTGGATCTACCTCCACCTAGTACTTTAGTGCGACAGCTAAGGAAAAATTTGGGACATGTGAGCTATTACATGAAGTTTATTAAAGGATATCCTTAGATTACAGCTTCGGTGGAAAAACTTTTAAAGAAATATGTCAAATTTCAGTGGAATGAAGAGTGTTAGTAGAGCCTCGACATGCTAAAGGAGAATATGGTGACAGTGCCTATTTTGATATTTCCTAATTGGCGAAAAGAGTTTCATGTGCATGTTGATGCATCTTTATTCCCTCCGGGTGCAGTTATCACTCAACCAGGAGAAGGATCTATTGATCATCCAATTTCATTTTCAAGCAAAAAATTGTCGACGACAGAAAGGAATTATACTACAACAGAGAAGGAAGAGCTAGCTATGGTATATGCCCTTCAAAAGTTTAGGCACTATCTATTAGGAGGGAATTTTAAAATGTTAACAGATCATTCTTTTTTGAAGTACCTCGTCAGCAAGCCATTGTTGGGGGGGAAGATATGTCAATTGTTGTTATTATTCCAGGAATACAATTTTGAAATTGTCATCAATCCAGGGAGGCTGAATGTGGGGCCTGACCATCTGTCAAGGTTCGAAAAGGGAGAGGAATCGACAAGCTTAGAAGATAACCTCCCAAATGCGCAACTCTTTTTGGTAAGAATGATAGATGAATACTTTGAAGATATTTTGAATTTATTATCTATGAGAGTGGCACCAGAAGGATACATGATTGCACAAAAGAAGCAATTAGTTGTTAAATATGTGGATTATCAATTGATAGTAGGTCAATTGTACAAGTTAGGACCAGATGAGATCATGTGTCGATTTTTTTAGAGCATGAACGACCAATGATCTTAACTGAAGCTCATGAAGGTGTTGCAGGAGGTCACTTTGCAGGAAAAGATACTGCACAAAATATCTTAATAGCTGGGTTGTGAAGGCATACCTTCCATAAGGATGCCAAGGAGTATTGCAAGAACTGCGGCATATGCCAGAGGATCGGGAAACCATCAAGGAGGGATGAAATGCCATTAGTACCATAAGTTACGTTACATGCCTTAGCCAAATAGTCTATTGACTTTGTGGGTATGATAAATTCACCAAGAAAGAGGACTAGAGCAAGGTACATTATGAATGCGACTGACTATCTTACTATATGGGTTGAAGCTGCACCAGTGCAATATTGTAGTGCTACGACTGATGTGAAGTTTCTTTAAAAAAATGTAGTTACAAGGTTTTGTTGTCCTCAAGTTTTATTAAGTGATCATGGTGCACACTTTGTTAACAAGACTATAGAAGAACTTATAAAAGAGTTCCATATATACCACCAGAAGAGAACCCCGTATCACCCATGGGAAAATGGGATTGTCAAAGCATTTAATAATATTTTGGAACATGCATTGATGAAGGTTTGTAATGTGAACCACGATGACTGGGACTTGAGGGTTCCTATATTTTTATGGGATTATAGAACAACATGAAAGAAATTGACAGGCCAGACACCCTTCAAACTGGTGTATGGAAAAGAAGTTGCGATGCCCATGTAATATATTGTACCAAGTTTAAGGATTGTTGTTGTTACTGGTATGTTTGATACCCGTGTTGCTGAAGAAATATTGTCGTAGTTACTTCACTAGAAGAAGACATGATTATTGTATGATTTCATCAACAAGTTCAGAAAGATAGAGAAAAAGCATGGCCTGATCACCACATCACTAGGAAGCAGTTTCAGTGAGGAGACTTGGTTTTGCTTTATGATAGTAAGTTTTTCAAACACCCTGGAAAGTTAATAATGCATTGGCTAGGTGACTATGTCATCAACTATGTGATGCGGAGGCATAGTACAATTGTAGAAGCTAGATGGTGAAATCCTCAATGGATTGGTAAATGGAAGCCAACTTAAACCCTACAGGGACAACCACACCTCATTGCAGTGAAGAAATTTGTATCAATGCTTGTACATATGAAAAGAAAAAAATGATCTGTATATAGTTCATGGAAACCCCAAGTTTTATTTTGTGTCGAATTTTTCCTGACGAATTTTTGATGTGACAATTTTTTTGGAAACCACAACTTATTTAAGTGTTGAAATGTTGTGCCAAAATGGGGGTTGGGGTTTATCGTAGTTTCCTTTTGTAATACCCCATTTTGATCCTTAGGATATATTAGCTTTTAATATAAATATTGTATACATGTGATGTATGTTTTCCTAGCATGGAGCTCAAGGCCAAGGCCCTGCTATTGGAAGCTCGAATTTTATTTAAAGGCAAGTATTAGACATTACGTTACACATGTGCTATTTAGCCATGGAACATTGTAAAAATGATGTAAATAAACATCATGCAATAAAATACCCAAAATTGGCTATGGAGGCAACGAATGAGAAGTGGCCATGTGTATCCACTAGGGAGTGGTGAGGGGGCTATGGGATTGAACCATAGGCCGCCATATGTCACCTTGAGAACCCATTTGACTTTTCTTGTTCACATTTAATTATGTTGTAAGGAAGTGGTTGAGGAATTCAGTCCATGGCTTCAATGGAGCATGGGCAGCCCATAAATTTGTATTTGCAGGTATGGGCTCTGTTTTCTTGCACCACAAGTCACTCTACCTCATGGGAGTTGCTTCTTCCTCATACCCATTCCATTGTGGAAGTTACCAGCATCATTTTCCATCTAAAAACGAATTTCCAGCAGTGAGAAAAAAACTGAAATCGCAGTTGTGATAGAACCCACGTTTTGAAGAGCCATAAACGCCCAGAAAACCAGTGACAGGATTAATGAGTTATTCATTGACAGAATGGTGAGAAATCCAAGTGTGGATGTTTGAACAGAGGATTGGGTTGTTTGAATTTAGCTTGAGATGTCTGTAGCTCTGTCGTTGAGCTCACTGACTTAGCATCCTCCCCATTTGTCTTTTGTATGCTTGATAAATCCAACTGTGTGTTGGCTTAGAATAACTGTTGAGTGAAACCATGGTTGTGAGTGACCCCATCTAGTTCCTCCTTAGTGGATACATAACCCAACTCGAGGGTGATCTCTCAGCTGAAAGAATACAGGCTAGACAGAGATCTATGGTTGGGTGGAACGTTGCTCTCACATAGCCAGTCGTTTGGACAACTTCATCTTCCAGATAAGTGTTCTCTGTGATTTAAATTATATGCATTATGTTTCTTACAATGCGTTAATTCAAAATTATAATTGTTCATGTTAATGGAATTGATATGAAGTCTGTGCATAGCATGAGAATGGGATGGATTCTCTGCTTTTTGATTTATCATTTGCTTGAGATAAATATGTTGATGCATTTCAGTTTGTGTGTGCAATTTTATTTTAATTCCACTATGTAATTTAATTGTGCATTTTATTTAAATGGCAAAACTTTTACCATTATGGCTTTGGGGAAGAATTAGACACCCCATGTTACAGTCATGTTCCCTCTCTTGCATTGGAATGAGAGAAGGGGGCGTTACACCTTTTTGAAATTAGAAAAATAATTTGTCACAGTTGATGATTGGTCATACATTACAAGGAAAATGACCTGTAGCGGAGGTCATAGCGGAGTTTTTTAGTGTTACAAGATTGACAAAAATTGTTAAAAAAAACCTCTGCTATGACCTCCACCATTGGTAACGAATGTTTGTATGGAGGTGATAACAGATAAAAATTATAACTAAAAAATACTCAGCGACCAAAGGTTTTAGTGGAGTTTATATTTCCGGTGCGCACAAAATAAATTAAGTGCACCAGTGCGTTTTCACCTATGACGCACCGATGATGTATACTTAGAACAGATGCACTAGTGCACTCAACCAGAGAATGCACTAGAAAGAATCAAATTGCAATGTCGCACCGATGCCTGAGTATATTAAAAATGCATCGGGGCTTTAGTACAAAATAAAAGCACCGGTGCGATATTTTGTATCATAGGCACTGCACATTTTTTCATTACATTTGGATTTAACGGTGCCATACATTTATCTGGCTGCACTAGTGCATTTCATACACGAACGCACCTGTGCATTTAGAATTAGAATGCACCAGTGCTTACAAAATATCAAACCAGACCGGTGCATTTAAACACATGGAACGCACTTCTAGGATTAAAAACTAAAAATTGGTTGGCATAAGTTGTGATTGTTCTTGGTGCACATAAGCAATCTACTTGCATCGATGCGATTCATATAATCAAACACACCAACGCACAATGTAATAAACGCACCGGTGCTCAATTATGTAAACGCACCGGTACACAATTATGTGAATGCACTGGTTCTGAATGTTATACACGCATCAATGCATAATTTTCATCTATACATATTGGTGCGCGTTGTTAGTATAGGAGCCCTAGTGCGACATATAGTAGTAAAAGCACTGAATGTGATTATTTTAAGAATGACTACTGATATTTCATTGACACACACACACACATGCGCGTGCACATATAATTTTTTTAATTCCATTATTCATCTAAAATTGAAATATTTGTTTATAGTAAAATTCATTTCAATTTTAATTATTGAAATTGTTTATTTGGATTAATTTCTTATATCATAGACGCAAGCATATATTGTAATATTTAATCATCTATACATTTAATTACCAATTTACCATTTACAAATGTTGTGTGGCAGTGAATAATTTATTTTTGCTCCATCTTGAATGAAAATACGTACACATTTTTTTATTGAAAAAAATACCAATGTACCATGTCACATGTTCCATTTGACAATAATATTGAAGAATGCAATAGAATTAAAAAAATTCTTTTATATAAGAGTGCCTTTGTCATACAAAATACGACAACAATAATCAAAATGTCAATATGCATGTAATTATTGTTACACTTATTGGTAACTTGTCTTTGAATTCAGACACTATGGACAGTACATTATTATACAAAATGTCTAATTTTCACAAACAATTATTTCAAAATATACAACAAGCTACAACAACTTGCATTAACATCAAAATTAAATACGGAGCATCATTCTTCGCTGGAACTGTTATCAGTGCGCGAGCCACTTGCATCAATTGGGTTATTTGGCGGAATGTGTGGTTGATTGGATCGATTGTTTTCCTCTTCTTTAGCTTCCATCTGTAAACATAAAAATAAAGTATATTGAGTGTATCTACATTACCAGTGGGAAGAATGAAAAATAAATAGATAGTATACACTAATGTTAATTGAAAAGAGACATACCATAGAAATAATCGAATCATGAATGATACACATTCTCTCAAAACCAAATCTCATGCCTTATATCAACAAGTCTTATGTTTGCTCCAAACCATACTTTGTTTCCTACAAGTGTTATGCCTCGTCACAAATCATAGATTTAATATAATTTTTGTTGTTGTTTTATTAATTATAAAATGAGAGAAGTAAAACAACATAGAGACTTACAAAATCCACAATTAATTTTTGATATTCCAACATATACTAACAACCCTTGCTTAACCCAATGTTAATCAATTCTTCTGATGGATCCTCTTTGTATGTTAACACCTGTTTGAAAGCATGCAAGGATTGCCAATGAAAACAAATTAAAAAAAATATATACCAATTTCAACCACTACGAAATGTTTATTTCTTACAATGGAATAAAAAATACTCACAAACTTTGCTATAAACCCCCTTTTTCCTTGTCGTCCCATCTTGTGTGATGACTAGGTTCCATCTTCTTTTCTTTTCTGCAACAAAACAATTGAAAATTACTACTTAATGTCGAATTAATTAATGAAATGTACAACATAAACCTATAAACCAATGATTTTATACATTGGAAGCACGTTGGTGTTGAGATGGCTCTTTCTGCAATGCAATTATGTCCATTTTCTTAACCATCTCCTTGTACACTTTCTTAGACATCCCTACTGGCACATTTCGCATATCACCTTGTTCATCCTTTGGGATTCTCATAATCTTCCTGAAAATGTAAAATGACATTAAACTATTTCTCTATTGATATGAAAAATGAATATGATAGAATTAAAATTATTGAATGAATGACGCTTTGTAATAGTTTTAGTTACATATTCTACATAGACATGGTTAGGAATATTACCTTTTGAATGATTCTTTTTTGTTGTTATATGTTTTTTCTATTGCAAGCCTGATAGATCTCATTCACCATTGCTCTGGGATTGCCTCTTGTAGTTTACATATGACCTGATTCTTTGAATCATTTGATTGGTTTTTGTATTGTAAGTGAAAAGTATGTATGTATGTTATTTCCACTAAATCTCTCATAGTATTATAAAATTCTTTTCCCCTTCTATTAACTTCTAGCACCACTCCAATTGAGCTAAGGACCAATTGATCATCATTTGCATCTTTCATAAAAAAAATTCTTATGATGACATTGAGTTATGTTGCTGTCGGCAACTACATAACATTCATCATTAGTGAATTACATTATTTGAAACATATTAGTTCAATAAATAAATCATATTGAATTATTTTTATTCAGCTAATTCATCTATCTGTAACTTTCCATCAATGTTTTACGCTCTTCTGGAGTTAGTTTGGTAAGAATATTATCGAGCTTCCTCATTTTTTGGCACTGCATGTCACACATTAACCAATACATATTAGTTAACTTTACAAATAATTCAAACAAATTAATTTAAATACATAAATTAATTAAAAGCACTTACCTTCTTCGTAATTCTTGATGTGCTCCCACTAGTACAAAATGAGAGATAAGTGACTAGGTGACTAAAAATGTTAATCACTATTGTTTTCTCAAGGGATAAATGACTAAAATTGAGCAATTTTAAATAAGCCAACAAAAAATGACTAAGATAAACGACTAATTTAGTCACAAGATAAAAAAAATGACTAGGTAACAAGTGACTAAAATAAAAATGACTAACATAAATGACTAATTTAGACACGGGAATATAAATATGACTAGCTAACAACAATTATTGT
The DNA here is from genome assembly GCA_027924585.1 of Larix kaempferi. Lineage (NCBI taxonomy): Eukaryota > Viridiplantae > Streptophyta > Pinopsida > Pinales > Pinaceae > Larix > Larix kaempferi. The sequence goes on from BSBM01000619.1 coordinate 6,780,322, forward strand.
GAATTAGTCATTTATGTTAGTCATATTTAGTTGTGTGACACTAACAAAGTTTTGATAATGAATTAATTGTACAATATTTTACTAAATTTTAACAATGCAGATGAACTTAGAGACCCTTACCCCTTTAAAGGGGGTCTCTAAGTACTATTAGAGTACAATTTTCAATTTTCGGGGGGTGGAGGTCAAGATCACCATCACTTACACATCTTGTCTATTAGGTTTTTAGGTTCTCGCATGCTTAGCTGCATCATCATGAAATGCAATAAGATTGTTCCCTAGGCCATTATCCAAGAATATATTGTACTTAATTAGGTCATTGCAATCCAAGTAGAGTTTGCAACGCCCTACTTTAGGATGAAACCATATTTGGAATATATATTGGTTTCCCTTTTGCACCATGTTCGACACTTTGCGGGCCCTTTAGCCAATAGAGATCAATACCCTTATTATAATTATATTCTTGCCCACTGCTCCTAATTAAAGATGGCCATAACCACTTCTAGTGCCTTTGGTTCATGAGCTTGGTGTTGGTTTACAAAGGCCATTCATATTCTAATTTAGTCGATGGACATACATTGGTATCTTGATTGACAACTTCCGATCTTCATAATTCATAACCTCTCTTGATGCCTTTGGTTCATGACCCTTCCCAAACATGCATGAGTTGAATAGGATCACCATAGAGGACATCATCAAATAGTTTATTTATCAAGGTTATACTTGAGTTGATCGACCATATAATATATAGATATTTAGTTTATGGATATATAACGTCTGTGTGGTGGTTTGAACTGAGGCGCTCGATGTTTCGAGTGGACACTCCAGTACCCATCTTTAAGGATCATAATCAAAGCTCAATATGGATTTCTATATTGTAGATTTCTTTCTCGAGTTGAGAGATGGCCTTATTGTTCGATCTTCGTCCCATCCTATTGGTCACGTTCATATTTTGTTTGAACAAAATCGTCGTCATTTGACCATCTCAGTAGTCTATTAAAGTTTCGGCAAGTTTATGTATTTTGCATCATGTTAGCTAAAAATTATCAATTTCACAACATGCATTAATTCTACATATGCATCCATTCATCCCGTTTCTCCTCGTGCCTGAGTTGAAAAAGTTCTAAAGTCTCCCCCAAGTCCGTCCCCTGCAAAAAACCATCAATATCCTCCATTTTGAAAAGAAAAAAATTCCTCCATTTTTGTAAAAATCCTTCCATTTGGCATCTCCTTGAATAATAATAATAATAATAATTTAAATATGCCCTCATAATCCATAACCCCTTAGCTTTCCCTTACCCATTTAAAATTCCTTATATCCCTATTAAAATTCCTTTTTTCACCCATATTTAATATATTTATATATTATATAGTTGTTATATATATTTATATAGTTAATATATGTAATATATTACTATTATTATTAAAAAAAATTAAAAAACAAGAATATAATAAAAGAAACAAATATAATAAAGAAAGGAAAACTAAATAAATAAATAAAAGAGGGAAAAATGAATCAACTTGAAAAATAAGTAAATTAAAAAAAATTTAGGAGGGAAAATGGGGAAAAATAAATTAAAATAGGGTATTTTCCAAAAGAAAACTCCAATAGAATAGATCTAATATGAAGAATTGCATGAAGGAGAGGAAGCATTATCATGATTCGATAAGGAAAATGGAAAGGGATTGGATGGATGCGAAATTGGGTAGAGTTCTAGAATGAAGTGGGATTAGTTCCAGAATGGAGTGGGCTCATGGCTCCCTTCGCTTCTCCTACATAACAACTAAGGTAATCAACATTGGGTTCTAGGGTTTGTCTCATTACAACATTATTAGAGGTTTTTTTTTTTAATCCTTGCAAAACATTTTAGCTTGATTTGCTTTGTTTGCGGATATACTATTGTTTTTTCCATGGGATTGCCACATATGGGCATCGTGTAGTGCCCTAGGTTGCTCAACATTTGGAGAGAACACTGCCAAGACCATTTCCATGGATCAAAGTAAGGGGATTGTCGGTGTTCAGAAGGTTTTGAAAGGGGATCGCTTATCACGGTAAGGGTTTATTTTTTCTTTATTTTGTTGTTGTATTTTGAAGAGGTATATGAATCTCTCTAGGAGAGAAAAAATTATTCACTTTTATCCACATGACAAATTAGATTTTAATGGACTCTTGAAGTGATGCATTGCTTAAAATGTATCTCATATTTTTATCCATTTTTTATTTATTAATCAAAATATATTTAAGGGTTTTGGTTTTAGGTTCTTGCATCTTCTAGAGTGAACATATAACATCTTCCTAAGTAGATTTCAACCAAAATATTGGCACTATTTATCACTGGTGAGTTTAATACCATCAATATAGATTCCCTTCACTTCGACCCAAATCAACTAGGGTGTTCACACTTCAATGTTATTCTTCAAGCTTTCTTCCCATGCTTACATAGAACCAAGATCTACCTACAGAAGCATGGACAGTGTGCACATCTTCATCACTTGGCGTTTGGTTCAACCACATAAACCTAAATGTTTTAGGAGTGACAACTATTTATTCAACCTCCTAGAGAACAAAAGAGTTGACCATAATACAAATCAATTATTATGTGGAAACTTGTAATTCACAACAGCCCTCACATGATCCACATTGGCAACCATTAGCATTCAGATACAGCATTATCCTTCAACTCCTTTGTAGTATCCTTTGATATAGCATCAGCTACCTTGCGAAAATCCTTGCAAGCTCATACATCTCTAGTCCTTGGAAGATCATGCAATGACATCTCAATTTTTTCACTGACAGATAGGCAAATTTTCATGACATTTTGTAAGCACTGAATGGCATCTTGGACATCTTCACGCTACAGTGTAGCATGGCATGAAACCAATGACTTTGAAATTGAAAAAAAATATGAAAGAACACATTATGTTCAGGCACCATATTCTTCTTGGATAGTACCACTCGCAAAATTACCACTGTCCCAAATATAAATGGGAAAAAACATAGATTGGAAGTTCAATTGAATCTCTAACCACTGGTCGCCTAATGCCACCCACTAGACCACTAGCGCAGACCTACTTAATCATATCAGAATGACTTAAGATTCACACCCCTCATTATACCCACTACTTTTCACCCACTTACAATCTTAAGGCCACTTCCCAGTGACAGTTATGTGCAGTTGAAGCTCAAACCGATACAATAATAATTTGACATTACATTATTGGCATAACAGTCTGAGAAGCCGGAATATCTTCTAACCAAACACCATTCCGTATTTTTTGGATTTTTTAGTTCTTCCAAACAACCAAAAAATGTGCTAAAGTACATACCTCATTCTCTTTGGTATTCTTGTCTGTAGAGGCTGCACATTTGATGTTCGTAAATCCTGTGTACCGAGACCATCTTATCTCCTTAGCTGCATGCATGAATGAATATGAATAACAAGTGTCAAGTTGGTGTGCATGAGCATTCTAAAAATCAAGATAGAAGTATTTTATCCCCCAATGTCAGTCTACAGAGAAGGGAACAAAGGCATAAGAATCCTTATATCTTTTCGATAGTGCAATCTTCACAATTATTTTATCGATGAGGATGCAAAAGTGATATTAAGATAACGCTTACCATCATCTGCTTGAAAGATAAAATATTGTAGAGGCAAGCTGTAGCCTATTGTGAAACTGGCTTGCCAACATTTTCAAAGATCCCTATGAAATTGTTGATAACAAACTCAATGTTTGATATTGTAACCCTATGGATTCTTTTCCCCTATACACTTAAAATTTTCGTCAACACTTGGAGGCTGGAGTGCATGCTATAATGCAACTTGACACTTGGTTTCTTTGAGTGATGTTTTGTTTAAAACCTTTAATGGTTGGCACACTGTTGATGACTTGGTGATGACTGTGTGTTCAATTTAACACTTGATCCCATCATATTGATTAAAGTTGTTGTTCATTGAACTCATAACATGCATTTTATATCAATAAAAAACCTGTACCATTAAATAAAAAAGATATCAATATATTATACAATTAAATTACAGACCTTCAAAATATGAAAATATATATATTAAAAAAGAATAAATCTGATTTCGGTGCACTTGCCTACATCAAATTACTCGGTGCATGAGTACCAAAACCGCACTGATGCGTTAATTCCAATATGTTGCACCAATAACATAGAATCAAAATACTAAAATCGGATTTTTCATTTTTTAAAAATAATAAAAAGACTACACGTTATAGTAAATATGGTGCATTACAGTAAATGGGACACACCAGGAACACTGAACTAAGACACGAAAAATGACTTTTGCGTTTTTATAAAATAATTAAAAAAAATGTAACGTCGGTCAAACTCAGTGCATTATTTAGATGAATGCACTGGTGTGTTCAAGTAATACAAACACATCGATTTTGATGCATGCATTTTTTAATTTAAAAAAAAAAACTTGACAGGGCTGACATGGTTATGGGTTCGACCAAGAAAGTGGACCCACATCACCCCACTCTTTCTATATATAATCACAAGCTCAGTAAATATAAAATCCTAAAAGGTGAAATCGTAATTCTATATAACAATAGAGGGATTTAAACCCTAATGAAGAATTTTGTAGCCACATAAAATGAAAAAGAAGCAGGGAGAAAATAATGGTTTCAGCATTGAAGGTAAGTATGATTTTTTTGTTGTTGTTGTAAATCTAGTTAAACTCTAAATAAGGTTATAAGATCTACAATAATACTTACATGCTTGAAATTTCTATCATGTAGGGTTTGGTTTGATTCACCATACCTAAGAAATTTCGACCCTCAAAACTCCTTTCAGTTGCTCCAAACTCTTTCCACCTAAGTCTCTCTTTCAGAACTCTCCCCTGAAAATTTTGGCAAAACAGTGAGTTACTGTTTAGGTTTTTGGATTTTAAAGACTGTTTAGATTTAATTTTTGAGCTTAAAATTTCCTCCCTTTTTGTAATTTAAGGAAAAAAGGGTTGTGCAATTTTTTTAAATTTTTATTTTCGGCATTTTCAGTGCACCTTTTGTTAAGTTGCACTGGTGCGAACATAAGTAAAACATACCATCTTTAAAACTCGTACAATGGTGCATGTAATTTTATGCCACTTAGGTGCGCTTATATGTAGTAAACGCACCAAAAAGAAATATTTTGTGAAAATGCATGTAGAAGTATCCACTATGAAATGTAACAGATGTTTTCGACCGCAGGGGCTTTTGTGGATATAATTTAACGGTGCGTTTATCTTTGTTAGCACCGGTGCATCTGGTTTATGATAGCACACTGGTGCATTTATGTATGAATAAACACACCTGTTTATTTTGTAAATTCTATGTTTCTATGTCTCCACTTAAAATTATATATTCGTACTAAATGTCATTTTACTATTTAACCACACCAATTACAATATTTCATAGTATATATATGTTGATTGTTGATTTGGCTCAAATGCAGGAAGAAAGGTTTGTAGTATCAAATGATCCATTCTTCAGATTCCATCTCATACCATCTTGTTCAAAGTTAGACGAGTTCTCCCATTCCATCTTCGGTAAGTTTGAATTTTATTTATTTTTTAACTACTATTTGAATTTATGTTACTTATCTATGTGAATCTGAATATCGATTTATTCTATATTGCAGGATCACGATTCCGGTTCAAGTTTGGATGCACAAGAAATTACACTAGTTTCAAAATGTCGTAAGCTCTTATTAGGAGCAAGACACCACAAACAGTTCATGAATGAAAATGGGCAGTCGCTTTACCCTGCCAATTATAACATGCCATCTTCAAGCCACCATCCTGGTTCATTGACGATAATATATCGTGAGATGGAACTCTTTTATGACACCCTAGTAGTTTGTGGTTGTTCAAAATGCAAGAGTTGAAGGAGAACCCTCGGCATGTCACACTCACCCAATACACCAATGATAGATTACCTAATTTCGATGGTCAAATTCCCCCTACTGTAGTAAAAAATCCAATAGGTGATACAGAAAAGACATGTAGGAACACTTTCTTATGCTCATTTTTTAAAATTTTGGAATCCAAAAAAACTGTCTCATCCTAAATTGATGAACCCCTCGACTTATGTTCACTCATCTGAAAGTTCTAGTGATTCAAAGTATGATATGGATTCCACCCAACCCATCTCTACTAGAAGAGCAAAATTGTCCAATTCCACACCGAGGTTCGTCCAATTGTTGGAGGGTTGCGATGATTTCTCCCTTCTTGTGAATTTGCAAAGTAAATATCAAACTTCTTATAACCGTGCTTTATATGGCGCTTGGCCATACTCTCTACCTATGCCTAATTTTGGAACCGAATTCTCCTTTTGTGGTAATATTTTTATGATTACCAAGTCTAATATAGATGCTACAAAGCTTGGGGTGTTTATCCTTTCACATGTATTTGTTCCTCCCAAACAGTCAGCATCACTTATGCCATTTTGTGGTCCTATCTATTATCGGTTTGATTACTTGAATATTGTTAAATACAAGCAAAACATTTCCATGTATAGTATGTGCATGAATGGTTATGTTTATGGAAACTTTAACATGAAGAACCTATTGTATATAGATGGTCGTCCATGCACTCATGGGGACATTGAAGGGTTCATAAATAGTTCTAGGTTCTCTTTATTTTCTCCAAATTGTTCATTTGAGGAACACTTCAATGACCAGGAGTTCTTTATGAAAATGAAAGCATCCATATTGGTTGTTGTACATGCAATACCTAGTTTATCTCTTGGTGATGAGTTGTTAATAAACTACAACTTCTGTATACTACCAACCACTTGTCAGAGACACCTTGCATTGGGATTACCTTTAGACATTCCCTTGGGGTGTAAGACAAAAAACATTGATTAATTGTATTTGTTAATTTTCAATGGATTCATATTAATGTATTGCTCAGTTTGAAATTATGTTTTATAAATTGTTAATCTAATTTATAAACTCAATTTGAAAATGTGTTTTACTCAATTTTAAATTTTCATATTTAATGTGGAATTGATGTTAATTTATCGCTCAATCTGAATGTATGCTTTATAAATTGTTTGTAGCTTAACATTTTCTACTGCCGATTCTCGTGCTTCTTTTATAATTCTTTTCTATAATGTGAGATCAAACCAATTGCATTGTTCTTACTAACATCATTGATGTAACGTTCAATATTTTTGAAACCAGGATTCTGATGATGAGTGACCTGCCTACCATCTTCCGTCGCACCCCGGTACAATGTCAAATCGAGAGAAGGATGAAAAAGAGCGCAACTTGGAGAGGAATCATACCAAGCATGGTTGAATCAACCACCTATTCAATTTCCACTACGTCCATCATCACCAATCAGGAATTCCTATAGTGATAGTAGTTATTCACATGTTTGCAATGGAGGCAATGAAGTAGAGGTTGGTATGGACGAGTTATTAGAACAAAGGAGTGCCATGGATGCAATGTTGTTCCATAAATTCTAGGACAATGAGCTAGGGGATGAAAATCATATTACTGAAGCCTTCTTTGAAAGCCTTACATCGGATTCCACCACACCTCTATTTGGATATGATCGGTCAAAGTCTTCACAGTTGGGGACAACAATGTTACTATACAACTTGAAAGCAAAGTATGGCATGTCAGATGCATGTTTCTCGGAAATGCCGAGGTAACTAACTATCAACTACATTATATTTTGAGTAATATTGCGAAACAATCATCATTGAAAATGGTCAATTTTATGAATGTTAAATGACATTATGCATTTTTATTTCCCACTAACTGTAGGTTATTCAAAGATAAGGTACTTCCAAATGATAATGTCTTTCCTGGAAGCTGCACAAAGGAAAAACAAATATTGAAAATGTTGGGTGTAGAGTACATGTCTTATCATGCATGCCCGAATGGTTGTATTCTATATAGAGGCGAATATGAAGACAAAGTGATATGTCCAAAATGTGGGAATGACATATACAAAGAATCAAATAACAAGGCTAAAGTAGATGGTCCTCCTCATAAGATATTGAGGCTGGCATGCCTATAATCTCAAGGATTAAAAGGCTCTTCCATTCCAAATAATCATCTATGTTGCAAGGATCGAATACATCGAATCGAAGTGAAGAAGGATTTATGCGAATCCAAATAGATTCATTAGCCATGAAGGATATAGAGGATACATGGCTTGATAAATTCATGGATGAAGTACGTAGCCTCCAATTGAGCATAGCCATTGATGGCATCAACCCATATTCCAAACCAAATAGAATCTATACTGTTGGGTCTATAGTAGTGATCAATAACAAAATTCCCCCATAGTTTTCCGTGAAGAATGAAAATCTTATGTTGGCTCTTATAGTCCATGGTAAAAAACAAAATAAGAATGTGGATGTTTACCTACAACCATTGATCGATGGATTCAAGGAATTCTGGGAAGGGATACATGTATATGATGTGTCGAGACCCATCCCATCATAGAGGAGTTTTACACTATATGGAATATGTGCATATAGCACACATGATTATCCGGGGTTAGGATTTTGTTAAGGTAAATATGTTGTTTTATTTATTTTTATATTTAAAGCAATAATTTTTTACATATTTAATTCAGTGTGACTGTCTTCATCCTCAACACTAATGTGCTCTCTTTACTATAACATCACAGGTTTTGTAACAAAAGTTTATTATGGATGTAAATGTTGTGGACCTTCTACAAAGGCTAAGTGGTCCAAAGACCTACAAAATTCAGTGTACGACTTCTCTAGGGTATTCCTCCCAGAAAACCACTCTTATAGAAGAGAAAAATATGCTTTCAATGGTAAACGAGAGAGAACCCAAAGGCATGAAATAATGACATTGGTTGATTGGATTATGGCATATGACAGAGAGAAGGAGATGGAATACACAAATATGTTTGATTCAAATGTGCATCATGCGATCGATGGTCCTAATTTCTTTGAAACCTATGTTGAGAAAAATCCCACAAGGGTGAAAAGGAAATTGATATTTTACGATCTCCCATATTGGGAGCATCTTAAGATTGGCCACTTACTAGATCCCATGCATATATTTAAAAATGTTTTATCTTCTTTGTGCGGATCACATATCATCCAAAAAGAGTGACAAGATGAAAGTCAGGAAATACCTTATTGCTTCAAATACAAAAAAGAAGCATTGGCCAAGACAAGAAAATAGAGGAGAGGCTGGAACCTCTTTTTCATTTAAAAAAGGCGATGTCCCATGGATTTTGAAAAAATATGATATTAATTTGGAAAAATAAGTTATATTGGGCATGTAGGCACCTTCGTTTTTTGGGTCTACTATATGATGATGCTTTAGTACGTAAGATGAAAACTTGTCGGGTTTGAAATCACATGACCATCTCAACCTTCTAAGGGTACATATAATGCCAAAAAAATGTTATTACTATTTGTTAATATATTTTTCCACAAAAGTTAAAATGCACTTAACTTTTTGTGTTTACTTTGTAGTGTCATTATCCATTGTTCGTGCGTGGGTGTGTGAACCATGAATTTCCCAATGACATGTGGCATTCCATATCTAGACTATCTGCATTTGTATAATGGATCACATCAAAGGAGATTTACATTGCTAGCATTCCACGGTGGCATGAAGAGATAGTTGAGATTGTTTGTATGTTTGAGAAGGAGTTGTCGTCGAGTTTCATGGACTTGAAAATTCATCTTCTAATTCACCTAGACGATGAGGTTGAATTAGTCGAGGTGGTATCCTATCGATGGATGTTCTTCTTAGAGAGGTTCATTGAAAAAAGTGAAGGGATTTGTTCAATAAAGGGAAAAAACCGAGGGGTCTATGGAAAAGGGGTACATAGTATATGAGTCGTTCTATTATGCCAGTGAGTACATCAAGCAAATTGATGACACACTAGGCGCAATGATTTGGGATGATGAATGTGATGAGGACATACGGGAATGTGAGGTATGGAAACGAATGGAAAAAGGCGCATGATAAAGAGTAAGTCACTTATCTTTCGATCTTCAATTTTACACATAGTAACTTATATTCACAAAAAACATAAAATTCTATATTTGATCCCATACGTATTGAATGTGGTTTTGTTTCCATGAATACAACAACAAATTCAAAAATTGATACAATCAATAAATTCACTCTTTACAACACGGAGGCAACACAGCCGTGGTTCACATTGTATGAAGAGAAGAGGAAATGGGACATTGACAGAAACGAATTCAGGTGGTTGCATGGTAGAGGCATGCCTTTTCCAGATCATTTAAAATAAAATATTCCAACGATCTGTCCCAACAATTCGTTTGCAAACCAAGTTAGAGAGAAATATGGTGCAGCCGGTCATTACCCTCCTAAAGAGGAGGATGCGCTAAACATTGGCATTGGGTGCAACAACTCAGTAATAAAATATTTATGTACATCATTTATAACTTTATAATGCAACTTTGAATTATAACATTTATGTTTAATATATTAATGGTTGGGTTAATCGACATATGAAATCATCGTTTGTTGACTTTTCTTATAGGTGCATTCATTCCCATCTATGTGGGATTATGGACATCATTTTCAGACCGAGGATGCTGATAATGGTCGTGTTACACAAGATTGTGGAGTGCAAGTTGAGTTCGACCAATCTAGTCGTGCTAGCCACCGAGATCAAAACTTGGTAGGAGGGATGTTGGTTTATGTCGAAAAGATACAAGAGATCATTCAAGTGGACTTATCATATTTCCAATGCATTATTTTTAGGTGTAGGTGGTGGGACACATTCAACAGGAATAATGTAAAGGAATATCGTGATAGTGGGTTGATATGTATCAACTCTAGAAAGGCACGGGATGAAATCAAGGAGCCTTATGTTTTCCCAAAACAACACAACTAAGTGTTCTTTTGCCCAAATGTGTTGGATATAGATTGGTGGTTCATATTAAGACACGGCCCTAGAAATAAACATTTTTCAAAGAACAACAATGTTATCATGCCAACTATGGAAGATAATGAGGGTGATGGCAACAGAGAGTGATATGTACATGTTTTATTTTGTCATTTACAAATTGGCATATCATTTTGTGACTATTTTTTTATTGTCTAATTATATTGTTAATTTGTCATCTTATGACAATAGAAATTATGTCTTGTGTATACATATAAATACACCATGAAAACAACTTACACGATTCAATTTTATTTTTGTGAAAGTAAAGGCTAACATATTTTTCCGGAATCGAAGGTGTCCTCTAATTTCTATATTAATATTGCAATAATGATTGTATTTTATGATGTTTTTGTTATAAATAATGATAAGAATTATAATTGCATTAATTATGACATTTATGGTAAAATGATGTAATATTTTTTTATTATGTGATTCGATTAAGTTCAATTAATTTATGGCCTTGATAACAATGACTAAATTAATGGCCTTGATAACAATGTAATTTACAAAAAAAGTTAAGGTGCTCCTCAATGACTTTAATTAATATTTGTGGGCTTGATAACAATGAAATTTACAAGAAAATTTAAGGTGGTGTCTAATTTCTCCATGATCAACATTTGAATGTTTGTATTTCTTGATGTTTTTGTTATAAATTATAATGTTAAGAATTATAATTGCATTAATTAAGTTGGATTGAGAAAAAATGGTGTTCTTTCAATTAAGTATTTGTATTTCTTCCTAATAGAGCTTTGATATAATTTGTCATTGCAAAGTGAGTTATTGCCCAAAAAAATTAAAATTTTGAATGATACATAATTGATAGGACATATTGATCATGTTCATATTTACATTTTTTATGTGATGTTCATATTCATATATTATAATAATATTACAATATGGTAATACTACTTGACTTTTTATACCTGACAAAAGGCAGATAATATTGTAATCGACAAGATGTCAAAAGTTTTTGACTTTCAATTAATCAACTGAATTCAAAAACTAATTCTAAAGTTTAACTTTGTAACTTAATTTTTTTATTTTTTAATAATCTATTTATATTTTACTGCATTGGATGTATGTGTGACATGCTATTGATATGACTATTTTAGATCTTATTCCTGTCAGAACAAGAAAAAATAAAATAATTTTTTTTACTATTGGCTATTTTAGGCTAACACCTAACAAAGCCTAGAAGATGGGGCAGTATTAAATTAATGACATCGATCATGTTTTGCAAGATGACAAATTTGTACACCCCTCTTATGTGAAAGAATAACAATTACTACACTTTGTAACTCCACCAAATTAAAGGGAAAAAACTAATTCTGTGTATTGCTTGTCTCTCTCATATTGCCTTTATATTAGCTCCCCCTAGATTATTTATTTTTAATTAACGTAGGACATCAGTTTGTCCAGTTAAGATATGGACCATGAACCTTATAACTACAATAGTATCCTTTAACAGATTATATGACTAGGAAATAATATAACCAATCTACTTTGAATGAACAAAAAATAGTAAAAAAAACAAAATACATGCACTTGGATATTTATTTTGTCACTTTTGTAGAGATTAAAATATAATTTATTTGGCTGGGATATTTTGGAATCATACTAACAACATGGCTATTTAGTTACTAGATAGCTTTATTTCTCATTTTATAAAATGTTGGTTAAGTATTAATTTAAAATGGTTTGAAAAATAATTTAATATATATAATTTGTAATAGTTTATAACGAAATATACTTTTTATCAAAGATTTAATATCTTTAGATATTTTTAATATTTTTTAATTTCCTAATTTCTCATTACAATTTTATTAAAATTTGTATTGAGTAGTTTTTAAATTGTTAAATTGTATTTAATAATAAAAGAAACATTGATATGTTTTATTATTTTTAGTTGTTACGAATAGAACTATAAAATCAAGTTATACAATAAAGTGGAAAATTATGTTGAAAAGAGTTGGAATTATTTAATAAATACTTAACATTTTCTATATAAAAGAAAAAGTGTTGTGGAGTTTGTTAATCCAATTTTAATTATGTATTTATATGATTTTTTTGCATCAAAACTAGCATCTACATTTATCTTCTAAAAAGAGTGTCATAGTAATAACTCTTACAATGCAAATAATAACTTGATGTGTTATAATAGTTTTGAATTCTTGGTCAAATGACATTAGATATCATTGTTGTTTTACTTCACTTGTACTCTAGATTGTTATGGATAGGGATAATATGTCGTCCTCAATACTTTATCAATAGATGCTAACACTTGTATATCTATCCAACTCTATTTCAACTTTTAAAGGCATGGAGTAATACATGTCACTTTTCTTTTTCTTTTAAACTATACACGAGTAATGCATTGTTAAAATTTTCCATAATTATTTTAACTTAAGTTTTCAATTATGTACAATTATTACATTGAAACATTTTGAAGAGGCATGTATAAGCAACTTTGCTGCTAACTTATCTCACTTGTTTTTATGATGTTTGGTAATTACACTTATAAATTAAACAAGATTCATTTATGTTTATCATTTGAATATATAATTAATTTATACACAACATTATACGATGAAGAGTTAATTTCCTTATTATATGACAATCATGCATAAATCATAGAGTTGCCACAACTTCATCCATAATTTACAATGCTAATTGTGATGTTTTTGTCGACTAAATTAATAGTTAGTGATTTAAGGACCCACATGATTTTCAATAATACAAAATTCTTTTAGTACATAAATATATGATCATCATCACTTTCAATACCTAACAAACATAAACATCATGATCATGCCATCATAAGCATAATCATCACCATACTAACATAAACACAACCATAAGTTTTAACAAAAACTTAAATGCATCATCATCATTTTGACGACATTCCCATAAACATACCATTATTATAATCATTGTCAACATCTAACAAAAAAAACACCATCATACCAGGGTGAAAATGCAAAGCTGGGTAACACTTCCGTGAGAATCGGGTGCCCGAGCAACATAGCGGAAGCTATTCGGCCAAATAAAGGATTGATTATTTGATCGAATAACTATAGTTATTCGGCCGAATAATCAATCCTTTATTCGGCCGAATAATCAATCCTTTATTCGGCCGAATATCATTTAACGGTGAACCGTTTAAATTGACGGAGACCTCGAAATATGTGCAAACGCATAGCCGGACAGTAATTTTGACCAGTGGTTCTATAATTAATCAGTCGAATAATTATTCGGCAGAGTAATTATTCGATCGAATAATTATTCTGCATAAAAGGTCGGCTGCGGCACACATTGGGCATTTTCTGCTCTGCAGTTGACTGGTCCTCATCTGTCTCCTTGCCAGTCGCTGCCAAGCCCCACTTGTCACCCCGCCTTCTGTTGTCGCCTATCATCCCTGTGTGTTGACGTGGTGGAGATCTACCACTCTCCGGACGTGGAGATCCGCCACCTTATTGGCCATGTCTTGTCATGGAGATCCGCCACTCTATCGACCTCTTCTCGATGTGGAGATCCGCCACCCTTCTGGCCTCCTCTCGGCGTGGAGAGCTGCCACCCTTTTGGCTTCCTCTCGGTGTGGTTCGATCGCTCCTTTTGGGATCCTCACAGCTCTGTTCTGTCGCCCCTTTTGGCCTCCTCTCGGCCTCCTTTCGGCCTGGTTTTGTCGCCGCTTTCTGCCTCCTCTTGGCTTGGTTCTGTTGCCCCTTTCGACATTGTTCTTTCTCCTCTTTCGACGTTGATCACGAAATTCGTGTGGTGTGGAGTCTACCAGTTCAGGGTGCTTGTTTAGCGCATAGTTGGACATAGTCCAATTTGCATGGTGGTTGGTCGTCGTAGAGTTGGACAACGTCCAGTGAAGGTATTGTAATTTAATTTTTTTTCTTTTCGTTTTGTTAATTTTCATATTTTCGGTGTTGTTAATGTTATTTCTAATTTTTATACATTGCTGGCAGGTACTGTTTCGATTTTTCGGTGCTTGGCTTGGCTTTTCTTCCTTCATTTTTCGGCCATGGATGCTCGATTTTAGTTTGGTCGGTGTCTTTCAGCAATGAAAAATTAACAGGTATGCCTTCTAATTAAAATTTAAATATAGGTTTTCCGAACTCAATTAATTTTTCAATTTAAATTATGAGAAACAATTTTTTCAATTGGTGTATGTTGAACTCTGTCCACATGGACAGAGTTCATGAACTCTGTCTGCATGGACATAATTCATGAACTCTGTCTAAATGGACATAATTCATGAACTCTGTGCATGTGGCAGAGTTCATAACTCTGTTCACATGGATAGAGTTCATGAATTATGTCCATGTAGACAGAGTTCATGAACTCTTCCCACTTTATTACTATTATATATTTTTGTAAGGTGCATGGTAGAAGGTGAATTAAGTATTATTGAATAATGTTAATGGTGGATATTGTGTTTAAAACAACATTTTATGTAGAAAATCAATAAATTTAGTTTTTAATAAATTCAAAATGGTTATTTATTCCTAAAATTTGTTATGTTAGGATATAATCATCTTTAACTATCATTATCAAATAAGATTACAAATTATCATCCATAACAATCATTTAGTATTTCCCATTACACCCTCATAATGTTACATAACATAGTTTCCAAAAATAGAGTTCATGTACTCTGTCCACATGGACTGAGTTCATAGATCAATATATTACCCTAAATTTCCAACACAGGAAAGACAATTGTATTATGCACCAAACAAAAAATTATTATCTCAGATTTGTAGTTAATTTCTTTATTGTGGAGATTTTAGTAGTCTCCTCATTGCCCTGGTGTTTTTAATAAACCATAGGAATTGGAATAGGTCAAGTGAGCACACAATGATCCTCTACATAGTTTGGGCAGAGGTTGCTTCTGAACCAATATTAAATTCCTCATGTTTTTACCTTCTCTTGCTAGCTTAGATAAAACAAGGAGTGGTGCCTCTAATTCAGATAATGGGACATCTTTTCAAAGTTTGTGGTATGATTTATTTGGACTTAAAACAAATCTCTGTATGTCTAATTCGGAAAGATGGATAGTGTGGACTGGTGGTTCTATTTTTACATTTCCTACTCTAATTAATCTACTATCAATTTTCAGAGATGACTACCTCACACTTAATTAATTTGCTATCATTTTTCAGAGCGATTATAGTAATATTTACATTTCCTGCTCAGATTACCCAAATACGGATCATAGTGTAATATGGACACAAAGTAAGCACTGATGTGAACAGATTTTAGTACAACTATAACACAATATATTACGTATACAACTGAACCAATGGGACTAGTAGTAAGATCAACATATAAGGATAATTAAGAGTTGACAGCTATAAGATCAATAAGAGCATATAAGTCATTGAACATATACAAAATAAGAGCCTTAAATAAAATTATTAGTAATTATACCAATACTGATGTTGTAAGGATTAGCATAGCTCAACTATGCTTATTATTCGATATAAGACCAATATGTGACATCAAGATCGCTAATTGGTAGTACTGTAATTCATATAATAATTATATACATAATTAGCTAAGTTATATCATCCTGTGAATACAAGACTCATCTTAACTACCTATGTAAGATCATATACTAATGGACTTACTTCATATATATGTCATAAGTTGTGTGCTTTATTTTGACTCTGTAGTTCACAGATTGTTAACAATAACAACTTCTATAGCACAGGTGATGATTCATGGTATTATTTTTCCTTAGGTTGCAACATGCCAAACTCGGGAAACATAATACCATGAATTGTAACCATTGATAGGCTGAACACTTGTTATCTTCCATGAGACAGAGTTCATGTGGACAGAGTTCATGAACTCTTTCCTCATGAACAGTTTTGTTTGATGATGATATGTACAGGTATGTACAAAAAATTTAATATTTTGAAAAAATAGTTATTGTAAGTGGTTTACTTCATTTAATCACTTAATGAAAATATATTGTACAGTCCAAGCTCTCATTGTGTTTAGAGATTTTTGCTTCTGTATTCATGAAAAAATAGGACTATTTTAAAGTAAAAAGGTACCAGTTTCAATTCGGAAACATTTTTTTATGATTCTATGGAATAATGAAAATATTTGTAGACATAATTTATGTTTAAATTATTAAAATATCAAATAAGTTATTCATTTAGGATTTAAATTAAGATTTGACATGTTCATGAACTGATTCCTTAACATAAAGAAATGTAACCTTCACTTAATATTTAACCATATTGGTTCCATTCATTTAAAACATCAAAAACACTTAAAAGATTGGCACATTAATTCCTTATACATCCAACAATATTATCTATACTCATTTTAAAAACTATTAGATGATATTAGGTATATTTAGGTCCTTATTAAAGAACTTAGTTTCTTTATGTAGTGCTTTGGTTTTTACAGCAGAGCACTAAGTAAAATTTCTCAGTAAATTTTCTATGTATTAAACTTTAATCAAGTGTTTGGGAGTAAGTTTCCAAAAATTACTATGCTTCTAAATGATATTTAGTGTACTGTCTTGTTTTTATCAACCATACATTCTCATTTTTTTATCAACCATACATTCTCATTTTAAAAACGAGCTAACATATCAATATCTTCTTTTCAACAATTTGTTCCAGCGTAAGAATATGTTTTACAGTAGTAAATGAGTAAATCAAAAGGTTATATGCATGTTTAGAGTATGTTTTTGCATAATAATCAAATAACGTAAATAACAAGAAAATTACCTGATGCTGATGCTAACCGTAGGTTGTAGCAGGTTGTATATCCTCTTAGACAGCCAAAATGAAGTGTCCACCCTACCGACCAGCTATTATCTTGCTGGCCCTTGGAAATCAAAGGATTTCCAAGCCCCCGAGCCCACAATCTGATAATCCCGAGAGCAGTCCTCTCTTCGGTTCTCCAAACTTTCTGTTCTCCCAAATTTCTGTTCTCCAAACTTCTTTTCTTCCCCAATCCAAAAAAAACCTCCCCTTTACTCCAAGCCCTCCCCCTCTATATACTTTCCCTTCCTCGAGAAGATCTTGGGCTTACTCCATCGCACCAAAATCCCCCCTCTCGAGCCCCTCAACATTTACTCCTATCACCAGTTCATTCATACACGGTTCTTTATAAAAATGTATAATTAATTATTCTTATGGAAAATTTATTTGGTTTTGGATTGACGGTCGTAAGTATTTATTACGGTGGGAATTATCACCCAAAGGTTATCCATTCGGGACAAGCTTCATTAAATACAAGTCTATTCGCCATCCTTGGTATTTAATGTTATTAATGTAATTAATAAAATATTATATAATTAGTTGCCCCTTTTCAACTTGGACATGATGTGTCTTAATGGTCCACCTTATCCGTCGAGACCACTTATCTTGAGGTTTAAATTCCAAGATTAACATTGAATAATTAAATAACCATTGTCCATCACATCACGTTCATTCCAAAAATGATTATCCTATTATGGCTAACTTTTGAAATGGAAATAATCACACAATATTAATTTATAAATCAATATTTTAAATCTTACTTATATTGCAATTGTTACGATAGGGATATAAATGTTGCTGGAATATTATTAATTAAGTAATAATAATAATTAGATCACCATTTATTAATTAATAATAATAATTAAATCACCATTTAACAATAATAAAAGGTGAATTAATCATAGTATTCTTAATTATTTGTTTATCACATGAGTACCCTATCATCAACATAGCATCCTTGTTCTTATAAACAAAGCACTTGTGAGGGCTTAAACAATTTTACTAATTAATTAGACACTATCATTACCCTATTCACAACAGTTCTCCTATGACAATGTTAACTGACGACACTTGTCTTAGTTTATTATTACAATGTTTTCATATAATTACTAATTCACTTATTTACACATTGACAACCTAACCATTCATTACCTAAGTTGATTGACGTATCCTTAACTGAGTTATCTATGACATTTATACTACTATTCAAGCATGACAAGTATGTTATACACCAGTAATATTGTACACGTACAAGGTGTGCATGCATGGCCAGTGTATGCACATGTCGGATATGTACTATAAACAAACCCCATTCCGCCTATGCATACTTGCTAACTAATAATAGTATCTACCCCCATGTAGAAGAGCAAGCATAATATATAGTATAATTACTTTAACATCCTCGGTTATTTAACAGTTAACCCTTTACGATTTAACATCATTGTCTTTATGTTTACATTAGTTTAATCAATCAAGTACAGGAAGGGTGCCTACTTCCACTAACTCGGAATCAAGGAATACTAAACCCCCAATAGTACTAACTAACACATCCTCCCATCATAACCTACGTCCAACATCCTCCCTATCCTCCCTCCGCTAGTACAACAGTGGATGTCGGACTCACCGATCTGACCACATAGAACTTGAGAGCGATAGCGTCGGCTGAACAGCGGACCTATCCTCCCCTAGCAGGCATCCGACCATCGTCATCACAACAACATGGGGAGCGTTTCTCAGCACGGCCCTCCCACGACCTCGGGTCTCATGGAAACATAGGGTGGGAAACACATCCATCCCTCTCAACATACTGGGCCTACGCCCTTATCAACTCATACTTGCTGCTATCGGGATTATCAGTTTGTGTTATCGTATCATCATTTTTGGCTGCTAAGGTTTACTGTACGAACATGTTTTTTTTTCTTCAATATATCAGATCAAGTAATTGGCTATCCCATAGCCCTTGTGTCCTGTAGGTTAGTATTTCGCAAAATACAATTTATAGAAAGCATTTCCCATTGATCGCCAATTGATCCATGTTATCAAAAATCATTTTATTTCATGTAACCTTTTTAGTTCATCATAGATGCGTATGACATATAACACTTCAACAATTCATAGAAGACGATGGTATCCACGTACCGAATCATATATTTCACATTTTATTAATGAAAACATATAAACGTATACTGAAATCGTAAAATAAAGAAATCATATGATAATCATGACATCGTAACCGCATAACATAGTAACATCATAATCATGGTGAAATCATAAAACAAAGTAACATCATATAATGAGGTCCATCATATCGTAATATAGTTTACTCAGTCAAGATGAATTCAACAGATAATAAGAAAATAAATGATAGTGTGTCTAACTCATAAATATGCCTAATCAAAATATGGGGTGTTACATACATCCACCCTTCGAGAAACTTCGTCCCGAAGTTATGGTCAAAATAGTAAGGGAAAAATCTCGACACATGGTCTATGCATCTTCCCAGGTAGCAGATCCCGGTCTATACTTATCTCACTGGACCTTAACTTGTTCGGCATGGCTACAGTTCTCACATTTGCTTCCAGAGATGTTCATCTTTATCTCAATAATGCCATTTTTTTTTTTGTCTTATGTTTCTTTGCTTTCCTTGGGTTGGTTATGTGTTAGTGATTGATGCCATCTCGGTCATTCGGCCAAGAATTTTAGCGCAATATCCATACACACACACACACACTAACTTCACAATAATTTGGTAGCTACATATTGTCATTCAATGTGATTATGACTCCATACATTTAGTATATCTTATTACTCCCTTCAAAATATATATTAACTGCATGTAACAACATATCGATACTAAGATATACCACTCGTTATTGTTTATTAGTGTATTTGGTTTACCCTTCCATAATTTCTATCATTGTCACGTGATTTTATACATGTTATAGTTATTCAATGCTCTTGTCTTTCCATTGTTTGGGTGGCAATGAGCATTACCCATGTGTTGAATACATCATAATCTTGAATCTATATTGAGACATTTATACTATGCACATGAATGAATTTGGTGCAATATTTACATTACATTAAGGGTAATTATCCTTTAAAATTCACTACCCTTCACTATTATTGTTGCTTCACTTTATTTCTTATTATATGTTACTCTTCATATATATATATATATATATATATATATTTATTTTTTTTTATATTTTTTTTTTCCTTTGAATTTTTTTATAATAAATTTTATATGTAACTAAAACTCCTCAAACTAGGCTCCACTTTACTTAAATTAGGCTCCAATAAACTATATTATTAATTATAATATGGTTTGCTAATCATAACTTATTTACTTCCATATCATATATATAGAGATTCACTTGTAGTAAACTTATAATATACTTTTATTAATCACTTATCACCGTTTTCCAATTTCTTTAAAACTTATTACTTCATCACTTTAACATACCCATAATAATTTTTAGTAATTATTTATTTATTTTTTTTATTTAGCATAACCACCCAAACATAATTATATGTCCCCTACTTTTAACGGATATTATTTCATATTTTACGATTTTATTACGTGGCTGCCCAATTTTACTTTTTTTTTTTTTTTTTTCTTTTTATTTATTTATTTTTTTTAATATATATCTCATACATTATTTTAATTATTATTATTGTTAAAATATATACTATTATTAATTTATATTTATTTATTTATTTATAAACAGTATATGTATATATATATGATGGTCCAGTTGTAGCGAAGAACTGATTTTCCTGCTATTCTTATTGCCGAGACTAGTAACTGAACTCACACAATATCAGCAGATAGTGAGAAATAGTTGTCTTGCTATACATGGATTCTCGATTTTGGTACAAGGCGGGACTTATATATATTAGAGTATGGCAGAAATTGGAATAGCTTCCTTGCTTGGATGCATGCGTGGCTAAACATTGCTATTTACTTTCTCTACCTACTAATATATATATATATATATATATATTTCAAGGTAAAAATAAATATTTTACTTATTTTTATTTAAAAACACAATAGCAAAACAAAACTCATAATTTAATATCAATTTTATAATTGATAGATGTATACAAATATATATAATTGATTGCATGTTCTGTAAAGCAAGCTTCCCCTTTCAAATTGCTATTTCACATTATATTTTATGTAATCACATAAATATGAAATATTTTTAAATAAAAACCTATTGTGTACTTGCTCTCTACTTGTTAGGGCCACCATTAACACGTCACGTGAAACGCCTTCACCCAGGATGAAAACCCATTTTTGAAGTTTAATTTATTTTTTGAAAACTTCATTAATTTTTTTGTTAATAAATCTATTTATTTCTAGAAGAGATTTAAGAGTGGAGTTAAAAATATATATTTATTTTAACAAGGGATTAAGCAATAATATCAGTCACCACGGTTTATTATTGAAGTTTTTTATATTAGTTATTATTTACATAAATATTTCCATATACCAGATTTTCATTTGAGTAGTCGGCAGCAAGGATTTCCACTCTGAGTACGTTATTAATTTTGAAGATTTCTTTACCAATCCAAACAAAATATAATACCTTTATTTTATAAAAAGCAGTTAATTAATATTCCAATTTTCCATTTCAAAATTGTTGTTTTCAAACCATAATCAATAAAATTATAAATCTAACCTTTTTTTTTTTTAATGGAGACTTTGTGGAATAGGTCCGCTATTCCATGATGTTGTTGTAGCTGTCGATGATGGCCGTGACAAGCCAAGCATGGAAGTTAATGCTGCTGTAATTGGTTCCTAAAAGACTAAGTCTATTTTTATTAATTGGAAGATTGATACTGTGTTCAGACTTATTAGGGAGTGAAGTTATTATTATTTTTTTTTCTCTAAAGGGTTCATAACTTGAGCACTTAAATAATGAAGGTTAATCATTTCTACAAAACGTTTTTAGGACGGGTGATACAAACCCATGAAACATCAATAAAAAAAAATGGTTTGAAGTGTGGAATTCATACGAAATTCCAACACTGGTCACAACTAAGGCCGAGCCACCACAATTTTCCAAGATGTGCGATCAAGTTGTTGCTTAAGAGCTATAATTACTTTTCTGACAGATCTTGGCTCAAGATTCTCACGTTTGGCTCAAGATTCTCACGTTTAGCTCACCAGTCACACCATGAACGCAATGGATGTCCTCTCACAGTCTCACTTTACGAGTAAAGCAAAAGTTGATCTTACATAATATGTTGTATCCCACCATCATCGAAAGGATCTCCAAGTTTATGCTCTCGAGGTAATTAATAACATTGAACAGAAAATATGTTGTATCCCACCATCATCGAAAGGATCTCCAAGTTTATGCTCTCGAGGTAATTAATAACATTGGACAAATAATTAAGTTGGTTATTCATTAAATTAGCGCAAACTATTATTTAATTTACGTTTAAATGGCCACAAACCATCATCTTATTAATTCAATGCACACCAATCAATGATGTCACATGATGTGGTATGACACGTTTAATATTACTGAGCTCAAACAGCTTTTATTTACCTCCGTTGCTCACCTGCCATCATCAAAGTCGCCAATTCAATGCAGGAAAGAGACACCTATCTTACCACTGAGTTAACCCTAGCCTATGACCACCAACACCCACGTGAATGTGGCCTGCATGCACGCCACATGGACTTTTCATGGTCACGCGGTAGTAACCCACGATCCCCATCCAGAGGTCGGACTAAGCCAAAACAAGTCACGCTTCTGGACGAGTTCATTTTGCACAGTAAATTTTTTTGATCCGATACTCACGATCACCTGGTTGAGGATGGATGCGAGACACATTGTGCTTTCATGTAGTGCCAGTCCTCAACAGGAGGTGGTGGTCGCACATAGACAAGACAGTCTCATTAACAGTAGTCACATTGCAAGAAGGAAGGTCATTGTCTGCCGATCATAGCCCAGTTGTCTTAGCTGATAGCCACCGATCATAGTCAATCAGCCATTGTCGAAAGGAGAAGATCCCATATTTGGGCGAGGCTTACCCCTACGAAACCATAGTTCCTACCCATCATATGCTCTGCGGCTCATTCCTAGTATGGATTCAGCTTTTAAAGAGATAAAAGAGTGACAGAAACCATGTTCCCATGCCATGCTCCCGTAGAGTTTCCTTCCAATGAACCAACAGTCAATTCCAAATGGTTTCCCTTCAGTTCCTAGCTCAAGCATGGGATTTTTTTATTTTATTTTTTCCGTTCTGAATTTGTCTGATGGTCACCCTGGGAATACACAACTTTACCACATTGCACCATCTACATGTCCTACTGTGAGGTCTTCCCACACCTATTGCATATGCACCTCTTGAAAATATTAATCCATGTTTACTATGCAGACCCCGCTGGAGTTGAGATCCATTGATTAGTTATTTGTGCGGATTGTTATGCAAGATTTTACAATAATTTTATGCAAACAGTGATTAATGTTAGGTTTTGGCATACCAGACCTGTTACTTACGTTTTCTATTAGTGAAGTCATTCCTTGGAAGCAGGGCTTCTGTGTGAAAGCCTGTATTTTGAAGTGGTCAGGTATGGAGACATTGGTATCTTTGGGGGGGCGTTGGGAGCATGAGGTTATCCTTGGCACTGTCGATACTCAACTAGAAGGTAACACATTTTTTTTTCCATTGTCTTTTCTTATTATTTAATTTCTTAGCCAGAGATATGGAATTCGTTGTTTAAGTTGCAGAATGCATGGAATTTCCTGGGCCCTTGCCATTCCTCCATGCCGCCAAGTTTCATGCCTTGTACTCTTATCTCTATGCTTGAAATATAAATTTACCCTGACCTAATTCCAGGGAATCTAGGTTTCAGATATTTGATTTCATTGTAGACTTATACAGTGATATGAATTACAACCCCCCCTTTTTCTTTTTTTCTGTTTTTTAACATTGTTTTAATCATTGAGCAATTGGAAATCTGTTTATAAAAACCAAGAATTTTTATTTTAACATTTTTAAATAAATCTCGTTTTCCTTAGTTTCTTCTGATATTGTTAAAGGATGAAAGATTTTTGGTCCTATTGTCAAAGTTGTTTCCCAGATTTCAAATATCTAGTCTTGTGCGTTAATGGGATTCAGTGTTTCTAAAGGAATACAGAGAACTAAACTAGAACCTAATTTCTATGAAAATGAATGGAAGCAATAAAATGGTCTAGGCAACATATGGTTTGGTACATGCAATTGATAGGGCCATACAATGCTGCATTTTACATTGGGAATGGGTTATCAGATAGTACTAATCAGGGATGCCTGGACCACCTCTACTGGGCTTGAAACAACAACTAGGTTACTAGTGCGAGATTTGTGTGCTTTTAATAATGAATAATTCATTATCTTTAGTGATATTTTGGCAAATATTTCATTTTTCATTATCACAATTTCTCTGTAATAGTGACTTTAGTATCTATATCGAATCTCCCATCTTCCTGTGAACGTTTCCTTGAGTATCCAAGTTTGTGTTATATAGATTTCATAGAAAATTTACTGGAGGAAAATCTGGGTGTTTAGTTAGATTTCACGTGTCATATCTTACATTGATTCAAGCTAATTGAGCTAATTATATTTAAGCTAATAAAAATAATGACTTAATAAAACACTACTGCATTTATCAATACTACTATTGTCTACTCTTGCTTCCTGCTGCTAAATAAATCAATCCGAGTATAGAGGATTTTGAACTTCCTAGAAGTGCCTTACATATCAAACATTCTACCTGAGTCCACTGAAGCTGATCATGCATCCATAGATTCCTTTCGAAATCCAACATGGGTCTAGGCATATTTATATATATATAGAGAGAGAGATTCTTAGGCACATTGATTTTGAATAGAGTCGACTTCATTAATTTTATTCTTTTTAATTTATTTAAACTAATTACTTGAATAGAGTGAAATGTATAAATTCTGTAAATACATACTCTTTTAAATTCTACCTTTTTCCCTTTTACTGTGTAAAATTTAGTGACAGCAATCTTGTTTGTATACAAATAGGCCATTTCAATAATATGCCTATGTTGTAACACTATTACAAAGCTCTTCCTTTTGTTTTCTAGAAAATATACTAAAATAATTTTCTTTTGTTGTTTTCCTTTGGGTTTTAACTAAATTTCTTTTGTTTCCAGGTTTTCATAAAACCCACAAAAGTGTGTAAGTAATATATATATATATATATATATATATATATATATATATTTTGGTGAATGTCCATTTCTTTCATAATTGATTTTTTTTTCTTCTCAACTAAATTCTTATTTCTTGCAGGAAAAGTAGATGCTACAACGATTTCAGAAAAGGTTTGGGGCTTTCCAACTTACATATTGTAATCTCTTTAAAGTTTTTTGTTAATTTTGCTTCTTTTCTATATGGAAGAGGCCTGTAAGGTCTGAGTGTTAGAGCCAGGCTCTGATACCATCTGTAGTGCTTTGGTTTTTACAGCAGAGCACTAAGTAAAATTTCTCAGTAAATTTTCTATGTATTAAACTTTAATCAAGTGTTTGGGAGTAAGTTTCCAAAAATTACTATGCTTCTAAATGATATTTAGTGTACTGTCTTGTTTTTATCAACCATACATTCTCATTTTAAAAACGAGCTAACATATCAATATCTTCTTTTCAACAATTTGTTCCAGCGTAAGAATATGTTTTACAGTAGTAAATGAGTAAATCAAAAGGTTATATGCATGTTTAGAGTATGTTTTTGCATAATAATCAAATAACGTAAATAACAAGAAAATTACCTGATGCTGATGCTAACCGTAGGTTGTAGCAGGTTGTATATCCTCTTAGACAGCCAAAATGAAGTGTCCACCCTACCGACCAGCTATTATCTTGCTGGCCCTTGGAAATCAAAGGATTTCCAAGCCCCCGAGCCCACAATCTGATAATCCCGAGAGCAGTCCTCTCTTCGGTTCTCCAAACTTTCTGTTCTCCCAAATTTCTGTTCTCCAAACTTCTTTTCTTCCCCAATCCAAAAAAAACCTCCCCTTTACTCCAAGCCCTCCCCCTCTATATACTTTCCCTTCCTCGAGAAGATCTTGGGCTTACTCCACCGCACCAAAATCCCCCCTCTCGAGCCCCTCAACATTTACTCCTATCACCAGTTCATTCATACACGGTTCTTTATAAAAATGTATAATTAATTATTCTTATGGAAAATTTATTTGGTTTTGGATTGACGGTCGTAAGTATTTATTACGGTGGGAATTATCACCCAAAGGTTATCCATTCGGGACAAGCTTCATTAAATACAAGTCTATTCGCCATCCTTGGTATTTAATGTTATTAATGTAATTAATAAAATATTATATAATTAGTTGCCCCTTTTCAACTTGGACATGATGTGTCTTAATGATCCACCTTATCCGTCGAGACCACTTATCTTGAGGTTTAAATTCCAAGATTAACATTGAATAATTAAATAACCATTGTCCATCACATCACGTTCATTCCAAAAATGATTATCCTATTATGGCTAACTTTTGAAATGGAAATAATCACACAATATTAATTTATAAATCAATATTTTAAATCTTACTTATATTGCAATTGTTACGATAGGGATATAAATGTTGCTGGAATATTATTAATTAAGTAATAATAATAATTAGATCACCATTTATTAATTAATAATAATAATTAAATCACCATTTAACAATAATAAAAGGTGAATTAATCATAGTATTCTTAATTATTTGTTTATCACATGAGTACCCTATCATCAACATAGCATCCTTGTTCTTATAAACAAAGCACTTGTGAGGGCTTAAACAATTTTACTAATTAATTAGACACTATCATTACCCTATTCACAACAGTTCTCCTATGACAATGTTAACTGACGACACTTGTCTTAGTTTATTATTACAATGTTTTCATATAATTACTAATTCACTTATTTACACATTGACAACCTAACCATTCATTACCTAAGTTGATTGACGTATCCTTAACTGAGTTATCTATGACATTTATACTACTATTCAAGCATGACAAGTATGTTATACACCAGTAATATTGTACACGTACAAGGTGTGCATGCATGGCCAGTGTATGCACATGTCGGATATGTACTATAAACAAACCCCATTCCGCCTATGCATACTTGCTAACTAATAATAGTATCTACCCCCATGTAGAAGAGCAAGCATAATATATAGTATAATTACTTTAACATCCTCGGTTATTTAACAGTTAACCCTTTACGATTTAACATCATTGTCTTTATGTTTACATTAGTTTAATCAATCAAGTACAGGAAGGGTGCCTACTTCCACTAACTCGGAATCAAGGAATACTAAACCCCCAATAGTACTAACTAACACATCCTCCCATCATAACCTACATCCAACATCCTCCCTATCCTCCCTCTGCTAGTACAACAGTGGATGTCGGACTCACCGATCTGACCACATAGAACTTGAGAGCGATAGCGTCGGCTGAACAGCGGACCTATCCTCCCCTAGCAGGCATCCGACCATCGTCATCACAACAACATGGGGAGCGTTTCTCAGCACGGCCCTCCCACGACCTCGGGTCTCATGGAAACATAGGGTGGGAAACACATCCATCCCTCTCAACATACTGGGCCTACGCCCTTATCAACTCATACTTGCTGCTATCGGGATTATCAGTTTGTGTTATCGTATCATCATTTTTGGCTGCTAAGGTTTACTGTACGAACATGTTTTTTTTTCTTCAATATATCAGATCAAGTAATTGGCTATCCCATAGCCCTTGTGTCCTATAGGTTAGTATTTCGCAAAATACAATTTATAGAAAGCATTTCCCATTGATCGCCAATTGATCCATGTTATCAAAAATCATTTTATTTCATGTAACCTTTTTAGTTCATCATAGATGCGTATGACATATAACACTTCAACAATTCATAGAAGACGATGGTATCCACGTACCGAATCATATATTTCACATTTTATTAATGAAAACATATAAACGTATACTGAAATCGTAAAATAAAGAAATCATATGATAATCATGACATCGTAACCGCATAACATAGTAACATCATAATCATGGTGAAATCATAAAACAAAGTAACATCATATAATGAGGTCCATCATATCGTAATATAGTTTACTCAGTCAAGATGAATTCAACAGATAATAAGAAAATAAATGATAGTGTGTCTAACTCATAAATATGCCTAATCAAAATATGGGGTGTTACACTTTAGCAGCTCGGTCTTAGAATTTGTAGAATTAACATGTATAATTTGTATATGTTTTGAGTTGATAGTTGTGTAAGTATAGATTACATATCAAATGGAAAGAGATTAGTCTTCGAGGAAAAAGCGTAGGAGGTCATCACATTGTTCGGGAGTTGGTGTCCCATTTGACAATCAAAGATTGTCGACTTCACCTCGTGATTCAAGCTTATTGTACAGTTCACAATCATCCGATCATTGGTGAGGCAATAGGAGTATAGATGGTTCCCCTTCATCTTCTATGGGAGAACATCGATCTCGACCTTCTAACGGTATGAACATCAATCTTTTAATACATGTATAAATTGTATTTTTGTGTGTATGCAGTTTGTACATCTTTACACATAACTTTGTTTGTATTTGAAGTAGATAGGGAGGAAGATCAAGCAAGGGAAACAAACATGGGTGCAGAGCAAGGTCACCAAGAGGTTCGTCATCCTACACAGGGTGATGAAGGTTGAGCCAAGACGCAATTTGTTGAACTAGGTGAGGGTTGTACACCCATAACAACTTATCCATTTGATATATATGCGGAGCTTCCATGGGAAAGTGATCTTGCACAAACGACCCTTGAAAGTTGTAAATCTCACTATGATAAGCTAACGTGATCTTTCTTGTTTGGATCTCCTTCCAGAGAACAAACAAAGTATAGAGATGGTTTTGGGATCATTACAAAAATTCATTGAGATATATGAGGATCTTGGACCAACAACAGATGGTTTTGTTAACTTGATGCGCAGAAGAAGGGCCTAAGTGATGGGTCCAGATAAGTGGGTTGTTGTGAAGGAGAGAGTGACCAAAGAACAGGCCATGGGAATGTTTAACTTCAAAGAGGACCTAAAGAGAAAAGCATTGAAAGTGCAATATTTTAAGCACCCTCATCTTGCACATCATTTATATGATTGGTTCCTTGCAGCCTATGGTCGGTTTCCATGGAATGATGAGGTTTCTAATTATTTTTTCATATTTTTTTATTCCGATTTTTTTTTAGATATGAAGCCAGTCAATACTGATATTCATTCCGACTTTTACGGAGTTGCAAAGGGGCGGATATACGATAGAAAAGGTGCTCTTAGAGATCCCACTACTCTTCAACCTCCACCTCAGATATCTCGCCCACCTAGGGTTGTGACTTACAAATCGGAGATGGATCCCACATCAGAACTTGGGACAACTGCAGGCATGTTGTTGTTGAAGGTTTAACTTCGGCATTTTTAGGAGTTGATGTGGGATTGAGTTGAGAGAGGGCTCGAGCCACTATTTGGCAGAATTGTGTTTACAAAACAAACGATGAGGTAGATGGATTGAGTGTTGAATATATCAAGGCTTATGCTAAGGTTTGTCGTGATATAGCTTTGGATGTCATGTCCAATGACACATCGAGTTTAGGAGAGGTTTGTGTACTTTCAATCTATTTATTTATTTTATTCATTTTGAATTGAAATTTTTGTTACATTATATCTATGTATGATATTATGCTTGTTTTGATGTATAATAATAAATACATTACGTAAATGTTTATTGGTTGCAGTTTTCTAGAATGTTGAATGAACATAATTTTCGAGTCTCCACTAGTGAAAATGTAGAAGAGCATCTTGGAGAGGTATATTTTTTATTTACATATTTATATTTATGTTTGAAAGATATTTTATCATTTTTTTATTTTTAATTGAACTATGTATCTTATTGTTAATTTGACTTATCCATGCAGGTTTCTTTAGATTCCAACTTTTTAAATAATTTTCCATCTATTGTGAGCTAATGATTTTAATTTTTTTCGTTTCGATTTTAAGTTAATTACTTAATTTTAGTTTTTTTTGCTTGCACTATGTTTTATTTATTAACAAAATTTAAATTTTAGGGAAGAGAACATATGGAAATTGGCAGTCAAGATATGGGTTCCTTGATGCATGTGGATATTGACACCGAGGTAATTTTGTTCATAATTGAACTATTCTCTAATATATAAGTTTAATATTTTAATTTTTTAATTTAGTTTAAAATAGTTTAACTAATTTATGAGATTCATAAATTGCTTTTATACATGTTGCAGCTTGGGTCTCTTCCATCTCTTGGACGCAAAGGGAAGACTCCAGTGGAGGGGTCTCTTTGATCTATTCGAGGCAAAGGGAAGACTCTAGTGGAGGATAGTGGTGGACTTCCATTTAAAGAATTTGAGGTAATTGAATTGTTCTTTGATATAAGTTTAATATTTTAATGTTTGAATTTAGTTTAAAATTGTTTAAATAATTTATAATATTCATAATCTACTTTTATACATGTTGTAGGTTGGGTCGAGTCCAAGGGAAGACCCTAGTGGAGGATAGTGATGGACTTCCATTTAGAGAATGATTTATATTGCTATTTTTTTGTTGATATATACATTGTAGTTTTGGACATCGAGGAGCTTTATTTTTGGATTATACATATATACATTGAACTCACATGTTCATGAATGTTCTTTTTGGGATTATACACACATGTACATTGAAATTACATATTCTGTGTGGTAAATGTTTAGAATATGTTTTTGCATATTTATGAATGTATGTATTATTACATTTATGTGTGTATGTAGATGTAAATTTTTTTCAGTGTTGAGATGTAAATAATGATAGGAATGTTAGGAATGTTAGGGATGAATGTTAGGAAGTTTTGATAGGAATGTTAGGAATGTTAAGAATGAATGTTAAAAAGTTTTGATAAGAATGTTATGAATTTTAAGAATGAATGTTAGGATGTTTTGATAGGAATGTTAGGAAGTTTTGATAGAAATGTTAAGAATGAATGTTAGGAAGTTTTGATAGGTGCAATCTAATGTTAGGAATGTTAAGAAAGAATGTTTGTTTGATATATAGAATCTTGGTTTCAACATAAAACTTGAATTTCATATAAATGATAAATTGAAATTTGTATAAATGATTCATATTTTCAATTTTTAACTAATGATTCCTATTTTCAATGTTCAGGTACATTTACGCTGCTAAAATCATGGTAGATGGGGATTTAAGGATTTTTTGTTTTTTAATCATAAGTAAAGATTACAGAATTGTGAAGCTTATGCTAAATTAGAGCAATGATTTTAGACAACAATTTGATGAATTCTCATCAATTTGTTGTAAATAATTGTTGCTCTAATTTAGAATAAGCTTCACAATCCTGGAATCCTTGCTTGTGATTAAAAATCAAATGATCGTTATCTCCATTTGCCATGATTTCAGTTATGTGAACTTACGCAAGTGATATTTTAAAAAACTCATGGATCATATTTATATGGATTTTTTAGCCCACCACAAAACTAGTAATGGATCAACCCATCTAATGGATCAAGAATAATAATTTCCCATTTATTAAGTACATTAGAGAAGCATGAAATGTATCAGATGAAATCTAGCAGGCTTCTCGGTGATTCTTCACTTACTGTAACATACCCCTTTACTGAAAAAATGTTATGTTTGAAGAAGACATTATCTTAACTCTTATTGTAAAGTTTTATATTTGGACAAGTGTCCAAGGATGACTGTAATTTGCACAATATTTTATTATTTAATAAATTAAATAGGAGACAAACACCTAAGGAGATTGTTGAAAGAGTGTTTACTGACCCACTAGGTGGAATGGAATTTGGGGTAGAAGGAAATGGACAAGTGGTAGCATCATGAGGCAAGTAACTAGCTATTGGTATGGGACAACTCCCTTGAATTGTGGTCATAGTGCCCTGAAAGATAGGACTAGAGCTTGAGGCTCATTTATTGAAAACTGACCACTAAAGACTTAGGCAATATTTTTAAGAGCCATCGAATTGTAGACTGAGGTTCATCACTTTTGCCTGACGAGGAAACTTACCTTGTGGTTCTCGTATGCACACAAGAGATTCGATGAAGGGGAAAGCTAGTTTTTGATCATGGTGTAAGTCTTCCTTGTTTACTGCTAAGTGCAGAGATCAAAGTTTTTGGCAAGTCCCTATTGATTGTTGGCTATACAAAATTTAGTGCCTTGCTTCTACACAGAGTTCTTCTACCTAGTGGTTCAGTAAACTGGCTCGGGGGTCCAAAGGAAGCAAGTAGTTTGACTGCTTCTTCTGGATAAGTTTGGGAGGAATAGGCCTCCTTGGGTGTTTTTCCACCCTATCTACAGTTACAGGTTCTATTTGTTATTCATTTCCTAAGTGATTATCATTTATTTCTGTAGATGTTAAGTTAGTATTATGTAGTTAAACATTGATGATGTAGAAGTAAAATTTTGAAGTTCTAATCTGTTAATGATTCTGTTGACTGCTGAATATATATATGATTTGATAGAAAAAAAATACCCTCCCTATATTTTTCCACATACAGTTTCCTGTATCGTACTCTAGTACTGGGAAGGGAGAATTAACAATAGATAAATGATATGCATTGAATGAAAAGACTAACTCTGTCATGTTTTTCTTAAAGATTTATTTTCTGTTATGTTTTTCTTTTAAATATTTCCTATTTGTCATATTATGCAAATTTATTTATTTCATGCCAAGTCTCAGAGAATATAACAATATTTTTTTTACATAGACATTATAATGCCTTGTAGAATTAGAAGTAAACTTGTATTTTCTGCACAGAACCTAGGGTTTCATTTCAAATCAATTGTAGCATGCAAACAGATAACACTAGATAATTTTTTCCCTTTCCAAAATCATAAATTCATATGACTATATCTTTTTCCTTTTTACATTATAGAATCCAAATTTCACCATAATTTTTCAATAACAATATGAGATTAAAATAGTTGTAGGATAAACACAGTAATATCCATAATATTCAAGTATTATGTTATTTTTATTTTGCAACATCATGTTAAAACAGAATATAAACGTTTCCATGTTTTTTTTCCAAATTCTTACAAAAATATTTAGAACCTCTTACCATTTTACCTATCCTTTCGAATACTCTTATTTCGAATTTTAACAAGTCTGCATCCTATTACACAGTATTAAAAGACTATTAACATTTCTTAGATCGAAAAACATTCATAGATGCAAACATGTGAGTTTAAGCAAGTCTAATGACCTCCGTCTTGTCATTTAGACTTGAACACCCTTGAACACAGAACAAGTAAGTAGTAGACGAATGTTTCCATTTTGAAAGAACCGTAGTTCTGGTATTATAACAAATATAGGTTCGAAACCGTTAAGGAAACCAAATAACTTAGCATCAAAACCAATTACATAACTGTTTGGCATTTCTTTTTCCTAAAACACAAATTTTCCCACAATAGGGTTCCAAACAAAATTCAGTGCCTATACTCCAGACAAATTGTTTCTGTCGCGTTTCTTATCTACTGAACAAAGCCATTTCTTTTATCTTTTAACTTAAACATTTTTAAATAGAAACAATAAGATATGCGCGACTGGGTCTCAAACTTTTAGTTCTATTTCCCCAAAAACCTTCGAAGTGTTCCTTCAACAAAAGAAACAAGTTCAGGGCTTGCAAATGTCAGTTGGAGACATTCAGCCATTGACGACACAAACATTCTCAAACCAAGCATTAACAATAGTAAAACAGGTCCTGGAGTATTGCTCTCAGGCTTGTCGAATACACTAGTAACAAAAACACTTTTCAGAACCTTCTCAATTCATAAAAACGATGAGGGTTCAAACCCTTCAAAAGAGGTTACCTTGCAACTACAAAACACACAAAGAAGTGTTGTAAATCCAACAACGAAGAAGGTCGAGGATCCATCCTCCTACAGGTGTCTTTTGACCTTTACACATTACAACGACGACCAAATTTCCTCAGCCGATACTAAACCCCACCCCGTGGATAAAACATCAAACAACAGGCAACATTTTCCAAGAAGGAGAAACCACCGAGGCTTACCGGTGGTAAAGTAATGTCTCCATGAAGTTGCAACAAAAATAACTTGCAAGCGAAAGAAACCTGCCAGCAAAAACATTCGACGGTTAAAAAGATGCATTATGGAAATGTGGATTTAGTTAATGAATGTCAAGTAATAGCTTAGGGTTCGATACTTTACCTTCTTAACTTGCTTCTGAAAGATGAGACACCCACATCTGATGAGAACCATAGCCATCACCTACTAGCAAACTCAGCAAAGATATAGTTCAAATATTTACCATTTAGTTTGCAAAGAAACTGGGCTCTAGTTCAAACTCCTCACAAGATTATCGTGGAACCTAACACCCTCCAAGATATCTAGTACTGTAACAAAGGGTTCGGATTTGAGAATCAAATATTACATAGTCTCGGGTCTTGATATCAAATCCTAGGAGGTGCCCTCACACCACCAGTAAACCCTAAAGACTCGTAGGCCTATCGGCCTTCTCCAAACCCTACTCTTGCAACAATGAATGCCAGTTTACGCCTACAACGAATTAATGCCAAAGGTCAGTTAGGGTATCATCAACTCTGATAAATCTAGCATGTGATAAAGTTCCACGATGATGCCAGTTAGACATTTCACTACACCACACTTTAATGCACTTTAAGAATCATAGCTACCAAAGTACGTAGGAATCCCTTCCAACAAGATCATGCATCGGGTTATTTACATGACATTTCCATCAAGTCTACGTGTTAACATAAGTTTCCATTGGGTTCAAACTATAGAAGATCATATATATACAAAATGACATTATGAAATATCTTAATGTTAGGCTCGATCATTCATCGCAATAAGGCTACCATTATATTACAATATGGTACCCTAAGTTTAAACCATATTAACGTTGTATAATATATCAAACATCTTTTTGTTAAACCTTATGCATGATGCAAGTAATATT
Source organism: Larix kaempferi (assembly GCA_027924585.1). NCBI lineage: Eukaryota > Viridiplantae > Streptophyta > Pinopsida > Pinales > Pinaceae > Larix > Larix kaempferi. The sequence goes on from BSBM01000619.1 coordinate 6,816,116, forward strand.
TCTTTCAATATTGTATAAATACAATATAGTTACACCCTAGGCATGATATTAGCAAGGGTTTGACTATAGTATTGAATGCATCTAAATGATAGTTTGAATTTGAGAAAACTAATACAAAATGTAAGTATTAAAATAACCTTTGAAGTTGAAACAAGTGGGAAAAGCCCTTCGTATACCATGTTACAAGTATAATAAAATCATATTATGAGTTAGAATTATATGGTATAGGTCAAAAGGATAATGTATAGAAATACATTAAGAACAATTGAACTTAAATATGATCTTTTCACCATAAAGTATTGGATACCTTAATACTGCATCTAATGTTTAACATTTCATTATGAAGTAAACATAGCTTGTATAGTGATAATTGAGGATGTAGTCCATATGAACAACTTGTTATAGTTAGCTAAAGAGCAAATCGAATTAGATCTCACCCTGTACTTCTTTCTAGCATTCTTTTTGTCTATTTAAAACTTGAAAACTAAACCGACAACATTTAGAACCTCCACATTTCAATTTCGAAATATTAACTTTCTCTTACCTACGGTCTGTGAAAATAATGTTTCAAATGATTTAGCATAAATGTTAAGTAAGCCTCGACGTGCAATAGGGCCCCTTCATTATCAAAAGAAGAATAATCAGTTAGCACACTTAGACAACATAAAATAAATGTATAGAGCATTGACAATAATACATAAGTAATTTGGGATGCATAATTGAGACTTAAAAACATTCAACAGTATCCTATTGCAGATATAGTTACTTTTCACACACATCACAAAACAATACATATGCATGATTGTTATAAACATTTTATTACAACATGTCGACAAACTAGCTTTTAATACTTTTCTGCAGAACAAGTACAACATTTAATGCTACTTTAATTTTTTTATTTTTTTTTGAAAATTTTGGGATGTTACACTTACATCCTTCAGTCAAAAGTAAAGATTCGGTGCAGAGTGTGGAGACAACCACATCCGTTATCTCATCCCTTAAGTGGTCTAATAGACATATGGGGACCTGAATAAAGTATTTTACACAGAATTTAAGACGAAATTACACATTAAAGTTTTCATTACCAAATAATTTTTGAATTCATTTCAGCATACTAAAATACAACCATTTAAACTTTTATTCTAGTTCCCATTCAAGATCATAGACATAGTTCAAAGAAAAAAATTTATTGTACACAACATTTGACATGGACAAAAACATCAATCGATTCATTTTGAATATAGTTAAAAACATCGTAATGGAATGTCGTCCTCAATTATTCGTTCATGGTCATATTTGGACAATTTCCATTTTTAGTTTTTAATTGTTTTTTCGATGGAACTTGGACCAATTTTATTCGAGATGTACATACTAAATGACTATATTGACAACATATAACATCAGGTTCATAATCCTGAAAGTAGACATAATTTCCAGTCATATGGGTCTGCTGAAAAAATAGGCTTTTAAAATGATGGATCCTCTCTCGTATGTATATCCGTTGTCATTGTAGTCCTCCAATAAATTCATCTTTCCTTCAGTGCATCACATCAAATAATACTTCCCATTTCCGTTGTTGTCTATAGGTGCAATCACATCGAAAACAACCCCTGTGCAAATTACAATTGGCGTTAGGGTTTTTAAATCAATTAAATTGACTAATATACACATAAGGTGATGGACAAGAATGAACAATCGACAAAACAGTTGTAAGATCATTACCTTCTCTAACAAGATCTGAAATTCTATTGCCATCAGATGATATTGCTATTTCTTCTGATTCTAATTCTTCTATGCTTGCTAGTGGCATTTTTCCTTTAGGATTAATCTCTGTGTGTTTCCAATGTTTTACGTAGTTGTTCATTATGTTTTCACAAACTTCTGTAGATTCAACATTATCAGTGCAAATATAACAAAAGCACGATTGTTTTCTACTTTCAAATGCAAACACATTTTGGAAGGATTTTGTTTGAATAGAGTGAAAATCTCTAGTCCCATGTATGGTGATAGCATCATATGGTATTGATCTATTTATATCTTGGACTCCAACAAGCCAAAAAAACCTACACAATAAATGATAAATCACAAATGACAAATTTTGATGTTAGTGTACATATACTTAAATGTTAGTGTACATTTTTTTAAATTGACAGTTAATATAAATTAAAAAAATCGTGTACATACTTGCACACATATTTTGATTGTTGATTATAATCATGGCTTAGATGTAATTTACACCATTGGACAACCTCTGCAACTGAATGAAATCATGTAGAAGGATGGTTCATTTGCCATCTTCGAAGTGCTATTTTTATGCATGCTCCTGCACCCTCATGTTCACCTTTTCCATGTCCAGTTTCAAAGAAATTCCAGTGATGTTTAATATTCAATACTTTATGAAGTCGACATAATCAATAAAATGATCGTGAAGATTCAAATTGTCCTCCACATCCATCCGACCATATCCAATGTTCATTGAATTTAACTTCACGTCTTTTTAGTGAAACGTAGAAAATATTTTCAATACAATGCTGAACAAAATGTGTATCGTGTGTACGATCATCGCTGATATAAAAGTGATATTCTTTAATCACATCCTGATTGTCACACGTGCTTTCAATGCCATCAACATCCTATTGAGAATGTCTATATAGAACATGGACAAATATTGAAACTTGGTCAGAATGATAGTATTCACTTTGTGTCTCTTTTTGTGCAGCAAGTGTGTAGTTTTCTACAAAATCAACCACTGACAAAATTGTTCCTAGTGGAAAAAATTCATGAGACTGTTTGAATTAAAGGTCTTGCCATTGTGCTCTATGTGAATGCTTGGTGTATTTATAAATTTCACTTTCAAATTTCTTGAGAAAATCTGTCACGCATATTTTATCTTCTCGCAAATCAATTCTTTTGGATTGTGCATCACTGGAACTTGTAGCATAACCGATGTATTCATATCTTTTCCAATCAATGGTTACATTTGACAGTGACTGATCATTATCGATAGGATATTTATTATGGAATAAGACCAGATTTCCACAACGATGACAATGTTTTCCATTAACACATTTCTTATTATAAAATACTTCATCGTGATCTCTCTCACATAGAGTTTGAGATATGAATTCACGTATTGTGGGCGGAAGTGGTGAATTTGTCCAAAACATTTTACCAAATTCAAGAAACGTGTCGTAATATAATTGAAATTGCACATGATAGTGACAACAACATGTGTCACCTATAGTAATAGGTCTAACATATCATAGTTTTTGTTGCACAAATGTAGTGATTGACACATTAATTTCATGATGATCTTGATTTTATTGAATAATTGTACTTGTGTCATTTCCATTATATGTTTTGGACTGCTTTCATAATTATTCCGTGATATTCTTTGTCGTATCACATCCCTTGAATTTGGTGAAACTTGAGCATGTGCCAACCAATATTCCCATACCATATCTTTAACACCTGCTCCCATTCTATCTTTGTAAGGTTGTCTACAAATAATTTCCCAGCAAGCAAGCTCATCATTTTCATCTATTTGCATTCTGAATTTTCTATGTTTGTATAATGTCTTTCTTGAGGTTCCAACTGCTTTTTCTAGTTGTGTTGTCAAACGTTTTTGTCTAGTACTAGTTGAAACAATTGCTGTCTGAATTGCTCTATGTGCAGCATTGGTATCTTTATTCCTGGATTTTCCATATTTTTTTATTGCATCACCTATATTTTCTATCACATTATATTTCAATTTCAACTATTTTGTCGTCTTGTGAATACCCAATAATGACGTAGCACCTTCTAACTTCTTGGACACTAATAAACATCTAAAAAATTGTGCTTGTCCTGCTATTGAATAATCCTTCAGAACATCATCATAAAATTTTTGGGCATGATATCGTGCAACATGTGTGGGTATTTTTTTTTCATATTTGTTGCAATCAATGTCTTCTAACATTTCATCATCAATGTTGAAAGTACCTATACAACAAGTTAAATTTAATTTAACATATATCCAAAAATAAAATTCATTATAAAAAATGAATTTGGAAAATACATGATATATACATACCAGGTCCAATTTCTGGATCTTGAACTTGATCTTCAATATTGACTTCATCGACATTAGCATGTAAATCACTATTTACATCTTCAACAATGGTCTCTTCAACTTCAATTTATTCTTCTTGTACTCTATTTTCAATTTCCATTTCATCAAAATTATCATGTAAATCTGTATTTATATCTTAAATAATTGTCTCTTGAGTTTCGGCAAGCCTTGCTTTTTGGCATGATATCTGATTTTTTTTTCTCTATCATCATCATCATCATCATGTTTACAATCATATTTGATGGTTTCTCTTACTGCCCACGATTGTTTAATATATAGATGATAAATTAAAGAATCATCACTTTATAGTAAAAAAAAAATTAAGACTTAAAAACAATTACGAAATTTATAAACACATGAATTGAAATTTACTTCACCTTATCAAAATCTTGTAATAGTTTTTTGAAGAAAAACTCCTTGGAAATAAATTTCCTTTGAAAAAACCCCTTGAAAAGAAATCTCCTTTGGAAAAAACCTTCTTGGAAAGAAATAAGAACTCCTTGACAATAAATCACCTTTGAAAATACCCATTGGAAAAGAATAAGAACGCCTTCTAAAGAAATCTTCTTTGTAAAACCACTGGAAAAAAAACTTCTTTGAAAAAATACCTAAGAAAAAAACTTTTTTGAAAAAACCACCTAAAAAAATACTTTGAAAAAAAAAACTCCTTTACAAATATATCTAGGAAAAAAAATTCTTTGAAAAAACCCTTGCAAAGAAATAACTCTTTTGCAAAAATACCTTGGGAAAATAACTCTTTGAAAAAACCCCTTTCAAAGAAATAAGAATGAAAAATACATCTCCTTTGCAAAAATACCTTGAAATAAAAACTTCTTTGCAAAAATAGACTGGAATAAAAATTTTGTAAATTCACCCCTTGGAAAGAAACATTTTTTGAAAAAACCACTTGGAAAAATACTTTGTAAAAAAAACTTCCTTTACAAAAATATTTAGGAAAAAAAATACTTTGAAAAAACCCATTGCAAAGAAATATTTGCAAAAATACATTGGAAAAAAAACTCTTTAAAGAAACCCTTTGCAAAGAAATAAGAAATGCAAAAATACCTTGGAATAAAAACTCCTATGCAAAAATGCCTTAGAAAAAAACTCTTTGAGTGTACCCCTTGAAAAGAAATAGGAAGAAAAATACCTTGTAAAAAAACTACTTTTGCAAAAGAAGTCTCCTTTGAAAACCCCTTAAAAAATATTTTGACCAGAAATATGAGAAAATAATGAATGTATCTAGGTTTATTTATACAAGTATAGACAACGTATTTGTTTTTACGTTTGGTTTTTCGGCCGAATAACCTTTGTTGTAAGTAACGGTTCCATCACGGAAAAAGGTTATTTGGTCGAATAACCTCTGAAACCTGAAAAATTCACGTTTCTGCACAGTTTTCAGGTTTCTCCATTTTCAGAATGTAAAAACAATCTCTTGCACTACAAAGCGACTATCGGACTTGATACCATTAGTTTCACCATTGATTATACTTTCACTATGTATATATTTTGTTGTGTATAGGTAAGATCTGATATTTTTAATTATTTCTTTTCTTAACATGTGTCGAGTTTGGTTTCATCTCTTTCAAAATGCGGTGAAATGAAAAATCCGTAACTTTAAAAATACACCACCAAAAAATTTGAAACAAATATGGTGCAGTTAATTGGCGTGTCTACTTCAAAAGGGTATTTGTAGATGTTTTAGTTTTATAGTCAATTGAGAGAAACATTTTGCGACAAAAAACATGTTGAAAATCGACAAGGTTTCCCCATTGATCGAATTCAAAAAAATATAATAATTAGTATATAGATCCATTGGTTACAAACTTATAGTCATGTAGTAGTATATTGTGTGCAGATTGTCGTAGCATATTTTGTTTTTGAAAAAAACAAGTTTAACAATGATTTACGTTTACGACAAAACATGGCTATCTTGTAGTCCTTTCATTTTATAAGAACACACTGTCAAACATTTGCCAAATTGACATATCAAATCTCAATAAAAAAATTGAAAAATTTATGAATAGAAAGCTAACATAATTATCTAAAAGTTTTATTTTTAGTGAAAAGTGAAATTCTAAACAAAAATATCACTTTTATTCATCCAAAGTTGAAAAAGATGAAAAAATCAAATTTATTTTCTCACAAGACCCCCCATAATAAACACTCATCTTCATGGATTCACCCACGTGGTCGTATCATTAACATAAAACCAAAAATAATCATGCATGAATGTACCATCGTAAACAGTAATATTTACGTCACATATTCATGTAACATATACAACTAACAGATTTAAACATCATCTAACATGTCACATAACTAATAATACACACAAATATAATTACTTAACGTTCCATGATTATCATTTTCACCACATCAATAAATCAACATCAACATAAACATTGACATCAACATAAGCATGATAAATGAAAAATGATAAATAGATATGAACCTATATAACATCAAAGTCATGATACAATATGTCAAATATAATAATATTCAGTACAAAAAGTGATATGACATATCTGCTCCACCTATGGCAGCAGAGGTGTCATTAGTATCTCTCTGACCTGAGCTAGATGCATCATCACCTCCAAAAATAAATCCATAGGTAGTATCAACACCTCTTCCACCAGAGGCAGAGGCACCAATACCTATAATACCAGAAGGAAAAAGAGGTCTGAGATCAAGAGGGATATGTCCATCAAGACAAAGTGTACGACCCTCTCTTAGCACCCCTAAAATAGAAACAATGTCTAAAGTAGGAACTAGTGGATGGTCAGGTCGATGAGTAGGATCGAAAGGTTGATAGATCGGGAATAGAGGATTAGATGATGATGTAGGATTAGGAGGAAGGTCGAGTAGGATTAGAGGACTAGATGATAATAAAGGTGGAGGAGGAGGTGGATGAGACGTCGAAGGTGGAGGAGGAGGTGTTGGATGAGATGTCGACAAAGCTGATGGAGGAGAAGGTGGAGTAGTTGATGTCACAAATGATGGAGGAGGAAGTGTAGTAGTAGATTTTGAAGTTGATGGATGAGGGGGTGGAGGTGGAGGATTTGGTGGAGGAGGATGATGGGAATCCAACTGAAATCATGTAGCAATAATATGCTACATCAACAACCTCATATGAGGAGGAATAATCCTTCATATCTCCACAATATCAGGGTCATCACGAATGTCATTCGGCCGCACAGGTTGAACACCTACATCTGCCAACAATATGGCCAACCTGTTGGCCACATCCTGAATATACCTATCATGGGGGATGGTGACCAGTATGTCTACCAACCATCTATGGGTCGGCTTGCTCGTGTTCCTCCATATCCTAATCATCATGAGCGGGAGGAGGTGACCCGACCTCTGCATGCAAGCTTCCAATATATACAAAATATATAGTATAGAATAATAATTAGACAATTTCATTAAAAAATAAACATATTTATAACATATTTCATTTGCATTAAGTATAAAGAGAATAAAATGCAACTACAATAATTTAAACATAGCATTAATATTACCTTTCTCATCAAGTGGCTCATCCGGTGTGAAGAAGATCTCTAGGCACCCTCTCCATTCCAAGCCTGCATATGGATATTGCGCCATGTCAAGTGCATGGTCGTCCTCACTGGAAAACATCTCCAACACATTTGAGGTGATCCTAGCTAGGAACTTAGGTTTCCCCCTCTTGGGTATCATCTCCCCCGACATGTGCATATGCACCTTAGTCATCGGCCTAACACATAGGTTCCCAAATGACGGCATGATGGCAGGAAACCTCTCAAAAAATAAACAAAAAAATATGAACTGAAAGGGAAGTTGGACCTCCCATCAATGACTGCACTACATCTATCCAAAGCATAACAAAATTGTCACAAAAAAATGGCAGACAACCTAATGCATCTAGGTCTCTACGCTAAAGAGTCAAAATAATACAATAAGGGGAAACCAATGCGCTTCCCATCAATAGTGTAGTGCGCTAGCATTGTAATCAAAAGAGATAGGAATATAACCTCCTCTCGACCAAAAGAAGCGATCCGAAGCTGCCTACTGGTCACTTGAAAATCAACCAAATGGACGACCACATTGCTGATATATCTCATAGAGTAAGCTAGCTGACTCTCTGTTGCAACACTAGCTGGGACATCGAGGAAATGGGGTAAGTCCTCTCCTCTCCTAGACATGCCAGTGATGAAATAAATATCCTCCTCAGTGGGCTGGAACCATTGACCGCCACCAACATGAAATGCCTGCCTCTAATGATCCCAACGTCAATGAGCTGACATAGAAATGCAGAGTGGCCCTTAAGGGATGTAGCCTCGTCATAGAACTTCAGGAGGCCAACAATACTCAAGAGATCTGTAGTTTGAGCAATAAGGGGGAGAGGGTACAAATCCCTCTCCCTCTCCCTAGCCTCTCACTGTACGACCATGGTATATTGCTCAAGCAGAGCACGCTCTTGTTGAGCAGCATGTCATTGCTCATGTAACTGTTTCACATATTTCATACAATTAAAATAATATTTACTAACATCAATAATAAAATTTTATGAAAAAAATAAATTGTTCCATCCGAAGCACTAGAATCATACAAGCGCACTGTAAATGGTGCTTTAATGTTATAATTGTACTGGTTACGGTGCGCTATAATGATCCTACCACACCAAATTTTTTATTTAGAATTATGTAAACGGTGCGTCAATAATATAACGCACCAGTATGATCAAAAAATTTAATTAAAGGTGCGCTAAAACCAAATTAGCGCACCGGTGCATTCAATTCATAGAACACACTGAACATATTTTTCGAAAATGTAATTCCGGTGCGTCCATTCCACGTAAGAGCACTGTCACCGATGTACTTATGTGGAATGGGTGCACCAGAAATAGAATTTTGTAAATAGTTTAATAAGTCATTTTCATTGTGTTCAGTTCAAGTAAGCGCAACGTTAATGGTGCGTTTACTTCAACCAACCGCACCGTTTATTAATAAACATTATTACAATTTAATTAACAGTGCACTAATTAAACTTAAGTGCTACGGTGCTCTTAAATTCCATTGGTGCACCATACAATTTATGTATTCTTTTATTACATAATGTTTACAGGTGCGCCATGGACACATCAAAGCATCGTTAATGGAGCGGTGACTGTCCATTGGCGCACCGAAAAATTTAGTTGTCTTTATTATTTATGTTTGATGGTGTGTCCGATGATTTAGAGGGCACCAGAATACCGATGCTCTAAATCATCAAACATACCGTTAAGAAATTGAATGTTTTTATTATATTTTTTCGGGAACCGATGCATTCCATCCATTTAGCTTGCACTGCTATGGTGCGGCCTGTAATAATTTATAGGGTGCACTGCATTCCGATGCGAGCCGAATGGATCGAACACACTATGCATAATTTTTCATTTTTCTTTTAAATACAAAAAAATAAAGCTTAATTTCAAAAATTAATCCGTTAAAAAATTAAATTATGAGGTAACAAAGAACTTACTTGCTAAATGGCCCTTTGGGGAGGCATCCTGGCAATGTATAGAAATTATGAAATTTTGACCACCATTTGTCAAAATTCAAACTAGTAGCAACAGCCAACGGGGATGAAGAACTTGTGTCCACGTGGACCATGGATGTCAGGGCATCCAAATGGGTGAGGTTTCGCACCGATGCAATTCGGCTCAAACACATTGTGAGGTGGTAAAATGATATTTACCTTGGGGTTTTGTTTTTTATTAAACCTTGTTCCAATGTGTTTTTAGGTAAAGCGCAGCGGTGCGGGAGGTCAAGGTAACACACCGAAAAATAGGGTTTTTTTTTTTTAAAATAACAGATTTTCATTTATTATTTTGCAACGATGGAAACCGGTGCATTTGAAAAACACCAACGCATCGGTGCATATATGACAGAGACACACCATTAGTTTAGGTTTTATACATTAGACGAGCACTGGTGCATTTTAGGGTAAAGTACACCGGTGCGGGAGGTCAATGTAACGCACCGAAAATAGTTTTTTTTTTTAAATGACAGATTTTCATTTATTATTTTGTAACGATGGAAACTGGTGCGTTTGAAAAATGCCAATGCACCGGTGCATATATTACAGAGATGCACCATTAGTTTACGTTTTATACATTAGATGAGCACCGGTGCGGTGCATTGTGTCTATTCATAAGACAAACACCGATACAATGTGTTTATTCATTAGACAAGCAATGGTGGGTTTAAGGTTTATGTGCGCACCGGTATAAGTTTTATTATTAAAAAATATAAATTGAAGAATGGTACATTTGTATGTATGAAACACACCGAGACGTTTATAGTATCACGTCCCTATGCGAGTGTTCTATATAAACGCACCGTTTAACTTTGATTAAAATAATATGATTTTTTTTAATTAAAATTTCTTTGACTTATATTTTTCTCTGTTCCGATACGGTGTACTATGTACCTGCACCAGTGGGTATATTATAGAGACGCACCGTCACACATGGTTTGTAAATGCAATTTAAAATAATTTCTGAAAGAAATTCTTTGTAGTAGAATTTGGTGTGTTTTCTCATTAAAAGCGCACCAGGGTGTTAAGGTTAAGGTGTGCACCGGTTAGATTTATTATTAAAAATATAAATTGAAAAAATGGGGCGTTTATTTGTATTAAAAGCACCGGGGAATTTAAAGTATTGCGTCCCGGTGCGAGTGTTCTGTATGAACACACCAATTACTGGTGATGAAAATAATACGATTTTTTAAATTAAATTTTATTTGACTTATGCATTTTTTTGTTGCGGTGCGGTATAATATGTTCCCGCATTGGTGCGTGTTATTATCAAACAATGCGCTTTTAATGGAAACACATCGATTAAAAATATCCGCTAAAACCTTCAGTCGGCCGCCTCAGCTATAAATGGATTTTCGACCTCTTTTTCAATGGGATTCTGCTATAGCCTCCACTACAGGGCATTTTCCTTTTTGTGGAAATTGTAGTTGATGTGCATTAATTGTTCCTTTTATGGTAGGTATACTGGTGGCATTAGTGAGATTTTTTCTTTAATTTCCGAAAAGAATCAAGTGTGTGAACAGATTCTCCGTTGCCACCATTATGGTTGCAAGGATTAGGTCCATTCATTGCACATTGGGAATGAAAGAAATATCGCACGTGGGAGTTAATTTTAAAATTGCATCGACCAGTTGGTCAGGACTCATTGTTGTCTCGACGCCGAAGTGTATTGAGTAAGCCAGAGTTGAAGCAGTAGCACAGAGTGATTTTAGCTAAGAAGAAACCAAGATGCAGGTTGATTTATCTGCAACATGTGAAGCACAAGGATTGATTGAAGAAGTTAACATGCAGGAGTATGCATGAGTTAGTGCAGAATAGCTAGAAGTGCCATCACCACACATTCCCGCGAATGTGTTGAAGAGGTTTAGGAAGTTAAACCACAATGTGAATCCATAAGCAACTAAGGGAAGCCATGATGCTAAATCCTCTGCATTTGGGTCTGCAACTCTTTTTCCTTGGTATGTACCAACACAAAGGATGGATGCGAGACCAGTTCGATTGCCCAAGAATGCCAAGTACTCATTGGTGACTATCCCTATCCCGAAAGGTGTTTTGGTGCAGGGGGACTTACTTCAAAATATCAACAAATTGTCATATGAAGACCATGGCATCGGAAAGTACCCAGATTTTCATTACAAATATGTGACATGAAGATAATGAACACGGATGAAGGTGCACCATTGGAGCTTGAGCCTATGGAGTGGGATTTGGGATTGAAGAGAGATGGCATTCTGTCGCTGATGCACCTACCACACTTTGGTAGGACAACTAAAGCCAATGCTTATGTGAAGCAGTTACTGCTCTGCTTTCATGGTGGATGTTTGTGGGTCAACACCAAGGTGTCAGTCAACACTAACATTATTGTGTGGATCATAGGGTTTCCTAAGGCCGAGGTAGACCTTGATCAATTTTCTGTAGGCAAAGAGAGAGATAGATAATTTTTTGCTAGGATGAAAGATAAGTATTAGTTGTCAAGGAACAAGAGAGGGTTCCACATCGCATCAATCAATGACCAATATATTTTCTTCGCTGCAAGGGCATTAGTGACAAAAGTGTTAAGGAAGGTTCGATCGAACCAAGTGATTGCGTCGGTCATCGCAGCAACAGATCAAAAATGCACATCATGCATACAAATGAATTGGGAAACGTTCCTCCTGAATGAGTTCCTAAATGACTACGTCGATGACCAGGATAATGGTACCCCTTTCACCTATTCCTGGTTATTAATTTTAATTTCATTTGTGGGTTGGTTGGAGTCAAAAGCCTATCAGGGCATGGAGCCAATTGGGCCCTGTTATGCTTCTTGGTATGCGAACTTATGGTAAATTGAGAAAAAGAGGAGGCATATAGAAAATAATGTTAGATTTTATTTTAAAAAAGAAGCACTACATTATTATGCTATACATATCCCACATATTAAAGAGAACACGGTGTTTAAGTTTCGGGACATTGCGGGGTTCAAAGTTGGGCCTCATCACATGTATATTCGGGAGAGGAGGGACCCACATCGGCTGTGGTTGATAACTGGGTTTAAATTGTTCGTAGAAGAAGTCAAAAGCTATTATCCAAGAATGGTCATTGGAATGGAAGGTCCTTGTTGAGGTCAAGAAGATTTCACCGGATCCGTTGCAGTAAGATCCGCGAAAGGAAGGTACATCTAGACAACAACAGAATACCATTCAAAACCAAAGTACCCAGAATACTGGAGCCATGGGTGATGAGGGAAATCCACCCTCGTCAAACAATGATGGGAAAGAATCGAGCGAGACACATACTGATCTGAGATTGGGAGCGAAACACAAAGTTGTGTCCTCTATACAAACGGGCTTGAAGAAGAAGAAAGCACGGAGGTCTAACATAGTTCAGGCCTTGATGGATGACGATATTAACATCCTATTTGACAGGATGACTGAAGTGGTAGAAGAGAACATGAATATAGATGAGGAAAAGACTTTGGAACTGTTTGGCAGAGTGACGGACCTGTTAGATACACTCTTCCAAGCGGTTAAAAAAATTAGCATATCATCTCCACAGTAGGAGGCTATGCCACGGGTCAAGGTTGCGCAGGAGGACAAGCACTGGGAGCAATTAGCTATATCCCATCCCATATATAGAGTGGTAAAATTGGTTCCATGGGAATTAAGTTTTGATGGAGCAAGAGTAAGTAAGAAAGTCCCTTAATTGGGCTATGCCGAGTTGAAGATGTCATCCTTTCCTATATTTATGCCGCATAGCCTTCAGGAAAACATTGCTCAGTATCTTAAAGCAAGGGAGGAGTCTATCTATGATATTATGAAAGGATACAGGAACCAAGCGAATGCCCTTAAGGAGTAGTCTCTCGAACTTCAAAAAGACAAGGATCAGTTGGGCCAAGAAAAGAAGAAGTGGTATGAGGCTCTTGTAGAAACCTGTCAAGCAATCCCAGAAGTTGAGGTTGTTGAGGAAATGGCACCTGAAGAGAAGTTACAATGATTGGGAGGATACATTACTCACTTCCAGAAAAAATGTGGAAGAATAAGAAGCAAAGTTAGTACCCAATACACCACCTAAAGTGATAGAGCAATGATAGGAAAAAGTGCAAGTGGCCATTCAGAGAATTTAAGAGTCTGAGGTGCAGTGTATGAAGATGTATGAAGAAGTGTCACAGACTTGGGTTTCTCTATTCGAGGATGCGGAACATCAAGACATAAATACCAAGATTGGGACTGCACAGAAAAAAATGACAAACCTATGGGGTATGCTAAAGACTCTATCTCCAATTGAAAGAATGAGGAAGGATGTAGAAAATAAGGTGCTATAGGAAGAAATCAACTAGCTAAGGGTTCAACAGCAGCAGCAGAAAGAAAGGGTTGAAGCACTTCAGATTGAAGCTGAATGTGTTTCTGAACTAATTGGAGGTCAGCATGCAGAGATTGAGAAGGAAGTCTCCCAGACTATCGAGCAAAGTAAGGATCATATTAATTTTGAGCTTGTCATTGAAGTAAGCCAGCAGAAATAAGTTGTTCAACATTCGGTTTAGGAGATGAGGAAAATATATGAAGAGTTTTTGTCGAAGTTGCAAGAACCACTCGAACAACCTTGAAGTGGCTCGAGACGAGCCACATGTGAGTGTTGGGGGTCTGTAGAGCCTAGGAAGTTTGGGTACGATTTTTGGTAAAATAGTTTTGGCATGGACAGAACCAAGCCAAAGTGGTTTGACGAAGCAGTCAACTGCGATGAAGCGACCGAGAAACCAGGAACATAGTCATTTTGAATATGTCAAAGGGTGAGGTTAAGTAGAGTTAGTTAGGGTTTTGTCTTCCTGCATTAATGAGTCAAGTAGTTATTTAGTGGTGTAGTGGGAGAAGTGCAGGCTGTGTGTGCCCTATAAATATGTAATGGGTTGGAAATTTTGGGACAGCTAGTGAAATAGTGAGTTGTTCGAGAAATTACTAGTTAATGTCTGTATTTAGTGAACTGCTTAATTTTGTATGTCGAAGTTGCTGAGTCGCATGATCTGTGGGTTGTGTGCACAGATCCATTGTAACAAGGGAAGAAAAGTATCTAATTCTTTAAAAACATGAAGTGCTTATTTTTGGTTGTGACCAATGAATAAAATAAACACTTCAGTGGTTTTCCCACCTTGGGTTTCCACGTTAAAATCATGGTGTTCATTGTGATGTGAATGTTATGTTGATTATTGTTTGCATAAATTAATGAATGAATATGCTTATAATGAAGTAATGTATGAATGCAAAGTATATGATATATTGTAAAAGTTATGGATAACTTATGTTGTCTGTCAAAGTACATGGCTCATAGAAGATCTTGATCTATCGGAATTATGGGTTATTTGTTGAATGATATGTATGTCGAATAATTCCCCTTCCTTGATGCAGAAACCTAGTTCCTGTAGTCCCCATAGGTACTTCGGGTGAGACTTCAATTTCTTTGAAGGTGTTTCCGAAAGGGCTAAGCCCATTTCAGGCCGGTATCTTGGGATATGTTGGTGTTATGTTGTGTGATTGAACCCTAGTCAAAGTAGAAGTGTACCAAAAACAGTCTCTGTCAATCCATATTTTTCTTTAACAATTGACCCCTTAGTCGGGACTATTGAACCACAAGAGGGTACCGAGTTCTCTTGCTACATATATCCCAATCCACTAGCACTCCTTCCCCATTTGCCAGTACAACCCAAGGAATGGGGATCCCTTCTTTGAGTTAACAGTACCTTGGGATTCCTTCTATGAGTTAACAGTCCCACGGGTTTGTTACCCCAATTCCCTTCTAGGGATCCATCACAGGTCATCTAGGAACTCTTTGTGTCGGGACTCCAGGGAACTCAACCATTCTCGATCTTGGTCCAAAAATATAGTGTGGGTGATGGTGATACAAGTTATGGTGGTACAGATTTGACACAGTTGATAGATCAATCGTGAAGGAATGATGGAAGAATGGGATAGTTCTCAATAATAATGTGCATGTTGAGAATTAGCCAAGTGGCATGAAGGATGATAGGAACTAGACAAATGGAATACATGGGGTTGGACAACCTTTTCCCATCAAATTCAAGCTTAGGATAATTGACCCAATTTTTTTGTTAATGAACTTTTATAAAGAGGGATTAATAAAAATTAATAAAAATGAATATTAAGGATAATGAATTAAATCCTAAGTCACTAGGGTCATCTTCCTTCTAACACCCCTCTTATTCTCCCTCTTGTGGAATGATAACCCCCTATCTCCTCTCCATCCCTTGTCTGCAGTAGTCATGGATTTTATATTAAAAAGTGAAAATGTACATATTTACATAATTTGATCATGTTGTATCATTCATATCCAACTTGTATCCATTTCATCAACATTTACATATTTACATACTGGGGTAAAAAATGGGGTTTTACAAGTTGTCAACAATTACTTTCCCTTCTAGTGAATTAACAAAAAGGCATGTGCATCTATAGTTTTCATTGGCACCAATATTGTGGAAGGCATCTAAAAAAGAAATTAAATACTCGTTAACTGAAATGGTCCCATTGTCTGAGACCTTTGGTAGATGCTCCTTAAACTTTAGGAGAGGGGTCGTTGTTGGGGCTCGATTCAAGGGTGAAGGCACATGACATGGGGTGGCATTAACTTCTTCCTCGAATTGAAACAATCCATATTTTGTGGATGATTTTCCTTGGATGTGTAGTTTCATTATCATGCCTAGTAGAAAAAATTACATCTAGGACTTCTAGGGCTATGCCCAATCCAAGTTCAAGTAGGAACTTGAAGAGATTGTTTGTTTCAAGACAACTGTATGGGTCATTTCAATAATAAAATGATCATTTTTCTGCCTCATTTCGTGATGTTAGGATTGTCATCTTTGCTCTAACAATTTTATATATTTTTAAATTTTATTCAAACCTCTCAT
Source organism: Larix kaempferi (assembly GCA_027924585.1). Lineage (NCBI taxonomy): Eukaryota > Viridiplantae > Streptophyta > Pinopsida > Pinales > Pinaceae > Larix > Larix kaempferi. The sequence continues at coordinate 6,832,684 of BSBM01000619.1, forward strand.
TTAAATCACCTTTGCTTTTTGTTCTATTTCCGCACTTTCGTAGATTTTATTTATTATTATTAGATATGCTTGGTAGTTATGTTTTTAAATTTTATTTAACATATATAGAAATAGATTTTGATCAAATAGCCTCATTTATTTGTCGTTCATGCTTATTTAGTAGTTATTTCTAATATGTATCTCTATTTTCATTGTTATGTGCGGAATTGAAAACACAAAAAAATCATAAATAACAAAATCCCTAAAAATTAAATATTTACAAAATCAAAATTTTGAAAAGAACTTCATGCTTAGACTTTGTTTTAAACCAAGCCTCTAAGTTTTTTTACCAGGGATATAAACTTAGGGTACCATTCCTGTCTCCTCCCACTTAGCCTTAAGGGAGGTCGAAGTGTCGATTTTGAAACATGTGACTGTTTCGACATCGACAAAAGGATGAAGTAGTGAATAAAATTCTTTGTGAAAAGTGACTAAGTTCAAGCAAAGGAGGAGGAAGGAACAGACCATTTCACTTCGACTTGGAAAGTGGTAAGTCTACCATTAGTATTTCAAGGTTTCATGATTTTCAAGCCAAATACCAAGGCAAGTGATCATTTTCAAGCCAAATATCACTTCTAATGGGACTTATGTTTACTCTTAGTACATCAACAAGAATACTAAGAAGATGCAACCTAGTGGACCATGTAAGCAAACAAAACATCAACGGGAGTCCAAGCAACGATGGGAGAAAAAGAAGGAGGGAGGAAAGAAGATGGAAGCTACTTCAAAACAAAACATGCACTACTACATTTTTGGCCTTTAGGGGGGGTTGTATTCCGCCCCCAAAAGTGACCTACGGGGGGTTGGCTTTGGGGGCGGTTTTGGCAAAACTGCCCCTAAAGGAACCCATGTTAAATTTTTTTCCCTTTAAGGGCAGTTTTTGACGAGATTGGAACTACCCCCAAAAGTGACTTTTGGGGGTAGTTTGTGACCCCCCTCGTAGAGGTCTACGGAGGTGGTTTTAAACCCCCCTTGTAGACCCCTTCATAGAGACCTACGGGGGCAGTTTTGAACCCCCTTCATAGAGACCTACGAGGGCGGTTGTGAACCCCCCTCATAATCCCCCTCATACAAACCTACAGGGGCGTTTTGGAATCGCCCTCATAGAGGACTATAGGGGAGGTTTCAAACCCCCCTCGTAGAGGCCTATAGGGGCAGTTGTGAACCCCCTTCGTATAGTCCTATAGGGGCGGTTTGGAACCCCCCTTGTAGAGTCCTATAGGGGAAGTTTAGAACCCCCCTTGTAGAGGCTTATAGGGGCGGTTTTGAACCCCCTCATAGAGACCTATAGAGGCAATTTAAAACCCCCCTTGTAGAGGCCTATAGGGGAGGTTTGGAACCCCCCTTGTAGATGCCTATAGGGGCGGTTTGGAACCCCCCTCGTAGAGGCCTACAAAGGCGGTTTGAAAACCCCCTCGTAGGTACCTACAAGGGTGGTTATAAACCCCCCTCGTAGGCACCTACAAGGGTGGTTCTAAACCCCCCTCTTTGTAACATACAAGGGAAATTGCGAACCCCCCTCGTAGTGACATATGAAGGTGGCTTAGAACCCCCCTCGTAGTGACATATGAAAGTGGCTTAGAACCCCCCTTGTAGAAACATACAAAGACGGTTTGAAATCCCCTCTATAGCCATAATAAATCATAATAAAATATATTTTATTAAAAATAACAATATTGCAATATCAATAGGGTACGGAGGAATCAAACCACCAACCTCCTGCTTGTAAGGCATGCGCTCTACCACTGAGCTAGGACCCTTTAATAATTAGGGAGATGAGAAATATTAACACCCATATTGCATTATTTTTAAGTCTAAGAAAATACAATAAGAATGTTTAAGAGATGATTGTAACTGAGCTTGAAGTAGAGGAAGAATATAATTTAGACACACCCACATCTATAAAAGAATGAGTAGTAGTTGTGAAACGGGGTACTTCTCACTCAAGATAGCCAATTGATATGGAGGCTTTAATTGGAGGCCCGAAATGGGCACATGAACTTGTTTCTTTGGACTCCAATAATGAGGCAATCGTTGTTTAGAAAGATAGTTTTCAACTAGTTCCCATGGCCTCTCCCCCAGGGGGGTGGATGATGGTAGGAAAGAGGAAAGGAAAAAAGGGAAGGACATAGGGGAATGTTTCTCACTAGTTCACGGCTTCTCCTTATTAGATGTTATTCTTATGATTTATCTAAGCATATGTTTATGTTAATACACTTATTACAAGAGTGTGTGCTCCTTAGCTTTGATGTATACCTTTAGGAGGAAAAGGCATCTCTCTAATCATCAAATCTTCTTGTAGCATCTCTTGTACATTATTAACATATGAGTAGCTAGCTTACAAAAAAATACTTAAATTATGTGGAATTTTGTGATCATTTGTTTCATATGGAAACTCTTCCATTTCATATGGCATCATAAAGTTGCCATCTCAAGTTTATAGTCATTTTCTAGATTTTCATATGAATGACAACTAGGAACTTGCACACAACTCAGGTTTATTTCAAGATAAAGGGGAACCTTCTTTTGGATGCACTGTGCAAATTAGAGTTAATTTTTCTAGTATCAAGGTACCTATAAAGGGGATCAAACAAAAAATATTGGAGCACTCTTTAATAGGGAAGAGAGGGGCCTGGAGAAATTTTGAAGGATTTAACTACCATGCTGCCATATGTAAAAATAAGGATGTTGGAGTTGAAATCATACTGTCGGGTTCTTGTTACTCCTTAAAATGCATCTCCTTTTTTAGAAGCAGTTTGGGAAGCAACGAAGTGCTAGCTTGTTATGATAGCATGTGTTTAGCACCTTTAACATGTTTCTTTGCCTCAATATAACTGAATTGGGTTGATCTGATAGCTTTCATGACAAGACTAAATCAGCCTTCAGTTAAGCATATATAGGGTACAATTCGTTGTCAAAATATACAAACTTTTTAAATGTAAAGCAGCAGATGAAAAGATGTATTTCCAGATCCATCCTGCAATGATGAGTAGACTTAAACTAGTGACAAGATACCAGGGAGTTAGGAAGCTGGAGAGTTTTCCAATAGGGGAATCAAATATTCACTCCAGATATCCTATTGTAGGCCAGAAATTGCAACATAGGACATCAGAGGCACAAGTTTGTGTTTTTTGTTTTACAAGTAAGCGTGGGTCATATTTATTTTCATTCCTCCCATCTACATTCTGATTCAGGGAGCTCATGGGATCAAGTGATATCTCCTTGCACATGAATTCACATCAGGGAAATAGAGGGAATTTCCATGGGATATGCATTTAGATTCTACATTTATTCTTCCCTATGAAAGCATGGACAATGTAGGAGTCAACATAATTGATCCAACTAAATTGGATTTTTCTCAATTGTTGAGTGTGATGATTTTGGTAACCCACGTTGAGTGTGTGGATTTTGAAGGCTTCATGAAATGCAATTTTTGCTTTAAATTTTACACAAGTGATCAATGCTAAATTATTATATTCTGAGATAGAAGACTTGAGCTATTAGCAACTCCTTATTTTGTTGTTTTCACGGGTCATGTCTCCATGATTGCCAGCATTTAATTATAGAAACTTTATTTAGTTAATGATTGCATCAAGACTTTACTCACTCTTATTCTATCAATGTTATCTGACCATCTCATAAGTTTATGAGTAATATGTCATGCAGTCATCTATATGAGTTCATGCTGTATTTATTCTCCTTAGATAAGAAAATTTCTCTTACCTCTATTCTCGTGATGCACAGTAATTAAGTGATTTGTTAGTCCTTTACCTTCGACACATTGGGACTAGATAGTATATTGGCCCCTTCTTGGTGATTGATGACTCAGTGGGGGGATCCTTTTGTTCATCCTCCTCTCATTTTTATTCTAGCTCTGATATGACTTGACGCCTGCCTTTTTTCTTGTTGAAATTTTGCATATATTATTTCAAATATCAAATGAGTACATCATGGAATATAAAATTACATCACAGGAACAACATGTGTATTGGGAAAATCCTGCCCTAAAAAGAGAAAAAGGAAAGCATCTAAGCCTGTGCACCAAGAGAGAGGGGCTTGAGTTCTATTACTAAGCTTTTGGGCTTTCATCTTTTTGTAGATGAGGGATAGGAGTTGCTTTTGCACTCCCATTAATTATTTACATTGGTTGTACTTCTCAAACCCCATTGACTTACTATTGTGGTCTTTTGTTGGACATTAATAAAATTATTTTATTTTATTCCCAACTTTTGTTCCTCCCAAAAGGCCTATTCCAAACTGAAAAAAAGCAATGCAGACATATGTATCACTAATAAGATAAATGCGTAGCCACTGAAGTCCTTATTGCCAAAAGTGAAATAAAATCAAGGTACACATCTACAAAGTTTGTCTAATAAGATGTGGTTGAATATGATCTTATAATGGTTGAATGTAGGGTGTTCATGTCAACTTACTGTATTTTCATGTAAACTTACTCTGTTTGTTATTCTATTATTTGAATGTTTGCTTGATATTTGCTATGTTTCTCTTAGGTGGAGGTTCTTACTGATTGCAACATTTTAGCAGCTGTTGGACAACGCATTACAAGTACACATGGAGTTTGTGCTACTTTATTTAATGCACTAGCAGAGGTATATCATGTAGTTTATAAAAAAAAGTAGCTTTATTAGTGTCTTTTTTGTTGATGTTTTCTTTATCTGTGGACATACATCAAGAAATACAATATAGTGGGTTGGGTTTCATATAAAATGAAGTTGAGCAGGCACATCGTGATGCTCAATTTTAACAAAAAAGTGCATTAGAGGATAGAAAATCATAAAACTTATATGTTCTTATTTTAATGCGTGTTATAATGTGTTCCTTATTTAGCTAGAAGTCCATTTATTTCATCTTGAGCATACAAAACAAATAAATCATTGCATATACATTTCTAGCTGAAACCATTGAAATTAGTATTTTTGCAGGCCAATATAAATGTTCAATCTATTGCTCAAGGTTGTTCCGATATAAAATATTACAGTGGTGGTGAAACTAGAGGACTCGATAAGGGATTTGAGGGATGTACACTCATGGTTTTATCTTTCAAAGACAACATTGGTTGTAGACATAATTGGACAAAGTTTGATTGGAAGAACTCCTCTAGACCAACTTAGGGACCAGGTATCCTTTGAAGTTTTTCCTTTTTCCCTTTCCTTTTGTTGGGGAAGGATTAGATCATATTGCATATAGAGCATCCTTGGATACTGTAGGATCCTATAGTTATACCACAGAGTGCACTTACTTCATTTATTGGAATAAAACTGTTTATGCAACAAGTCTTTTGTTTATTCCTTTCAACATGATGAAACAATCACAGTCAATATTCCATACTTGGACTATAATAGTACAACCATAAAAAAACATTTCTACTGGTTCATATTCTCTTTGGCATTTGTGATAGCTAAATATCAATGAATCTATCACTAGCACATTTTTTAGTAGATATCACAAATATGGTATGCTGTCACTACCATTGCAGCCATGTTGTAGTAGAGGAACTACAAATAATAATAAAACATAGAATTTGGAAAAGAATACATTCCAAGCTGCACTTACTTCCATCAACCCGTTTACTTACATATACAACAGGTCTCTGAAATGAAATGGTGGCATCGACTAATCAGATCGTCTCCTAAGAAACATCTTTTGATCCTTCCAAGTTGCAATGGTATGTGTCTCAAGATCTTCCTATGAAATAAATGATCCACAATTCCAAGCTGCAACACAGAGAGGTACAAGATATTGACACAAAATATTAAGATCATATCAATCCTTATAATAGTTATGTAGTGAAGGCAAGCAAAAAAATGTGACCTATATTCACAAGTTTGACAGTTAATATCAACATAGCTCTTGAAACAACTAATTTCTGTTCATTTGAATGTATTAAACTAAAAACTATAAAGTTTAAACTGATGGAAATCAACCTGAGAGAGTGAATGAGCTCAGGAAATATGGAGTTTAGCCACAGTTTAGCTCATATAAAAAATTGTCCCATACTATCTGAAGCATGCAACCATATTATATTCTTTGAATATTAAAGGTAAGAGTAAAAATTCAGAAGTTATCAACTTCTATACCAATCAACAAATGTCTTGTTTCGATTTCTCCAGTCATTTGATGTCTATAACAACTACTTATGCAGTAAATCCTATCATTCACACATGATATCCTCTAAATATGTATGAGATGACTGCAAGTTTGCTCAATCATGACCACAATACTACTACAAGGGAAGACCACTAAAAAATTCAAATATAGAGGAAGTCATCTAATCTCAGGTAATCTCAAATTTATATCTATCAATTTTATCATTATGAGAAAAGACCCATTATAATAAAAAGATAAATTACCCTATTAAGATCCACTTGGACATACGTTAATCCCATTTGATGACGAAGAGAAACCAACTCTGGGAGGTCAAACACCTTCCCTTGCACACTCACATACAAGGGATTACACCTGCTAGGCTGTGGCTTAGTTGTTGGGACAAGGAATTGCCATGCAAACAACCTAGGTTCAAAATCACTACAAACAACCCAAGCAAAAAATCATTGAATGCTATTTGCTTCCAAAATATTTTTTTTGTTGGACATGACAATTTGAACTTCTAGATAGCATGTGGATCTAATAAATGTATGACAAATTTAATTCACTCCAGCATCCTAAAATTATGTCAAGTTTGGGAAGCACCTAAAAGTATTAATTCGACACATTTCTCAATTTCAAAATAATGGTGAATACTCAAAAACTGATTCAATTAGACATAAAGAAGCAACATTCTAACTCACTTTAAAAGCTTATGAGATTTTTTCCTTCATAATAGGATAGTTTTCAATGAGCATAACTAATAAATGAAGACTACCAACAAAAAAAATCATAAAATGTGTAAAAATTATGATTTAAAAATGAAAGATTATTTGGTACAGTTGGGGCTTTCCTAGTGCAACAGAGCTGGAGATGTCATCCATTAGTCCTTTTGGTGCAATATTTTACAAAAACTCGAACATAATTTATATTTTCCTTCCCATTAATATTTTATAGTCCCATGTCATTAGAAATTCCTCAACAATGTCATCCTTTTTGAAAAACTATATAAACAAAGGGTGTTGACCAAATGTTCTTAGTGCTAGATTTCTAAACAACAACCCAATTTTACTATAAGCATAGATCCATCTTAAACCCGAATCTATTAAGTACTAAGAGGGATCCAATTTCTTGAGTTGTAAATTTTTTTTATCTTAGTTTATTTTACATGTTAAGAAAAAAATTACACCTCAAGATATTTGATATCTTGGTGCTTGATATACTGAGCTATAGAGCACCTCGCTACTCTCAATGAAAATAGATGATTCCCTTTATCATGGAATTCTCATGTTGATAATCATCGTGATCTGGACTTTTCTATATATGATTACAATATATTTCCTTTTCCTCTCAACTCTCCTCACGGATTTCACCATTTATGCTTTTTGTATGAATTTCCTATTGAGTTTCCAACATGATTGTAACTACATTGTATCATAACACACACAAAGAGTTTACTTGCACAGAAAATTGGAAAGGAAATTAAAATATCATCATAATTAATAAGGACTGAATAAATGAGAAAATAGTTTCTTGCACCTCATAATTGATGGTACACAAAAATTTAAAAATTGAGTAAAAAATATAATTTAAAATGAAAGCCTGTATGGTACACTCAGGGTTATTCCTAGCACAACAGAGCTAGAGATCTCATCCATTTAGTCCTTCTTTTAGTGCAATATTTAACAAAAACTCGGAACATAATTTATATTTTCCTTCCATTGATATTTTTTAATCGCATGCTATTTGAAATTCCTCAACTACGTCAAGATTTATGGAAAATGTACAAACACAAGAAGATTAGATCAAATATGCTTAGTGCTATATTTCTGGACAACAACCCCTAGATTTCAGGAGAGCAGTGTTTTCTCACCCCTATGCTCCCCAGGATCGTGCATCTGGATCCCTTCAAGGCACCAGAGGACTCTAACAACAAGCTGGTACCACAATCGCCTCTGTTACACCCAAAATCTACTCATCATAAGATTCAGTGTATACACCCTTGAAGATACCTGGACTAAGTAATCATCCTGGGAGGATTTGTACCCAATTGTGCTAAGTTTTGAAGGGTCTTCGCAGGCTGCACACTAGCAACATGCGACGTTGCACCTTGCCCCATTACAGGGTGCGACAAAGTCAGTTAGATGGAAAAAATAGCTTCTTCGAGGTCCATCTCGAAGCTTGCTGACTTGGGACCCTATCCCTAACCTCTTGGAAGAGATGGCACTCAATTCGTAAACCTTTGGAGAGATCCCTTAAGCATATCCTACCATATCTCAACCTATTCTATCCATACCTTGTCCACTTAGTCCTATATAAATTAATCTCACTCCCATCCCAAAGGGAAGAAGGCTATGGTATCGACATGCTGGTGAAATCACTCTTAGAACATGTCCACTCAGCTATTGGAGAACTCATACTTCCTTGGAAGGATATGGCAATTGGCTTCGTCGGAGAAGGGCTACAGTGTTAAGCCTTGGTTGTAGCTCTATATATCTATTATGTACTCCTCTTTTTGCAGTATTACAAATGCTTTCCACCAATATTGTTCATGTGTGCAATGATATTGAGTAGTTTACCTGCTTAACTGGTTACTTAGATCTCTTATTGTATAGATGTCTTTTACTGGTTTCTCTTGTTTCTTGTCTTGACAGGTCTTGCAGCTTGGATTTGACAACCGTGAGACGTGGAGCAGCATTCAGGAGAAAGGATTGCAAAGTCAAAGGTAAGGCATCTAGTACTCGATCCTTAAGTAGATCTAGGAAATATATTAGTAGCTTGTTCTATTTGTTCTAGAATCACTTTGAGCTAGGGAGATCCGGCTTGCATCCGCTCGAGTGGATTGTCCGATAACAAATCTGGAAACCATACTGGGGAGTATAGAATTTGGTCAGTAGTTGTCAATCTGAGAGTCATTTTCAGTCGATTGCTTGACACAAGCCTTTTTATTCTTTCCATTTACTTCTTGAAGTTGGTTTCACTACCAGATATTCATATTGAAGACTCTGATCTGCTTCCTCTGAGTTTATATAACTCATTCCCAAACCATTCCATGGTTCATTACTGGGAGATCTGATTCATTTTTGAATTTAGACTTCGCTTGTTGCACCTGGGCAGTGGGAACATAGCGACACTGTGTCATTTTTTGGTCTCTATTCTTTACCTTTTAGTTACCCGTCGCATTCCTTGCATTAGTAAACTGCGAAATCGTCGCACTTCTCATGTAAGCAAATTGCGACGTCGCACTTTGTACAAGCACAGAGTGCATCAATTTGTTAAAATTTGGCATGCAGGCATCTCATTTCCATTTGACAGTCTGGAATTTGGTTTGCTGTATGAACTCCCTTTGTGCTGCAAGATCCAACCAGAGATCCTGTTTTGATTTGTGTTTTGAGTGTTTGGTTTTGTTTGGATTGATTTTGGGTTCCGTTTTGGACAAGTTTGAAGATCGGTAGTGGTGGATACTCTTGTCTCCTCCACCTTCATCTGCTCACCCTTGCATTCCCTTCCTTCCATCCCTGATCTAATTATTACATTAGATCAACTTCCAGACCTTGTTTTCATTTTGTTTGAGCTTTGCTTGCTTGGATTGCTTGCTACTGCTTGATTTTGAGTTAAGTGTGTCCTTCAGCTTGATCGAGTGCTTGTCTTTTCTCGAGTTTTCTAAGTGTACTGAGTGCTGCAAGTAGTGTTTTCTTTTTAGTCATTTAGATTTGAAAGCTCAATTGATATCGAGTTTATTCTTTGGTGCATACATTGAAAAGTTAAAAAGTGCTTCTTTCACATCATTTCTTGAGCATTATTGAAGAAAATTGTTGTGCATTGGAACGTTTTCATTTGTGTTTTGGAAAAGTTGAATGAGTGTATGATCTATTGTGTTTTTCTCGAATTATGAATCGCTCATTTTCTTGAAAGACTCAAAGTACGCTTCGATTTTTGCAAAATTGATTCCATGCTAAGGAAAGATAGATGCATTTTTAATTTCTATTGCTTTTAGACCATTGCAAGTGAAATTGAAAAACTTGCATATTCCATTTTAGAATCCTCTCTTTTCATTACCTAGTGTCATTTTGATTTGAAAAGAAAAAGAAAAGGAAAAATGTTTTGATTTGGATAGTAGTGTTGTGATTTTTTGTGTTTCGTCGAAAAAGGAAAAGAATACATTCATAGTCAAGTTTTGTTTGAATTGGGATTGTATTGCATTGAGTTTGTTTTGGAAATACTATTGGAAAAAGTTTTCTCCTTCCCATAGCTAGAATTCATTGAAAGAAAAGAATATTTCGTGCATGTAGCCAGGGCTTGCATTATGCTTCCAATTATGTACTCACCTCATGCATTCACCTAACCGTCCAAGATAAAATTAACGGTAGAAATAGGTAAAATTTTTAGCAACTTGTGTGTAAGTTAGAGACATGTTCCGGCGTCGTTAAGCGTGGTAGCTGTCGTTATTTTTCAGCACTGTATCTCGGGGGTATTGTAGTCTTCCACGTACTTATCGGTATATCGAGCTACTTCACGTACCCACCAAGTACCATAATCCATACTTGGCGTATATTGAAGGGTGTATCACATACTCAGTAGTATATCGGAAGGTCTCTTGCCGAACGGTTGTGCATTAGACAACACCACTACGGATTTGAGCTCCCACGTACCTTGCGTATATCGGCAGACACCACTAGGATTCCTGAAACCAACTGAGTTAACCATTTGGACGTCTTGGCAAAGAAATACACTGAGAACAACACTCGGGGAGATTAGCATGCACGTACTTTATAGGTAATCGAGTATGTAGGAAAGGGTACGGTCCCAATCCTCCTTGTCGTGTCATATTGTTGGACCCTGCAGTATATCACAGTTTGCGATGCCTTGATAATCCCGTGAGGTTCCAGACTTTTGAATCCACTCTGTCACATAAGTTTGCTTGTTGCCTTAGTTTGAGTAGTATTTTATGGACTGCTTTTCTTTTAGCATACCCTTAGGAAAAACGTTGTTTCATCCATCCTGGCTGATCATCCTAACGCGCTGGTGGATTTTCCCTGGAGAAGATCTCGTAGGTTCTTAAACTTATCACCCGAATATCCCCTTAATCTGGAGGTTATTTCGAGGGTAAGAATGGATCAACGTAACACGATCGTAGTTACTGAAGTGGAAAACCCCACTCTGAATGTTGGAGGAATTTTGTTTCCATAAACCCCTTTGGATTCACCTTCCTCTCATCCCCCGCAGGATGAAGGAGCACAAACCCCCGCTTCACAAGACCTTTCTCCCGTCATCCCAGGAGAACCTGGATCGCTGGAATGGATAAACTGGCCCCAGGATGACCCTACATCAACTGTTGGTCCTTCACTAGCTTACTGGACATCTTCTACAGACCACCCAGTGGTTCATTTTTCCATCTTATCCCCACCCAGTGGGACTACTCCGGACGTCACTTTAGCCTATTTTCGTGGCCAATTATCTCACTTTTGTTCCATTGCTGAAGAGTTTCGGCAGTTAAGTCTCCAACGATGGGTTCAAGACCCATCATTACCCTCTTACCAACCCATCCTAGATCGTCCGATATCTTTTGGATCATTGAAATAATCTTCCCACCACGAGACCACTAATAAGACTGGTCAACCCTCACAAGAGTCCAGCCCTGCACCTCAAGTGAACCAACCAGTGGAAGGACAATAGTCCAACACACTCGTCACTACCACAGTTACTTTACTAGTTCCTCCCCCACCTCAAAATTCAAGGGGAGGGTATTCCATTCCCTTGGATTATCTTATTGGTAATGTTATTACTACGGTAGCTAGTCAACAACCTACGTTGGTTCAACCTTTGAATAGTGGTCAACTTGTTGTGGCTGGGGGGAAACCCTCATTTCCTAACCAGAACATAGGTGGTGGAATCCCCAACGGACCTTCCATTGGACCATCCACCATGGGATTATCTCGTGTTGGGGGGGCGTCCAATGTAACTCAACCCTCATGGATTCAAGCGTATCCAGGTTTTGTTAACCTTGCACCGGGCCAATCTAATCCCGAAAACGTACCATACAGGATACCTTATCCCGGGAATCCATACACTCTATGGGGGAAACAACCTGTGTTGCAACACGGAACCCAATCGACTATTCCTCAAGTACCACCACCCCCGATCGACCCTCCCCCACCTCCTGCTGGAGGTGGCGGGCTCCCACCTAACCTTGGTGGAGGTCCACCTCATTTTACCAACAATATCCCTCACCCTTCCGGTGGTGGCGGGAATGGTCTACCACCCCCTCCCGGCGGAGGCGGTGGGAGACCACCCTATCATGGTGGAGGAGGACATTTCCCTTCGGGTAGCGGAGGTGTTCCACCACCCCCACCAGGCGGAGGTGGTGGAGGACCTAATTACTATGGTGGTGGTGGAGACCCTCATCCTTCCGGCGGCAGAGGTGGTGGGGGCCCCCATCCTTCTGGTGACGGAAGTGGTCCACCACCCCCTCGAGGCGAAGGTGGTGGTGGGCCACCTTATTGTTAAGCTTAAACCAAATAGACTAGCAAGATCACTGAAAGAAACATAATCACAAGATAGACACAAAATTTACATTGGGAAACCTTCATGGGGTAGAAAACCCAGTAAAGCTTTCCTCAATAAGATGATCAACCAAAATACAAGATATGCTCCAAGACTTGTCCTTCTTCTCTACCTCACATGCAGACCTCCCAGACATAAGTGCACTACTTTCTAAGTTGTGGAAGTGTGTCAAATGAGGAGCTCTCCTCCTCTATTTATACTAGTTCCCGACTGACCAAAAATCCCTAATGGGGCCGACCTCTTCTAGAGAAGTCTAATAACCCCTAAAATATAAACCCAAGGCTGACCCCCACATGGTGGGTCTAATAACCCTAGTTCCCACAAACCATTGGAGGAATAAACAACTCCGGATACATAATAGAATCACCTCGGAGGAATGAAACATCTTCGGAATAATAATGTACAAATATAATATTCTTAGAAGTTACAATATTCAACACTCCCCCTTAATGAGAAGGATATTATAACCACGTCTACAGGAGCAAGGAGTCATCGACTACATCACACATGATACATCTGTATATCATCGGAAGCTTTCTTCATTACATTATCATTAGTAACTCAACCAGTTATTGGAACATCAACATCATTGTTGCGATCATCAGCATCATCATCACACGATCATCAGCATCGTCATCACACGATCATCACCATCGTCATCACACGATCATCAGCATCATCATCACACGATCATCAGCATCGTCATCACATGATCATCAACATCGTCATCACACGATCATCAGCATCGTCATTACACGATCATTAGCATCGTCATCACATGATCATCAGCAGGATGCTCAATCTTGATCTCTTTAGGACCTAGGTCCATGGATGATACAATCCAAATCACGTATCTTTTGAACCAAGGTCCAGGGATGATACAGTCCTATCAACTCTAGTGATCCTTCCTTTCGGAATTATGGGATCCATCATAATCATGTTTAAGACTATCCTTCCTTTCGGAATTACGGGATTTACGGTCTAAGGATGATTAATCCCACTCACTCTCTTTTAAGACAATCCTTCCTTTTGGAATTACAGGATTTACGGTCTAAGGATGATTAGTCCCACTCAATCTCTTTTAAGACAATCCTTCCTTTTGGAATTATGGAATTTACGGTCTAAGGATGATTAGTCCCACTCAATCTCTTTTAAGACAATCCTTCCTTTCATAATTATGGGATTTACGGTCTAAGGATGATTAGTCCCACTCAATCTCTTTTAAGACAATCCTTCCTTTCGGAATTATGGGATTTACGATCTAAGGATGATTAATCCCACTCAATCTCTTTTAAGACAATCCTTCCTTTTGGAATTACGGGATTTACGGTCTAAGGATGATTAGTCCCACATGTCCACTAAGGACTTCATTCTCAGAGACCATACGTCTACGGATCAATTCAAGGGACCGAAGTCTGGGGACGATACAATCCCCACCTGGCCAATAAGGAATTCATTTTCGGAGACCATACATCTACGGATCAATTCAAGGGACCGAAGTCTGGGGACGATACAATCCCCACCTATCCAATAAGGACTTCATTTTCAGAGACCATATGTCTACGGATCAATTCAAGGGATCGAAGTCCGGGGACAATACAATCCCCACCTGTCCAATAAGGACTTCATTTTCAGAGACCATACGTCTACGAATCAATTCAAGGGACCGAAGTTCGGGGACGATACAATCCCCACCTGTATCCTCATCAATACAGACAGCATTAGTACATCACTAGTACAAGTACATACAAGTATCCTCATCAATACATGTCTACATGTTATCAAACCATGTATCCTCAACAATACATCAATATAAAACATGTATCCTCATCAATACATCAGAAATATAGAAACATGTATTCTCATCAATACATCAATATAAAAATATGCATCCTCATCAATACATCAATATAAAACATGTATCCTCATCAATACATCAAAAACAAGTAATATAAGTATTCTAAGTATAAGAGTCCTAAATCTAAGCACATATAAATATCTAGGTTTAATAAACAGGTATCCTTATCATCGACCTTAGTTGTCGATGAGGGAAATTTCATCATCAGTGATTATATCACTCCCTCTTTCGAGGAGGGTCCTTTTGAACTACACTAAGCTTGTCTCGAAAATATTCAAATTTTACTTGAGACAGAGGTTTGGTTAATATGTCAGCAATTTGTTCCTTGGTACTCACATACTCGAGTTTAATAGCTCCCCTTTTTCACCATATCTCGTATGTAGAAATATCGGATATCTATGTGTTTTGACTTATCATGGAACACTAGATTTTATGTCATCTTGATACAGCTTTGATTGTCACACATGATCATAGTGGGATCCAATTCTAAGTCAAACACTCCAGATAATAGCTTCCGAAGCCACACTGCTTCACAATTGGCAGAGCAGGCAACTATATATTCTGCTTCAGCAGTACTGAGAGCCACACTAGATTGTTTCTTGCTGAACCATGAGATCATGGCAGATCCAAGACCATAACATCCACCTGATGTACTCTTTCTGTCTGAGACACTTCCTGCCCAATCAGAATCTAAATAACCATGTAATCTGAGTTCATGGTTTCCAAGATAATATAGACCAAAATCAAATGTACCATTTAGGTACCTCATTACATGCTTTGCAGCTATTAAGTGAACCTTTCTAGGTTATACTAGATACTGACTCAAGGTATTTACAGCAAAGCATATATCTGGCCTAGTATTTGTTAAATACATGAATGACCCAATGATTTGTCTATATAGAGTTATGTCCACTAATTCTGATGAGTCATTAACTAATAACTTCAAGTTGGATTCCATGGGAGTGGCCATGGCTTTACACTCCAACATATCAAATCTTTTTAAAATCTCCACAACATACTTACCTTGATTTAGAAATATTCCTTTTGGTTCTTTCCATACTTCTAGACCTAAGAAGTAGTGCATTAATCCGAGATCTTTCATCTCGAATTCTGAAGAAAGCTTCTTCTTGCATTCAACAATTTGTTTCTCATTTCCGGTTAGAAATAGATCATCTACATATAACAACAGTATAACGGGTTCATCATCCATCACCTTGAGATAAATATTGGGGTCAGCTTTACTCTTGGTAGAGCCCATGCTTGTTAAGAAACTGTCAATCCTTCCGTACCAAGCTCTGGGAGCTTGCTTCAATCCATATAATGCCTTCTTCAGTTTGCATACATGAGTTCTCCCGTCTTTAACCTCAAATCCTTATGGTTGTTCTATGTACACTTCTTCTTCAATGACACCATTCAGGAAGGTTGTTTTAACATCCATCTGGTGTAGTTTCCACTTCATCATAGATGCAAGTGCCATGATAGTTCTTATTGATGTGTACCTAGCAACTGGTGCAAATGTTTCTTCATAGTCTATTCCCTCTTTTTGAGAGAATCCTCTGGCTACAAATCTTGCCTTATATTTTTTCAATGCTACCATCTGTAGCATGTTTTATCTTGAATATCCATTTGGAAGAAACCACACTTTTATCCTTTGGTTTGGGAACTATATCCCAAACATCATTTTTCATTATTGACTGGTACTCTTCTGTCATAGCTTCTACCCATTCTTTCTTCTGAGCTGCCTCCTCATAGCTAGTGGGTTGTTGATTCACAATATCACATATCAGGGCCACATAATTGGATACTAACTTGGGTTTCTTCCTTTCTCTAGTGGAACCTTCAGGAGCTCCATATTTTTCAGCTCCTTGAATAATGTCTGTAGCCCAAGCTGGCCTTCTTTTTCTAGATAGATTTGCAATGGGGGGTTCTTAAGGTTCTATCATGTCATGGTCTTCTGGTGCATCATTTTCAGGGATGGGAACAGCTTCTTTGACTTTAGGAGGTGTATCTTCTTCAAGTTGGCACTTCCTAGATTTCTTGATAGCTGCTTCTTCATCAAATGTTACATCTCTACTTATCTCCATATGATGAAAACTAGGTATGTAAATTCTGAAAGCTTTGGATGTTTCACAATATCCAACAAATATTCCTTTCTTACTAGAGGGATCTAACTTGGTTATCTTTTCTTTTGGAATGTGAATATACACAGGACATCCAAATATTTTGAGGTGACTTACCTTAGGCTTCTTTCCTGTGAACACTTCTTCTGGAGTCTTAAATTCAAGAGCACTATGAGAAAGTCTATTTTGTACATAGACAACTGTCCTGGCTACTGTTAAATTTTCAGAATTTACTTCAATCTGATCTAGGATATTAACTGAGAGAACAACATGTACAACAAATCTATAGCATATCAATCATGGACATAATAATGCAAGCACACAAGAGACACGGAGTTTACTTGGGGAAAACCATAAAGGTGAAAAACCCCAATAACTTCCTCAGAGATAGATAGAGCAATGATACAACCAAAATACAAGAGATAGTCTTCTCCTAGCAGTAGAGCCTCCTCCTCCACAAGTGCGCCACTCTCCCAAATGTGAGTGAGAGAATAGAATGTGTGAAATGAGAGAGACACACTCTCTATTTATACACTAACTTGACTTGACCTTTACTCAACTAGATCGGTCTCAACTTAACCACTTAACATAATGCTGATTGGGCCGACCCCCACTAGGGTGGTATAATAACCCTTTGACCCACATGACTTATACAAGGCCGACCCCAACAAGGTGGTCTAATAACCCATCAAGTATAAGTTACGACACTTACAATATAAATGACAACACTTATGTATAGAGGAATAATAAAATCTCTATAGGATTACAACCACTTCCGTATAGAGGAATAATAACATCTCTATAGGAATACAATATACATATATGTGAAATACATTCCGAAGTTACATATACATCAACACTCCCTCTTAACTAGGAAGGTATTTCTCGACACAGGTCTTCTAGCATAAGTATTCTTCTCTGGATCATCGTCACTGGATAATCATCATCGAGTCATCATCATTGTCACTGCTGCTACTATCTCAATCAATCTCTGAATCTACTTGTCATAGAAAGTTCTACAGAGCTAGTCCTTTTTCATACTGGATGTAGGCCCACCACCTGCAGGTCTTCATCATCTGTGTGAATAGTGTGATAGAGGTGGCCTCTTAGGACTAATTTTATGTGAGGATGCAATACCGGAAAGAGTATCCCAAGAACATTTATGTGCCTAAGCACGACCGACAAGATCTCCCAGGACTGATTACATGCATCTCCTCCACAATACCTTTAAAGAGAATCCCAGGAACATTTATGTGTCGCAGCATGACCGGCAAGATCTCTAAAGAGCATCTCAGGACTTATTACAAGCACACTGCTCAACCTCTCGGATCTCCAGGACTTATTACATGTGGATAGACAAAAACTTTAAAGAGCATCCCAGGAACATTTATGTGCCACAACACGACTGGCAAGATCTCTAAAGAGCATCCCAGGACTAATTACGAGCACATAGCTCAACCTCTCAGATCTCTAGGACTGATTACATGTCTTCGTAGTAATACCTCATCCCAGGACTGATTATGAGCACACAACTCAACCTATCGGATATCTGAGGACTGATTACATACTACATAGCAATACCGGAAAGAGTACCCTGGGAACATTTATGTGCCGCAGTAGGACTGGCAAGATCTCCCAGGACTGATTACATGTTATTTGCACAACCTACCACATATCATCTTTGACCTCCAAGTATCAACCTGATACTCATGATCCAACGGATCATCATCGCACAAGGAATCATCCTGATGCCCATGATCATCCTAATCATCATCACTGCAACATCCTGCTGCATGTCATCTGGAGCAACATCCTGAAGCTCGTCATCCATGATCATCCTGATCATACAATGCATCTACCTGATGCATACCAAGTATCTACCTGAGACATATCATCATACATGATCCACCTGATCATACAGTGTGTCCACCTGATACAAATACAAATACATGATACATAATCACCATACATGATCCACCTGATCATACAATGTATCCACCTGATACATATACAGATACATGGTCCAAGCATCCAACATGATGCATATACAAAAATACATACAAGTGATCCAACTGATCATATCCAGCATCCAACATGATGCATACATACATATACATATAAATGATCCAACTGATCATATCCAGCATCCAACATGATGCATATACAGAGCAGTAATTGGAGCATCGTCCTGATGCTCATCATCCAACGCTTATACCCACAGCCATGTGAAGGATCCTCCTTCCAACATGCTTGGAATGGCTTCTGAAAATGTGTCCATCACTTCTTCCTCGAAGTGTCATCAATCTGAAGAACACCAAGCCTCTCCCTGAAGTACTCGAACTTCACCCTAGCTATTGGCTTCATCAGCACATCTGCAATCTGCTCGTCCGTCACAATGTACAGGAGCTTCACATCTCCTCTCTGCACCATATGCCTAATATAGTGATATTTGATCTCTATGTGTTTCGACCTGTCATGAAACACTGGGTTCTCAGACAGCTTCACATAACTCTGGTTATCACAAAAGATAGTAGTAGCATCAAACGGGAGATCAAATAACTCAGACAGTAGCTTTTGTAGCCATACTGCCTCACAACTAGCTAATCAAGCTGCAACATACTCTGCCTCAGTTGTACTTAGTGCTATGCAGGACTGCTTCCTGCCAAAACCAAGAGATCACACCTGATCCCATAATGAAGCAGCATCCAAATGTGCTCTTCCTATCTGCAGCACTGCCAACCCAATCTGAATCAACACAACCCTACAGGTTAAACTTTTGATTCGCTTCATACTTGAGCCCATAATCCACTGTACCCTTCAGGTACCTTAGAACATGCTTTACAGCAACCAGGTGAACACTCCTCGGATCCGTCAGGAACTGGCTCAATGTGTTCACTGCAAAGCAAATATCTGGTCTCGTGTTCATCAGGTACATAGAGGACCCAATCATCTGACGATACATTTTGACATCAACCAGATTAGATGAAGCATCACACAGAAGCTTCAGGTTCGATGCCATATATGTGGCCATAGCCTTGCAGTCCATCATCCCGAACCTATTCAAGATCTCTACTGCATACTCCCCTTGTCCAAGGAAGATTCCATCTGCACTCTGCCACACCTCCATGCCAAAAACAAATAGTGCATCATCCCCAATTTCTTCATCTGGAACTCGGCAGCAAGCTTCCGCTGCATGTCGGAAATCAATCTATCCTCACCTGTTACAAACAGGTCATCCATATACAAAAGTAGTATCAATGGATTGCCTTCCTTAACCTTGTAGTAAAGGTTGGAATACGCTTTACTCTTGGTAAAGCCCAAACTGGATAGAAAGCTGTCTATCCTACCATACCAAGTTCTGCACATATATGACTCCCTGTCATGTGTCTTAGAACCAAGTGGCTGCTCCATATACACTTCTTCTTCAACTACACCATTCAAGAAAGCTGTCTTGAAATCCATCTGGTGTATCTTCCACTTCATTACTGCAGCCAGATCAAGTACTAATTTAATGGAAGTGTATCTGGCTACAGGAGCAAAAGTCTCTATGCTACCACCTGTAGCATGCTTGATCTTGTAGATCCTCTTGGAAGTCACTACAGACTCCCCTTCAAGTCTTAGGACTGCATCCCAAACATCTTCATGATCGACTGGTACTCCTCGATCATGGCATTCTTCCTAGATCCTGGGAACTTCAATGTATTCAATATTTTCAATAGATAACTTTGTTGCTGAACAAATGTTGTAGTCCTTCTTTTGTAGGTGATGGTATACGATCTTTCCTACACAACAATTTAAATTGCATGATTAGAAAACATCTTATAGTTTTCAGAACAAATTCTTACACATAAAGAAATATGTCATACAGTCATGCAATTATCTTAGCCAATGCTTCAATATAACATTTATCCATATCCTGTAACTTTGTAGATGCCTTCCAATCTCTACCAGAACATTGTTAAGAGTTTGCACTACTCCCAACATGTCAGCAAAGAGGTTTCATTCTATATAAGTAGCAATGGAATGTTGCATAGCGCCATAGGCCACTTACCCATCACATGCATATTAGTAGTATACTGTTCATTTATGCAATCATTCTAATATGCATAATACACAACCTAAGTCTAGGAACATAAACATATACATTATTGAATAACATTATTTAAACAAACAAATATGTGGGAAATGATAATTCAAATACTTATCTTTGTTTGGTTGTTGGGTTGACTCCCTCTCAGTCTTTGCTTCTTTTCTGCAACTCCATTTTGATGTGGATTGTGAGAAGTGGTCAACTCCCTCTGAATATCTGCATCCTTGCAGAAACTACTGAAGTGTCCTCCCTCCTGATCTTTGCTTCCTGGATTACCTATCCTTGAACTTATATCCATCCTTAATCACTATGCATGCTTGTTAGTATCATCATTGTGTTATCGTTGAGGTATCATACATTCATTAGTATATTCTTAATACTATCAAAACACAATAATCTTAAGCATGTATAGTCATGATCATTTCAAATAGAAATAATAAGCATTAGTATTCAAGGTTTATATAGGACTCTTATGGTTAGTCATATCATAAATTAAAATAAGAAGCATAATATGCTTAAACATGTGATTACTCAAACCTATGCCTTCATGATTCTTTTGGTTAGTCATATCATCAATTATGGTAAGAAACATAATATGCATACAACCATGACTATTCAAACCTATGACTTCATGAATAATCATTATCAACAACACAACAGTATAAGATCCTAACACAAGGTAGGATTCTAGCTTGATATAGGAAAAACATACCTGGATTAGCATGCTAGCTAGTTATGTCTAACATACCCGCATAATGTCTTTTGGTTCTCTTCAGTGACTTGTGCTAGTAACCTGCATGTCTCATAGGTTAACCATTGTAGGACCAAGTTATACATACCTCGAAAGTATATCTTCTATGTGATCCATGACAATGGATGAATCTTTATCTTCATGTCACCATGAGCATATGTTCTTGAAGTAGAACATGATTTGACTTTCTTGGTGTACCTTTTGTGTTAGCAAACAAGATAAGCCTCATACAACATCACAATGCATTAGTACAATCATAAGTGTCAAAACCTTAATCAATGAATATCTTCTATTAAGGTGATGCGACAAGTCCAGTAATTAATCAAGATTGTACTATAATGATATGAAGACAAACATATGATAAACTTAACCATGAAACATACCTGTAAGCCATACCTGTCAAGATTGCTTGTAATCTTCTTATGGAAGGCCTTAGCCTCATCTCTCTCTGAGACAGGAACTTCTTCACTTATGCAGGTGACCAATCCATCTTCTTCTAGGATTAACCCAATCCACTTGATTTGCAAGAACTGGACCTGGAGCTGGATTAGGGTTTGTCAAAGAAACCCCAAAAATTCAAACTTTGAATTTCAAACTTCCGAAAGAATATAAATATGCGCCTTGATGAACTGATCAAGTTGGTATATTCAGAATTTGAAAACTGCAAAGTTTCACCCCTCAAAATTGCTTTTTAGATTTCCGGATTCACTAGGGAGGACCCTGAATTAGCATTTGAGTTTCCTGGAGCTTCACCCAATCAAAAGATTTGATTCAAAACTCTAAGCTTCAATTTTTCTGAGGAGTTTCCAGTCGTGGTCACAGATTTCCAAAATTCCAATTTTTGCAGAAGCCCTAATTTTCCATCTTTCCGATCAAAGTCCCGAACTGGGGTTTGATCAAGCCCGGCCTTCTGCCCAACCAAAAAATATGATATTGGTCTCTTAATTTCAATTTTGATGAGTAGCATCCAGCCGTGGTCTCCGATTACAAAAATTCCAACTTTCTCCGAAGCCCTAAATTCCGGAATGAAGGTACTCAAAAATAATTCTGTTTTGATAGAAATATGTACCTGATTGTTTATAGTGTAACTCCAAAATTTTCCATCCACAGGGTTTGAAAATTTTTGCTAAGATAGCCCGACCTATTATCTTTCCATCCCGACAGGTCTGACCTCAATTGGATTCTCTGAGAGAGAGTTATGCCAAGTGTTACAATGTGACCTGTTTATGGGATAATACAGGAGAGCGAACTTGTATGGCATGCGACGTGTCACTGTTTCAACTTCGGCCTCTAAACAATTTTATTGAGATATTCCAACCTATTATATTTTCATCCCGATAGGTTTGACCTCAATTGGATTTTCTGAGAGAGATTTATGCAAGGTGTCGCAACGTGACCTCTTTATGTGATAATACAGGAGAGCGAACTTGTACGACATGCCACATATCACTGGTTCAACTTCGGCCTCTGAACAATTTTCTTGAGATAGTACAGTCTATGTACTACCTGATACTTTTTATGAAATTTCATTTGGATCTTCCTAGCCCAAGTTATAACCTTTTTTCCAAGGTCACCTGATTTTGAATCAGATCTGGAAGAGGCAGAAACCCTATATTGTACAGATCATAAATCACAAAGTAAAATGAATTAGAGGTTTTCCTTTGGACACAAGTTACATGGGGATCTGATCTTCGACCTGTATACTTTTTAGATCCGAAAACTTCTCCAAAACAGATTTATAGTGAAAGTTCTACGATGACTGGTTTTTGCTATATCAAGCCCTAGCATCGTAAGTGCAACAAGTGTCATACATGCCATATCATGCCTTCTTTCAGCCTAGCTCTAATACCATGTTAAATTTTTAGAATTTACTTCAATCTGATCTAGGATCTTAACTAAGAGAACAACATGTACAACAAATCTACAGCATATCAATCATGGACACAATAATGCAAGCACACAAGAGACACAGAGTTTACTTGGGGAAAACCATAAAGGTGAAAAACCCCAATAACTTCCTCAGAGATAGATAGAGCAATGATACAACCAAAACATAAGAGATAGTCTTCTCCTAGCAGTAGAGCCTCCTCCTCCACAAGTGCGCCACTCTCCCAAGTGTGAGTGAGAGAATAGAATGTGTGAAATGAGAGAGACACACTCTCTATTTATACACTAACTTGACTTGACCTTTACTCAAATACGTTGGCCTCAACTTAACCACTTAACATAATGTTGACTGGGATGACCCCCACTAGGGTGGTATAATAACCCTTTGACCCACATGAATTATACAAGGCTGACCCCAACAAGGTGGTCTAATAACCCATCAAGAATAAGTTACGACACTTACAATATAAATGATGACACTTTCGTATAGAGGAATAATAACATCTCTATAGGAATACAACCACTTCTGTATAGAGGAATAATAACATCTCTATAAGAATACAATATACATATATGTTAAATACATTCCGAAGTTACATATACATGAACAACTGCTTCATCCCATAGATACATGGGAAGATCTTGATCATGTATCATAGTCTTTACAGCTTCCATGATAGTTCTATTCTTTCTTTCAGCAACCCCATTTTGTTGGGGATTGTAGGGAGTGGTTAATTCCCTCTTGATTACAGCTTCCTTACAAAAGTCTTCAAAGTCCTTTGAAGTATATTCTCCGCCATTATCTGTTCTGAGAATCTTGATTTTCTTTTTTGAGAGATTTTCTATTAAGGCCTTGAATTCTTTGAATTTTCCAAAGACTTCATTATTTCCTTTTAGAAAGTATATCCAAGTCTTCCTTGAATAGTCATCAATGAATGTGAGATAGTATTCAAACCCACTTAGGGATGTGGTGGGCATTGGTCCACATACATATGAGTGAATTAACTCTAAAATGTTCTTAGTCTTTGTTTCACTCTTTGGAAAGGGGTTCTTGACATTCTTCCCCTTTTCACATCCTTTGCATGAGCCATTATGATCAATCTTTAAGTCTGGTAGACCTATGACCATCTTGCTCACATAGGGTAGGGCCTTGTAATTAATGTGGGCAAGCCTTCTATGCCACAGTTCACTAGGGCTAGTGGCTTCATGGACAAGGGCAGCTTCTGGATAACCCTTGAGTTTGTAAAGTCCTCCTTCTTGTTCACCAATAACAATTGCATCATCAATTGACTTTCCTTTGGGCCACATGAGCACTTGTCTATCAATAAATGAAATTCTAAATCCTTTCTTATCTAGTGCTGAGATAGAAAGTAGGTTCTTCTTCAAACCTGGTACATACAAAATTTCTTTCATTTTCAAAGGTGTTCCAGAATCAAGCTTGTAATTTGCTTCACCAATTCCCTTGATGGGATATTGATAATCATCACCTAAAGATACATTTTGTGGAGAAGCCTTTTCTTCAAGTCTTGAGAGAGATTTCTTTTGGCCTGCCATGTGCTTTGAAGCACCACTATCAATGAGCCATGTATCTTCTCCAGGAGACACAGATCCAGAGAGTGCAGAAAATAGAACATATTCCTCTGCATCTTCTTCTTCATTCCTTCTAGATCTTTTCCTAGGAAGGGGCCTCTCTTCTTCTTCTTCATCTCTTTTGGATCTTTTTCTATGAGGCCTTACTTCCTCCTCTTCTTCTTCTTCACTATCATCTTCTGCAAGATGTGCTTGATGTCTTTTATAATGAAGATTTTTCTTCTTCTTTGAAGGACAAAATCTAGCAATGTGACCTTCCTTATGACAATGGAAACATTGGAAAGAAGAGAACTTTCCTTTTCCTTTCTTCTGAAATTTTGAAGAGGATGAGGTTCGTGATTGAACTTCTTGAAGTGAGATTGATTCTTCCTTCTCTTAGTGTGTGTGGCCAAGGCTTAGTCATCTTCTTTGAGAAGGGCTTCTCTGTTGGCTACCCTAGCTTCTTCTTGAACATAGTCCTCCCAAACTACATCAAAATTCATACTTTCCTTTCTAGCACACATAGTTTGTATACATGACTCCCAAGGTCTAGTGAGACCATTTAGAGCAGTCATCACAAGTTCATCTTCATCAAGAGTATCACCAATGGCATCTAGTTGCTCCTTGATTTGGGAGACCCTTGAGAAGTAGTCTTGAATGGATTCTCCTTTGTGCATCTCAGTGCTCTTCAACTGAGCTCTTAGGTTCATCTTCCTATTGATGTTCTTTCCTTCATACATTCTTCCTAGAGCATCATACATTTCCTTTGGAGTCTTCTTGGAAGCCACTTGGGGAATCAAGTGGTCTTTAATAGAATCAGCTATGATTCTCTTTGCCCTAATCGAATCCTTCCTATGCTTCTCTTTGGCTTCATCTCCTTCAGGTTCTGCAACTTCATCCTTGATATAATGAGCAAGATCATTCTCTTCAAGAATGAGACCAATTCTGTATTTCCATGCCCGGAAATTCTCTATACCTTCTAGTTTGTCTTCAAGCTTAGTGATTGGAGCTATCTTCTCTTGGGGGAGTCCAAGAGATAAGAGATAGAGTAATACTTACCCGTAAACTTTAACTTTTAACTTTTCTGGATCTGCAATAGAATTTTTGGTTTATCGCACTTTGGTAAAACTAGGGTTTGACTTTCCCGGAGTTCTACCCAACCAAAAACCTTGATCCAAGGATCAAAAGATAGATCTTTAGAAGAGCTATTCAGCCATGCAACCAGAAACCAAAAATACTAACTTTTGCAGAAACCCTAATTTTGGGAGAGAGAGAGAAATATAATTTCACCTTGTGAAAGATGTTCTATTCAGGCTAGCTCTGATACCATGTTAAGTTTAAACCAAATAGACTAGCAAGATCACTGAAAGAAACATAATCACAAGATAGACACAGAATTTACCTTGGGAAACCCTCATGGGGTAGAAAACCCAGCAAAGATTTCCTTAATAAGATGATCAACCAAAATACAAGATATGCTCCAAGACTTGTCCTTCTTCTCTACCTCACATGCAGACCTCCCAGACACAAGTGCGCTACTTTCTAAGTTGTGGAAGTGTGTCAAATGAGGAGCTCTCCTCCTCTATTTATACTAGTTCCTGACTGACCAAAAATACCTAATGGGGCCGACCTCTTCTAGAGAAGTCTAATAACCCCTAAAATATAAACCCAGGGCCAACCCCCACATGGTGGGTCTAATAAACCTAGTTCCCACAAACCATCGGAGGAATAAACATCTGCAGATACATAATAGAATCACCTCAGAGGAATGCAACATCTCTGGAATAATAATGTACAAATATAATATTCTTAGAAGTTACAATATTCAACACTTATTACGGTTATGGACCCCCACCTCCTCCCGGTGGTGGCGGCAGACCTCCACCCTCTCCCGGTGGTGGAGGTGGAACCCCACCTTATTGGAATGGACCACCTTATGGTGGCGGACCACCTTATGGTGGCGGACCCCCTTATGGTCCGGGCGGCACACCCCCTTACGGCCAGTTTCCTCCTGGTACACCTTACGGTCAGTTTGGTCCTTACACGCCTTATCCATATTATCAATACGTGCAGCCTAACCCACAGCTGCCCTTCCTGGCTACGTTGGACTTGCCTGACCTATCTTGTTTAACCAACGATCCTATTTACCACGGATCTATCTGGAAACCAATTCTGGTGAAACTTTCGTCTGATATCCCAAAATTTGATGGCAAGCCGGGTAAAGACCCTAAAAACCAAGTGATGACATACCACTTATGGTGCTCATCTAATTCCTTAATGGACGATTCAATTCATCTTATATTGTTTCAAAGGACTCTCATCGGTTCGGCTGCCAAGTGGTACATTGAGTTGCCACCCCACTCTTTTCCTGATTTTGGTTCTCTTGCCATGAAATTTTTGACACATTTCCAGCTTCCCATATGGTATGAAACTGGTACCGAGCTTTTAACCTCGCTCCATTAGAATACCGCCACTCATATTTCGGATCATATCCACGAATGGAAAAGGAGATGACGTCTCATTAAAGCTCCTATTCCAAATCAGCTCCTAGCAGACTGGTTCACAAAATCCCTCATCCCTACCATAGCAAGAGATGTTGCCATGCGAGGTGCTGTCACTGAATAACAAGCCATCGCAAGTGCCCACATACTAGACCTAGTCTACACTCAATCCGGTACTTTGTTTAATATTCTGCCTGATGCACCCTATGATGTTAATGACCCTGTGAAACCACATAAGGGACTCCAAACTAATGGAATCATTGGTTCCCTTAACACCGAGCCTTCTTCTAGCACTATTGGATCATCCAACCTTCACGGTTCCTCCCCATTACCGACTTAGGATGGCGACAACACCACCAAATACAACACTGCTACTCAAACTGAAGAGGTGAATTCTGCCCAATCAACTTCATCTCAGAAGTTTGGCGGTAAAAAGAAGAACAGGGGGAAACCCAAAAATTCTTCACCCAGCAGGAACAAAAGAGCACTCCTAACGATACCAAGCAGAAACAGAAACTAAATTATCCTTGTTTACTGTGTGGAAATGACCATTTCTCCAAAGAATGTCCCCATAGAAACGAAGTACAAAAGTTTCTTAGGGGTAAACCAACTCCCGCAGTCCTCAATGATCTATTTCCTACTCAGAACCACCGCATTATTGCTCAACCCCCCCCAGCCCAGGGGGAACCATCCAATACCGCGCATGTTCTCATGGTGCCTAACGAGATGATCAATTTGAACACTTGCTCATGATCTTATGAACTGGTCCCTTCGAAGGAATCCACTGGAAGTACTTCTGAAAAAGCTTCCGACTCCTTAACTGATGTCACTGTACCATCAACTTCTCTCACCATTTAGAAGCCCTCCTTAGACTCAATATTGCGACTTCCCAAGAGTACGATTCGAAAAGTTGTTTTCAGTCCTAACACTCGGGCAGCACAAAATTACAATATTGTAGAAGACTTGGCACAAGCTCCTTGTGCCATCTCTACCCTGGAAGTTTTGCAGAATTGTCCTAATCAATGCAAAACTCTCCTTGTAGCCATCGGTGTAGTCGACCCCGATTCCTCAAATACCATCATGTTCAGACTTGACCACTTCAAGCTCAAGCTCTCTCACCAGCTCGCATTCCAAGTTTCGGCAAACATTGCTGGGAAGATTATCCATCATACCCTTTTAGACGAAGGCACCTCCACTTTTGTCATGTTGATCGCCTGTTGGAGAGCCATTGGCTCCCCTGAATTGAATCGTTCTCCTACCACGTTGAAAGGATTCGACGGGCATGGCTTTCAACCTCATGGGCTCTTACAAGCTCTTGCATTTGAGTTGGGAGAAAAGACCATAACCGTTAACGTGGAAGTGGTCTTGTCTCCAATAGATTATAATATCTTGCTTGGTTGTAATTGGTTTTACATGATGCAGGCAGTAGCCTCTTCAATCTTCCGCATAATACAATTTCCCCATCAAGGATGAATTGTTACTATCAACCAATTGGATTTTTGTGCACCAGATGCTACTACTCATCCTGGTGACCATGTTCCTTCCATTGGACAAATGTCAAAAAAGTATGAGAGCATAGGGGTTGGCCTTTTGAAAGATTCATCTCTCATGGGTGTTTTTCAGGCAACGGACCCCCCTAATCATGTCGCTACGATGAACATGATCTCCATAGAGATTTCATCTCACTCTACCGATGCTTGGCTTGTATCGGATGAAGCCACAACACACCTGCTTGGAGATATAATGCCTCTTTCACCCGCTAAACATATTTACGAGGCTATCCAATCAGCACCAGAGGACCATTTAACGGTGGCCTCTCCATCCTGTTCTCTACGACGGACGTCATCTCTACCTGATCTCTTACTTCAGACTTTTCATCCAGATGAGTCCATCATGGTAGTTATGAATGTTGACAATAGTCTGTGGGATGATCTAAATCATAGGTCATCTTTTCTTCCTCCTTTGGAGTACATAGAGGACAACATCCACACCCTCTTTTCACCAAATATCTACCCATTCCCTCATTCCCCCATCCTTACATGTCTTATGGACACGGAGGGCAATTTGGCCAATATTGAGCCAACCACCCCGGTAGACATCTCGATGAAACCTAGTATAGTGGAACACATTCGCATAGGCCATAAGTGTTCCCCTAAAGAAATAGCCGCTGGCACAACCTTATTCAAGAAATTTCGAGACATATTTTCTTGGTCCTATGAGGAGATGCCTGGGATAGACCCCACGATTGTTTCTCATGAAATAAAAACCTATCCCGGAATCAAACCTGTACGCAAAAAGTTGTGACTGGTACACCCCCGGAAGACGGCAGCAATTAAGGCAGAGATTGAAAAGCTCTTAAAGCCTGGTTTTATTTATCCTGTCCCATTGACGGATTGGGTCTCAAATGTCATCCCTGTGAACAAAACGCAGGGTACCATTCGCACCTGTGTCAATTATTGGGACCTTAACTGGGCTTGTCCAAAAGACAACTACCCGACCCCCTTCATCGACTAGATTATCAACAATTGTGCCGGAAGCATCATCTTCTAATTTATGGATGGCTTTTCTGGTTACAACCAGATTGAGATCAACCCTGGAGACCAACATAAGATGGCTTTCATCTGCCCGTGGGGAACGTTTGCATACTGCAAACTCCTGTTTGGCCTTAAAAATGCTGGTGCCATGTTTCAGCGGGCTATGTCGTATGCCTTCCATGATATTAAGGACTTTGTGGAACCTTACCTGGACGATCTCTCTACTCATTCAAAGCAGCGTGAGTTCCACATTAATCATCTGATGGCCATTTTCCTCAGATGCAGACGATACAATATCTGTCTGAATCCTCATAAGTGTATCTTTTGCATTGAGTCCAGATGCCTCTTAGGATTTATTGTTTCGAAGGATGGGATCCGCATTGATCCCTTAAAGGTGGAGGCCATCATCAGTGTGCCACCCCAACTGATGTGACGGAACTTCAAAGTCTCCAAGGGAAGGTGACTTATTTAAGACGTTTTGTTTGCAATTTCACAGAGAAGACTCAGGGGTACATGCGATTGCTCAAGAAGGACGTCCCATTCATTTGGGATGACCAAGCTCAAAAATCCTTCAACATTATCAAACATGCCATCATGCATGCCCCCGTGCTCCAACCACCCAATTATTATCGAGATTATATCTTATATCTCATCACTTCTGCTACACTATCGCCATGGTTTTGGTACAGGAGGACCAAAACGCTTGGGAACATGTAATATACTATGCAAGTAAGGGTCTTGCTGACACTGAAACTAGATATTCACATGTTGAGAAACTCGCATTCCCAGCGGTCATTGCTATCCAAAATTTTTGACACTATATTTTTCTCTGCACCACCACCATCATCGCAGACTCGAACCCCACGTACCATGTCCTGACACGTCAGGTGCTTGGGGGCAAGTATTCATGCTGGATCGTGATACTACAAGAATTTGATCTTCTTTTCGACAAAGCCAAGTCAAAAAAGTCTTTAGTGTTTGTTGAACTGATCTGTGACCTTCCTCGTCCTGATGCAGATTTTGAGCACAATGACTCTTTTCCGGATGAATCATTGTTTCTCATCAATACAAATGATCCATGGTATGGAGATATCTCATTATATCTTTAAACCCAACACTTCAACCTTCAACTGTCTCGCGATGACCGTCGTAAGATACGTCACCATGTGAAGTATTATTTAATCATCAATGATACTTTGTATCGCCGTGGCATTGATTCAATTCTTCAACGTTGTCTCACTCACGATGAGGCTGAATGCATTCTCAGTGACTGTTATGCTGGGGCATGTGGAGGGCACCTCTCTAGGATGGCTACATCCTAGAATATTTTGCGCGCAGGATATTTTTGGCCTACTATCTTCAAAGATTGTATTGAGGCCGTAAAAAAATGTCCTCCTTGCCAACACTTCCATGCAAAGAAGTGCACCCATCCAACCCCGTTACACTCGGTTATTTCTGTGGGCCCCTTCGCAAAATGGGGCATCGATTTTATGCATTGTAAGCCTACCTCAGCCTGGGGGGCATACTTACATCATTGTAGTTGTGGATTCTTTACAAAGTGGGATGAAGCTATGCCTACATACCAGAACGACGGCAAAACCAATGCACTCTTCATGTTCAATCATGTAATAGCACGGTTCAGAGTTCCTCAGGCGATTTTTACTGATCATGGTTCCCATTTTCATAACCATATGGTTGATGAACTGAGCGATAGGTTGGGTTTTCACCATGAAAATTCGACACCCTACTACCCGCAGTCCAATGGACAAGTCGAGGCCATTAACAAAGTCTTGAAAACCATGGTCCAAAGGATGGTAGGTACGCAGATATCCAATTGGCATAACATGCTCTTTTCAGCGTTATGACCCTACAGAACCTTCGTTAAAACCGCCATAGGTTTCACTCCTTTCCAACTAGTCTATGGATTGGAGGTTGTCCTACCTATAGAGTGCGAAATTCTGTCTCTACAACTTGTTGTCGAACTTCTTCCTAATACTACTGCTGAGGAAGAACATCTCCTGCACTTAGAAAAACATGACGAGTCCCGCCGAGATTCCGCTCTTGTTAATGAAGCGCACAAGAAACTCATCAAAGTCCAATATGACAAGTCATTTGAACCTTGTATCTTTAACGAGGGTGACCTGGTCCTCACTTATGACCAGAAGCACGACCACGACCATGAAGCTCCCTTCACCAGTCCATTCACCAAGCTTTAAAGGCACTTGGCTAGCCACTCCAACCACCTTTTCCATGCTTGAATTAATTTCCTTGAAGGAACTTTTCCCAGGCTCAATCCACAACTTGAGCTTTCTAGCCACTTCTTCCTTCATGAAATTATGTATGGCACCAATGTCCACTAAGGAAACCACCTACTTCCCATTTATCTCCGGTAGCATGTAACACAGCCTTAAGTAATTTGGCTCTTATGTGGTTTTCAGTTCCTCAAGAACAACATTCAATACCTATTACACCCTTATCAGTGGCGCTCCAAATCGCTTCAAGATGGACTGGGAAATATTTGAAAGGAGTTGATGTTGTATCATGATTGAGGAAGAAACACTTTGCTTCCCCAATAGCCTCCATTATTTGGAAAAATCTATTGAATACACTACCTATGGTTAAGCGGTGGATTGCTTGGAAGGTTGGTACAGGTACAAGAGTTCTTTTAGGCTTGGATCCTTTTCTGGGTGGAGGATCTGGCTTTATATTATAAGAATAACTGCTACCACACCTACACAGTCTGGGCCTTTATTATCTTGCATATATACATAAGACAAATATCTTCAACTTGACAGGTTCTAGTATTCGGCTCCTTGCACAAGATCTCGAACTCACGGGAACTCTAGCCAGTGAATGGAACACATACATACAAGGAATTTACTAAAATGGGATCACTCTGTCTATAGAACCAAATAGGTTGGCTTGGAATTGGAACACAATAGAAGGGATTGTGACAGTAAAAGAGGCCTATAATTCCTTTATATATCTTTATGAGGATGATTATTTGAAGTGGTGGTATACAGTGATATGGAAAATCAAAGCTCCTCCAAAATAAATTCTATTTATGTGGTTATGCTTACGAAATAAAGTCTTAACATGGGAGATTTACAGAGAAAGGGGTGGAATTGGACCTTCAGCCTATCCATTATGTTTGAGCAGTGAGGAGACCATACAACATATTGCAGTAGATTGCAGCATTTCTCAGGATCTTTGGACTTTGATTTGTAACATTCTTCAAGTAAAAAATAATTGGCATCTACAACCCCTTTCAGAAAATTTAAAGCTCTGGTTTTTAACAAATCCCAAGGTAAAATCAATTCCCTTTATTGTCACATGGGGCTTATGGATTTTCATGAATGCCATTCTTTTTTAAGGCTATAGACAGAACCTAGAGGAGGTTGGGAGAAGGATTATTAAAGCATCTGTAGAATTCGTCATAGATCCAGGTGTGGAAAAAGTAAAATTTTTGATAAATCCAATTTATTTGGTAATTCCCCCATGGGATTCTTCAATGGCACAACAAATAAGGATCAAAGTGGATTCGGTATTTTGGTGAAAGACACCTCCACTCACTATTTTAAGGCACACATGCAACTGATGAAACGAAACTGATGAAGTTGAATGTAGCAGACCTGACCAGTGTATTTAAATTTTTGTTAACTTTAAAATTATTCCTCCTCGCATTTTATTAGATTAGGTCCAAATCTTTGTGTTAACAACAACTCCTCGGGAACAATACGTGTAAAGTTCGGAACCATGCCATTATCGGGCATGTTTAACCTAAAGCTCTTTCTTGACCATCTCCGATCATAGGCACCAATGACAATGGTGGAGAGCTCATTCTTCACGCAGTTTGAGTCGGTGGTATGCACTAACATGTGTCTACAGCAAGGCAGCATGTGTCTATGACAAGGCGATAGGTGGTGGCACATCTTAAATAATGCAGATGATTCTTTGCTTTCATATATTGATGATACCCAAAACTTGAGTCCAACTTTGAAAAAACCTTTTCCCATCTAAGTTAATAAAGAGGATCATCAATTTGGGTAGGAGGTACTTGTTCTTAATTGTCACCTTATTTAACATTGAATAACCAATGCACATCCAAAAGGTTCCATCATTCTTATTGACTACCAATATGTGTTCTATCCAAGGTGATGCACTTGGTCATATGAACCCTTTGTCTAATAATTATTGTAATTGCATCTTGAATTCACTCAACTCATTAGTTTGCAATATATTCTAGGCCTTGGATATGGGAACATGTGTGTTATGTTATGATCTCTTGTTTCCATTGTTGTCCATTGGAATCCACTTGAGTCACCCTTCACAAAAAGGGGAACACAATGAGAAGAAAGGGTGATGGAATGAAAATTACTAGCATGTTGAAATTGGCAGGAAAATTTTCATTTTTGGTGTTATAGATCTAAAAATTACCAACAGATCCCACTTGTAGTTGAAATTATATTCACTCTTTAGAGATTATGTGATGTCGCAAGGCGTTAATCATCACTCAAGAGAAATAGAGGGAATTGTTACATATAGGATAGATATTCCATATGTAGGTCATATGTAGTAGTCTAAGTTAACATGCATGGACCATCAACCCCATAGAAAATTAATATGGTATTAGGCCCTAAAATTAGTTTATAGGCCATGGTATAGGCCACGAGAACCATCGTCAATGTTACAAATATTGAAATGGACACAATATCTAGCTTGTAAGGTAAAGTAATTATGTGTAGGTCCCTACACATGGACCATGAATCATATAGTAAATTTATTAACCATGGACCATTATTTAGGTTACGAGAACCACTATTTTTTTTTTTTTTATCTAGGGGAATCAACAACTGGAGTTGGGCTGGTACTCGCGTGACACGGGGTCCAGGGATCCAATCTCGCTACCACTATACCACTAGGATAGTACGTCTGCCCCACAGTGCACCCTCGATGCTGCAACGAGGTTTGAACCAACGACGTGCTTAACAGCCCATACGCCTTAACAAGCACACGGTTTCCAACTGGTCTACACCCCGGGGGCTTTATGAGAACCACTATTGGTTTACATAACCTATAAATATTAAACCATGGTTGGTTTATTGGTTTACATAACCATGGACAAACCAACAACAACAATGACATCGATGATGGTGACAATGATGATCATGACGATCTCACATGTAGGCTAGATATTCTTATGTGGTAATCTAGGTTAACATGCATGGACCATCAACCCCATGGAAAATTAATATGGCATTAGACCCTAAATTTAGTTCACATGCCATAGTCCAGGCCACGAGAACCATCCTTTGTGTTACAAATATTGAAATGGCCACCATAAATAATGCCACTAATTATACATTGACCTAACACAACCAACCCATGCAAATGACTCATGCACACTTGGCACACTTGATCCATGCAATGAATTCCTGCGCCTAGGAAGCTTCAACCTCTAACCCCCTCACCTCGTACCTAACCTTAACATCTAGCCCCAAACCGAATAACATGATAACTTATAAACCACTTAACCACTAGTACCAAAAAAACCAGAACCCCTTGCCCACTAACCCACTGATCCCTTAGGTGCCTCGCTTCTAATCCAAAAACTCCCCAAAGCCTACCACATTATGAAATTGTAGAGAATATCCCCTTAATCCAGTGTCCCTCTAACCCTAACCCACTACCCCCTAACCCAATCACTAGCATGCCTACTGCACCAAATCAACACACTAACACAATAAACTTTGACCTTGGGTTATTTATAACCAAGGTTTTAGATCAAAGACTTTGACATCAATGTTTGAATGATCACTGTATGGGATTTTATCAAACCAAAATTAGTGCAAAAATAAACACAAGAACTTAGACTATAAACAAAATATTCCCTATCTAGGATATGTATGATGACTCAAGTCCCTATGCATGGCCCATGAGTCTCAAAATAAAGTTTTATTGCCTAAGAACCTACATTTTGTCCCTAGACCATAACATAGGCTCCTAGAACCATCCACGACATGAAAATAATAAAAAAATGACAATGCGTTACTCAAAAGCTAAATATTCCTTGCTAATGGCCTATGTGGTGGTACAAAGAAATGCCCATAGGTCACAAGACCTTGAGGTAACTACCAGTCATTATAAACTAGATTTTGATCTAACACCATGGACACCATGGATTAGGCTTCAAGAACCATCCACGATGTTGTAAATATTGAAATGGCCACCATATCCACTTGCAAGCTAAATATTCCTTGTGTAGGAATAATGTGGTGATTAGGGCCCTACACATGGCCCATTAGCCATAAAGGATAATGTTATGGCACACAAGTTTGTATTTTGACCATGGATCATGGAAAGTTGGAGTGTGAGAACCATCTTTGATGTGAAAAACCTAGCATGACTGCCACAAGTGATGAAAATTGGGCTTTTAGGGGGGCTTTTCAAACAACCGCCTCCAAAAGTTCAATTCTCATGACTTTTAAGGGGGGTTCCAAACAAACCGATTCCTAGAGTTCAATTCTCATGACTTTTAGGGGGGGTTTTGACAAACCGCCCCCAACAGTTATGAGAATTGGGATTTTAGGGGGGGTTTCAAACAACCGCCTCCAAAATTTCAATTGTTTAATGACTTTTAAGGGGGGTTCCAAATAAACTGCCTCCCAAAGTTCAATTCTCATGACTTTAAGTGGGGGTTTTGACAAACCGCCCCAAAAATTTATGACAATTGGGCTTTTAGGGGGGGTTTTCAAACTACCACCTCCAAAAGTTCAATTCTCATGACTTTTAAGAGGGGTTCCAAAAAAACAGCCTCCCAAAGTTCAATTCTCAAGACTTTTATGGGGGGTTTGACAAACCGCCCCCAAAAGTTATGAGAATTGGGATTTTAGGGTGGGTTTTCAAACAACTGCCTCGAAAAGTTCAATTCTCATGACTTTTAAGGGGGATTCCAAACAATCTACCTCCCAAAGTTCAATTCTCATGACTTTTAGGGGGGTTTTGACAAACCGCCCCCAAAAGTTATGAGAATTTTGCTTTTAGGGGGGGGATTTCAAACAACCACCTCCAAAAGTTCAATTCTCATGACTTCTAAGGGGGGATCCAAAAAAACTGTCTCCAAAAGTTCAATTCTCATGACTTTTAGGGGGGGGTTTTGACAAACTGCCCCCAAAAGTTATAAGAATTGGTCTTTTACAGCAGGTTTTCCAAAAACCGCCCCCAAAAGTCAAATTTCAAAAATTTTGGGGGTGGATTTAAAAAAACCGCCCCCAAAAGTCCAATTTCCATGACTTTTAGGGGTGGTTTTAAAAGACCGCCTCCAAAGGTCTGAAATTTTTTTTAGGGGGGGGTTTACCAAGACCCCCACAAGCCAAAACCGCCCCTAAAGGGCTATTTTGTTGTAGTGATGGAACCCCACTATAGACACTATGATGTTGAAGGCCACTCAAAGGAATTTTTTTTGAATTTGCATCCAGAGCTTCACCCAAAGCACCAAAAGAAACATGAAAAGAAGGTTTTGTTAGACATTGAAATTGGAATCTGGATTAAGATTAGTTTTGATGTTTATATAAGGATAACACGTACATCCGCTTTAAAAAATCTAAGCATCAATACTTTAGTCTTGAAGAGGAAAGGAACATGTCCAAATTGTTCCATGTAAAATTTCAATGCAAGCAAGTGAGGGTCCATTCTCTTTTTAATTCTAATTTACAGTTAAATTTAGTATCAACCCAATGAATATAAAAGCTTGGACTAGAAGTGCAAGACCATCCTAAACCTTATCCTTTGGGATGTGTAAGTCAATATATGGAATTAGGAGTCACCAAGTAGTGCAAGTTCAATTTTCCCATTGACACAAATTACATCGATGAGGTAGTTGTTAATATAATACCACTTGATGTATGCGGGGCAACACTTAGGATCTCTTACATGTCCATTTGAAATGTTATCTTCACACAAAGTAAAAACTATTACTACTTTGTAAAGGATGGGCATATCTTCATTACCAATGCTCACAAAGGAAAGTAAATACTCTACTTAATAAGTGCACACCAAGTAAGAAGATTGACAAGTACAAACAAAAAGTTTGTACTATTGTTTTTCTTAAGAGAGAATAAGTACAATGAATAAAATGGATGTTGAAGAATCCTTGCAAGGTTGTAATAAGGAGAAAAAAGAAACGCTGAGAGAAACTTGTGAAATCATACAAGGAAGTGTTTCAAGAAACAAAATCGCTTCTAATGAAGAGGGAAGTTAAATACGAGATTCAATTGCTACCCAAATATACCTAAGTTTCAATTTCCTAACATCAAGTTGTAACGGTAGTCATTGTTAGAAGTAGATGAAGTGAAGGGATGATTGCAACAATTATTGGAGGGGGGGGGATTATAAGGAGAAGTACTTCACTTCATGGGTCACCAATCATTATTTTGTCCAATAATGATGGAAGTTGGATAATGTGCAATGAATATCATGTGATGGAAAAGATCATGATCAAGAATCATTACCCATTGCCACAAATTGATGACTTGTTTAATCAACTATAGCAAGGAAAGTGCTTCACCAACTTGGCACTGAAGTCTAGATAACAACAACTGCAAATGAAACAAAGACACTTGAAAGGTTCCTTTCAAAACACATCAAGGTTTCTATGAATCATTAGTTATGCCTTTTGGTTTATGTAATGTACATACCACTTTTATATGTCTAATGAATGATGTACTTTGTCCATTTATTGATTATGATGACATACTAATCTTCCATACCACTTGGGAAGATCATGTTTCTCTTTTAAAACATGTATTAGAGTAATTGAAGAAACAATAGTGTTTGAAAACCTTATGAAATCCAAGTTTCCTAAAAAATGCTTGGTTTACCTTGGACATGTAATTGGTGGAGATGAATTGAGGATTGATCCAATAAAAATTGAGGCCATCAACCAATGGCCCACACCTACAAAGTGTGACAGATATAAGAATCTTTGTTGGGGAAACACAACACTAAAGGAAATTCATTGCATCACCTTTTTTAATCGTTGCTCCACTTTATGTTTTAACCACAAATGGGTTGAATTGTTGGGGAAAATAGCATCAATGATTTTCAAAGAATTGGAAGTCGATATAGAGAAGGAAATGGTTTTGAAAATTCCTAATTTACAATATCCATTTAAAATTGACACTTATGGGTGTTTTCCTTATGCAAGAAGGAAGATCCATCACTGATAATTCTAAATTGTTTTAGAGAACTATTTTGAAATATCCCACATATGATCAAAATTTCGATGCATTAGTGTAAGTTGTGAAGAAATGAAAGCACTACCTACTAGGTAAGGAGACTATGATCCATATTGACCCCCAATCTCTTCAATACTTACAAATTCATGCCAATTATTTGCAATAGGTTAGGCAATATAAGTGGATGGAATTCTTGCAACAACTACGTATTCTTATCAAGTAAAAGGAGAGTATGACTAACAAGGGGAATGGGATAAGGGGAACTCAAATCAACCCTATTATATGTTGAAATTTGGTTGATCTTTGATCTTTAATTATTTTAGATGTAGAGAGACTCAAGAAGCAATGAGACAATTCAATCCATGAAATTCATACAACCATAACACAAGATATACCCTAGGGAAAATCCTCAAAATTATGAGAACACAAACCCCAACATTTATTCTCAGTATAATATAATGGATAGCAGAGAATGCTTTTTCTTACAACATAGAAGACTGCTTTCAGAAGATAAGAGATCACCAAAATTCTTGGTGAATATACGAAAGCAATAGATAAGAGAGATCAATCGGATGTGTTCCCAGCACAACAATAATAAGCACGAGCAATACCCTACATAAAGAGAAGTGCCTTGCCTTCAATGGAGAAGAGAATTTGCTTCACATTGAATTCAACAATCCTGTATAAAATATATTTATACATTCTTATCTTCTATTTTTAACTTCTAACTTTAGGATAAAATCACCCTCAAACTAGATGTATTATTCTTGCATGGAGTGGTGTGCCCTACTTCTCATGCAGTGCTTCATCTCACTGAGCTGTCACTTAGGATGAACTTGCCTCTTAACTGAAACCTTGCCCACTTAGTTAGGTGGCTAACTTAAGTGTCAACATGCAAGTGTCACAACTCACATGTCCTCTTTTAGTTTAACGTAAGTGTCTTCATGCAATAACACTTTGTTAACTATATCTTCTCTTTAACTGAAGTGTCGTGTTTTAGTTTAACTAAAGTGAAAATAATTTAGTTAACTAGTCTATTTTATTTAACACTTAGTTAATTGAAATCATGTTGATTGATTTACTTGAAGTGACCACTGTGAGTTCTTTAGTTAACTGAGACATATCTTAAACTGATGCTTTAATTGAAGCATTGATACTTAACTGAAGCTTTATAACGAAAACTTTGTAACTGAAGATTTATAATTGAATATTTAACAATTCAAGTTCTCTTTAATTATTTGAAGTGTCTGCATGGGAAATTTCGAATTCTCTTGATCTCTATGCTTTATATTTTATTTATTTATCTCTTACTGCATGGTTAGTATGTGCTAATTTTAATTATCCATCAGATTACTTACATTATACTAAGAAGAATTATCAGATGTTGTGATCATATTATATTATTCTAGACCAAATGATCATATGCTAAAGTAATTCACTTTAGAGGTGATCAATCTCTAAAGGAGACTTAATAGCAATATGGTGGTCATGGTTAATAATATATCACACAACATTAAATGCTTTTAACAAGTAAAGTGTGACCTTTATACGGAAGGTCCACCTCTATACAGGAGGTCCATCTCATGGATACCTTTATACAAAAGTTTAACCTCTATATGGGAGGTGCATCTCACAGATAACTTTATACGGAAGGTTCACATGATAATCATGACTTGATACACACAAGTTTGGAGCCTTGTCCAACAAGACTTTACAACATCATTACTTTGATCAATTACCTCTATACGGGAGGAATAAGCTTTACACAGAAGGAAATCAAAGTGCTCACCTCTATATGGGAGGATCAATCTTGACTAAACAAGATTGGTTTGGAGAATGTCTCTTGATTCTGTATATTTAACATTCCCTCTCGGTGAGGGAGGTATTATCTGCCATACCAAGCTTGTCTCGGAAGTACCTGAACTTCGTCACTGACAGAGGCTTTGTTAACACATCTGCAATCTGCGCATCAGTAGCAATGTACTGAAGTTTCATTGTACCTTTCTGGACCATGTCTCGTATGAAGTGATACTTCATTTCAATATGCTTCGACTTGTCATGAAACACTAGGTTTTTGGAAAGCTTGATGCAACTCTGATTGTCACACCTAATAATTGTAGGTTCAAGCTTTTCACTGAACAACCCTGCAAGTAGCTTTCTGAGCCACAATGCTTCTCGGCAGGAAACACTAGCAGCTATGTATTCTGATTTTTTAGTGCATTGGGATAAGGAGCCCTGCTTCCTACTGGACCAAGATATCATAGCTGATCCTAGGGTATAACAGTAGTCGGATGTGCTCTTACAGTCCACAATGCTTCCTCCCCAGTCTGAGTTTGTATAACCAAGTAACATGACTCCTCCACTAGAGGCATATCTGATTCCATATGAAATTGTACCTTGAAGGTACCTAAGCACATGCTTAGTAGCTGTCCAGTGTCAGTGTCTCAGATCAAGCATAAAATGACTCAGAATTCTCACATCATAACAAATATCAAGCCTCGAATGTATCAAGTACATTAGCGAGCCTATAAACTATGTATACAAAGTGGGATCTGCTGGATCTAATCTAGATCCTGACTCATGAAGTTTACTCAAATTGGAAACCATCGGTGTAGTCATAGATTTGCAATCTATCATGGAAAACTTGTGCAATATATACACACTGTACTTCTCTTGAGATAGAAAAATTTCATCTTTTCTTTGCCAGATCTCAAGGCCAAGAAAGTAGTGCATTAGACCTAAGTATTTCATCTCGAAATTTGAGGTGAGCTCCCTCTTGCACCAAGCAATCAGATATTCCTCTCCAGTGAGAAAAAAATCATCAGCATACAAAACCAATATCCATAGTTGGTTTTTTACTACTTTGAAGTACAAATTTGGATCAGCTTCACTCTTACAGAAACCCAGTTTCTGAAGGTAGCTATCAATTTTGGAGTACCAAGCCCTGGGGGCTTGCCTAATCCCATATAGAGCTTTCTTTAGCTTCCAAACATGAGACTCCTTCCCATGCACCACAGATCCTTTAGGATGCTGAATATAAACCTATTCCTCAACCTCACCATTGAGAAATTCTATCTTCACATCCATCTAATGAAGTTTCCATCCTAGAACAGATGCAAGTGCAATCATTGCTTGAATTGTGGTGTACCTTGACACAGCGGAAAAGGTCTCATCATAATCGATACCTTCTTTTGAGAGAAACCTCTGGAAACGAATCTGGATTTATACTTATCAATGCTACCATCCACAGCATGATTGATGTTGTAAAGCCATATGGAAGTCACAATGGACTTCCCATCAAGTTTGGGAACAACCTCCCAAACATTATTCTTCATTATAAAGTTGTACTCTTCTGTGATTGCATCTTTCCAGACTTGTTGCTTTGCAGCTTCTTCATATGAGGATGGTTTTGAATCACTAATGTGACTCATCAGTGAAACATACCTTAAATATCTATCAGGTTGCTTGTGCTCTCTGGATGAGCCTGCTGGTGCTCCATGTTTCTCTTCATTTTGTAAGATGTCTCGGCACCAAGCATATATTCTTTTAGAGGGAGGTTCATTAAGAGACCTCTCAACCAGCTCTACTGGTTCTTCAGGAGCTAGCGAATCTGAGGCATCTTCTGGTTTCTCCCTCTCTAACTCTGAAGGGGGAGAGTCAGACTCGGTATCCTCCATCTCTGAATCACATTGAATCTCCTTCAATATTTTGAAAGCAACTTCCTCATGGAAGGTAACATCTCTATTGAATTTAAT
The DNA here is from genome assembly GCA_027924585.1 of Larix kaempferi. Classification (NCBI taxonomy): domain Eukaryota; kingdom Viridiplantae; phylum Streptophyta; class Pinopsida; order Pinales; family Pinaceae; genus Larix; species Larix kaempferi. Next base: position 6,875,693 of record BSBM01000619.1, read on the forward strand.
GTGTCTCTCACTAGATACATATATTCGTTATGCTTTGGATGACTCACTATAACCCACAAAGGTGCCTTTCTTTCCAGAAGGTTCCATCTTTGTTTGTTTTTCTTTCGATACATGAATGTATATTGGGCTCCCGAAGATCCTCAAGTGTGAGATGTATGGCTTCTCACTGATAAACACTTCTTCTGGTATCTTCTCATCTATAATGGCATGCGGGATTCTATTTTGGATGTACATAGTTGTACGGGTGGATTCTGCCCATAATGAGGTAGACATATCTTGATCATGCATCATGGATTTTTCATCTTCACATATGGTTCTATTATTTCTTTCACCAACCTCATTTTGTTGAGGGTTGGATGCTACTGTTAATTGTCTACATATTCCTACATCACTACATAGCTCATTAAATGCATGTGAATCAAATTCACCTCCATTATTAGAACTTAATGCACAAATGTGATTTTGTTTATGATATTCAACTAGGGCTATAAACTCTTTAAATTTGTTAAGAGTTTCACTTTTAGCCTTCATGAAATAAATCCATGACTTCCTAGAAAAATTATCTATGAACAGTACATAATATAAGAAGCCACTCTGGGAGGGGAATGACATGGGACCACATACATCATAATGTATTAAATCTAAAATCCCTTTAGATCTAATAGAACTGCTAGAAAATATTTTCTTAACATTATTCCCAAGTGCACAACCCCGACATACACTATCATGCTCAAAATCAAATATGGGCATACCTTTTACCATCTTTTGAATTCCTGGTATCGCTTTGTAGTGTAGGTGTCCAAGCCTTCGGTGCCATATCTCGCATGGACTGATAGTGTGGTGAATCATAACTTGAATGTACTTCCCATGTACCTTGTAGAATCCTCCCTCTCGAACTCCAATCATAGAAGCAGATTCTAGGCTTTTGTTCTTCGGCCATAAAAGTGCTTTGTTATCCATGAAGATAACTTGGAAGCCTTTGTCTTCAAGAACTGAAAATGAGAGGAGGTTCATCTTCAAGCCTGGAAATAATAGAATGTCCTCCACATGTAGAATATCATCGGTTCTCAGTTGGAATGAGGTGGATCCAACTCCTTGGATTGAGTAAGTTGAGTTGTCCCCCAACTCTACCATGCATGTGAATTCTTTCTCTTTTATATCGGTGATGGTACTCTTGTAACCAGTCATATGTTTGGATGCACCACTGTCAATCAACCATGTGTCTGCATTTTTTATAACGGATCCCGAAAGGGATGAGACAAGATAATACTCCCTTCTTGTCTCATTTTCTTCGGATGCATTCTTTTGAGTGATTTCATCTTCTATGGCAGTAGAATCATGAAAATTTTCTTTCCGCTTTGCTTTGCAATCTCTTGAGAAATGGCCTTTCTTGTTGCAATTAAGCATCTAGCTTTTGAATTGAAAAATACTTTGTTGTACTCCTTCTTCTTTGAATGAGAGAACTTCTTTTGGAAGAATGGTTTCTTTCCTTTCTTCATTCTTGCCGTGAGGGAAAGATTTTCTTCTTTGATGCACACTGACTTGCTCTGGATTCGCACCTCCTCTTGGAGGCAGTCATGCCACAACCTTTTGAAGTTAGGTTGTACCTCTTGGCCATTTACCGCATCCAAGAATGTCTCCCATGAGGATGGGAAACCATCAATATTGGTTTGGATAAGATCATCTTAATCCCCCACTACTCAAATACTAGCAAGCTGATCTCTTACCTAAGAGATCTTGGAGAAGGAGGCCACTGTCTCATCCGTTTCCATCTTTAAGTTCCAAAGTTTATTCTTCAATTCCCTCTTTTGACTCAGGGATTTATTCTTATATAGATTAGTCAGTGTATCATAACATTATTTCTCGGTCTTTAGCGGTGTGATCACAAGCATCAAGTTATCTTTTATCGAATCATAGATGATTTGTTTAGCCTTAGCTTGATTCTTCTTGAAGTTGATGCACCTTGCATTAGATGTAGGGTCATCCACCACAATGGATACATAGCCATCCAATTCATGTTCCTCTAAGATGTTCAGAATCCTATCCTTCCAAGTGTTGAAGTTTGAGGTTCCCTAAAGATGATCTTCTGGTCATATAGAGACTGGTGCCATAGTTTTCAAATCTCGTGCTCAACTTATCAGGATCAACGTAGGCTCTAGTTGGCATGCAAAACTGAGCTCCTTCAGGCCCTGAGCTCTGATACCATGTTGAAATTTGGTTGAGATATAATTATTTTAGATGCAGATACTTGAAGCAATGAGACAATTCAATCCATGAAATTCATACAACCATAACACAAGATATACCTTGGGGAAAATCCTCAAAATTATGAGAACAAAAACCCTAGCAATTCTTCTCAATATAATATAATGGATAGCAGAGAATGCTTTCTTTTACAACATAGCATATTTATTTAGGAAGATAAGAGATCACCAAACTTCTTGGTGAAGATATGGAAGCAATAGAGAAGAGAGATCAATCATATGTGTGCCCAACACAACAATAATAAGCACGAACAATACCCTGCACAAAGAGAAGCGCCTTTCCTTCAATGGAGAAGAGAATTCGCTTCACATTGGATTCAATAATCCTCTATAACATATTTATACATTCTTCTCTTCTATTTTAACTTCTAACTTCACGATAAAATCGCCCTCAAACTGGATGTATTAATCTTGCATGGAGTGGCGCACCCCACTTCTCATGCAGTGCTTCATCTCACTGAGCTGTCACTTAGGATGAACTCACCTCTTAACTAAAACCTTTCCCACTTAGTTAGGTGGATAACTTAAGTGTCGACATGCAAGTGTCACAACTCATGTGTCATCTTTTATATTAACATAAGTGTCGTCATACAATAACACTTAGTTAACTAGATATTCTCTTTAACTGAAGTGTCGTCTTTTAGTTTAACTAAAGTGAAAATACTTTAGTTAACTGAAATCATGTTGATTGATTTACTTGAAGTGACCACTATGAGTTCTTTAGTTAACTGAGACATATCTTAAACTGATGCTTTAACTGAAGCATTGATACTTAATTGAAGCTTTATAACTGAATCTTTGTAACTGAGGCTTTAACAATTTGAGTTCTCTTTAATTAACTGAAGTGTCTGCATGGGAAATTTCGAATTCTCTTGATCTCTATGCTTTATCTTTTATTTAATTATCTCTTACTACATGGTCAATATGTGCTAACTTTAATTATCCATCACATTACATTATACTAAGAAGAATTATCAGATGTTGTGATCATATTATATTATACCGGACCAAATGATCATATGCTAAAGTATTTCATTTTAGAGGTGATCAATCTCTAAAGGAGACTTAATAGCAATATGGTGATTATGGTGAATATATCACACAACATTAAATGCTTTTAACAAGTAAAGCATGACCTTTATATGGAAGTTCCACCTTTATACGGGAGGTCCATCTCATGGATACCTTTTTACAGAAGGCTCACCTCTATACAAGAGGTCCATCTCATGGATACCTTTATACAAAAGGTTCACATGATAATCATGACTTGATATACATAAGTTCAGATCCTTGACCAACAAGACTTTACAACATCATTACTTTGATCGATTACCTCTATATGGGAGGAATAACCTTTACACAGAAGGAAATTAAAGTGCTCACCTCTATAAGGGAGGATCAATCTTTACTACACAAGATTGGTTTGGAGAATGTTTCCTGATGCTGTATATTTAACATTATCCAACAAAAATTATGCCTAAATTTAGTAGGAACTCTAAAAAAAATCATAGTTCCACCCCATTGATAAGATCTTTTCCCATGAAAGTTTACCCTTGGGGGTTTTGGCTCATTTTAAGATGACCCATATCATCAGATTTTCGGGAAAAAAATGCACAGAAAGGGTGGAACTATGCCTTGTCAATAAACTCATCCTCACTGAAAATGGGGTGATTTGAGTGCCCCATATCATACACCCTAACAAGGTAGAAGATACATTGTCCAAAGCACCCATGAAGAAGATATCATTTGTGGGCACAATAATGTGGCTTGAACCATTCACTCATGGATTCTATAAAGAATAGAACATGAGTGATGCCAATTATGGAGAGGTATATCAACTAAAGAATAAAAAAACAATTGAGCTTGAAGAGAATAAGTACCACCTCCATGACAAACTATTGCACAAATTGGCAAAGCTTTAAATCCCACAAAATTTAAAGATTCAACTCATGCAAGAAGTTCATAGTTCAAGTCTTGTTGGACAGCTTGGTCTTGGTAAAACAATGGCAAATTTACAAAGGTATGCAAAATATTGCCTAAAGATAGGTTTTTCAATTCATACACAATGCTATGTTAGTTAGTACTTAGAGTAAGCCTATCAAAAGAAATCTTGGACTTGATATTCCTTTGTCCATCCCCATCAAACCATAGGATATTATCTCCATTGATTTCATTCGAGGAGTAACAACAATAAGGTGAACACATGATTACTTCTTGATAATTGTGGATAGATCAAGAAAATGTGTGTGCATATTCCATGCAAGAAGACCATTAAATGTCATGAAGCAATTGAGTTATTCTCTACAAATGTATAGGTGCACTTTGGTCTGCCTACATCAATTGTATATGATCAAGACTTCAAATTTTTAGGTACCTTTTGGACAACATTATGAGAAAGAATGGACATGAAACAAAAGCACTCTACAACTTTCCATCACCAAACATATGGACAAACATAAATGGTGAGCAGAGGCTATGGTGGGATTATTGAGAGGCTATAATCAAAAGCATATGAAGACATAGTATGAGCAATTGGTTCATATCCAACATGCCTATAAAAAGGTAGTACATTCTTCCACCCAAAAATCCTTTCAGTTATTTGTCACCATCGCCATTTGATGTCGTTTATGGGTAGCAAGAGGAAAAAATGCTAGAGATGCATGTGGAAGCAAGAAGAGAAAGCAGGGTCATTGATAGGATCAAGTAGATTTATTTGTTAGTATAATAGCAGTTTGAACAAAGTAAGGCTATGTATAAATTTCATCATGACTAACATGAGAGAGATCATAAGTTCCAAATTGGAGACCATGTCTAGTTATATCTCAACAAGGAAAGATTGCAAAGCAACCAAGATGTTAAAACCATAGAGGCATGGACCTTTTCACATTGTTAAACAAGTCAACAACGATGAATTTTGATTGAGTCTACCATTATATATGCCAATGTTTTTTGACACTCAATGTGGAAAATTTGTGCCTCTTTGACCTATCTATGCTCAGGTCAAGTACTTATGTTAGTGGAGTATTTCATATCAAGTGCTCTCAAAGGAATGGGAGGATGATTTCGTTTTGCAAGTGAAGATTCAAAATACACTTAGGAACCATGAATGAAAGAAAATGATAAGAGAATGAAAATCAACAATTTATTCCCTCACCTTCTTCCTTCGAATCTTTTGGAGACCAAAAGCCTCCCCCAATTAGGAAGTGTGATTCAAAATACATCATAATAAGAACATAATGGCAAGGCCTAAAAGACATTCTTTATTGAATTGTCAATACCATTATCAAGTGTTAACTCATTTGAGGACTGGTTGGAGTTAGATCACACTCTTAGAAACATTATCAAGTGTTAACTCATTTGAGGACTTGTTGGAGTTAGATCACACTCTTAGAAACAAAGGATACTCGCATCCATTGGAATCGGGTCAACTGGACAGGTGGGAAACGAGTTAACTTGCACCAGTACGTGGAATGAGTGTGATCGACCCATTCTAAACGAGTATGGTCGCACTAGTTCAAACGAAGGGATCATATTTCAAAAGAGTGAATCTAGAGTGTTTTTGGTTAAATGAAACCACACACGTGGACGCGATAGGAGGTTGCACCACTGCAATGGAAGATCATTTGCATTTGCACTGATGAAGAGCAATCACACTTATCAAAGTGAAGCGTGGTTTGTATGAATGGGAGCGGTATAAGGGTTAACTGAAATTTGGAATCGGTAAGTAATTTTTGTCAAAATCACAATTTGAAGTGGTCAGATTGTAATTTCTGAGATTTGGGTAGTTTTAAAATTGGGTAACTAATTTAGAATAGGCCATCCCAATTGCTGAAATTACAAAATTGTGAAAATAACAATTTCTAGCAAACAATTTAACCGATTTTTATCTCAAAATCACCATAAAAACTGGGAATTTTGGTTTTTTTAACCTCTGAATAGTAGATAGTTAACATATGTAGAGATTAAGTCACTACAAGTTTTCTGTTCAATTCCTGATCGGATCAGGAATTGAGAATGAGAGCCACCTGGAAGGAAAAAAAAAAACTTACTTCCTTTGAATGGAGTAGCTCCCATGAATTCCGATAAATGTGATCATAACCACATGGGCAAAGGGAGATCACACTCGTTCCATCGAAGAGTTCACATCGATAAACATAAGTGGGGTTGCGACTGTTTGAGGCCAAATGTCAAGGAAATCAAGAAGTCGCAACTTGGGGAATTAGATTGGCCATTCCCATCCCTATAAATGGTTTAGGAATCCAATCCAGAAATAAGGGAGCTTTTGGGAGAAGTTGATTTGAGAGGCTAGTAGATTCAGAACTGAAGTTTCCCACTGAATTCTGAGCCATGTTTCGAATAAGTTCTTCGAGACAGTGATAACTTAGGAATCCAATCTACAAATAAGGGAGCTTTTTGGAGAAGTTGATTTGAGAGGATAGTAGATTCGGAACTGAAGTTTCCCACTGAACTCTGAACCATGTTTCGAATAAGTTCGTCGAGACAGTGATGGCTTAGGAATCCAATCCAGAAATAAGGGAGCTTTTTGGAAAAGTTGATTTGAGAGGATAGTAGATTCAGAACTGAAGTTTCCCACTGAATTATGAACCATGTTTCGAATAAGTTCTTCGAGACATTGAGCAACAAAGGGAATAAGTTCTTCGGATTCCAATAGCTCGATCTCAGTCTGAATGAGGATTGCAAGCTCAGACAAGGAGGAAAACACTATAGCAGACCAGAGTCATTGCAGTCACTGGATCCCTAAGTGGCCAACTAGCTTTTCTCTGTTGTTGGATTTACACGGGTGTATCTCTCTTGCTGGGTGAGTCTGTTTAAACTCTAATAATATAAGGTAAAACAAGTTCTTTCTTTTTGTGGGCTTCAAAATTGTACTCGTACAGATTCCGCTATTGGTAGATTCGAGACCTTTCTCGAGATCAAGTCCCAAATCCCATTAGTTACGTAATATATGTATGTGTGATCAAGTAAAAAAGGTTTTGGAAGAAGAAAACTTAGTACTGTTGATTTGGTAAATGAAATGTTGTATCCCTTTAATCAATCCGAACTACCTATTTTACACGGATCTATACGCTCTAAATACCAGTACCGTTAATTTGGAAGAAACAAAATGGTATCCCTTGAATCAATCCGAAATACATATAACCTGAAAATCTGTAAATAAACCAGCTAATCTGCCTGACAAATCAACTCTAAACTGCCTTCCATGGTTACATCTTATGAAGGCAAAATCTGAAAACTCAAATTTAACTTCAAAAATCGATTCTTCATGTTATTGCTTCACTATTTATAGATCATGTAACTTAAGCTGCAGCAGTCACAGATCCAATGCAAGTTGCGGTTGCCGCATTTTGCAGATCAACAGAACCATCGTTCTCCTCCTCCTCGGAATTCCATAAGAAATGAGCATAAGATGAAAGAACATAACCTCAAAAATCAAAACCAAGTAGATCAACATGAATATAATTTATGATTTGCAGTTTCTGGATGATCTAATTACACTTAGATATTATCTCAGATTTTGGACTTTCGTGGGTGGATCAACAAAATTAACCTGAATGTAACAAGTGTACGGTGAAGATTCATTTCATGGGAATGTAACAAGTGTACCGTGAGGATTCATTTCATGGTAGTAGTATCTTGTTATGCTCAAATGCATCTTGATTAAGATTTAAATAAGCTTCAATTAAAAAATTTAAATAAGCTTCAATTAAAAACTGATTAAGAAAAGGGGTATGTTTATTAAATTGTTTTATGTTTATATTAATTAGTTTAGTGTTTAGCCAGGATAGAAAATCTCCACAAAACAAGTGGTTGGCTATCCCTATCAGTGTTCGGCCACTTTACTGTGTGGCTGTGTGGATGTGTGGATGTGTGGTCAAACACTTTACTTGTAGTTGTGCTAGTTCTACTCATGGAAAAAATTAGACTTAAACACAATAGTAAAGGGGATCTGGAATATCTCAGCAGTCATCTGGGGCAGCCTTCACTGCTCGATCAAAGTAAGCTTCAGCCCGAGCTGCATCGTTATGTGTTTCCCATGTGAACTTGGCATACAGTGACAGTATCTCTGCATTGTCTGCATCGTCTGGGCTTGCTAATATCGCCCTTAAGTAGTATTCCTCGGCTTTGCCAATATCATGTTGCACCTAATCAATATAATATATGATACCCATAAATACATCAAACCTTATATCTCAAAACCGACTGCAGAATCGATATTGTAGAATCATAAAATCCATTTTCATATCTAATTCATAAAGTCAATACCATAAAATCTGTGCTAATTAATTACCTGAAGGAGAAACTTGGCATAGTTGCTGAGAAGAAGTGAATTGTCAGGATCTGCTTCCAACATACTTTGATAATACATATCTCTGCTGCTTTTGGAATTCTCGTCATCTGCTGCTGCACAATTTCCTCCTTTTCTTTCATTACCAGAGCCTCCAGTGATATTATAGTCACTCTCACACACATGGGCAACTCTGCATCCTCTTGCAGTGCAGAACAATGGCACTCCATTTGGGCCAAGTTCTATAGTTGAATGTTTATAATCCTCATTCTTTCCAGTCACTAATGGATATTTCTCATGAAGAGTTTCTACAAATGAATTTACAAGCTCACTAATATTACTGTTCGTTACCTGGGCATTGTCTCCCTCTAATTCTTCACCCTGCATACTTATAAGATTAGAGCCCAAAGGCAAAGGCTGAAGGGTTAATGTCGAGACAGAATGGCTCTCTCATTGAATTTGAATTTTCTGAGTAGAGATTGAATTCTCAACTGGGTTTTCAAGACCTGCAATATCTGATTTGCTCACCTCATCCAGACTTGGGTGAGAGGCCATAAAAGTATTCAACCCTATCAGGCTGCCAGATTCTGCAGATTCAGGTTCTATTAATTCATCCCTTGTTAAGCACATCCTGAAAGACCACTTTCCCCTCCTGGTGAGAGGGGCTCTTCTCATTCCCATGTAAGAAGCAGAAGCAATGGCCTCACATTCTGATTCTGCATGATCAGCCAGTAGGCTCAGGCGGGGATGGGGATATGAACTCCCATATCTGGAAATGTGATATGTAGTTCTGTACAGATCTCATGTAGTTCTGTACAGATCTCCCACAATTCCAGATGGGTGGATTCTGTTCTGTTCCGATGCTTCCCCTGATGGAAGGTCAGAGAACTTCTGAGCAGAAGCATTTGGGCACAAATCTGCTCAAATTATTGAGTATCCTAATGGACACAAATAATGTGTTTGTGCTCAAGAATTCTTATCTATTCCAGTCGACTGGCCCGCCTTTATATATTTCTTCGATCTTCCACATCTGCATTTGATTTCAGTTTCCATGTCTTCGTCATTTCGCATCACCTACGTAGGACTTTGTGTTTCTGTATCTAGGTTTAGAAAAAATTGGAGAATAAAATAAATAAACAGATTCTTGAGCACGTATTGGTTTGTCGTACGGTGTTGATGTCTTATGCCACGCGTAGGCTGTGCTCCATTTGCAGAGTACACGTACCAGACTCCGGTGAGAATGGCTTATCAATTCCCAAGGGCCATGGCAGAGCCGGACTGAGCTACCTCTAAAAGCAAAATAACATCTGTCCGGCCACAAGTTTGTTAGAGAATTTCTCAATTTTCTTTGTATAATCTAAAAGTCCTTTATACTGGGATGTGTTAAAACTTTCTATGTTTTTTTTCCAATTTAGGTGGATGGAATGAAATCTATCTATCTCTACCAATGGATCATTGTATTCTTGACTTTTTTATTTATATTTTATTATCTCTCTTATTATGTTTCCAGTGCATTTATTTGCATTTTATTCCTTTTTTTTATGAGTAATTTTCAAATTACCAATAGATCAAAAGGAGATGTTATCCTAAATTCCTACTTAGTTAGCCCAAACTAAACTCAAAAAGTAGTAATATATATTGACTTGGATCCATATGGTTGAATATTCTGCAACCATATAGTTCTAAAGCTTGTCTTTCATTAATCTTGAAGCCCTTATGTTCCTCCACACATGAGGACCAATTACCTTTCTCAAGCACTTTTAAACTTCTAGATAATAATAATGAAAATAATGATTGAATTCTAGGTTAATCTAAGCAAATTGACTTGCATGGAACAACATCAATTCAAACCACAAAACATTGTGAATGAAACAACCATATCGCGATCAAACATGTTTTGGGGAGGGAAATAAGAGTGATCTCATATTGGGCAAGAGACAACTGAAACAACAAGTTATACATGAATCTTCATCGAGGTGTCTTGGTCACCAGTTTGGATTCTCTGTGCCCAATCCACTAACAAGACCTCTTCCACAATCTTCCTCAAACTATGAGTAAAATGGATCAAAGATGATTATCCCCACTAACTCTAAGGAGAAAGGATGGCTCAGAATGTATGGGAAATTGAGGGGAAGAGTGTTGTAAAAACCCTAAGGAAAACTCTTCCTTTTATTCCTCTAGTGTGTACTTGCTTTCTTAGAATCTGGTCCCCAACCTTCACTTTGAGGCTTGTCTTTATATTTTGAGATGGACGGTTTAGGTAGTTGATTCTAGTACAACTGAGACCAGAATGAATTCCAACTGCCGTAACCACACATGAGAATTTATTTTCTTTTTATTTTATTTTTCAAATTTTTAGAGGTGTACACAGGTTGCTCAATGGTAACATGCGTATACATGTGTTGTTAACTGACTAAGCATGTACACAAGCCAAAATGAGGTTTTTTTTATGGATTTTGCTCATTATTTTGCGTCTAAGGGGAATGTTGGAGGATTTTTAGCATCACTGAGTAAATTAATGCTATAACAAATGCCCCTTAATGTATGAAGTCAAAGGAGAATCAGATGGCTACAATGCATTATAAATCAACCGGGATCTTAATCAGTGAGCCCGAGTAGGATTCACCAAAACCAAAACTGGAAGATGACATGCAAATAAAAACCATGGATCATAGCACTCTCTTCTCGAGGCGAGCATACCCATGCTCAAGTGAAAAATAACATGGCTTCCAAATCAAATATCTTGCAGATCCACGACATATAAGAGATGTAAAATCATGGCCACGACAAGATTACATTGTGGATCCATGGAGTATATATAGCATGTAGGATCATGGCCATGAAAATGATACATAGTGGATCCATGTCAATAATATATATCAGGAGAACAACTATAACTGTAATGAGGACAAACTGGTTCTCTAAGTAGTACCAATGTGAGATAGTATATGGTTTAGTCTTGTGCAACTTGGGAAAGAGAAAAATGTGGGAATGCTATTGTTGGCCCAAGGTCTCCCATCCAAACTATCAAAAGGTACGAGTCTTGGCCATGTGAATAAATGATCTGAATTCAAACATGTAGGACACATTTGATTATTGGTCATTGATGTATACCATTAACAAATGCAAGACACTCCATCGATAATGATAATGGATGTCAAGGTACCTAGTGCATTCTATTAAATGTGAATAAATGTCTTGAATTCAAACACTTGTAGAATCTATCAAGAAGGAGACATTGATGTATTTCCATTACCGACAGTGAGGAAACTTGCCACTGATGATTGCAAGCCCCAATGTACTATCTAGACTCTAGATTCTAAATTGCATTCCCAAGGAAAGATGTGTTGAGGTTGATAGGAAGAGATCCATTGGAAGGGAGGCATTGAGGAATCCTCCATCAACCAACACAAGGGAGTATCAGGAACATATTTGACTTGGAAAAGGGCTTGGTCAAAATTTTGCAAGATGGACCACCGAGTATGTCTTGTGCATGCACCAAATGTGAATAGCATATGGAAGAAACCCTTAGAGCAATAGTCAATAATGAAAGTTGTTAACATAAGCAAAGGGTTCCACTAATGATGAAAATGGAACCCAAGCTATAGCATGAATCCCAAAATGTGAATAGATATCTTGTCATCGAACATAATGGGAAACCACTCAATCAACAACCAATGATGCATTGTCATTTGTTGAGTGCAATTTTACCTATCAATGATGAAAACGGGGCCAAGGGATATGACTCTCGGTCAACCTCTTAGATAAATGTGTTGTGGTCTATGAGAAGTGACCCACTAGTAAGAAGTCAATGGGGATAGGTTCTACACTAGCACGAGTCCACAGACTAAATGAGATAATATTAAGAACAATTTGACAATAGGGAAGGATGACATGCAAATTCAAGGAATCTAAGGAATGGCTAACTTAAGCTAAAAATTCCTTTGAACAAAAACATGACACATTATGTGACTCGAGAAACAATGATGACTCATAGATAGAATGACGATATATAGTCAACAATGCATGAGGCAATGAAGACTACTCCATAGTGGTTGGAAGAGTAACCAACCGAAGGAGTTCTAGGACTCAAATCATAGTTCAGTTTCTATGGCCAATACTACGACCCAATTGTGAAGATGGACATGACACAAGTGTTTTGTTCAAAGGTAAGATGACCACATTGCTCAGGATTTTCATAAGAGATCATAATTCTATCCCCCCTCATGTTTTTTTTAAATCATTTGATTTTTTTGTATCTTTTCCATATTATACATCCTGAAAAAGAATAAAAGAATGTTATATTATAGTGGAAGAGACGAGTGTCACATAGCATGCAACTAATTTCTAGGTGCACGGAACATACCTATGAAAAACAAAGTGCAAAAAATGGATGTGTAGGAAGTGGACACTCATACGGGATTTCTCCTCTAGGAATGGTTTCATGGAGTGGCTACAATAATTGAAAAGTCTTATGACTAATGAGAATGCGTGAACAATGAGCAGTGAATGCCAAGCAACAATATGCATTAGGATCAGTTAATGAAAGCAGCAGTATGCAGTGCAGCAACGCAACTAAAAAAAAACCGTGGAAGCACTTATAAGTAATGGCTAGCAAGAAGATGAAGAAGATACAATGTGGCTTCAACATATAGTCATGGTGGGGTTAAAAAGGGACTCCCAAACCTTATAGATATCTTCGGCATGGACACCAGATGATTAAAAAATGATCTAGCTAGGTAACCATGTTTCAAGTAGGATCTAATTCATTAATTATGATATTTCATTATGGAGGGTTCATGTCACAATTCAATGAATGTGGATCCTAAGGTTTGATGATGTCTCAAAACTAATAATGCATGTATGCAGGCATAATTAACCTACCATATATCCCAGTTAGAAACTATATTACCTTTATCAATATAATAATGTTTTCCTGAGGAAATTAATGCATAATGCCACCATACACCTAATCAAACATCGATCCTCAAGTAGCACCATTACTATAAGCTTTGATAAAAGTGCAATTATAAAGGTATATAGGCACATTTGGGAAAATAACTTATACTAAAAAGTTTATAATGGTTCAAAATTTCATATTCACCTAACATTTTAAAAAATGACCAAATTAACCCAACATACCTTGAATATTCAAACTCAAATTGTGGGCTCTTCTTTGATTGAAATCAACTACCATCACCACTAGGTATCATAGTTAGTCCCTCTTTCTTCAATTTCATGCTTTTATGTTGAATTTTTATGTTTTATGTATGTATTAACATTTGGATATGCATGTATGTGAGTAGAAGTTGGATGAGACATGTGTGTACGAGCCTGTGCAAACTGCTACCAGTATATACTTTTCCTTATATGCGACTGTTAGCATTGCAGGGCACATACACTATCGGTTTGAGCAAAAAATCAAAATTAGGAACTAATTCTTGAAATTTCTCTCATTACAAGATTCACTCATGGATATCTAGTGGAGGGAGAGGGATAATGAGTTTGTGGATGAATAAGTAGTGGTCGATCCCACCACATTAGATGCTCTTCGCTAATGTGGTTTGATAAATATTTTTCATTGTGAGGATATGAGATCCCAACCATGGTTACTCAACATGCTGATACAATATTGGGATGTGGATCCGGAGGTATTTATCATCAATAGAGCTATCCTCACCATTGAGATGGAGCTTCCTTGTCAGTTTATCTCTTCACAGAGAGGTTTTGAACCTCAAAGCAGGTCCTCGGGGAGGAAACACAATTTAGGACTATGTCGACATATATTACAGTGCCGATACTGAGAATATTGGTTCTCAATTACCTATTTAGAGGATCATCGATCTCGATCTCAAGATCAGAGTTCTCGCAATGACCAGATCAACTTTTCTTGATCCGTATCAACTAGGGAGTTGACAGGAGGGCAATAGATTCAACTGAATGAATCAAGCTCTGTTATGGAGGAAGCAAATAATGCTAGGTTGAATAAGAAAACCAATGCATGTAATAACCTAATAGATAATGAATGAAAGCAATAAACAATACCAATCACATGAAAATACAAGTCAGGAATTAATAACAGAGAAACCCCAAGGTTGAAAACTCCGGTTGTATTAAACAATTATATGTGGGACATTGGTATCTTAAGTCTGTAAGACAACCCTATATCAAGGTGTTCTAAGTCGAAAGACTCGTTTACATGAACATACGTCAAATGAATGAACCGCGAGGAACCAATCGAGCCTTCTCTTTTGGAACTTGTCTTAGTGTAATCAAGAACAAGGAACCCTTTCATATATGGGCTTACATTCATATATACAAATTTGAGGGACTGTTGGGTGCCTACCCTCCTCATTACAATTATAAATAATCAATTACATCTTGGTTGAGGAGACCAATCATTTTATTTCCATCTTAGGGATAGAAGAAGATGAAGAGACACTATTTCTACATCAATGGCATCTTCCTGGTGCCTTCTGACTATTCAGAATATGAGTCAACATGTGTTTGAGTCATAGAATTTCATGGGGCATGTATGATGAATGAATCTTGCAGAAGTGAGTGATTGGACTAAGTCAATGGACCAAATGAAATACAAGTCCAACTGAGTTGATGGATTGACTTATTCGAAGAGTAAACGAGTCGATGGATTAATTGATCTGTAGGTCCGATTAAACAAGGGAGGACCCTTCTTATTCCCATTATTATATCCTTGTTTTGTTCTCCATTATGGATATAGCTGAATTGTTGGATAAAGGTTTTCACAATTAACTATGAAAAGAAGGGGCGACCGATCCTTCTTGTCGGAAAACAGAAGTCGAGACAAACAATTTTAATATGTTATAACATAGTCGTTTGACTTTCTATTCAAGCAATGACTGAATATTTTAGACATTGAACTTTTCACCTTAAAATTTTGAACATTTACAAATGAAAATTGCACTTTTCAAATAAAAAATTGCATTTTTTTATTTGCAATTCACACTTTTCAAATCAGAAATTGCATTTTTTGATTTGAAATTCACACTTTTCAAATCAAAATTTGCATTTTTTGATTTGAAATTCACACTTTTCAAATCAAAATTTGCTTTTTTTGATTTGAAATTCACACTTTTCAAATAGAAATTTTCATTTTTTCGATTTGAAATTCACACTTTTCAAATCAAAATTTGCATTTTTTTATTTGAAATTCACACTTTTTGAATTGAAATTCATAGTTTTATAATAAAAAATTGCAATTTTAAGGTTCATAAGTAGTCAAAAAACACACTATTCGAATAGAAAAACACACTTTTCAAATCCAATATTGCCACTTTCGGAACCTGAATTTGCACTTTAGAAAGGTTGATATTGACACTTTCAATGTCTAAATTCACACTTTCTTAGTCCAAAATTTGCCTAATATGTCCAAATTTAAGGAAATTGGTGTTCAAATTGAAAATTTCTACAAAAGCTCAAAAAATTAATGGAGATTCCCACCCGACCATATGACCATTTAAAATGCATTGAAGTTGATGTCCTCATCGACATAAGGGAGCCTTCATAAAATTCATCTTCAGTAATAAGATTGTAAGGCCGATGGATCCCTTCTTTGGACAAAGTTTCACCCAATGTGTTTAATTCCCTATAGATTTCTTCAATTGTCAAAATATTTCAATAATATTGATATTATTAAAAAATGCATATTATCATTATTATTATTCACTACCATCATTCAATGTACATTAATGTACAAGTGATCTTTTTCTTTTATCTATCATTAATCACTACCATAATCCAATGTACATTAGTCTATGGAATGTTTTTTTATCTTACTTATCACTTTATGTATTAACATTATTTTTATAATGATGCAAAAAATTACATGTGTAAAATTCTAAATATTTAATACAATGCATTTTTAAGAAGGTTAAATATTTTACAATTTTTTTTCAACTTGTCATTATCAAAATTTGGTCAAGTAATCTTTTTAAAAGTTACAATTTTGGTTTAGAGAAAATTGTTTGGTTTAGTGCAAAAATGGATTCAACACTCGCAATAACCGTTAATACAACTAGATTATGCAATGTTAACATATAATTTGAATTTGGATGATGTCACAAATATGCAATTTTAATGTGGAAGATGTTCTCATGAAATGTAATTTTTGAAAACGTTGGCATTTATTATAAGACATTAAAAGTGAAAAAAGTGCATTTAATCCTTTAATTAAAATTATGCAATCAAATAGTGCACATGTTTTTATTTATTTATAGGAGATTTGTAATATCGAAATGTAAGGTTGAAAATCCCATCTTATAATGTTTAAATTTGTAAAATTACAACATTTTTTAAAATTCAACTATGGTAACGATAATTAATGTAATGTCGGGGTAGACCATAGACTAACAATTCCATTCGAGATTATAAATAATAAATAATTTGAGATCACATTGGATTGTTGTGATTCTAGAAAGGCATAAAATGTCATTGAATTTTGGGACTGAAGTGTTTATCTCAAGTGAATATTCATCATTAGAGAAATGAAGGAAATAAAGGTTGCATCTAGTTTAGTTCTTGATTTTACTTTCATAAGATTCTATGTTAAATTAGTCATATAAAGCTAATAATGCATTGCTTAGAATTAGACATTAAATCTAGTTAACATGCTATTTTGAATTAGATATGTAATTAATGAATATTTAATTAATATAATGGTTTATACATGGTTTGATTTTTTTAATTATGCTTTATGACTATGTTTTGAATATGCTTCCTCGCTATGAATGTTTTAGAGAATGTCCTAAGAGTATCACATATATTCAATTTTTATATTAATATTTTCCATGCTAGTACAACACACCATCTATATTTTGTATAATGTTAAATTTGAACAGTATCAAATAACTTCCTTTAATACTATGTTAGTTGGGTCTTAGATTGGGTGGTTAAAATGATAAGTTGTTATACATCTCACCTAGGTCAAAATCTCATTTCTGACATGTTTTCCCTTTTGTGCCTTGATTGAGGTTGGCAATCTACCGACAATCTTACTCCACTCTCGCAAGTGTTTGAAGGTGGAACAAGATGTTTCCAAACCATATCGAAAAAAGGTTAGCTTAGTTGTTAATAATATTACATCCCTTAAATTTCCTTGCAAAATTTTCCTTGAAAAATAGATAATGTTATTTATATAATTACTACATTAATAATTATTTAAATGCACAAAATTATAACAAATGGAATTTTAATGAATGCAAAAGATAGGTTACTCCAATTCATTTTATAAAAGAGGCAGGGATGCCTCTATTCACTTCATAAGTTTTTTAAAAACAAAAAAATGACAAGAAGATGTGTAATATTAGTAATCAAATTCAATGCAAGAGGATGTATAATATGTTATGGCTTGAGGGGGACATATGAGGTTAAATGTATATGATGTGACCCCAAGGGGGAATATATAAAGTTAAATGTATATGTAAGGGAGCATAAATGTTAAGGTTTCACATGTTAAAGGGGAAAATGTTATATTAAAGGTTATGGATGGTAGTGGTTATAAGACTAAGAGATTATATGAAGGTTAGCTTCATATAAAGGTTAGAAGACATGTATAGCTTCAATAAGATAATATGACATGAAGAGAAGGTCTCGATGTTTTTCTTTCTAACCTAAGATTGTTGAAACGAATACTTAGCTACCATTTGAAGTTGGTTTTCCTATTTGGATTTCCAGGATAAAATATTTGTGTCTTATGATGTGTTTGTTTTCTACATAATGGTTTCAATTCTATGCCACTATCACTTTCCTTGGTTTTGGTAATGAACAGTGTTATTGTTAAGGTGGAATTTATACTAAGAGATGAAAATAATACATGTTCACTCTCTTGATATTTAGTCACAATAAATATACATCTTATCCTTTTTTGTAAGAACTAACATACCACAAGAAAAACATTTTTCCAAATTTCTCTATTTGATTTGCGGTCGTGTGGAGATTATGTTAGTAAACAACAAGTGATGGTTGGAGAGAACACCACTTTTGGCTCGAGTATCCAACAATCAAATTTTGTTTGGGACAATAGCCTCATACATCCTTTGCTATGTTGTTTTACACTCACAAATCCAACAAAACTTTGTTACATGTCATAACATTGAATGACAACAACAATGAGTTACCCAGTGTCCATTTTAACCTGAGATTCAAGATTGGTGGTTGTTGCAATCAATTATATAAGTTTCTAGTTTAAATCTAGGGAGTGGTAATTCAATGTTTAAGGATATTATTCGTTCCGAGATACTCCATCCTTAGCAAATACCATAATACTTAGGTAATACTCACCTTCCTAAACCAAATTATCAATTTTAGAACTCGGTTGAAGGTCGTGGGTGCTCTTTGAGGTTGCATGTAGGTTGTATGAAGCTTTATAGGGAGTACCCAACTTTGACATGCTATATTTATCTATTTCTCAGGTCATCCATGTAGGTTGTTCCATCCATACATTTTGAGGAATTTCTGAGTGGGGGTTGCATCTAATGAATGGATGGTTTAATTTACTAGTAGTTAAAGAATACCACCTCCATTAACTAATGGATCTTATATCAATGTGCATTGGAATCTATTGGATTAATACATTTTGGAAAGTATCGTTATCTCATTCATCCATTTGATAGTGTATTTCAAATATCTGTGAAATTCTTATGTTTGACATTCCATTTACTAGTGAAAGAATCATAAATGACATTACATTTACATAGGAAAACATACAATGCATCAACAACTCTTAATACTTGGAGGGATACACAATTTGTTTACCTCTTTGTCCATTTGTCATCTTGGATACACATGCCATTTAATTCATCCATTTAGGTGTTGTATTCTAATACTTGAGAAGTAATCACTCGTTATTTTCTATTGAATTAATTGTTTTATCCCATTGTATGCACCATTTAGTTTGGAGTAGAGAACACTCAGTTCTAGGATATATGGATTACTTTAATCTCTCTCTCTCTCTATATATATATATGTGTGTGTGTGTGTGTGTGTGTGTTACACCTAAAATCTTCCCATCATGAGATTCAGTGTATACACCCCTGGAGTTACCTTGACTCAGTGATTGACCTGGAAGAATTTGCACCCATTTGTACTAGGTTTTGAGAGGTCGTCGCAGGTTGCACTCATGCAACATGCGATGTCGCAGCTTACTCTATTATAGGGTGTGACGCTGTCAGTTAATAGGCAAAAATAGCCCTTCGATCCCTTCGAGCCCTTTCTCAAAGATTGTTGACTTGGGACCCTATCCCTAACCTCTTGGGAGAGCTGGCCCAATAGATCTAACACTCTAGCTTGGAGAACCTTCACTTATCTCCAGGAGCTTTGGCATGGCTTATCGGAAGGAGCTTGCAGCGTTGAGGCTATGGTTGTAATCATCTTTTCTATTGTACTCCTCACTCTTCAATATAGTTAATATAATTTCTTTCCATAAATGTTGTCTCCTTGATGATGTTTAGAGTTTTCCTCCTTAACTGTTAACTTAGATCTATCATATGAGATATATGCTTTCACTTCTCGTGGTTTGTTACATGTTCAACAGGGTTTAGCAACTTGCGATCTGGCAGCGCTGGAGCATTAGATCAACGAAGGAGAAAGGGATCTACAAATCTAAGGTAAACGATCTACTCTTTCATTTGTATTTCTATATGATCTAGGAAAGTATTTAATGTTCTGTCCTATTTGTTCTAGACTTATGTTAAGATAGGGAGATCAGGCCTGGAGTCCGCTCTCGGTAGATTGTCCACGAACCAAATATGGTGACCATACTAGGGATTTACATCTTGTTCTGTAGTTCTCAATCTGAGAGTCATTTTCAGTTGTTTGCTTGACACAAGCCTTTTATTTGTCATTTGCTTCTTGAGTTGATTTCACTATCAGATCTTCATCTTGAAGACTCTGATCTATTTCCTCTAAGTTTGTACTACTCATTTTCAAACCATTTCATCATTCATTACTTGGATATTTGATTCATTTTTGAACTTAGATCTCACCTGTCGCACCTGGTTAGTGAAAACAAAGTGACACTGTGTCATCCTGGTCACTGTTCTTTGTCTATTAGTCACTCGTCACAGTCCTTTCATTGGCATATTGTGACACCGTCGCACTCCCCGCATTGGTGAACTGTGACGTCGCACTGTGTACAAGCACAAAGTGCACCGATTTGTCGAGTTTGGCATGCAGGGATCCCCTCTCCATTTGTTAATTTGAACCTTGGTTTGCTGTATGAACTCCCTCTGTGATACAAGATCTAGCCAGAGATCCCATCTTTGATTTGTGTGTTGAGTGTTTGGTTTTGTTTGGATTGATTTTGGGTTCTGTCTTAGACAAGTCTGAGTACCAGTAGTGGTGGATACTCTTGTCTCCTCCACCTTCATCTGCTCACCCTTGCATTCCCTCCTCTCCTTAACTGATTTGGTTACTACATTAGATCAGCTCCCATACCTCATTTGCATTACTTTATAAGCTTTGCTTGCTTGGTTTGCTTGCTACTGTCTGATTTTGAGTCTTGCGTGTCTTTTAGCTTGATTAAGTGCCTGTCCTTTCTTGAGTTTTCTGAGTGTACTGAGTGCTGCAAGTAGTGTTTTGTTTTTAGTCATTTAGATCTGAAAGCATAATTGTTATCAAGTTAATCTTTTGATGCATCCATTGAAAATTTAAAAGTGCTTCTTTCCCATCATTTCTCAAGCATTGTTGAAGGAAATTGTTCGTGCATTGGAATGTTTTGCTTATGCATCTTTTGGAAAAATTGAATGAATGTGTGATCGCTTGTGTTTTTCTTGAATTATGAGCTTCTCATTTTCTCAAAAAATCCAAAGTATATATCAGTTTTTCCAAAATTAGTTCCATGCTAAGGAAAGGTAGATGCATTTTTTATTTTCATTGCTTTTAGGCCATTGAAATTGAAATTGAAAAACTTGCATACTCCATCTTAGAATTCACTCTTTTCATTACCTAGCATCATTTTCGTTTTGAAAAGGAAAAGAAAAGGAAAAAATGTTTTGATTTGGATTAGTAGTGTTGTGGATTTTTGCGTTTCGTACGAAAATGAAAAGGATGCTTTTATAGTCAAACTTGTTTGAAATGGGAATTATTGCATTTGCTTTGGTAAGATTGTTGGAAAGAAAACGTTTTCTCCCTCCCATATGTAGCATTCATCGAAAGAAAAGCATATTTGATGCATGTAGCTAGGCCTTGCATTATATTTCTGATTATGTACTCACCTCATGCATTCACCTAACCGTCCAGATAAAATTAATGGTAGAACTAGGTAAAAATTTTAGCAACTTGTGTGTAGTTTAGAGACATGTTCCGGCATCGTTAAGCGTGGAAGCTGTCGTTATTTTCCAGCACTGTGTCCTGGGGGTATTGTAGTATTCCACATACTTATTGATATATCGAGCTCCTTCATGTACCCACCAAGTACCATACTTTGCATATATCGAAGGGTGTATCACGTACTCGGTAGTATATCAGAAGGTCTCTTGCCGAACGGTTGTGCATTAGATAGCACCACTATGGATTTGAGCTCCCATGTACCTTGTGTATATCGGGAGACACCACTAGGATTCCTAAAACCAACTGAGTTAACCATTTGGTCGTCTTGGAAAAACAATACATCGAGAATAGCACTCAGGGAGATTAGCACGCACGTATTGTCCAGGTAATCGGGTATGCAGGCAAGGGTACGGTCCCAATACTCCTTGTCGCGTCATATTGTTGGACCCTGCAGTATATAGCAGTTTGCGATGCCTTGATAATCCCGTGAGGTTCCAGACTATGAATCTACTCCTATCACATAAGTTTGCTTGTGGCCTTAGCCTGCCTAGGGTTTTGTCTAGTCTATTTTTCTTTTAGATTTCCTTAGGAGAAACTTTTTGTTTTAGTCACTCTGGATAACTTTCCTTGGAGAAGGTCCCATAGAATCCAAAACTCACCACCCGAATATCCCCTTAACCAGTAGGTAATTTCGAGGGAAAGGATGGATCCTCAAGCTAGGGTCGGGTCACATGAAGTGGAAAACCCCACTCTAAATATTGGAGGACATTTGTTTCCACATACTCCTCTAGATTCACTCGCCTCTCATCTCCCGCAGGATGAAGAAGCACAAATCCTCACTTCACAATACTTATCTCCCATTGCACCGGGAGAACCTGGATCATTGGAATGGATAAATAAACCCCAGGACAACCCCGCAGCAGCTGTTGGTCCTTCAGGAACTTATTGGACATCTTCTACTAGTCACCCAGTGTCCCATTTTGCCGTTGCACCCCCACCCAGTTAGGCTAGTCCTGATGATCTCTTGACACCTTATCATGAGCAATTGGCTCATTTACGTGCCAAGGGTGAGGAGTTTCGAAGTTGGAACTTTCAAATAAGGTTCGACAAATGACCGATCCCAGGTCCCTCTTTATCTTTTGAGTCACCGAAATCATCGACACAACACGCGACCACTACTGAAACTGGTCAACCATCCATCCCTGCACATGTATCTCCTAGACAGGAGACCAGTTCAGTACTTCCTACTACCCAACCGGTTGAAGGACAACAATCCAACACACCTGTCACTACCACAGTTACTTTACTAGTTCCTCCCCCACAAATTCGAGGGGAGGATACTCCATTCCCTTGGATTATCTCATTGGTAACGTTACTACTATGGTAACTAATCAACAACCTGTGTTGGTTCAACCTTTGCATAGTGGTCAGCCTATTGTGGCTGGGGGGCAACCCCCATTTCCTAACCAAACGTAGGTGGTGGAATCCCCAATGGACCTCCCATTGGACCTTCCCAACCCGCTAGACCATCCACCATGGGATTATCTCATGTTGGGGGGCCATCCAATGTAACTCAATCCTCATGGAGTCAAGCGTATCTAGGTTCCTTTAACCCTGTGCCGGGTCAATCTAATCCTGGAAATGCACCATACAAGATACCCTATCTCGGAAACCCATACACTCTATGGGGGGAACAACCCGTTTTACAACATGGACCCCAACCAACTATCCCTCAAGCACCACCACCCCTGATCGGTCCACCCCCACCTACTGTTGGAGGCACTGGGCACCCACCCAACTTTGGAGGAGGCGGACCTCTCCCTTCTGGCGGAGGTCTATCTCATTCTACCAACAACGGCCCCGACCCTTCCGGCAGAGGTGGGAATGGTCCACCTCCTCCCCCAGGGAGGAGGCGGTGGAGGACCACTCTATTATGGTGGGGGAGGACATTTACCTTCAGGCAGTGGAGGTCGTCCACCACTCCCTCCAGGCAGAGGCGGTGGCGGATCTAATTATTATGGTGGTGGAGGTGGTGGTGGTTGAGACCCTCACCCTTCCGGCGGCAGAGGTGGTGGGGGCCCCCATCCTTATGACAGCGGAGGTGGTCCACCACCCCCTCCAGGAGAAGGCAGTGGTGGGCCACCTTATTATGGTTATGGACCCCCACCTCCCCCCAGTGGTGGCGATGGACCTCCACCTCCTCTCGGTGGTGGAGGTGGAACCCCAACTTATTGGAATGGAGCAACTTATGGTGGTGGACCCCCTTAAGATTCGGGCGGCACACCCCCCTACGGTTAGATTCCTCCGTGGTCACCCTTTAATCAGTCGATATGAGGTCTTACCGGTCCTTACATGCCTTATCAGTACTACTAGTACCCGCAACCTAATCAACAATTGCCCTTTTTGGCTACTTTGGACCTACCTGATCTATCTCGATTGATGAATGACCCCATTTACCATGGAACTAACTGGCCCTCGATTCCGATGAAACTTCCGTCGGATATACCTAAGTTTGACGACAAGCCGGACGAGGATCATAAGCACCATGTGATGACATATCATTTATGGTGTTCATCGAACTCTTTGATGGACGAATCAATCCGTCTAAGATTATTCCAACGGACTCTCGCTGGTTCGGCTGTCAAGTGGTACATCGAATTACCACCTCATTCTTTTAATGCTTTCGGGTCTCTTTCTATGAACTTTTTGACCCACTTCCAACTTCCTATACGGTACAAGACTGGTACGGACCTTCTCACCTCTCTCCACCAGAATACCGCTACTCATATCTCTACTCATATACATGAGTGGCGGAGGAGAAGACGCTTGATTAGGGCTCCCATTCCAGACCAACTCCTAGCAGATTGGTTTACAAAGTCTCTCATCCCTCACATAGCTCAAGATGTTTCCATGGGAAGTGCTGTCACTGACGAACAAGCTATCGCTCATGCCCATTACCTAGACTTGGTCTATGTTCAATCAGGCACATTGTTTGAGATTCTTCTCGACGCACCCCGTGACACTTATGACCCCACGAAGCCTCCTAAGGGACCCCAAACTGATGGCATCATTGGATCCCTTAACACCCAACTTGCTTCTAACACTGTTGGATCGTCGAACCTTCGGGGTTCTTCCCCATTACCAACCCAGGATGGCCACAACACCACCAAATCAACCACTCCTGCTGTAACTGAAGAGGTGAATTCTGTCCAATCAACTTCATCTCAGAATTTCGGTGGTAAGAAGAAGAATAAAGGGAAACCCAAGAAGTCTTATGCCCAGCAGAAACAAAAGAGCACTCCTGACGATACCAAACAGAAATGGAAGTTAAAGTATCCTTGTTTACTTTGCAGAGATGATCACTTCTTTAAAGAATGTCCCCATAGAGACGAAGTTCAAAAGTTTCTTCGGGGTAAACCAACTCCCGCAGTCCTCAACGATCCGTTTCCCACTCAAAACCAGCAGATGATTGCTTAACCTCCCCCAGCCAATGGGGAACCATCCAATACCACACATGTTCTCATGGTGTGTAAAAAGATGATCAATTTGAACACTTGCTTGCGATCATATGACTTGGTCCCTTCGAAAGAACCTACTGGAAGTAATACTGAAAAAGCTTCCAAATCCTTACCTGTTGTCACTGTAACATCAACTTCTCTCACCATTGAGAATCCGTCCTTAGATTCGATATTGCGACCGCCTAAGAGCACGATTCAAAAAGCTGTTTTCAATCCTAATGCTCGGGCAACATAGAATTACAATATCGTAGAGGAATTGGCACAAGCTCCTTGCACCATCTCCACACTGGAAGTTTTCTAGAATTGTCCTAATCAACGCAAAACTCTCCTTGCAGCAATCAGTGCAGTTGACCCTGATTCTTCGAATACCATCATGTTCTGACTTGACTACTTCAAGCTGAGGCTTTCCCACCAGCTCGAATTCCAAGTAGCTGCAAACATTGCTAGGAAAATTGTCCATTGTACCCTTTTGGATGAAGGCGCCTCTACTTCCATCGTGTTGATCGCCTGTTAGAGAGCCATCGGCTCTCCCGAATTGAATCGTTCTCCTACCATGTTGAAAGCATTCGACGGACGTGGCTTTCAACCTCATGGGATCCTACAAGCTCTCACAGTTGAGTTGGGCGGAAATATCGTAACCATGCATGTGGAAGTGGTCTCAGCCCCGATAGATTATAATCTCTTTCTTGGTCGCAATTGGTTTTATGCCATGCAGGCAGTAGCCTCTTCAGTCTTCTATGTAGTACAATCCCCCCACCAAGGACAAATTGTTACTGTTAACCAATTAGATTTTTGCACACCGGACACTACTGCTCATCCTAGTGACCATGTTCCTTCCATTGGACAAACGTCAAAGTAGTATGAGAGTATAGGGGTTGTCCTTTTGAAAGATTCATCTCTCATGGGCATTTTTCCCACTTCGGACCCCCCTAATCATGTTGCCTCGGTGAACATGATCTCCACAAATATTTCATCTCACTCCACTGATACTTGGTTTGTACCCGACGAAGCCACAACACACCTGATTGGAGATGCAATGCCTTTTTCACTTGCTGAACGCATTTACGAGGCTATCCAATCAGAACTAGAGGACCACTTAACTATGGACTCCCCATCTTGTTCTCTATGACGGGCATCATCTCTACTTGATATCTTACTTTGGACTTTTCATTCAGACAAGTCCATCATGGAAGTTATGAATGCTGATGATGGTCCACGGGATGACCTCCACCATAGGTCATCTTTTCTTCCTCCTTTGGAGTACATAGAGGACAACACTAGCACCATCTTTTCATCGGATATCTACCTGTTCCCTCATTCCCTCATACTGACATGTCTTTCAGACACTGAGGGAAACTTGGCCAACATTGAGCCTACCACCCTGGTAGACATTTTGGTAAAACCTAGTGTCATGGAACACATTCGCATAGGCCAGAAGTGTTCCCCTGAATAAATAGCTATTGGTATGGCCTTATTTAAGCGATTTCGAGATTTATTCGCTTGGTCCTATGAGGAGATTCCTGGGATAGACCCCGCGATTGTTTCTCATGAAATAAAAACCTATCCTGACATCAAACCTGTACGTAAAAAGTTGCGATCGGTACACCCTCGGAAGACTGCAGCGATCATGGAAGAGATTGAAAAGCTCTTAAAGGCTGGCTTCATCTATCCTGTCCCATTGACAGATTGGGTCTCAAACGTCGTCCCTGTGAACAAAAAATAGGGTACCATTTGCGCCTGTGTCAATTATCGGGACCTTAACAAGGCTTGTCCAAAGGACAATTACCCGACCCCATTCATTGACCAGATTATCGACAATTGTGCCAGAAGCGTCATCTTTTCATTCATGGATGGATTTTCTAGTTACAAGCAGATTGAGATCAACCCAACCGACCAACATAAGACGACTTTCATCTGTCCTTGGGGGACGTTTGCATACCGCAAACTCCCGTTTGGCCTTAAAAAAGTTGGTGCCACGTTCCAGTGGGCCATGTCGTATTCCTTCCATGACATTAAGGACTTTGTGGAACATTACCTGGACAATCTCCCTGCTCATTCAATGCAGCATGAGTTCCACATGGACCATCTGATGACCATTTTCCTTAGATGCAAACGATACAATATCCATCTGAATCCTCATAAGTGTATATTTTGCATTGAGTCCAGATGCCTCTTAGGATTCACAGTCTCGAAGGATGGGATCCGCATCGATCCCTTAAAGGTGGAGGCCATTGTCAACCTACCACCTCCAACCGATGTGATGAAACTTCAAAGTCTCCAAGGG
This sequence comes from Larix kaempferi, assembly GCA_027924585.1. NCBI lineage: Eukaryota > Viridiplantae > Streptophyta > Pinopsida > Pinales > Pinaceae > Larix > Larix kaempferi. The sequence goes on from BSBM01000619.1 coordinate 6,903,371, forward strand.
AAGGCGACTTATTTAAGGCATTTTGTTTATAACTTTGCAGAGAAGACTCAGGGGTATATTAAATTGCTTAAGAAGGACATCCCATTCATTTGGGACGATCAAGCTCAAAAATCCTTTGACATCATTAAACATGCCATCATGCATGCTCCCGTGCTCCAACCGCCCAACTATTACTGAGATTACATCCTATATCTCGCTGCTTCTGCTACCACCATCGCCATGGTTCTTGTACAGGAGGATCAAAACACCCAGGAACATGTAATATACTATGTGAGTAAGGGTCTCATCGACACTGAAACTAGATATTCACATGTCGAAAAAATTGCTTTCGTGGCAATCATCGCCGTCCAAAAGTTTCGACACTACATCTTTCTCCGCACCACCACCATCATCACAGACTCGAACCCCATGTACCACGTACTCACATGTCAAGTGCTTGGGGGCAAGTATTCATGCTGGATCGTGATACTGCAAGAATTCGACCTTCTTTTCGAGAAAGCTAAGTCTAAGAAGTCTTTGGTATTTGCTGAGCTTATCTGTGATTTTCCCAGTCCTGATGAAGAAGTTGAGCACAATGACTCTTTTCCAGATGAATCATTGTTTCTCATCAGTACGACTGATCTGTTGTATGGATATATTACGTTATATCTTCAAACCCAACATTTTATCCCCCAACTATCTCGCGACGACCGTCGTAGAATACGTCACCATTATAAACGCGAAGTATTATCTGATCATAAGTGATACTTTGTACCACTGTGGCATTGATTCAATTCTTCGACATTGTCTAACTCACGATGAGGCTGAACGCGTTTATAATGACTGTCACACTGGGGCGTTTGATGGTCACCTCTCTAGGATGGCTACAGCCCAGAAGATTCTGTTCATAGGATATTATTGGCCTACTATCTTCAAATATTGTATTGAGGCCATAAAACAATGTCCTCCATGTCAACACTTCTGTACGAAGAAGCACACCCATCCTGCCCCGTTACACCTGGTTATTGCCGTGGGCCCCTTCGCAGAATGGGGTATCGATTTTATGCATTGTAAGCCTACCTCGACCGGGGGGCATAGTTACATCATTGTTGTTGTGGATTACTTCACAAAGTGGGCTAAGGCAATGTCTACATACCAAAACAACAGCAAAACAATCGCACTCTCCATGTTCAATCATGTAATAGCACAGTTTGGAGTTCCTTAGGCGATAGTCACTGATCATGGTTCTCACTTTCAGAACCACATGCTTGATGAACTGAGCGATAGATTGAGTTTTTTCCATGAAAACTCAACACCATACTACCCACAGTACAATGGAGAGGTCGAGGCCATTAACAAGGTCTTGAAAACTATGGTCCAAAGGATGGTAGGTACGCATAAGTCCAATTGGCATAATATGCTCTTTTCAGTGTTATGGGCCTATAGAAATTCCGTTAAAACCACCACAGGCTTCAATCCTTTCCATTCGGTGTATGGATTGGAGGCTTTCCTTCCCATAGAGTGTGAAATCCCATCTCTACAACTCACAGTCGAACTTCTTCCTAACACTACTGTCGAGGAAGAACGTTTCCTGTACTTAGCAAAACTTGACGAGTCCCACTGAGATGCTTCTCTTGCTAATGAAGCACACAAGAAATGCATCAAATCTCAATACGACAAGTCAGTTGAACCTCGTATCTTCAACGAGGGTGACCTGGTCCTCACATACGACCAGAAACATGACAAACTAGGAGCAGTAAAGTTCGAGTCCATGTGGCACGGACCTTACATTGTCAAACGTGTTTTGGAAAAGGGAGCTTATTATCTTGAAGATTATGACGGAATATATTTGGGTGAACCCCGTAATAGACTTTACCTGAAGAGGTACTATGCTTGAACCTATCATGCATAGACTTTCTTGTATATACTGTACATGGCGTGTTTGTGTGTTTTTGTGTGTTGTGACACGTTATTTTTTGAGTGTCTTTAGATCTTGTTTCCGCTTCTTATACCATGTTCTGTCTGCGTGTGCAGATGGCAATGTGCTACAAATTCGCGGATGATGCCAGTCGGCATACCCGTAACCTTGCCTCGGCAGCCTGGGTACTGTATTCCCCAACAGGCGAGCTCATCAAATCAGGAGGAAGTTGCCTCGGATTTGCAACCAACAATGCCGCAGAATATGAGGCGATAATTGGGACCCTAACCGATTCTATTTCCTTGGGTATGAACCACATTGTCATCCACATGGATTCTCAATTAGTGGTTTCCCATCTTAACCAGATTTACGCTATCCATGATCCTACCCTACTCTGTCTCTTTAGACAAGTATGTCTCGTGGAAAGGTCATTTGAATCCATTCAATACCTGCACATTCGATGAGAGTTAAACATAGTTGCTGACTCAATGGCCAACTTCATTCTAGATTGGTAAATCGCACACACATAACACTCATAATATGTAAAAGCATTCACGACATGTAAATAATGCACTGTATAAAAAGCAAAGCATATGAACAAGATCACATCATTCATCATTTTTGAAACAAATAATGTACAAATTGCCGGGAATGTCTGTATATATATATATATCATCAAAAGTAGTGCTAGTACAAAAATCTGAAGCACGATGACTTTCAGTAAGTCTCTACAAAATATGAAGCCTCGTAGCTTTCAGTAGTACAAAATATGAGGCCTCTAAACTCTCAGTACAAGTATAATAATGTCATCAGGCCTGACGCCTGGCTCGTACACCCCTAGGACAGACAACTCTCTGTCACTAAGAATGGATGCACTCCATAGTCCTCGCTACCTTGCGGAGTAAGGCATTGAAGCGCACAGACGCTCCAACTCCAAACCTCTGAATAAGTCTCGATAAGTCATCTATTGCTAGGTCAGGAACATCCATTATCAGTTGGGACAAGTTCCTGTATACGTCCTCGATCTCTACGATGGTAGCATGAGCACCTGGGGGCACAACTGCTTCCCCACCTCTATCTCTCCTCACTAGAAGAGAGACTCCTACGGGCTGTATGGGACCCACATCTGCACACACATGTTATATACTTGTCAGCACTACAACACAAAAAAATCATAAATATACAAAACTAAAAAATACAAGGGTTTTGTTCTTACCGATATCTCCCCATGTTGTACCCTCGGGCGACACTAAGTCGGGATCCTCTCTGAAATCCGTACCATCGTATGGGTAGTCCTCAACCATGAGTAACTTGCCTTCCAGCCAACTGAAGAACTCGACACCAAAGCTGATGATGGGGCCCCCACCATGATAGGCCATCACCTCTTCCCATCAGAGCATGTGAGGATCCCTAGGATCCCTGTCATCTAGTCGTACCTGTGGGCGCAAGAGGGTGATCCGCTCCAAGAGGAACGATACCACTATCGATCCATACCCAAACAGCTTGAGCTCTCCCCGCCAATACTTGGTCAGCTGAGCTCAGATGTTTGCGAGGAGACCCTCGCACCAATTGAAGATCTTGGGTGACATACACTCCTCTGCATAGAGCATCTGAGTCCGAGTGGCCATGTGTGGGGCTTGGCTTCCCGCCACTCTAGTGATAGTGAACAATGTGGCACGTAGTGGGCAGTTTACGACATCTCTAATGGGAATCTTCCCACTAGAGGATCGAGCATGAGCAGTACAATGCTGTGTCACCATGTCATCAATAGTGCGATCACTAGCTCGTGATCCGATGAGAACTACAAGGTCCCCTCTCTGGGACAAACCGGTAAGAAAGTATATGTCCTCAACATCTATAGTGAGGATGTGCTCACCGATCACAAAGTGTTGTTGGGCTGCATCCCAACACCGAAGCATATGTGACAGCAGCGGGATTTGGTACCTCATGCCTTGAATCTCAAAGAACTTGAGAAAACCACAGTTTCTCAAAGCATTCACGCATTGTGGATCATTGGTAGCTTGTACATCTTCCACCTTGTGTTCTCTTTCCCTCCACTCTAATACCATGTTTGCTTTCTATCAACCTATCAAAGTGGGCATTTAAACAATGTTAGGCCTCACTCCAACCACTGGAAGTCCACCTTTTGGGTTTGATTTGATGGTTGGGGTATGCATTTCCGTCGTCGCACTGTGCTATTGCACACAGTGCGATGACATCGCACTCCATGTTTTTGGGACTTGCGCTGAGTTGGTCTCGTCGCAGTTCTCGAAAGGGCAGACTGCGACAAGCCGAGGGCGCAATATCCCTCCACAAATCCATCAAAAAACATAAAAAATGGACCTAAAATCAAAATGTAATCCACTACAAGTTTGCTGGATGAAGTTTAGGCTTACCTGCTCCAGACGGTGGGTGAAATGGTGGCTCGTAGCTCCCGGAATCGACAAGTGAATTTTTAGCTCCAAATTGGCACTTCTTCTCCCAAATTGGAAAATGAAACAATGGTGACTATATTTGACTCATTTTTCTATTGATAAATGAAATAGAATATCCCTTTTTCAAATATTTGATGCTTTTAGTTCATTTGTTATAGTTTTAATCATTTTTTATCATATTTGGAATATCGGTTGACTATTTGACCCAGTTTCCAAGTGTGCAGGAGTTGTGAAGTGATATTTTGTGTTGTTTCTCATGTTACAACGGTCATCTCAGGTATGGACAAGTCCCTTGAATGTTTTGTTATTATTTTGCAATGGTTAGATTGTAATTATTTTATGATGACTAGCTTACTCTTTATTGGTTCTTGTGCTCTTGAAACAATGAGAATAAGTACTGAGTTACGATTTATCACTTTTCCGGGCTCGTTAAACTCCCACGGAAAAGGATACCCCCCGGAGTATATCTTGAATCTCTTTTCAGGCTCTCAAAAAATGAGAAGATTGCCAAGTGATCTTGTCACGTTCACGCTTCTAAAAGAATTTGAACGGTCATCTTCCTGGTGATAGTTTACCCCTTTTTTAGACCAGGGGGCACTAGTTACGAAAAAGGTATACTCCAGCCAATCATGACTCGAAGAGTCCTCTCCCGCGTTGTTTTACCCTTTTTTGGGCGATGAGGCTAACTTTACAAAAAAGGACTGTTGGAGTCTTCTTTAGTTCTTTTCAGACTCTCTAAACATGAAATGACGACCGAGTTTAGCTTCTATGGACTCGTTAAACTCTTACATTGAAGGGCCTGCCATGGGATGAACCCCTCCTATCCCAAGTTCAGAAAATATTTGGGATTGGACTCATCTATGAGATGAGCTATACCGAGCATCTGGTTACCCTCATCAAGCTTGTAAAAAACACATGAGGAACTCATCATTCATGATGGGGACAAAAGGAAGATTTTTATGTTATACACTTTGTTAGTGGCAGTACGTAGTCGTTCTTGAACATGGCACTCATCTGCATTTGCATACTGCACTTGGATCATCCATTTGTCATCAATTTTTACCTACTTCCTAAGTCTTGTTACTCCTTTGATTCATTCGAAGAAATCTTCCCTCATCAGTTGCATTAGGAGTTAGTATGGTACTCGTCATGTCAATACTTCCAAGTCATGCCATGCCCATGTTCAAGAATACATCCACCATTTATCATCTGCAATCAGTACACCTTCCACCATGACGGTTTACTCTTGCATGTTACTGTATCATCCGATCTACTCTACACATCTTTTGTCGTGTTTCATGTCGGTTAATGGGGGATTCATCATGGCCCTCTTACAACGGATTCATCCTTGTCGACATCAACTCATTATCTGAGGATTGAATCTAGAAACCCACCAAGTACCTTGGCCCTGCATGCCTCAATGGCAGGTTACCTCGCTTTCAACATGAGTTTACATTATTGACTCTTGATTTAAATATTTCATCTTGCGTTCAACTTCAACTCACTTATTCACGCTTGGTGACATGTACTGTGATACCTTGGGAATCATTGACCTTAATGGTTATCTCCCTCGTGCTTATTAACGGTTTACATCAATGACCGGTAATCAAGTGGTTTCTACCATGTTCAAAGTCAAGACCTTTGTAATCACATGGATAGATTTGTATCATTGCGGGTTCAGCTTGAAGACCCCAGGGAGCCATGTTTTACCTAGGTTGCAATGGAGTTTGTATTGAGTTATATCACATGGATCCACATTTGTATTGGTCGTGGCTGTGTTATCATCTCATCATGGATCTATGCTTGTGTCTAGTAGCCATGATTGTGTTCAGTCGGTCATTACTACCATGGATATGCATTGTATTGGTCAACAACCATGTTGTGAGTCATTTTGAGACTGTGTACTTAGAGTCAGTTATACTGTAGCAGTGTCCTTCATCCGACAAGTCTATTTCCATTCCTTCTATCAAAGCACTTAGCCTGTCTATCTTCAACAACTTCATGCTTTGGGGGGCATTCTGTTACACCTAAAATCTTCCCATCATGAGATTCAATGTATACACCCCTAGAGTTACCTTAATCGAGTGATTGACCTAGAATGATTTGTACCCATTTGTACTAGGTTTTGAGAGGTCGACGCAGGTTAAACTCATGCAACATGCGACGTGGCAGCTTGCTCTATTACAAGGTGCAACGATGTCAGTTAATATGAAACAATAGCCCTTCGAGCCCTTTCTCGAAGCTTGCTTACTTGGGACCCTATCCCGAACCTCTTGGGAGAGCTGGAATTTTGTTCCTAGCACCTTGGAAGGATCCCTTAAGCCTCTCCTATTATATCTCAACCTATACTATCCTCACCCTATCCACTTAGTCCTATTTAAATGAAGCTCACTCCCATCCCAAAGGGAGGACATCTATGGTATTCTTATGCTAGTGAAATCAAGCCCAATAGATCTAACACTCTAACTTGGAGAACCTTCACTTCTCTCTAGGAGCTTTGGCATGGCTTGTCGGAAGGAGCTTGCAGCATTAAGGCTATGGTTGTAATCCTCTTTTCTATTGTACTCCTCACTCTTCAATACAGTTAATATAATTGCCTTCCATAGATGTTGTCTCCTTGATGATGTTTAGAGTTTTCCTCCTTAACTGTTAACTTAGATATATCATATGAGATATATGCTTTCACTTCTCGTGGTTTGTTACATGTTCAACAGGGTTTAGCTACTTGTGATCTGGCAGCATTGGAGCATTGGATCAACGAAGGAGAAAGGGATCTACATATCTAAGGTAAAAAATCTACTCTTTCATTTGTATTTCTATATGATCTAGGAAAGTATTTATGTTCTATTCTATTTGTTCTAGACTTACGTTAAGCTAGGGAGATCAGGCCTTGAGTCCGCTATCGATAGATTGTCCGCGAAACTATATATATATATATATATATATATATATATATATATATATATATATATATATATATATATATATAGATAGATAGATAGATATAATGTTTGTTTATATATATAGTTGTACCAATGATTAGTTAATTATCGCATCAAGGAAATCCTTTCTATACTTTATTAGAGTGGTCTACATTTCATGTTTTTATGTCATTTACATTATTGGCCTTCATATAAACACAGTTGTATATCTTTGGTGGATAATATTTCCTTGTGTCCTAATAAAGAAGCTATTCACTCTTTTGGTTAAAGTGTTGGTATACTAGTTAATGAAGATGATGGGATAACTTGATTCCATGCAGACATGTTTGGGTTCTACTTTACAATACCTATTATTTTGAAGAAAATTGGTATGGAAACAAAAGCATTGAAAGAACAAATATCCCTTCATGCCTTTGGAGGACAGTAGCAATATCATTTTTAACTCAAAATTTTATTGATTATAGAATCATCATAATCAATCCAAAAGACATATATCTCTATATAATATTGAGAATAAAGACCAAAATGAATTCCGCAGAGTATCCATTTTGGTGAAGCAAGGAATTTATAATTCCCTCACTTATAAATCATATGGTACCATGGAAATTGAATCCTTGACTATGTTGTAGCTTCTAGAACTTTGAATAGAAATAAAACTCAACATTTGTAAAAAAAATATAAAGGTTAGAAGACATGTAGCCATCAATGTATAGCTTCAATAAGATAATATGGAATGAAAGAGAAGGTCTCGATGTTTGAATAGATAATAGTAGAGATGGAGAATAACCTCAACAAAACAACAAGGCTCTTTCCATTTCTAAATAATCAACATCAAGAATAACAATTTATACAGATAGTTGTTAAATTTTGAGCATTAATTCAATATACTCTAGGATCTTTACTGAGAGAATAACATGTATAGTATATTAATGCATATCAATCATTTCAAGCATTTCAATCATCACAAGATGCAAACATAAGAGACAATAGACACACAGAGTTTTCGTGGGAAAACCCTAAGGTGAAAAACCCCACAACTTCCTCAGAGATAGATAAAGCAATGATACAACCAAAGTACACAGAGATAGACTCCTCCTAGCAGTTGATCCTCCTCCTCACATGTGTGCCACTTTCTGAGTGATGGAAGTGTGACTTCTGAAGTGATCCAAATAGAGATCGGGAGATCTCTATTTATACTTGTCCTGACTGGCCAATAAACTTATGGGGCTGACTTGCCTAGCTTAGCACAATAACCTCATGTTACATTAATCTGGGCCGACCCCTTACAAGGTGGTCTAATAAACCATCGGCAAGTTAACACACTTGCGACACTTGTCAATACAAATGACGACACTTCCGTATAGAGGAATAATACATCTCTACAAGAGTACAATAAATATATATATGAAATACATTCGAAAGTTACATATACATAAACACTCCCTCTAAACTTGGAAGGTATTTCTCGACACAGATCATCTAGCACAAGTCTTCTTCTTTGGATCATCGTCATCAATGCATTGTCCTTGAATCATCGTCATCGTCATTGCTGCTGCTATCTCAATCAATCTCTGAATCTACTCGTCATAGGATGTTCTACAGAGCCAGTCCTTTTTCATACTAGATGTAGGCCCACCACCTACAATTCTTCAACATCACTGGCTATACTGTGGAATCCTCAGGACTTATTACGTGCATCACAAAACCTCGAAACAGCATCCTAGGATGTTATGGGTACACAACTCCGACCTGTAGGATCTCCTAGGGCGCTGTTACATGTGACCCCACCACAAAACCTAGAAAGAGCATCCCAGAATGTTAGGGGTACACAACTCCAACCTGTAGGATCTCCCAGGGCGCTATTACATGTGGTCACCACAAAACCTTGCAAGGGAATCCCAAGATGTTACAGGTACACAACTCCGACCTGTAGGATCTCCCAGGGTGCTATTATATTTGGTCATGGAAAAACCTCGAAAGAGAATCCCAGGCTGTTATGGGTTGTTGGATATGACTGACCCAGAGGTTTTCTATAAGACCAAGGTTCTTTGCGGTTTCCCTTCGACCAAAAAAACCCCTTCACACCAGCCCTTTCGGCAACAACCTATAAGCATGCTGAGGTCTCACCCGAGGTGTATCTATGGGGTACCGCGGAATCAGATTTCCACAGTAAGTGATGAGCTGCTTGGACGGACGTACTACGCAGCACAACATAGGGTAAGTGCTGTAAGGTGAGATTGTGCAGCGATAGGCAACGTTGCGGTCTGCACCACTATGTTCTTCTACCGCGGGACTTCTACTAAATCTATGAACAATCCAACTTTATCGATACTTGGATTATCTTGAAAACGCTTAAGGCACTGAAATGAATATCACTCATCCATTCATTCGGGTGCTTACTAACTATCCTTCTAACATTCATTTATTAACGCAGGATATCATGATTTGAACATAGACGACTGATTTAATCCACTGTTATACATTCCTTTACTGCATGTAAGAAAGTATTTATCTAAATGACTGATTCACTGCCTTCATACACAAGAATAAATGTTCACCATTCAACTATTCATGCAAAACTTAACATATCATTTCCATACTTCTCTAATGGAAAATGCATATAAAATCTCCCTCATAACAGTATGCAAGGAAACATCTAGACACTCATTGACATAAAACACAAGTAAGCATTCATTCATAAGCACAATCACATAACACGAGATTTAACATGGTTCACTTCCCCGAGTGGGAAGCTACGTCCACAATAATGGTTGGTAATATATTTCTTTTAAAAAGGGATAGGGACAACCGTTCTTAGTATGTGCACTCAGCTGCAGACTCTCCTTCCTCTCAGATAGGTGTCTGTGCACACAGTTGCAGAGCTTTACAATTTTCTTAGCTCAGAGATATTTTACAATACAAAAAGTCATAACCCAACTTACTATAACCCCATAAAATGTAACCCCATCTCATACAAAATTGTCTTCTTTTATAGATCATGCCCGAAGGTCATGTCTTTACAATGTCGAGGACGTAAACCCAAAAACCCTTAGGGTTTATAAAAATGCATCGGTTTCCCTAAACCGGCTTGCTGGCATCTGGTAGCGTCTGCTTCATCATGGCGGTTCTCCACATCTTCAATCTGTCACTATCGGCCCTCCTGTTGAACGCGTGCCAATAGGTCGCTTTCACTGAACCGTTAATATCTAACGGTTTCATCCACTAGGTGTGCCAAGACGTCACTTTCCTCAACAAACTCATGTATTGGTTGCCTTCCTGATTTGCTCGTGCCCGCCGCTCGGCACTCCTGGAGCATCTTTCCAAAATTAGACCATTACCGATCCATCCGATACCTGCACCTGATCCTTATCCAGCACTCCGCTTTGCTTGCTCCACGTATCCTAACTTCTTCGCAAAACTGCGTCCTCTCAGCGCTGGTCTTCACGGTGCTTCCAAACTTCAAATGCTGCGCATAGCTTCGCAGCCTGATCAAAACTTGGATGCTGCGCACAACTCCGTAGCATCTTCAACACTTAGAAAAAATTATATTTATGAGTTGCGCTCAGCTCAGCTTTCTCTGCTTATCAAAAAGGTGTTAACAAAACTTTGTCCCAACCTGGGCCCAACATGCCCCTAACAATTACATGTGGCTCGTCCCCGAGCCACTTGCTGCTTCGGTCGTCTCACTCTGCTTCGTGACCGGTGGAACTAATTTGGCCGTGAACTCATTATATGCACCGAGCAACTGCTCCACTGCTTCTCTAGTATTATGTTCAACTTGCTGTACTGTTTCAAGCAGCGTTGGAGTTATCTCTTCTCCAATCTCTGACTGTACCTGTTCCTTGTTGTCGCACAATTCCTTTATCTTGTCTTCTATCTGCTACGACACTACTATAGCATCCTCTAGGAGTTGCTGTGACTGATTGTCCATCTCAGTCTCCTTCTCTCTTAATGCCTGGACTTGCTTCTTCAATCATGATAATTCCTTTTACCTGGATAGCCTCTCCCTGGGTGGCAGAGCCTTGGGCTCTGCATCCAACTTCTCTAGCGTGGTCTACTTTTCTTTTACCACGGTCTTTACCTGTAGTAGCCCCTGATCTTCTTCAAGGGCAGTGAATGCCTTTGAAACTTTTTCCAAGAGATCTTGGCATTGAGCCATGCCACTCGTTATGTTCTACGTAGTGGCACTCATGGTTTGCTCTCTTAACTGCTGCTCAGTTAGTGGTGTATTCTTATTTAGTTTCTCTTGCAATGCAACGAGATCGACCTCATGGACAATATCCTTATCCTGCATCTCCACCTTCAAATATCTGACCTTGTCGTCGATCCTCAGAACTGTGTCTGAAGGATCATCCTGGAGTTCTATACCTTTAATATACATGGCGACAGTAGATATGGTATTCTCCAACTGTTTCCAGGGGTCCTGTTCATCGCGCAGCTGCATGTCTGCATGGAACACGAGCTGCCTGTTTGCTGCATGGAGCTCGGATTGTGACTTCATTGACTCTACTGTCCGTTCATGCATCTCCTCAATGATTTGCGTGTAGATGAAGTTGTAATCCTGGTAAGGGGATTTTGGCCAAGTCGAGCTCTACCCGCTCGACTCCCTTTGTGTCCAAGACAATTTGTTCTGCCATTGGTAATGCAATAGCCAATGGGTCCACATGGACAATCCTGGTCTTAGATGGCACCCTTATTGCTAGCTGTGGCAGTGTTTGCTGCGAGGTTCCTACCGATCTCCCTTCAGCTCCTTTGTCGCGCAGCAAGGTTAGGCTTTTCTGGACATCGTCCATTTTCTTCATCAGGCCTTGTAGTGCGAGCTGAGTCTTCTGTAGGTCATCCTGGATGACCTTATCCTTTTTTTCTTTATCAGCCATGAGCTCCTTCATCTGTTCTGAGACTGTTTCTGCTATCATCTCGAAGTCATCTTCATTCAAGACTGCCTCAGATTGAGTCTTTGTGGCCTTCATCTTTTTCCATGCCTTCGGTTTTTGCGAAGTCTCCGGCTCTTTTCGCTTCCCTATTTCTTCAACAATCGGGCAGGATAGCAAGATTGGCTCGTCTTCTTCAGAGTCTGTCTCAACATCCATGGCTTCCACATGGAAGTCGACGGGCCAGTCCTTAATGAGGGCTTCGATGTCCTCCTCATACATATGGAAGTTAGATGGGTACCATTCTGGCTTCTTCATTCTCTCCTTGGGTGAAATGAAGATGCATCACATGTATGCGATGAAATCAAGAACGTGAATATACTTCGACGTTATCTGCTTTGTGATGCGGGGTGTATGGATAATCGCATCGCGCAGCCAAGTGTAATATTGATAGAAAACCTCATCTATCGCATTTTGTCGCTCTATGTTGATATTTGCCCAGAGGTTGGCATACTGGAATCCTCTGGGATCATTGGTTTCTATATTGACACCCGCATAGTCCCTTGGATCCTTCCATCTGGAAAAGGCGATGAGGATGATCAGCCATGTGAAGTGGAATTGTTCGCCATTTTCTTGGGTATAATTGAGTTCATCCAAGAACTCATTCAGAAGATATTGACACCAATTGAACTTGGTGCCTTCAGTCACTACTGCACCAAGTAATACTGTGCTCGCATGCACCTCTGCAGGCCTAGCCATTCTGAGGACTTTTCTTGCGAGTAACTGCGTGACGAATTTTGTCGTTCTGTCCTCAATTTCTTCTGTGGGAAAACCTCTTTTCCCCTTCACCAATGCATGGCTTTTCTTCATTTTCTCGACAACTTCTTTTTCCTTGCTCTTCCCTTGGAAGAACTACTTGGGATCCTTACCACGCTTGCTAAGACATGTTATGCGGTGGATCAAGGCAATGTTGACATCAATATTTTTGTCTAGCCACAAGTAACCCTGATGGATTTGCACCATTAGAGTGCGAACCACGACATTAACTTCCGGTGAGCAATCAAAGTGTGGCAATTGAAGGAGATTCACAATCCTAACTGAACTATCGGTGTTAGCCAGCTTCCGAAAACCAAGTTAAATGAGCCCTTGGCATGTTTATTCCAGCACATGTACGAGTCAGGCTGGAACTTTGGGTACTTAGGCGCGTGGGGCTCTTCCTTTTGCATGCCTAGGAGGTCAAAATCTTCCCACTTACAGTCCGGAAACTTTTCGAGTAGGTTCTTGGCAACCTCTACATGTTTTGAAATCGGCGACAATGGGATTTCATATTTAGCATTCTTGACCAATTTAAAGATTGGGGCATCCAACGCCCGTGGTGATATATACTCTGGTGTTAGCTTCAATGGTTCTTTCTGAAAGATTGGCGATTTTTGTGCCGTCTGGCCCATCTTTAGAATCTTGCTTTGTGGTGCAGTTACATCTTTCCCTTTATCTTTCCCTTTGTCCTACATGACCGAAGTATGATGAGGTGATCTTCTGGATGCTTGACCTGGTTCGATTACAAGTTTCATGGAAGGGCTTTTCACTAACTCTGCAATTCCCCCGTGCTGAAAGACTCCAAGTGCTTCTTCAATGGTCAACTCTTCTTCTTTATAGGAGGGTTCGGACATTCACTGGTTATCTAACGGCTGTGATAGTCAGATGATAGAGGGATATTAGCTCAGGGAATGATCGCAAGAAAATTCTAAGTGCTGAGTAACGCCCACGAGTCCTTATGCGACATTATTTATAGGTGCAGCCGAGTCCCCCCTGCGCCTCCCAACAACTATATGAGCATTTAATGAGTTGTCCATTGGCCAATTTGAGAAAATACTTCCGTCTCTTCCGTCGTCAACGTGTTCAGAATGACTATCTTTCCTTTAAATGCTCAAGCGGTTTGTTGCAACGGTCACATAACGGCTATTTTCTTAAAAAGCTGTGTAATGGCTATTTTTCTAAGTCTTGCGCCGAGCTACATGGAAAGCCATCTCCAATCCTGCGCAGTTACTTCGCAGTGCCAAAATTTTTAACTGCGCGGTTCCTTTTTCTTTTCTTACTACTACTACTTTTTTTTCTTTTCACGCAGCTTCAACAGTGCTGCGTGGTACACACATTGTTCTACTTAACATACATGTACAAACTCCTTGACATTTCCAGTGTCCAATTTCAACTGTGCCTGACACTTGGAAATCTCTTTCTCTTCTTATCATTTAGGATTCTGTGAAGCAGGGCTGTCATGATACAGCTTTAGCCTGCTTCTATTGATCAAAGTTGGTAAAGTATTGCCAGCTAAATTGGCTAACTGGACTGCACCAGTGTTAGTAACATGTATCACAATATATGGACCAAGCCAATGCATCTTAAATTTACCAGGAAACTTCATGAATTTGCTATCATACAGGAGGACTAGGTCACCTACCTAAAAGCACTTGTTCTTTATATGGTGATCATGCCAAGATTTCTCCCGGTCTTTCTGAGCTTGCTGGTGGAAGCTGGCAATGAAACGATCTTCCTCCAACCCAACAAGGTGTAGTAGCCTTTCTTCTAATGCTGCGCGGTCTGCCATCCTTGTGAACGCAACGATCCTTAAACTAGGGACAATGTACTCCATTGGTATTATAGCTTCCTTCCCATAAGTCAACTGAAAAGGTGTATGTCCTATCAATTTCTTGCAAGTAGTCCTGTATGCCCATAATACAGAGGAGACGCGCAGATCCCAATCATCTCTATTTGCATTGCAGACCTTAGTCAATGCGTTCTCCAATATTTTATTAAAAGCCTCAACAGTACCATTCACCTGTGGATGATATGGAGTACTGTGTTGATGATGAATGTGGAATTCCTCTGTAAGTGCCTCCATGGTTTTGTTCAAAAAATGAGTACCTTGGTCACTCATCAAAATCTTCGGACAGCCAAATCTTGACAATATTTCTTCAAAAATGAACTATGCAGCAGTACTGGCGCTGCAGTCCTTGACTGGTTTTTCTTCTGCCCATCTGGTGAGATAATCAGTACCAGTAATAATATACCTCACACTAGTTCTCTTCCCCGGTGGGTTTATAGGACCCACAAAATCAATTGCCCATTTCTCAAACGCCTGCAAGGTCAACTGTGGATTTAATGGCATCTCATCTCTTCATGAAGGTTTCCATGTCCTTTGACATACAGCACAGTTCCTACAATATTCTTTGGAATCTTTGTGGATCGTGGGCCACTATAGCCCTGCGCGCAATATTTTCTACGCAGTGGACCTTCCCGTGTAGTGACCTCCTACGATCCCTGAATGCGCGTCTACTAGAATCAATGGTTTCTCATGATCTAGTACACATATGCGCAGGACTTCATCCGGCCCGAGTTTGTATAATTAACCTACAATTATAGTGAAGTCCACGGTGCGCACCACTAGCTGCTTCTTCTGCTCGATCGATAGTTCCTGCGGTGCCATCCCTATTGTTAAAAAATTAATGATATCCTTATAGTAGTAATCAGCAACCTATATACTAAATAACTGTGCATCAGGCAGACTGTCTTCAATGTTCGTCGACTCTTCTCCTGACTTAATCCTTGACAGATGATTAGGTCCCAAGTTCAATCTACCTGGCTTAATAACAATCTCAAAATCATACTCCTGGAATAACAACAACCATCTGCATATGCGCCCCCCTAACATTGGCTTATTGAAAATATATTTCAATGCAGAATGGTCAGTGAACATAAGGAAGTGCGCACCAAGCAAGTAATGCCTGAATTTCTTTAGGGCATATACCATTGCAAGGCCTTCCCTCTTTGTATTAGTATAGTTCTTTTCTGCTGTTGAGAGCTTCCTGCTCGAAAATGCAATGGGGTGGTCAATACCTCCTTCCCCGGGTTGAACTAATATGATTCCCAATGTAATGCATGACGCATCAACATGGACATGAAATGGTTTTGACCAATCTGGAAAGACTAGAATTGGCACAGTCACCATCTTTTCTTTTAGTGTATCAAACCCTTGTTCGCATTCTACGTTCCAGATGAACGGTGCGTCTTTCTTTAGTAGCTTTTCCATTGATGCGGTTATCTGCGTGTAACCCTTTATAAATTTTTCATAGTATCCAGTGTGACCTAAGGTAGAGTGCAACATCTTGACTGAAGTTGGTGTTGGCAAGTTCACAATTATTGCAATCTTCACAGGGTCCACCATTAATCCTTGCTTGCAAACAATGTGCCCAAGTAGGATCCCGTAGGGAACACAAAAAATGCACTTCTTCAGATTCAAAGAGATCTGATGCTGTCAACACTTCTCAAGCATCATTTTGAGGTTCGCACAATGGTTTTTCAATATACCAAACACAATCCAATCATCAAAGTAGGCTTCCAAAAACTTATGCATAAATTCTTTGAATGCTGCAATGACCACTCTGGAGAATATGGCAGGTGCGTTCTTCAGGCCAAATGGCATTACCGTGTACTGGAACGACCCCCATTCTGTAGCAAAAGTCGTCTTATGCCTATCTGCGAGATCAATCCTAATCTGATGATACCCGAAAAAACCATCAGTAAAAGAATAGGCCTCATTCCCTCCAACATTATCAAGCACTTCATCTGTGAAAGGAGTAGGGAATGGGTCGTGCATGGAAGCATCATTCAATTTTCTGAGATCAACACAAATTCTGATCTCACCCTTCGCTTTCTTGTCTTGAAAGGCCATGGGACTAATCCATTCTGATTCCTCAACAGGTTCAATGATTCCTGCTTCAAGCATCTTATCCAGCTCTGCGCATACTCTTTCTTTGTAGCGCGGGTTTAGTCTGTACGGTCTCTGCTTTATAGGCTTTGCGCCTGGCTTCAAAGGTATTTTCATGACTCCTAGGTCTCCCAAAATTCCTTTCATTTATGTAAATTTTGTGGGAAACAACTCCTGATACTCATGTAAGGTGTCTACGATCTCTGCAACAATTATAACAAATGACCTGGCTGGCCACAATTATAACAAATGACGTGGCCGCGACATCTTCCCCGTACCGGGCCAACATTTCTTCCTCTGCCGCGGTATCCACCACCACGACCTCTGTATCCTCCTTGGTCATATTGTGCGTTCTCTTGTTTCGGCTGGGTATCTTCTTGTACGCAGTACAAGCCAGCGCCTCGCATTGAGTCTGTTTGTGCCAGAAATTGTTTCTAAGGCCAAAGAAACAAGCTAACACCATCTCAAGAGTAAAACTCAATAAATAAAGCAAAGTTTAGGGTTTTTTGGTATGATTTAAATGGTTGTAAACTTTGGGCACAGTCAGGGAATACATTCAAAAGAAAAGCAATAACTAAATCATAAACAGAAATTGATGAAGATGCATAACATATCACATAAGATCCAACTGAAAAGCTATGCTGCGGTTCATACATAAAGGATAAGCATTTACCAGAAAATACACATTAACTAGCAATGAGTTTACCATTTAAGAAGCTAAACAAGCTCAATAACAAAGCCAACACAGACAAACTGAAGGGGAAAAAGTCATATATCTCATTGTTTCATTAGCAAATGTTTATAAGAGTCACAGTACTTATCTCTGAATACGTCTGAAGATACAACACAGGCTGCAGACCTCCTGCTGCTCCCAAAAATCAGAACCCTCTTTCTGTCCCTCTATCCCTCTTTTATATTTACAAATAAGTCATTATATTTCCCCCTCATTAGGTCGAAATTCAAACTTCCTAGCTGTTACATTAACTAACTAGCTCAACTAATTAACTAAAAATAGCAAATCGGATTCCTGGCAAATATGGCGAATTTCTGGAAAATAGGTGTCAAAGAAGATTCCATCTCTCTCAATTGGTGACACCTGTGTAAAAACTGAGAGAGGTTTTTGTTAATGGGTCCGTGATGGACAAAAAACTCTCTTGTTTTTTAAAAATTCATCTCCAGTCAATCAAAATCGGCCCCGCAAAATGAACACTAAAACAGGAAAATATTAAATAATTAAAATCCCTGGAAAATAGGCTGCAAAGATTAAACTGAATCTTTCAAGCCTTGATAGCTGTTGAAAAACTGAGAGAGGTTTTTGTAGATGAGTATCTTATGAACAAAAACCTCCTTTGGTTTTCAAAAATTCCTCTCCATCAGTGCGTGGTATGAATTTGACTTCAATCACTCAAAAAAGGAAAAAATAGAGCAGAATTCTGTGCCAAATACCCTGTTGAAAAGCATTTTCCTCTTTCAAGTATCAGTTGATGAAGTGTTGTGAACTAACATTATTGGTGCTCCATGATCTGATGGAAACTCAAAATCAACCATTGGAACAATGATGTCGTCCTTTCTAGTGTGGCAGATTGGAGTTGAAACCCAAAATAAATGTGGGCTATTGAATACCATTGGCATGGGGTTTCTAAACAATGGACGCTGTCAAACATGAAAATTTGCCAAATCTCTCAACAGCATTACTTACATTTTGAAATTCAGCCTGAAGCTGCCATCGCTTTAACTCCAATGTATCAAGCGATTCATAGATCTTTACATGGTCATCAACATATGCAGCCACCAATTTCAATCCTGACACATAATTACCAAACTGAATATCCAGTGCCAATAGCGGTCCGTCTAGAAACTGATAACACAACCTCCATTTACACGATTCAAAATCTGCTTCAACTTCCTCCCACAGTGAAATAGTTTCCTCAAGAATGTATACGAAAGTAGCCCAATACTCTGTGTTGAGGAGCTTCCACTTCTACATGAATTATATTTTGTTAACTGAATCTCTTGGAGTACTGCAAGCCATATTCAAATCATCCACAGCTGGCCTATGCATATTAGCTAAAGTTGCCTCACCAACTACCGGTACACTTTTCTGGAATCCTTGTCTTTACAGTCGACCTTCTGAAACCTGTAGGTAGAGGGGCCATTGTTTTATGCATTGCTACAGATGCTCAAAATCTTTGCCTTTGTGTTCACGATGACCACGATTCCCTCACAATGTAGAAGCCCCTGTTTTTATGATAATTCTTTAACCAACACGCAGTAAACACTTCACAATAAATGATTAGTCATTCAACATTTAGAAAATGCTGAATTTTTGCTTAAAAATCGGAAGAAATGAAGGCCACGATATTCTTGTAGCGTGCCCTTTGTAATTTTTCGCTCCAGCGCTACAAGAATATCTTTAGTGCTATTTTTTTGCTACTTTTCAGCTTTTTGACATTTTGTAGGAAAATTAAAAGTTGCTTGAGGGGTGATCATGCCTTGGTATGTTCATAATAAACATTTGTGAATTAATTCTTTGATAAAATGACTTTTTCTTTAACCCCATTAAAATGCAAAGGATAAAAAATTAAAACAAAAATATAAAAACCAAGTTCAAAAAAAATTACCTAACAACCAAAATTTTCTGGAAGGAAGAAAATAATGAGACTTTAAACAAAAAACTACTTCAAATGAAATGAAAATCAAACCAAAATTGGAGAAGTCAAACCAAAAATTGAAGAAACAATTTACTGACTTAACAGAGTCCATATCCTGTTTTATTTCATTCATTAGCTCATATGCGCAGTAGTTGGATTCATCATGTCCAACTGATTTGCAGAAATTGCAGTATAAATTTTTAGGTGTTTTCACATATTTCTGTATAAGATAGCAGTCTTCAGGTCTGTGTCCTGTGGTTCTACAGATTTCACACCATGGGGTCTGATTCTGATTTAATGGGTTGGGCACACCACTGTTAAGATAGTCGCAGAATAATGGGCAATGCTCTCGGTCATGGCCTTCTCATTTACAACTTGTACACCAGACCTCATGTCTAGGTTCATACCTTTGTTCTTTGCCATTCTTCATGCTTTGCAGCTCTAGTGTCAGGGTGGTCAGCTACTTCTGGATCTCAGAGATCCTAGAACTAGTGTCACCAATCGGTGAAGCCTCAGGCTCCATTGCGATCTCCAAGGCCTCTGCCTGGGATGTGACCTTCTGCTGCATCAATGGTAACCTAATATGGGGCAACAACGCATCAATGAACCATTCCTTGTGCTGTTCCAGAGCTATAACAAAGCTCACTTGGTCTAATAGGGTCTTGAACTTCTGATCAAACTCCCAAACTGTTTTAGTCGGTTTTTGCTTTATTTCTTTCAACTCAGTTATACACTGAGATTCAAATTTAGGTTTCTTAAACTCAGCCATGAGTGGAGCTTTAATTTCTGTGAGGGTTCTTGGCTATATGGTAGAGTATTTCATGAACCAATGTAAAGCTCTATCCCTGAAAGTTGTGATGAGTTGTGCTCTCTTCACTACATCATCCTACATTTGTCTTACACTCCATACGGCTTCACAAAGAAATCAATGTTGGTCAGGGTCTTCTAGGCCAGTTCCTCTGAATATCGGGAGCTTCATATCAGTGTTTTCCATTGTGCTACTAGGTGGTGGAGCGCCCGAATTAGTGCGCGGCTGTTGTAAAGGGATCTGTGCAATGAATACAAATTGACTTACTGGGACAGATGTACTGAGCTGAGTATTTTGTGGGGCGGGCTACGTAGCGGGTGGGTTTTGAGATAAAGGTGGTGCGGTCTCTGCAGCCAGTGGGTTCTCAGGGGTAAATGGCGGTGCGACTTCGTTGTCAATGTTACAAAGGATATTAGTATTAATATGGAGTCCAGGGCCTCCAAGATTCTTATTAAAGTTATATCTCTTACCACTTCTAAGATTATGTGTTTCTTAGTCTGAATCACTAAATATACTATTTACAATGACCAACTTAAGAATATTACTGCATTCTTAAAACACCTTTCTCAGCTAACAGCATCTTAATGTATAGACTGAGATTGTTCAGGAACTTACCTTGAAATCCTTCGAAAAAGTATGCTTCTGCTTGGCTGTAGGATTTGAGTGTGTCTACAACAAATTCTGTTATGACACCTTCTAGCATATGATCGACCCAAAAATCAACTGCGCGTACCAATGGGATGTCTATTTCTTTGAGTTGCACTGTGAGCTCGGGAGTCCACTCTATAGGAAGTCCTCCTTGAAAACAAGTTTTCTTCTCTGAGAGCCGCGAGATCCACAAATGCAGCTCATTTGGAAACGATGCTCAGAAAATCTCGTGAATGTCGTTGAAGAGATATCTATCTGACCACTGTGTGTCACTTAGACGTGGATGTCTATTCTCTTATCTTTTAAAGTCTTTTATAGTCTTGTCCCACCAAGCTTGGATTTTAGTCTTTTCAGTATGCTAGTTGTCAGAGCCTTCCAGGAACTGGTATTCTTCGTCACACATCACAATTGCAACTCACCATGGATTCTAGCACGGCAACAGAACCATTTGTTGGCTATAACTGACCCAGAGGTTTTTTATAAGGCCCAGGTTCTTTGCGGTTTCCCTTTGACCAACAAAACCCCTTCGCACCGGCCCTTTCGTCAACAACCTGCAAGCAGGCTAAGGTTTCACCCGAGGTGTATCTATGGGGTACTGCGGAATCAGATTTCCACAGTAAGTGATGAGCTGCTTGGATGGACGTACTGCGTAGCACAACAGAGGGTAAATGCTACAAGGTGAGATTGCGCAACGATAGGCAACGCTACGGTCCGCACCACTATGGTATTCTACCGCGGGACTTCTACTGAAGCTGCGAATAATCCAACTTTATCGATACTTGGATTATCTTGAAAATGCTTAAGGCACTGAGATGAATATCACTCATCCATTCATTCAGACGCTTACTAACTATCCTTTTAACATTCATTTATTAACGCAGGATATGATGATTTGAACATAGAAAGTACATGTAAGAAAGTACTTAACGAAATGACTGATTCACTTCCTTCATACATAAGAATAAATGTTCACCATTCAACTATTCATGTGAAACTTAACATATCATTTCCATACTTCTCTAATGGAAAATCCATATAAAATCTCTCTCATAACAGTATGCAAGGAAACATCTAGACACTCATTGATAGAAAATACAAGTAAGCATTCATTCATAAGCATAATCACACAACACGAGATTTAATGTGGTTCACTTCCCCAGGTGGGAAGCTACGTTCACAACAACGATTGGTAATATATTTCTTTTAAAAAGGGATGGGGACAACCATTCTTAGTCTATGCACTCAGCTGCAGACTCTCCTTCCTCTCAGATAGGTCTCTATGCACACAGCTACAAAGCCTTTACAATATTCTTAGCTCAAAGAGATTTTACAATACAAAAAGTCATAACCCAACTCACTGTAACCCCATAAAATGTAACCCCATCTCATACAAAATTGTCTTCTTTTATAGATCATGCCTGAAGGTCATGTCTTTACAGTGTCGAAGACCTAAACCCAAAAACCCTTAGGGTAGCAAAACTGCGCCAGTTTTCCTAAACTGGCTTGCTGGCATCTGGTAGTGTCTATTTCATCGTGGCGGTTCTCCATGTCTTCAATCTATCGCTATCGGCCCTCCTATTGCACGCGTGCCAACAGGTTGCTTTCACTAAACTATTCATCTCTAACGGTTTCTCCCACCAGGTGTGCCAAGACGTCACTTTCCTCAACAAACTCGTGCATTGACCGCCTTCCTGATTTGCTTGTGCCCATCACTTGGCACTCTTGGAGCATCTTTCCAAAATTAGACCATTACCAGTCCATCCGATACCTGCACCTGATCCTTGTCCAGCACTCCACTTTGCTAGCTCCACGTGTCCTGACTGCTTCACAGCAATGCACCCTTGCAGCGCTGGTCTTCGCGATGCTTCCAAACTTCAAATGCTGCGCATAGCTTCACAGCCTGATCAAAACTTGGATGCTGCGCATAGCTCCGCAGCATCTTCAACACTTAGACAAAATTATATTTCTAAGCTGCACTTAGCTCAGCTTTCCTTGCTTATCAAAAAGGTGTTACCAAAACTTTGTTCCAACCTGGGCCCAACATGGGTACACAACTCCGACCTATAGGATCTCCCAGGGCGCTATTAAATGCCATAGGACAAAACCTCGAAATAGCATCCCAGGATGTTATGGGTACACAACTCCAACCTGTAGGATCTCCTAGGGCGCTATTATATGTCCTCCCAGAGCAATGTCTCGAAAGAGCATCCCAAGCTGTTACGGGTACACAACTTTGACCTATAGGATCTCTCAGACATGCTCATCTGCACAACTTGTTCCAGGCCCCAGAGTATCATCCTGATACTTACCATACATCATCCTGATGTACACATGATCATCCTAATCATCACCACTGCATCGTCCTGATGCATGTCATCTGGAGCAACTTCCTGAAGCTTGTCATACATGATCATCTTGATGATACAATGCATCTACCTGATACATATCATCACACATGATCCACCTGATCATACAATGTATCCATCTGATACATACATAGATACATGATCCACCTGATCACACAATGTATCTACCTGATACATATCAACATACATGATCTACCTGATCATACAAAGTATCCACCTGATACATATACAAATACATGGTCCAAGCATCCAACATGATGCATATACAAAATGGATACAACTAATCCAACTGATCATATCCAGCATCCAACATGAAGCATACATACATAAATGATCCAACTGATCATATCGAGCATCCAACATGATGCATACATACATAAATAATCCATCTGATCATATCTAGCATCCAACATGATGCATACATACATAAATGATCCAATTGATCATATAGAGTAGAAACTAGATCATCATCCTGATGCTCATCATCCAGTGCTTACATCCATAGCCATGTGAAGGATCCTCCTTCCAACATGCTTGGAATGGCTTCAACAAATGTCTCCATCACTTATTCCTCGAAGTGTCATTGATATGAAGAACACCAAGCCTCTCTCTGAAGTACTCGAACTTCACTCTAGCTAGTGGCTTCGTCAGCACATCTGCAATCAGCTAATCCGTAGCAACATACAAGAGCTTCACTGCTCCTCTCTGCACCATATCCTTGATATAGTGATATTTAATCTCTATGTGTTTCGACCTATCATGAAACATTGGGTTCTTAGACATCTTCATACAACTCTGGTTGTCACAAGAAATACCAGTAGCCTCCAGTGGTAGATCAAATAACTCAGACAGTAGCTTCTAAAGCCATACTGCCTCACAACTAGCCGAACAAGCTGTAACATAATTTGCTTCGGCTGTACTCAATGCTACATAGGACTGCTTTCTGGTAAACCAAGAGATCACACATGATCCCATACTGAAGCAACACCCATAAGTGCTCTTCCTATCTGTAGCACTACCTTCCCAATCTGCATCAATATAACCTTGTAGGTTAAACTTTTTATTCACATCATACTTGAGCCCATAATCAATTGTACCCTTCAGGTACCTCAAAATATGGTTTACAACAACCAGGTGAACACCTCTTGGATCCCTCGGGAACTGGCTCAATGTGTTCACCACAAAGCAAATATATGGTCTCATGTTCGTTAGGTACATCAAGGACCTAATCATCTGACGAGACATAGTGACATCAACCGGATCAGATGAAGCATCACACATAAGCTTCAAGTTCGATGCCATAGGTGTGGCCATGGCCTTGTAGTCCATCATCCTGAACCTCTTCAGGATCTCTACTGCATACTTCCCTTGTCCAAGGAAGATTCCATATGCACTCTGCCACACCTCCATACCTAGAAAATAGTGCATCATCCCCAAGTCCTTCATCTCGAACTCAGTAGCAAGTTTCCTCTTTGTATCATAAATTAGTCTATCTTCACCTGTTACAAATAGGTCATCTACATATAAGAGTAGTATCACAGGACTACCTTCCTCAACCTTGTAGTAGAGGTTGGAATCCGCTTTACTCTTGGTAAAGCCCAAACTGGATAGGAAACTGTCCATCCTACCATACCAAGTTCTAGGAGCTTGCTTCAAGTCATACAAGGATTTCTTCAATCTGCACACATATGACTCCTTGTCATGTGTTTCAAAACCGAGTGGCTTCTCCACATACACTTCCTCTTCAACTACACCATTCAAGAAAGCAGTCTTGACATCCATTTGGTGTATTTTCCATTTCATCACTACAGCCAGAGAAAGTACTGATTTGATGGAAGTGTACCTAGCTATAGGAGCAAAAGTTTCTTCATAATCTATTCCCTCTTTCTGAGAGAAGCCACAAGCTACGAATCTTGCCTTGTATTTTTCTATGCTACCGTCTGCAACATCCTTGATATTGTAGATCCATTTGGAAGTCACAACAGACTTCCATTCAGGTCTTGGGACAACATCCCAAACATCATTTTTCATTATTGATTGGTATTCCTCGACCATGGAATCCTTCCATTCTTTCTTTTCTGCTGCTTCTTCATAACTGGAAGGTTCTTTGTTCATGATATCACAGAGTAAAGCAACATAGCTAGTATGTGATCTTGTTCTCTTCTTTGCTTTGTGTTCTTCTTTTGGAATGCCATATCTTTTTGCATCTTGAATGAGCTCTCTAGCCCATGCAGGTTTCCTCTTGTGAGAGTCATTCTCACGAGGTGGATCTACAGGTTCTTGTGGATCTTCAATTTCACAATCAACATTTGGAATTGCTTCAGTCATGGTAGTGTCTTGAAATCTAGTTTCCTTAGGTTCTTCATAATCTTCAATAGGTGTCTTTCTTGATTTGATAAATGCTGAGTTTTCATCAGATGTCACATCCCTGCTGACATCAATCTTCTTGAACCTTGGAAAGTATATTCTATAAGCCTTCGAGCTTTCACTATAACCCACAAAGATACCCTTCTTTCCTAAAGGATCCAGCTTGGTCCTCTTTTCCTTTGGGACATGTGTATATACTAGACAACCAAATATTCTAAGATGGCTGACCTCAGGTTTCTTACCAGAGAAGACCTCTTCTGGTGTCTTGTTGTCCAATATCTTGTGGGGTGTTCTGTTCTGCACATATACAGTTGTCCTAGCTACTTCTTCCCATAGCTGCATAGGCAGATCTTGGTCATGCAACATTTGCCATGCTGCTTCCATGATTGTTCTATTCTTTCTTTCTGCAACTCCATTCTGTTGTGGATTGTAAGGAGCAGTCAACTCCCTCTTAATCCCTGAATCACTACATAGATTCTTGAAGTCACCTGAAGTGAATTCTCCACCATTGTCGGATGTGAAAGTCTTGATCCTATTATCAGTTTGGTTATACATCAAGGTTTTGAATTCCTTGAATTTATCAAATACTTCATCTTTGTTCTTCAAGAAGTAAACCCAAGTCTTCCTGGAGAAGTCATCAATGAAAGAGACATAGTAAACATACCCACTCAGAGAACTGCATGACATCCGACCGCATACATCAGAGTGGATGATTTCCAAGATTCCTTTAGCCTTGCTTTCACTGCTTGGAAATTCTTTCTTTATTTTCTTTCCTTTTGCACATCCTTTGCAAACACCTCATGCTTGGTCTTGATTTCAGGAAGACTTTCTACAACTTTACTTGCAATTGGAAGTGCTCTACAGTGCATATGAGCAAGTCTTCTATGCCAAAATTCCCTTAGCTCCATGGATTCATGTACCATGGCATGTTCAGGTTGTCCCTTCAATTTATACAATCCTCCCTCTTGCTCTCCAATCACTACTGCATCATCAATAGTTTTACCTTTTGGCCACATTAGAACTTTGCCATCTACAAATGCAACCCTCATGCCTTTTGCATCTAATGTAGATATGGAGAGTAAGTTTTTCTTGAGCTCGGGTACATATAGAACCTCTTTCATCTTAAAATATTTCCTAGAGTTTAGGTTATAGGAGGCTTCACCACTTCCCTTGATAGGGTATTGATAGTCATCCCCAAGTTTCACCTTATGGGGTGACTCATGTTCAGATAGATTTACAAAAGATTCTTTAAACCTAGTCATGTGTTTGGAAGCCCCACTATCAATAAGCCAATCATTACATCCATGAGAAATAGTACCTGTGAGAGCAGAGATTAGAACATATTCATCTTTCCTTGATGAGTCATCACTTTCTGCTCTAGCCTTCTTCCTAGGGATTCATCATCCTCTGCAGCATGAGCATGATATTTCCTTTTGTTATTCTTTTTCTTCTTGTTGAAGTTGTTGTTGTTGTTGTCCCTTTTGTTTTTGGGACATTCTGAAGCAAAGTGACCCTTCTCATTGCATGTGAAGCACCTTAGATCCTTCTTATTCTTTTGGTGATAGTGAGTGGATCTCTTCTGTTGAGAGTGCTCCTTCTTAGGCTTGCTTCTTTTGGAGTGAGTTGCAAGAGCTTGGTCTTCACTTCCCATCTTTTCTTCTCGGGCTACAAGCCTAGCCTCTTCTTGTGAACTTTCCTCCCATATTTTACTGAAGGAGATCAACTTTCTTGTTGCACAGATCCCTTGAATAAAGGAATCCCATGACCTAGGTAGGCCATGCAGGGTGGTCATCACAATTTCTCCATTCTCCACCATTTCATCTACAGCTTCAAGTTGTTACTTGATCTGAGAGACTTTGGAGACATAAGATTGAATGGTCTCTCCATTCAATATCTTGACCCCTTTCAATTGAATCCACAGAGTCATCTTCCGATTTATGTTCTTCCCTTCAAATAGCTTGGTCAGGGAGTCAAACATAGCCTTGGGTGTCTTTAGAGATAACACATGTGGAATGAGATGGTCTTTAATAGAATCAACAATGATTCTCTTTGCCTTGACCAAGTTCTTCTTATGTAATATCTTAGCCTCTTCATCCTCTGGGATAGGGACCTCTTCTTTTATGTATGAGTCCAACTCCTTCTCTTCCAAGATTAACCCAATCCTATACTTCCAGGCTCGGAAGTTATCAACCCCTTCAAGCTTGTCTTCAAGCTTGGTGTGGTGAGACATCTTTAAAGAGTACTTCAAACGGAAATAGAAAATATTTAGGTCTTACCACTTGATTTGCTGAAAAACTAGATCTGGTCTTGAATTAGGGTTTTTAGAGAAACCCTAAAAATTCAAAGTGTGAATTTCAACTTTTTGAAAGGATAGAAAGATGCGCCTTGATGAGCTGATCATCCTGGTATACTCAGAATTTGAATTCTGCAAAGTTTCACCCTTCAGAAATTCCTTTTAGTCTTTTCGGATTCACTAAGGAGGACCCTGAATTAGGGTTTGAGTTTCCCAGAGTTTTACCCAGCCAAAAATCTTGATCCAAATCTCTAAACTTTCATTTTTCCAAGGAGCTTCCATCTGTGTCTTCAGATTTCAAAAATGCCTACTTTTGAGGAAACCCTATTGTTTAGGGCCAAAACTGAAAGTGCTCAAAATTGAATTCTGATTGGACATATAGATTCACCTTGCTGAGGAGAGTCAATCTATCATATTACTTTTCCAAAATCTACGGAGAGAAACCCAATAAACAAAAACCCTGGTTTCCGCCACTGCACAATATCTTCTTCTCAGGTTAGCTCTGATGACATGTTAAATTTTGAGCATTAATTCAATATACTCTAGGATCTTTACTGAGAGAATAACATGTATAGTATATCAATGCATATCAAGCATTTCAATCATCACAAGATGCAAACATAAGAGAAAATAGACACACAGAGTTTCTGTGGGGAAAACCCTAAGGTGAAAAACCCCACAACTTCCTCAGAGATAGATAGAGCAACGATACAACCAAAGTACACAGAGATAGACTCCTCCTAGCAGCTGATCCTCCTCCTCACATGTGTGCCATTTTCGAGTGATGGAAGTGTGAATTTGTTGGCTATAACTGACTCAGATGTTTTCTATAAGACCTAGGTTCTTTGCGGTTTCCCTTTGACCAACAAAACCCCTTCGCACCGGCCCTTTCGGCAACAACCTGCGAGCACGTTAAGGTCTCACCCGAGGTGTATCTATGGGGTACTGCGGAATCAGCTTTCCACAGTAAGTGATAAGTTGCTTGGACAGATGTACTGCACAGCACAACAGAGGGTATGTGCTGCGAGGTGAGACTGCGCAGTGATGGGCAACACTGTAGTCCACACCACTATGTTCTTCTACCGCGGGACGCCTACTGAAGCCGCGAACAATCCAAATTTATTATATACTTGGATTATCTTGAAAAACACTTAAGGCACTGAGATTAATATCACTCATCCATTCATTCAGGTGCTTAACAGACTATTCTTCTAACATTCATCCATTAACTCAGGAAGTTATGATTTGAACATAGGTGACTGATCTAACCCACTGTTATACATTCCTTTACTACGCATAAGAAAGTACTTAACTAAATGACTGATTCATTGCCTTCATACACAAGAATAAATGTTCACCATTCAACTATTCACACGGAACTTAACATATCACTTCCATACTTCTCTAATGGAAAATGCATATAAAATCTCTCTCATAACAATATGCAAGGAAACATCTAGATATTCATCGAAAAAAAACACAAGTAACCATTCATTCATAAGCATAATCACACAACACGAGATTTAACGTGGTTCACTCCCCCGGGTGGGAAGCTACATCCACAAGAATGGTTGGTAATATATTTCTTTTAAAAGGGATGGGGACAACCGTTCTTAGTCTGTGCACTCAGCTGCAGACTCTCCTTCCTCTGAGATAGGTCTCTGTGCACACAGCTGCAGAGCCTTTACAATCTTCTTAGCTCAAAGTGATCTTACAATACAGTGATCCAAAATTGTAACAGCAAAAGTAAAGTGTAACCCCATCCCATACAAAATTGTCTTCTTAAATAGGTCATGTCTTTACAACGTCGACGACCTAAACCCAAAAACCCTTAGGGTTTACAAAATTGTGCCGGTTTCTCTAAACCAGCTTGATGGCATCTGGTAGCGTCTGCTTCATCGTGGCGGTTCTCCATGTCTTCAATCTATTGCTATCGGCCTTCCTGTCGCACGCATGCCAACAGGTCTCTTTCACTGAACCGTTCATCTCTAATAGTTTTACTCCCCAGGCGTGCCAAGCTGTCGCTTTCTTTGAGCTGTGCTTCCCTTAACAAACTCGTGCGTTGGCCGCCTTCCTGATTTGCTCGTGCCCACTGCTCGACACTCCTAGAGCATCTTTCCAAAATTAGAACACTACTGGTCCATCCGATACCTGCACTTGATCCTTGTCCAGCACTCCGCTTTGCTGGCTCCACGTGTCCTGACTGCTTCGCAACACTACTTCCTCACAGTGCTGGTCTTCACGGTGCTTCCAAAATTTAGATGCTACGCATAGCTTCGCAACCTGATCAAAACTTGGATGTTGTGCACAGCTTCGCAACACCCTTAATACTTAGACAAAATTATATTTCTGAGCTGCGCTCAACTCAGCTTTCCCTGCTTATCAAAAAGGTGTTACCAAAACTTTGTCCCAACCTGGGCCCAACATGCCCCTAACACTTAGATGTGGCTCTTCCCTGAGCCACTTGCTGCTTCGGTCGTCTCACTCTGCTCCGCGACCGGTGGAACTAATTTGGCCGTGAACTTGTTATATGCATGGAACAGCTGCTCCAATGCTTATCTGGTATCTTATTCAACTTGTTGTACTGTTTCAAGCAGTGCTAGAGTTATCTCTTCTCCAATCTGTCCCTATACCTGCTTGTGGTTGTCGCACAGTTCCTTCAACTTGTCTACTATCTACTGTGACACTGTTGTAGCATCCTCCAGGAGTTGCTGTGACTGATTATCCATCTCAGTCTTTTTCTCTCTTAATGCCTGGACTTGCTTCTTCAAGCCTGATACTTCCTTATACCTGGACAACCTCTCCTTGGGTGGTAGAGCCTTGAGCTCTGCGTCCAACTTCTTTAGCACGGTTTGCTTTTCTTTTACCATGACCTTTACCTATAGCATCCCCTGAACCTCTTCAAGGGCAATGAATGCCTTTGAAACTTTTTCCAAGAGATATTGGCACTGAGCAATGCCACTTGTTATGTTCTGCGCGGTGACACTCATGGCCTGCTCTCTTAATTGCTGCTCAGTTAATGGTGTCTACTTATTCAACTTCTCTTTCAATGCAGCAAGATCATCCTCATGGAGGATATCCTTATCCTGGATCTCCACCTTCAAAGATCTAACCTTGTCACCGATCCTCAGAACTTTGTCTGCAGGATCATCCTAGAGTTCTATACCTTCAATATCCATAGCAACAGTAGATATGGTATTCTCCAAATCTTTCTGGTGGTCCTGTTCATCACGCAGCTACATGTCTGCGTGCAACTTGAGCTGCATGTTTGCTGTGGTGAGCTCCGCTTGTGACTTCATCTATTCTACTATCCATTCATGCATCTCCTCAACAATCTGCATGTAAATGAAGTGTAAGCCTGGTAAGCAAATTTTGGCCAAGTCGAGCTCTACCCGCTCGACACCCTTTGTGTCCAAGACGATTTGTTCTACCATTGGTAATGCAATAGCCAATGGGTCCACATGGACAATCCTGGTCATTGACGGTAGTGTTATAGCTAGCTGCAGTGGCGTTTGTTGCGAGGTTCTTGCCGACCTCCCTTCAACTCTTGTTTCACACAACAAGGTTAGGCTCTTCTGGACATCATCCATTTTCTTCATGAGACCTTGCAGTGCGAGCCTCGTCTTTTGCAGGTCATCCTGGATGACCTTATCCTTTTTGTCTTTATCAACCATGAGCTCCTTCATTTGTTCTGATACTGTTTCTTCTATCATCTCGAAGTCACCTTCATTCAGGGCTGCTTCAGATTGCGTGTTTGGGGCCTTCATCTTCTTCCGCGCCTTCGGCTTCTACGAAGTCTCGAGCTCTTTCTGCTTCCCTGTTTCTTCAACAATCGGGTATGACAGCAGGATTGGCATCTTCTTTAGAGTTTGTCTCAACATCCATGACTTCCACATGGAAGTTGGCGGGCCAGTCCTTCATGAGGGCTTCAATGTCATCCTCATACATATGGTAGTTACCCACGTACCATTCTGGTTTCTGCATTCTTGCCTTGGGTGAAATAAAAATACATCGCATGTCAACCTAAAAATCAAGAATGTGAATGTATTTTGATGTTACCTGCTTTGTGATGTGGGATGTATGGGTGATCACATCGCGTAGCTGAGTGTAATATTCATAGAACACTTCGGCTGTCACGTGCTTGTTATCACCTAAACTGTAGTTACCCCTATGGATGGATCCAGTCATGGATGGCAATAGGGAAGGGCAACTCAAAAGGTGCAACCACGATCACCTCGACCTCCAATATATGGTTGTCACGCCAGTCGAGGCAACCTTCGCTTTATGTTATCTAGCCCAGACAACAAAGGGGGAGACCCGATCTACTCCCGACAGGAGAGATCAAAACCAAGACACCAAATCAGGGTATTTCCAAGTGAAGTTAGGTGTATGGTTTATCCTAGACCTAAAGATGAAGTCACAAGCCAAGTGGGGGTTCAATAGGTATAGCTTTGGTTCATAGTTGATGTGAGAGTGACTTATAATGTTTGAAGTGAGATCTAGGATGAGTGTACTAGTTCAATGTTGGAAAATCCACTGCCTTGGGAACTGTGTCCAATGCAGGTTTGTTTAGGGGTCAGATTGGGGCTAACTAGTACATGAGACAAGATTGACCATGGTTCATGATGTCTTCAAAGGTATAGTTTACCATGCATAGGTCAAACCACAAGTCAATCCAACAATCTAGGAAAGTTTAATTATCTTGGAGAGAAACCAGTGCCTTGGGAATTGGGAAGTGGAGTCAAAGTGGGGTTGACTTATGGTTTAGGACTCCTACAACATGAGACAAGTGGGCAATAGAGGTCTTGATGGTTGAATGTGTCTAGATCTAGGTTTGACCCAAGTGGACCACAATCCCTTAAAACAAGGAATGCTATCCCCAAGGCAAGATTTGACAAAGTGATAGTCTAGACCTAGGTTTTGAATTATTCCGGTTTCAGATCTGCAATAATCTCAAGTACCCAGTTCCTAGAAGTGAGTGAACTCACTTCTCCAAGGTGGTGCGACTTTACCCAAGGAGGCTGAAAGTGGGGTTTAGGTGGGTCAAGACAAGTCGGATGGCACCCAAATTTTAGATCCGGGTAGATAAGTCAAGTAGGGGTATGGATCTATAGTTTCACGGTAATCCGATGGCTAGATCTTACTAGATCTGAGTTTAAGTGTTCCAAGTGGTCCAAAGTGGGGTTTAAATCCCTTGAAATGTGGAATAGGGCCCACAAGGTGAATTTCAGAAAAGTGACAACCTGGGTGTATGTTATTTGATGTGTAGATGTCAAATCAAGTGGAATCTCAAACACCCACCACCTAGATCTAGGTCAACTTGCTCAACTAGTGAAGTGCGCCTTGCTTGGGAGAAGCTAAGTTGGCCTGGGAAGGGGATCAAATGGAAGCCAATCCTCACCAAACTATAGATCCGGGATGCCTTGGATGCTATAGAGGTGGGTTTTCAGTATTATGCCCAACAACCCACTAGATCTAAGTAGATCTGAGAAAATGTAAAATGGGGTTTTAAGATATTTAGGGTTTTAACAATTTATGAGCTATGTCAATGGATTGGATAAAGGAAAGAGAAACAAACCTGTGGATCTTACCTGGGTAACCTTGTAGATGCCTTGATGATGATGATCTATGCAAACCCGATCAATTTGAGAAGCTTTGAGGTAGTTTCTATGCAAATTGATTTGATCCAAAAAGCCAATGCGCCCTCTCTCCTGCACAACAAATGTCAACAATATCAGATTTGATGCATCAAGAGATAAGACTAATGCCACAAGAGAAGTAACAGAAAGATAGCATAGATCACAATGAAGCTAATGATAACCCCCTGATACAAGCGAATGCCAAGAAAGTCGATTTGAAGAAGCCTTGCAAAATCGCCCTTGTTGAAGTCGCCCTCCTGTAGACAAACAATGATTTCCAAAAAAAGATAGATCTTACCACAATTTCCAAATGCTAGGTTGCAATAGACTTTCCAATCACCATCTAAGAACACCAGATGCAAAGGAGACCACAAGAATTTCCACAAGAATATTTTTCTATACCAATAATCCAAGAGCCAAAGACCCCTTACAATGAGAGGCTCTCTCCTTTAAATAGGAAGGAGAGGCACCAAAACCCTAACCACTTTTTGAATGAGTGGCTAAGATTAGAAGATACAAATGTCTAATCAATGGTTGAGATGAGCTCAACAACATAATACATGGATCACACATAAAATATAATATAAGTGGACAAAATCGCCCTAGAAGAGGGGAATCCCACCAAATCATGATGATGAAATATCATAAGAGGCTTATGGTGGGTCCAAGGGGTAATTTTATCCCTCCTTGGTCAATCCCCATAGCACAATAACCAATAAATAATCATGAATGTACCAAATCGTGCCTCCATAGTGAAGTCGTGGTCCTCAAAAGACCTCAAGAAAATCCACAGAGAGTGCCATAAGTGATGGATGCGGGCCCCGATGAAGCTGAAACTGCTGGAGAAGGTGTGGAAGACCCCGATCTATCATCACTGATCATCCCATGCCATAACTTTGCCTCAGTAGCCCAAATCGATTTCCTCAATAGCCATTTCTACCAATCCTGAAATGCCTCGGGAAGCGTGAAATTGCCCCAAACAGCCTCTTGGAGTGCTGGCGCTGTCAAGGTGAGGGCACCAATGTGTCCGGAAGGGGGGTAATATGGTAAAAACAAGTGGCTGGACCACCCCCTCCATCATCAGCGCCCTAGGTCAACCGGATAAAAGTCATCTCTGCTCCGACAGGGCCTCCAACAGACCAAAACTGCACTGGGACAGCCTACTGAGGCTCAATCATCACTGTAAGTGCCCGGAACTGAAAACAAACTGTCCCATTGGACTCAGAAGGTCCCAATCTATCTAATATGTGTACTCATACACTGTATGAGTCTCTGCATGATCAAAGTAAATATCAATATACCGGAACAAGGCCAATAATAATGCGTTGTACATATACAAACACTGCTGTAAACCCAGAATCATCATCATAACCCTGTAGCTGCTGCATAGAATCATCCTGTATGTGTACATAGACCATATATCATCTATCCATATCATCATAAGGTCTAACATCTCATGTCCCATGGTCCTCCATGGTCAACCAAATATAACTCAGTCCATCATCCATGGCTACTGAAAAGTATCAAGGTTAATACATGCTTTACAACCTATTCAAATAACAAGTATAACACATAATGATCATAACTGGCGATCTACATCCAAATATATAGTGTCGTTAATTATTATTATTACTCAGACTAGACTTTCAGGACCATACTCACTTCATAGTTGTGATCAATTTGCTAGTGAAGGGTGAAGGCTGAATTAACTGGCTAGGCTAAGGGATGACTTAGCTGTCTTGACTTTGTGACACTTTGGCAAGGGAAAGGGAATACACCATAGTATGTACTGAATGAGCAATAACACAGGGAATGGCGGTGTCTCACAAATGGATGAGTTGTTTAAAGAGGGTTTATTCACCTTCACAGATGCGCACAATCCATAATACAAATAAGGCCAGCAATTGTTTAGATATAGCATTTAAGTTCCATTGCTTTTTGGGCCTGAAGTTTCCATAGCCTTGATCTATGTGTGTTTATAAACACATTGCATAGATTTACATTTTTTCTTTTAGGCTTTCTACTGCAGGTGTGTTTTTAAGGCACTTGTTTACCTGAGCACTTCTAGGTGTGTCATGGACAGCTTGTTTACCTAGGTATTTATTTTCCACAAGATATAACATTTTATTTTTATGGCCATTTTCATTTGGCACGCCTTTCATTCATGTGTGTTTAGAAACACATTGCATGAATGGGCTTTTCATACAAGATATAGCATTTCATTTTCCAGATTTTGTATTGATGGCAGCACTAAAAGTTTCAGGTTTAGCCAACACAACTTTAGTGACTAGGGGGAATTCACTAGGAACTCCAACTCACCATAGGTAAGTTTTGTCACCAACTCAGAGCCGAGACATAATAAACAGGGAGGCTCATCCAATACAGAAGCTACAGTGGGGAAAAGTCCTCCATGCCACTAGTCAAGTAGTAAGTCAGGGTGATAATCTAAAAGGTAGGCCATGGATGGATGAAGACAATGAAATGATGGAGCCAACACTAGCAAGCCAAAGTATGGTGTAATGATCACCTCTATTCTCCCTAAGGAGGGTATGTACCAATGAGTATGAATAGTGAAATTCTAAGTCTGAGTAGGGACAGTATAATATATATAATAGATCAACCAGGTCCATATATCTATATGATCACCAGATCATGACATTAAGTGCTAAGACATGCTATAAGAATAAGTATAAAAGCAATCTAACCATAACACCATGATATACCTGCTGAGTCATATACCTGCAAGCTCATCAACCTGTACCATCATCTGTCCTCTGAGACTGCTGCTGTAACTCTGGGCACTACTGTCTACTCTGTACCAATGATATAATGGCTACAACGGTCATCTCTCTGAGTGTCCTGAAACTCAGTCATGGCATGGGGAATGCAACTGCTGTCCACAATCTAATAGTGATCCAATATAGATGCTCATCTCGGCATCTCAAATGCAAGGGAACTGGCTGAATAGTGTACTGGAATGAGAAAAATAATGTATGGTAGCCCGGCTACTATATATGTGATAACAGTGCTGTCTCTCTGCGTTGATATTTTCCCAGAGGTTGGCATAGCGGAACCCTCTGGGATCGTTGGTTTCTATATTGACACCCACATAGTCCCTTGGCTCCTTCCATCCGGAAAAGGTGATGAGGATGATCAGCCATGTGAAGTGGAACTGTCCACCATTTTCCTAGATATCATTGAGTTATTCTAAGAACTCATTAAGAAGAAACTGGCACCAATTCAATTGCATGTCTTCAGCCATTGCGGCACCAAGTAATACTGCACCCGCAGGCACCTCCGTAGGCCTAGCCGTTTTAAGGACTTTTCATGCGAGTAATTGCGTGACAAATTTTTTCATTCTATCTTCAATTTCATCTGTCGGGAACCCTCTTTTTCCCTTTATCAGTGCATGGCTTTGCTTCATTTTTTCGACAACTTCTTTTTCTTTGCTCTTCCCTTGGAAGAATTGCTTGGGATCCTTGCCGTGCTTGCTGATACCTGTTATGCGGTGAATCAAGGAAATGTTGACATCAATATTTTTGTTTAGCCATAGGTGTCCTTGATGGAGTCGCGCCATCAGAGTGCGAACCATGGCATTAAATTCCGGTGAGCGATCAAAGTGTGGCAATTTGAGGAGGTTCAACAACCCTGACTGAACTACCAGTGTCAGCCAGCTTTCGGCAACCAAGCTAAATGTTCCCTTGGCATCCTTTTTCCAGCACATGTACTGGTTTGGCTAGAACTGTGGGTACTTAGGCACATTGGGCTGTTCCTTTTGCATGCCTAGGAGGTTAAAATCTTCCCACTTACAATCCAGAATCTTTCCGAGCAGGTTCTTGGCAACCTGTACATGTTTTGAAATTGGCGACAATGGGATTTCATATCTAGCGTTCTTGACCAATTTAAAGACTGGGGCGTCCAACGCCCGTGGTGATATATACTCTGGTGTCAGCTTCAATGGTTCTTTCTGAAATACCGGCAATTTTTGTGTCGTCTGGCCCATTTTTAGAATCTTGCTTCGTGGTGTAGATACGTCTTTCCCTTCATCCTTCCCTTTGTCCTGCATGACTGGAGTATGATGAGGTGATCTTCTGGATGCTTGACCTGGTTTGATTACAACCTTCTTGGCAGGGGTTTTCATTAACTCTGCAATTCCCCCATGCTAAAAGACTCCAAGTGCTTCTTTAATGGTAAGCTCTTCTTCTCAATAGAAAGGTTCAGACATTCACTAGCGAGAGTGGGCAATTTTTTATGAGAGATGACTAAGGGTTGCTAGCAAAGGAGCAAACACATAAAAATTCTAAGTATCTGGTAATGCCCGCGAGTCCTTATGTGGCGTTATTTATAGGCGTAGCTGAGTCCCTCCTGCGCCTTCCAATGGCTAGATGAGCATTTAATGTGGTGTTCATTGGCCAATTTGAACAGATCCTTTAGTCTCTTCCGTCGTCAATGAGTTCAGAACGACTATCTTTTTGTTAAATGTTGAAGCGAGTGCTTGTAACGGTCACATAACGGCTATTTTTTCCAACGGTAGTGTAACAGATATTTTTCCGAGTGCTACACCGAGCTGCGTGGAAAGGCATTTGAGATCCTGCGCAGTTACTTTGTAGTGCCAAAAATTTTCAACTACGCGGTTCCTTTTTCCTTTCTTACTTCTTCTCTCTCTATTTTTTTTTTTCCCGTGCAGCTTCAGTAGTGCTGCGCGGTACACACATTGTTTTACTTATCATACATGTATAGACTCCTTTACATTTCCAGTGTCTAGTCCCAACTGTACCTGACACTTGGAAATCTCTTCTTCTTCTTATCATTCAGGATTCTGTGAAGCAAGGCTGTCATGATACAACTTTAGCCTGCTTCCATTTATCAAAGTATGTAGGATATCACCAGCTAAATTGGCTAACTGGACTGCACCAGTGTTAGTAACGTGTTTTACAGTATATGGACCAAGCCAATGCATCTTAAATTTATCAGTAAACTTCATGAATTTGCTATCATACAGGAGGACTAGGTCACCTATCTGAAAGCACTTGTTCTTTATATGGCGATCATGCCAAGCTTTCTCGCGGTCTTTCTGAGCTTGTTGGTGGAAGCCGGCAATGAAACGATCTTCCTCCAACCCAATGAGGTGTAGTAGCCTTTCTTCTAATGTTGTGCGGTTTGCCATACCTGTGAACACAACAATCCTTAAACTAGGGACAATATACTCCATTGGCATTATAGCTTCCTGCCCATAAGCCAATTGTGAAGGTGTATGTCCTGTCAATTTCTTACATGTGGTCCTGTATGCCCATAACACATAGGAGATGCACAGATCCCAATCATCTCTATTTACATTGCAGACCTTAGTCAGTGCATTCTCTAGTATTTTATTGAAAGCCTAAACAATGCCATTCACCTGTGGATGATATGGAGTACTGCACTGATGACGAATGTGGAATTTCTCTGTAAGTGCCTCAATGGTCTTTTTCAAAAAATTAGTACCTTGGTCACTCATCAAAATCTTCGGACAGCCAAATATTGACAATATTTCTTCAAAAATGAACTGTGCAGCAGTACTGGAACTACAATCCTTTACTGGTTTTGTTTCTGCCCGTCTGGTGAGGTAATCAGTAGCAGTAATAATATACCTCGCACCAGTTCTCTTCCCTGGTGGGTTTATAGGACCCACAAAATCAATCGCCCATTTTTCAAATGCCTGCAAGGTCAACTATGGATTTAATGGCATCTCATCTCTTCGTGAAGGTTTCCCTGTCCTTTGACAGAAATCACAGTTCCTGTAGTGAACACTTTGGAATCTTTGTGGATCGTGGGCACCATAGCCCTACATGCAAGATCTTCTGTGCAGTAGCCCTTCCTGCATAGTGACCTCCCGCGATCCCTAAATGCACATCTGGTAGAATAAATGGTTTCTCATGATCTAATATGCATCTGCGCAGGACTTCATCCGGCCCAAGTTTGTATCACTAGCCTGCAATTATAGTGAAGTCTACGGCGCGCACCACTAGCTGCTTCTTCTGTTGGACAGATAATTCCTGAGGTGCCAACCCTGTTGTTAAGAAAATAATGATATCCTTATAATAATCATCAGCAACCTGGATGGAAAATCGTTGCGCATCAGGTAGACTATCTTCAATGTTCGTCGGCTCTTCTCCTGACTCAATTCTTGATAGATGATCAGGTCCCAAGTTTAGTCTACCTGGCTTAACAAAAATCTCAAAATCACACTCCTCGAATAGCAACAACCATTTGTATATGCGCCCCCCTAACACTGGCTTATTGATTAGGTATTTTAATGCAGAATGGTTAGTGAACATAAGGAAGTGCACACCAAGCAAGTAATGCCTGAATTTCTATAGGGCATATACCATTGCAAGACCTTTCCTCTCGGTAGTAGTATAGTTCTTTTCTGCTGTTGAGAGCTTCCTGCTCGAAAATGCAATTGGGTGGTCAATACCTCCTTCCCCTGGCTGAGCTAATATGATTCCCAAGGAAATGCATGATGCGTCAACATGGATGTGAAATGACTTTGTCCAATCATGAAAGACTAGAATCGGCACAGTCACCATCTTTCCTTTTAGTGTATCAAACCCTTGTTCACATTTCGTGTTCTAGATGAACAATGCGTCTTTCTTTAGCATCTTTTCCATTGCTACGGTTATCTGTGCATAACCTTTTATGAATTTCCTGTAGTATCCAGTATGACCTAAGGTAGAGTGCAACATCTTGACTAAATTTGGTGTTGGCAAGTTCACAATTATTGCGATCTTCGTAGGATCCACCATCAATCCTTGCGTACAAATAGTGTGTCCAACTAGAATTCCATAAGGAACACAAAAAATACACTTCTTTAGATTTAACGAGATCTGATGTTGTCGACACTTCTCAAGCATCATTCTGAGGTTAGCATAATGGTTCTTCAATAGGCCAAAGACGATCCAATCATCAAAGTAGGCTTCTAGAAGCTTATGCATAAATTCTTTGAATGCTTCTACGACCACTCTTGAAAATATGGCAGGTGCGTTCTTCAGGCCAAAGGGAATTATTGTGTACTGGAATGACCCCCATTCTATAGCAAAATTCATCTTATGCCTATCTGCGGGATCAATCCTTATCTGATGATACCCCGAAAAACCATCAGTAAAAGAATTAGCCTCATTCCCTCCAACATTATCAAGCACTTCATCTGTGAAAGGAGTAGGGAATGGGTCGTGCATGGAAGCATCATTCAATTTTCTGAGATCAACACAAATCCTGATCTCACCCTTCGCTTTCTTGTCTTGAATGACCATGGGACTAATCCATTCTGATTCCTCAACAGTTTCAATGATTCCTGCTTCAAGCATCTTATCCAACTCTGCACGTACTCTTTCTTTGTAGCATGTATTTAGTCTGTAGGGTCTCTGCTTCACAGGCTTTGCACTTGGCTTCAAAGGTATTTTCATGAGCCCTAGGTCTCCCAGAATTCCTTTCATTTCTGTAAATTTTGTTAGAAACAGCTCCTGATACTCATGCAAGGTGTTTGCGATCTCTACAACAGTTTAATCATCCCAATAGTCTCTAATTGCTGTGAACTTCGGTTCTTCTTTTGTGCCAATATTCACCTTCTGTGTTCTTACTGGTCTGCTCATATCTGGGATTTCTAGCGGAGGTCCTTCTACGTCGCGCACACCCTCTGATTCTGGTATGTTTATGTTGCGCGGATCATCATCATCATCTTCATTTTTATCATCAATGTCTTCAGCTAGGTTGTAACACTCGATAAGGTGTTCTTCATGTTCCTTCGATGCCGAGTGTAGGTGCGCAGGAACGTGATCTGCCCCAAAGAATTCCTCCAATGTAATATTTATGCGAGGATAGTCTTCCCTGAATATGCGTTTCTTAATTATCTGCAATGCCTCATGGATCAGCGGGTTCTCGTCCTCGAAGCTGAAGTCCTTCTGGAAGTTGGCAGTCAACATTTCCCAATCAGTGGTTTCTCTGCACAACTCTAGGTCTAGATACCATTTCGTTGGAATGTCATCATCCAGCGTATGTACAAATAGATGTACCCATTTTGTGTGTGGCGTTTCCACCCATTCTTGTGAACAGACTTCAATATGTTGACTAGGATTTGTCTTTCCATTAAACTTCTCAAAGGGTAGGGTAACCTGGTCAGCAAACCAAATCTGCATCTTAATTCTGCATTGATCCCAAGTGGTCAATGTATGCTTGTGCACATTCCACCATCTGGCAGGTGTGTCGCGTAGTGCCATATCCAATGTTGGTAATCTTTGCTCATCTGCAATAGCTATAGTGTATTCTTGGATGAAAGTATAAACATTAGCAGAACCATCATATGTGGGAATAGGACTTACCTCCTTCTCGATCCAACACAGTGATTTCGTAACCTGCGCAGACCTTCTTGCTGACACTTCATGCATCTGGCTTTGCCAATTTTCCAACCCTGCCTCCGAATTAGAGATGCAGGAGCTGTCACATCTCCAACTGAGTGTGCCATCTGCAGTAGGATTAATGTAATCTTCCTGGTTCGTTGTGAGTTGGTATAGTCTGTCCGAGTCTTGAGTCTTGGATTCCTCTTGAATCGGCTGGTTGTATCTGTCACCATCTGTAGGATCTAATGGTGCGATGACCCTAAGATGCTTTCCTTCAAATATCATCTTCTTTGTTTTTAGGTTGATAATAGCCAAGTTATCCATAGCTCAGTCAATTCCTAGCAGTGCAAAAAAAGGCTGACTATCATCCACAATCTTGATAACTTCAAAGTCTGTATGACTTTGGACTCCATCGATGTCGACTATCACGTGATCTAACCGGCCAAAAGGTATGACTTTCTCTTGGTTAGCCATTCTCAAATGGATAGGTGACCATGACAACTTTGGTCGACCCATCTGCTGCCATGTTTGCTTGGTCAAGACATTTACTTCGGATCCTAGATCAAGGATGACTTCATCCATTTCAAAATCTCCAATCTGCGTGGTAAGCCTCATTTCTCGACCTGTTCTTTTATGCTTTCTTATGTGATGTGCTGTGCTATTAGAAGCCTCTATTCCGGTCTGTGGCTCATACTGTATTATGAGCTTCTGCAGCTCTACTATGGCATTTTCACTTTTTAGTAACTTCATGCAGCTTCGCAGGAACTATGCAACGGAGGTGCTGACATCCGTCACAGTGCTTGTTTTTTCATAGGCTGCTGGCATGTCTTCAACATACGGTGCTTCACTATGCAACGGGATCCTCTTTGTTTCTATTGTTGGATCTTTGAAGCTATCCTGCACGTTGATAAAGACTTCCTTGTTGTTTCATAGGTCGAGAGCAGGTATTTTTCCCGGAGCTTTCCTTATCCATACTATCTCAAGAGGAGATTGCTTTGTGTGAGCCTCCCATGATGTGGACGCTTCTGCTCCCCTATCGCGTCCTGTCTGAATGCCACTGCGCGTGACCACATTGATGCTCGGGTCTACTTGTCCTTTCTCTGCTACGATCCACTCTATGTTCGTGTTTGGTGCATCCGTCCGTCTTCTTTTCTGCATTTCCACCTCTATCACTGGGTAATCTTCAATAACATGCTCAAATGATTTACAATAATTGCACATAGTGCATGGGTTAACAAAATCTCTGGATACGTGACCTGGATGGCCACAATTATAACAAATGACATGGTCGAGGCCTCTTCCCTGCGCGGGGCCAATATTTCTTCCTCTGCCACGGTATCCACCACCACGACCTATGTATCCTCGGTGATATTGTGCATTCTCTTGTTTTGGCTGGGTATCTTCCTGTACACAGTATAAGCCAATGCCTCTCATTGAGTCCATATCTCGTTTTCTCTCATTCATTAATTCATATGCGCAGCAGTTGGATTCATCA
Source organism: Larix kaempferi (assembly GCA_027924585.1). Taxonomy (NCBI): domain Eukaryota; kingdom Viridiplantae; phylum Streptophyta; class Pinopsida; order Pinales; family Pinaceae; genus Larix; species Larix kaempferi. The sequence continues at coordinate 6,946,923 of BSBM01000619.1, forward strand.
TGTCCAACTGATTTGCAGAAATTGCAGTATAAATTTTTAGGTGTTTTCACATATTTCTATATAAGATAGCAGTCTTCAGGTCTGTGTCCTTTGGTTCTATAGATTTCACACCATGGGGCCTGATTCTGATTTAATGGGTTGGGCGCACCACTATTAAGATAGTCATGGAATAAAGGGCAATTCTCTCGGTCATGACCTTCTCCTTTACAACCTGTACACCAGACCTCATGTCTAGGTTCATACCTTTGTTCTTTTCCATTCTTCATACTTTACAGCTCTAGTGTTAGGGTGGTCAGCTGGTTCTGGATATGAGACATCCTAGAACTAGTCTCACTGGCGAAGCATCTAGCTTCATTGCGATCCTGAAGGCCTCTACCTAGGACGTGACCTTCTGCTGCATCAATGGTAATCTAATATGGGGCAACAACGCAGCAATGAACCATTCCTTGTGTTGTTCTAGAGCTATAACAAAGCTCACTTGGTCTAATAGGGTCTTGAACTTCTGATCAAACTCCCAAACCGTTTCAGTCGGTGTCTGCTTTATTTCTTTCAACTCGGTTATACACTAAGATTCAGATTTAGGTTTCTTAAACTCTACCACGAGTGCAACTTTAATTTCTGTGAGGGTTCTAGGCTGTGTGGTAGAGTACTTCATGAACCAATGTAAAGCTCTGTCCCTGAAAGTTGTGATGAAATGTGCTTTCTTTACTGCATCATCCTATATTTGTCTTACACTCCATACAACTTCACAAAGAAACCAGTGTTGGTCAGGGTCTTCTAGGCAAGTTCCTCTGAACATTGGGAGCTTCATATCAGTGTTTTCCATTGTGCTACTAGGTGGTTGTTACCGAACAATCCACTCGACTGGAGGCGAGCCGGATCTCCCTAGCTCAATACGAGTCTAGAACAAATATAACAGACTACAAACACGTTTCTTAGATCTACTTAAGGATCAAGTACTAGATGTCTTACCTCTTTGATTTCGCTATCCTTTCTCCCGAATGTTGCTCCACGTCCAAGGTCGTCAGATCCAAGCTGCAAGACCTGTTAAGACACAGAAAAGAGAAACGAGTAAAGAGCATCTATACAATAAGAGATCTATGTAAACAGTTAAGCAGGTAAACAACACAACATCATTACACATCAAGAACGATATTGGTGGAAAGCATTTGTATTACTGTAAATAGAGGAGTAGATGATAGAGATATAGAACTACAACCAATGACTTAACATAGCAGCCCTTCTCCACACAAGCCAATTGCCAAGCCTTTCCAAGGAAGCATGAATTCTCCAAGAGGTGAGAGAAGGTGTCTTAAGACAGATTTCACTAGCATGTAGATACCATAGTCTTCCTCCCTTTGGTATGGGAGTGAGCTTCGTATATATAGGACTAAGTGGATGAGGTTATGGATAGGATAGGATGAGAGATGGTAGGAGAGAGATAAGGGATCCTCCCAATGAGTTAGGGGTCGAGTACCATCTCCCCAAGAGATTGGGGATAAGCCCCCAAATGGGCAAGCTTCGAGAAAGATCTCGAAATGGCTATTTTTTCCCATTAACAAACCTTGTCGCACCCTACTATGGAGCAACCTGTGACATCACATGTTGCTAGTGTGCAACCTGCAACGACCTCTCAAAAGGGTGTACAAACTAAGTACAAATCCTCCAAATGAGCACTTGGTCCAAATGACTTCAGGGATGTATACACTAAATCATGATGATGGGTAGATTTTAGGTGTAACAGAATGCCCCCCAAAGCATGAAGCTGTTAAGGATGTACAAGTGAAGTGCTTTGATAGAAATAATGGCAAAAGACTTGTCGGATGAAGGACGCTTCTGCAGTACATTTGACTCTGAACTAACAATCTCATATGTAGTACAACATGGCTGCTGACCAATACATTGAAGATCCATGGGAGTAATGATCGACTGAACACAATCATGGCTACTAGACACAAGCGTAGATCCATGATGAGATGATAACACAACCACGACCAATAAAAAAGTGGATCCGTGTAATATGACTCAATACAAATTCCATTGCAACCAGGGTAAAACATGACTCCCCGGGGTCTTCAAGCTGAAACCGCAATGATACGAATCTATCCATGTGATTACAAATGTCTTGACGTCGAACATGGTAGAAACCACTTCATTACTTGTCAGTGATGTAAACCATTAACAAGTACGAGGGAGATCACCATTAATGTCAATGATTCCCAAGGTATCACAGTACATATCATTGAGCATGAATAAATGAGTTGACGTCGAACACAAGATGAAATCTCTCAATCAAGAGTCAATGATGTAAACTCATGATGAAAGCGAGGTAACCTGCCATTGAGGCATGCACGGCCAAGGTACTTGACTGGTTTCTAGATTCAATCCTTGGATGATGAGTTGAAGTCGACAAGGATGAATCCGTCGAAGGAGGTCCATAATGAATCCCCCGTCAATCGACATGAAACACAACAAAAGATGTGTAGAGTGGATCGGATGGTACAATAACATGTGAGACTGACTCAAAGTAACAACGGCATGATGACATGTGCACTGAATGAAAATAATGAGTAATGAATGTGTTCTTGAACATGGGCATGGCATGACTTGGCAGTATTGACATGAGAATGACGCAAACTTCTAATGCAACTAATAGTGGAAGCTTTCTCCGAATGACTCAGAGGAGTAACAGGACTTAGAAAGTAAGTGAGGACTCATAGACAAACAGATGACCCAAGTATCGGTATGCAAATGCAGATGAGTGCCATGTTCAAGAATGACTATATACTGCCACTAAGGTATGTAACACAAACACTTTCCTTTTTCCCCATCATGAACGATGAGTGCCTCATGTGTTTTTTAACGAGCTTGATGAGGGTAACCAGATGCTCGGTATAGCTCATCTCATAGATGAGTCCAATCCCAAATATTTACCGAACCTAGGATAGGAGGGGTTCGTCCCATGGCGGACCCTTCAATGTGAAAATTTAACGAGTCCACAGAAGGTAAACTCGGTCATCATTTCATATTTAGAGAGTCTGAAAAGAACTAAAGAAGACTCCAACGGTCCTTTTTTGTAAAGTTATCCTCATCGCCGGAAAAAGGGTAAAACAATGCGGGAGAGGACTCTTCCAGTCATGATCGACTGGAGTATTCCTTTTTCATAATTAGTGCCCCCTGGTCCGAAAAAGGGGTAAACTATCACTAGGAAGATGACCATTCAATAACTTTAACAAGCGTGAACGCAACAAGTTCGCTTGGCAATCTTTTCAATTTTAGGGAGTCTGAAAAGAGCTTAACTATGGACTCCGGGGGGTGTCCTTTTCCATGGAAGTTTAACGAGTCCAAAAAAGTGATAAATCATAACTCGGTACTTGTTCTCATGATTTGATGAGTATGAGAACAAACGAAGAGTAAACATATCCTCATGCAATAATTACGACTAACTAAAAATAATAATGACAAAATGTTGAAAGGAGTGTTCGTACCTGTAATTACCATTGGTAATGGGAGAAATGCTACAAAAGACCACTTTACGACTCTTGTACACTAGAGAAAGTGTCAAATAGCCACAAATATAATGACAAACGGTCAAAACTATAATAAATGGCCCAAAAGCATCAAAATATTTGAAAAGGAATATTCCATTCCATTCTATAAATAGAAATATGCACCAAAAAATAGAAACATTGTTCACATTGCCAATTTGGGTGGAGAAGTACCAACTTGGAGCCAAAACTTCCTTTGCCTATTCCGGGAGCTACAATCCACCATTTCACCAACCGTCCGGACCAGGTAGGCCTAAATCTTAGCCAGAAACTTTGTAGTAGTTTAGTTTTTCCATTTTTTGTTCATTTTTAAAGTTTTTTGATGATTTGGGGAGGGGCCATTGCATCCTCGGCTCGTCGCAATTGGCCCTTTCGGGACTTGCGACAATCCTGAGTCATCGTAAGTCTCAAAAATGGGACCTGTGATGACGTCACACTGTACCTGAAGGTGAGGTGCGACGGAGGAAACCCACAAGTCAAACATAAAAAATCTTTCAAAAAATGAGTTTGTGCCAGTTGGGAAAGGACCTAACATGTTTTAAATGCTCCTTTTGGCAGGTTCCCAGTAAGCAGAAATGGTACTAGAGTCGTGAGAGAGAGAACACGAGATAGAGGATGAGCAAGCCACAAACGATCCACAATGTGTGGCTACTTTGCGAAACTGTGGGTTGCTCAAGTTCTTCTAGGTACAAGGGATGAGAGCCCAGGTCCCGTTCTTGACACACATGCTACAGAGTTGGGATGCAGTCCAACACTACTTTGTCATAGGTGAGCATATCCTCAACATTGACATTGAGGACATATACTTTTGGGCTGGTTTGTCCCGAAGAGGGGATGCTGTACAACTCACTAGGACATGGGCCAGTGATCGTACAATTGAGGACATGGTGTCACAGCACTGTGTTTCTACTTCTCATCCTTCCAGCGGGAAGATACTCATCAGAGATGTGGTCAGTCGTCCACTGAGGACTGTATTGATTACTATTACGAAGGTGGCGGGTAGCCAAGCTCCACATACGGCTACTCGGACTTAGATGTTGTATGCAGAAGATTGTATGTCTCCCGTGGTGTTCAATTGGTGCGAGGGTCTCCTCGCCAGCATCCAAGCTCAGCTGACCAAGTTTCAGCATGAGGCGCTCAAGCAGTTTGGATACAGATCAATCATAGTGTCATTCCTCTTGGAGCGGGTTCCTCTCTTGCGCCCGCAGGTGGTACTGGATGACAAGGATCAGAGAGATCCACACATGCTCAGGTGGGTAGAGCTGATGACCCGCCATGGTGGGGGTCCCATCATCACTTTCGGCCCCGAGTTCTTCAGCTGGCTAGAGGGCCAGATGCTCATGGTCGAGGACTTCCCATATGGTGGCACGGACTTCCGGGAGGATCCTGACTTAGTGCTGCTAGAGGGTGCAGCATGGGGTGATATCGGTAAGAACAAAACCCTTCTACTTTTTAGTTTTGTGAATTATATTTTTTTTTGATGTAGTGCCCACAAGTACTTTATATGTGTGTGTAGATGTGGGTCCCGTGTGACCAGTAGTTCTCTCTCTTCTGGTGAGGAGAGACAGAGGTGGAGAGGCGGTGGTTCCTGCCGTCGAGGAGATGGAGGAGGTGTACCAGAACCTATCTGAGCTGACTGTGGAGGTCCCAAAGCCAACCATCGATGACCTACTGAGGCCCATGCAGAGGTATGGGGTTGGAGCATCTATGCGCTTCAACGCCCTGCTCCATAAGGTTGCTCGTACTATAGACTGCTTTCTCACTCAACGTCAGAGAGCTGTTAGAGGTAGAGGTGGTGAACGGGTCAGGCGTCCAACCTGATTTCACTTTAGACTTGTACTGAGAGCTTAGAGGCCTCATCTTTTTGTACTTACTAAAAGCTATGATGCTTCATATTTTTGTAGAGACTCACTGAAAGCCATCGTGCTTTAGATTTTGTACCAGCACTACTTTTGAACGATTTATATATATATACATTATCAACGGTTTATACATTATGTGTTCTTCTAATGATTAGTGATGTGATCTTGTTTACAAGTTTGCTTCTGTACATTATATTTACATGTCGTGAATGCTTTTACATATTATGATTATTATGTGTGTGCAATGTACCAATCCAAAATGAAATTGGCCATCGAGTCAGCAACTGTGTTTAACTCTCGTGGAATGTGTAGGTATTGAACAGATTCAAATGACATTTCCAGGAGATGTACTCATCTGAAGAGACGGAGTAAGATGGGATCACGGATGGTGTATATCCGGTTTAGATGGGAAACCACTAATTGGGAATCCATATGGATGACAATGTGGTTCATACCCAAGGAAATGGCATCAGCTAGAGTTCCGATCACTGCCTGATATTATGCAGCATTGTTGGTCGCAAACCCTAGGCAACTTCCTCCTAAGCTAATGAGCTCGCCTGTTGGGGAATATAGTACTCGGGCTACCGAAGAAAGGTGAAGGGTATGCCAGCTGGCACCGTCCGTGAATCCATAGCACATTGCCATCTACACACACAGATAGAACATGGTATGAGAAGCGGAAACAAGATCAAAAGACACTCGAAAAAGAAAGCTGTGTCACACCACACAAAAAACACACCATGTACAGTATATATAAGCAAATCTATGCATGAGAGATCAAGCGTAGTATCTCTTTAGGTAAATCCCATTGTGGGGTTCACCTAGAGAGATCCCATCATAATCTTCAAGCTCATAGGCACCTTTTTCCAACACACGTTTTATGATGTAGGGTCCATGCCACATGGGCTCGAACTTCCCAGCTCCTAGCTTATCATGCTTCTGGTCATAAGTGAGGACCAGGTCACCCTCGTTAAAGATACAAGGTTCAACTAACTTATCGTACTAGGCCTTGATGCATTTCTTATGTTCTTCATTAGCGAGAGCAGCATCACGGTGATACTCATCAAGTTGGGATAAGTGTAAGAGACGTTCTTCCTCAGCAGTAGTGTTAGGAATAAATTCGACTGTGAGCTGTAAAGATAGGATTTCACACTCTATCGGCAGAACAGCCTCCAATCCATATACCAATTGGAAGGGAGTGAGGCCTGTGGTGGTTTTAACGGTAGTTTGGTAGGCCCATAATGCTGAAAAGAGCATGTTATGCCAGTTGGACTTTTATGTCCCTACCATCCTCTGGATCATACTTTTCAAGACCTTGTTAATTGCCTCGACCTGTCCATTGGATTGCGGGTAGTAGGGTGTCATGTTTTCATGGTGAAAACCCAACCTGTCACTCAATTCAGCAACCATATGGTTCTGAAAGTGAGAACCATGATCGGTAACTATGGCCTGCAGAACTCCAAACCGCGCTATCACATGATTAAACATGAAGAGTCCAGTGGTCTTTCCATCGTTTTGGTATGTAGGCATAGCCTCGTCCCACTTCGTAAAGTAATCCACGGCGACGATGATGTAACTATGCCCCCCAACCGAGGTAGGCTTACAATGCATAAAATCGATGCCCCATTTTGTAAATGGGCCAACGGAAATAACTGGATGTAGTGGGGCAGGATGAGTGCGCTTCTTGGTATGAAAATGTTGGCAAGGAGGAAATTTTTTAATGGCCTCAATACAATCTTTGAAGATAGTAGGCCAGTAATATCCTATGCGCAAAATCTTCTAGGTTGTAGCCATCCTAGAGAGATGACCGCCACATGCTCTAGCGTGACAGTCATTCAGAACGCGTTCAGCCTCATCATGAGCGAGACAGCATCGAAGGATTAAATCGACGCCACAACGATACAAAGTATCATTGATGATTAAGTAATACTTTGCATGGTCACGAACCTTACGACGATCGTCGTGGGAAAGTTGAGGAATGAAGCATTGGGTTTGAAGATACAACAGAATATCTCCATACCAAGGGTCAGTCGTACTGATGAGAAACAATGATTCATAAAGAAATGAGTCATTGTGCTCAACTTTTGCATCAGGACGGGGAAAGTCGCAAATGATCTCGGCAAACACCAAAGACTTCTTAGACTTAACTTTCTCGAAAAGAAGATTTAATTCTTGCAGTATCACAACCCAGCATGAATACTTTCCCCCAAGCACTTGACGTGTCAGTACATGGTACATGGGGTTCAAGTCGGCAATGATAGTGGTGGTGCTGAGCAAGATGTAATGATGGAACTTCTGGACGGCAATGACTGTCGCGAAAACAAGTTTTTCGACATGTGAGTAGGTAGTTTCGGCATCAGCTAGACCCTTACTTGCATAGTATATCACATGTTCCTGAGCGTTTCGGTCCTTCTGTACAAAAACCATGGCGATAGTGGTAGCAGAAGCGGCGATATATAAGATGTAATCTCGATAATAATTAGGCAGTTGGAGCACGGGGGCATGCATGATGGCATGTTTGACACTGTCAAAAGACTTTTGAGCTTTGTCGTCCCAAATGAATGGGATGTCCTTCTTAAGCAGTTTCATGTAGCCCTGATTTTTCTCCGTGAAATTGCACACAAAATGTCTGAGGTAAGTCGCCTTCCCTTGGAGACTTTGAAGTTCTGTAACATCAGTCAGGGGTGGTAGGTTGATGATGGCCTCCATCTTTAAGGGATCAATGCAGATCCCATCCTTCGAAACGATAAATCCTAAGAGGCATCCTGACTCAACGCAAAAGATACACTTTTGAGGATTCAGACGGATATTGTACCGTCTGCATCTAAGGAATACGGCCGTCAGATGATCAATGTGGAACTCACACTGCTTCGAATGGGTAGGGAGATCGTCCAAGTAGGGTTCCACAAAGTCCTTAATATCATGGAAGGCATACGACATAGCCCACTGAAACGTGGCGCCAGCATTTTTAAGGCCAAATGGGAGCCTGCGATAAGCGAATGTACCCCATGGGCAGATGAAAGTCGTCTTATGTTGGTCGGCTGGGTTGATTTCAATTTGGTTGTAACTAGAAAAACCATCCATGAATGAGAAGATGACGCTTCTGGCACAGTTGTCGATGATCTGGTCGATGAAGGGGGTCGGGTAGTTGTCTTTTGGACAAGCTCGATTAAGATCCTAATAATCAACATAGAAACGAATGGTGCCCTATTTTTTGTTCACAGAAATGACGTTTGAGACCCAATCCGTCAATGGGATAGGATAAATAAATCTAGCCTTTAAGAGTTTTTCAATTTCTGCCTTTATTGCCACAGTCTTCCGGGGGTGTACCGGTCACAATTTTTGATGTACAGGTTTGATGTCGGGATAGGTTTTTGTTAAAATTTGAGCATCAATGCATAACAATTACAATAAGCATGACAAGCATCACAAGAATCAAAATCATGAGAGACAAGAGACACAGAGTTTCCGTGGGGAAAACCCTAAGGTGAAAAACCCCACAACTTCCTCAGAGATAGAGAGAGCAATGGCTCAACCAAAGTAAAACCAAAATACACTTGAGATAGTCTCCTAGAGCAGATGATCCTCCTCCTCACTAGTGCGCCACTTTCTGAGTGAGAGAAGTGTGTCTTTCCGAATGATCCAAATAGAGATCTCCCGATCTCTATTTATACTTAACCTGTTTTCCCAGTGACCTTATGGGGCCGACTTGTCTATCTAGATACATCCACAATATAATATATATTTTAGGGCCGACACCACACATGGTGGTCTAATAACCCATCGGCAAGTACACACACTTGCGACACTTGTCAATCCACATGACGACACTTCCTTATAGAGGAATAACACATCTCTTATAAGGGTACAATAAAGATATATGAAATACATAGATGAAATACATTCCGAAGTTACATATACATCAACACTCCCTCTTAACTAGGAAGGTATTTCTCGACACAGTTCTGCTAGACAAGTCTTCTTCTCGGGATCATCGTCATCATCATCGTCACTGCTGCTGCTATCTCAACCAATCTTTGACTCTACTCATCATAGGAAGTTCTACAGAGCTAGTCCTTTTTCATACTGGATGTAGGCCCACCACCTGCAGGTCTTCATCATCTATGCGAACGGTCTGATAGAGGTGGCCTCTTAGGACTAATTTTATGTGCGGATGCAATACCATAAAGAGTATCCCAAGAACATTTATGTTCCTAAGAATGACTGGAAAGATCTCCCAGTACTGATTACATGCATCTCCTCCACAATACCTTTAAAGAGCATCCCAGGAACATTTATGTGTCGTAGCATGACTGGCAAGATCTCTAAAGAGCATCCCAGGACTTATTACGAGCATACAGCTCAACCTCTCGGATCTCCAGGACTGATTACATTTGGATAGACAAAACCTTTAAAGAGCATCCCAAGAACATTTATGTGCCACAGCACGACCAGAAAGATCTCTAAAGAGCATCCTAGGACTAATTACGAGCACACAGCTCAACCTCTCGGATCTCCAGGACTGATTACATGTCTCCGTAGTAATACTTCATCCTAGGACTGATTACGAGCACACAACTCAACCTATCAGATATCTGAGGACTGATTACATACTACATAGCGATACCGGAAAGAGTACCCCAGGAACATTTATGTGTCGTAGCATGACCGGCAAGATCTCCCAGGACTGATTACATGCTATTTGCACAACCTACCACATATCATCTCTAACCTCCAAGTATCAACCTGATACTCATGATCCAACGGATCATCATCGCACGAGGCATCATCCTGATGCCCATGATCATACTGATCATCATCACTTGTACCATCCTGGTACATATCATCTGGAGCAACATCCTGAAGCTCATCATCATGATCAACCTAATCATACAATGCATCCACCTAATGCACACCAAGTATCTACCTGATACATATCATCATACATGATCCACCTGATCATACAGTGTATCCACCTGATACAAATACAAATACATGATACATATCAACATACATGATCTACCTGATACAGATACATGGTCCAAGCATCCAACATGATGCATATACAAATACATACAAATGATCCAACCGATCATATCCAGCATCCAACATGATGCGTACATACATATAAATGATCCAACTGATCATATCCAGCATCAACACGATGCGTACATACATACAAATATAAATGATCCAACTGATCATATCCAGCATCAACACGATGCGTACATACATACAAATATAAATGATTCAACTGATCATATCCAACATCCAACATGATGCATATACAGAGCAGTAACTGGAGCATCATCCTGCTACTCATCATCCAGCGCTTACATCCATAGCCATGTGAAGAATCCTCCTTCCAACATGCTTGGGATGGATTCAGCAAATGTGTCCATCACTTCTTCCTCGAAGTGTCGTTGATCTGAAGAACACCAAGCCTCTCCCTGAAGTATTCGACCTTCACCATGGCTAGTGGCTTTGTCAACACATCTGCAATTTGCTCATCTGTCGCAACATACAGGAGCTTCACGCCTCCTCTCTACACCATATCCCTGATATAGTGATATTTGATCTCTATGTGTTTCAACCTGTCATGAAACACTGGGTTCTCAGACAGCTTCACACAACTCTAGTTATCGCAGAATATACCAGTAGCATCCAATGGGAGATCAAATAACTTAGACAGTGGATTCCATAGCCATACTGCCTCACAACTAGCTGAATAGGCTGCAACATACTCTGCCTCAGCTGTACTCAGTGCTACGCAGGACTGCTTCCTGCTGAACCAAGAGATCACACATGATCCCATACTGAAGCAGCACCCAAATGTGCTCTTCCTATCTGCAGCACTGCCAGCCCAATCTGAATCAACATAACCCTGGAGGTTAAACTTTTGATTCGCTTCATACTTGAGCCCATAATCCACTGTACCCTTTATGTACCTCAGAACATGCTTTACAACAACCAAATGAACACTCCTCATATCCGTCAGGAACTGGCTCAATGTGTTCACTGCAAAGCAACTATCTGGTCTTGTGTTCGTTAGGTACATTAAGGACCCAATCATCTAACGATACATAGACACATCAACCGGCTCAGAAGAAGCATCACATAGAAGCTTTAGATTCGATGCCATGGGTGTGGCCATGGCCTTGCAATCCATCATCCCAAATCTATTCAGAATATCTACTATGTACTACCCTTAACCAAGGAAGATCCCACCTGAATTCTGCCACACCTCCATACCTAGGAAATAATGCATCATTCCCAAATCTTTCATATCGAAGTCAACAGCAAGCTTCCTCTTAGTATCTACAATCAATCTGTCATCTCCTATTACAAATAAGTCATCCACATACAGGAGTAGAATCACAGGATTCCCTTCCCCCACCTTGTAGTAGAGGTTGGAATCCGCTTTACTCTTGGTAAAGCCCAAGCTAGATAGGAAACTGTCCATCCTACCATACCAAGTTCTGGGAGCTTGCTTCAATCCATACAAGGATTTCTTCAATCTGCACACATATGACTCCCTGTCATGTATTTCAAAACCGAGTGGCTGCTCCATGTATACTTCCTCTTCAACTACACCATTCAAGAAAGCAGTCTTGACATCCATCTGGTGTATTGTTCATTTCATTGCTCTAGCCAGGGCAAGTACTGTTCTGATGAAAGTATACCTGGCTACAGGTGCAAAATTTTCTTCATAATCTATTCCCTCTTTCTGAGAGAAGCCACGAGCTACGAATCTTGCTTTGTATTTCTCTACACTGCCATCTGCAGCATGCTTGATTTTGTAGATCCATTTGGAAGTCACAATAGACTTCTCTTTAGGTCTTGGGAAAACATCCCAAACATCATTCTTCATTATTGATTGGTATTCCTCAACCATGGCATCCTTCCATTCTTTCTTTTCCGCTGCTTCTTCATAACTGGAAGGTTCTTTGTTCATAATGTCACAGAGTAAAGCAAGATAGCTGGTATGTGATCTGGTTCTCTTCTTTGCTCTGTGTTCTTCTTCTAGAATGCCAAATCTTTCTACATATTGAATGAGCTCTCTAGCCCATGCAAGTTTCTTCTTGTCAGAGTTATCCTCACGGGGTGGATCTACAGGTTCTTGCGGATCTTCAAACTCACAAACAACTTCTGGAATTGCTACAATCATGGTAGTGTCTTGAAATCTAGTTTCCTTAGGTTCTTCTTAAACTTCGATAGGTGCCTTCCTTGATTTGATGAATGCTGAGTTTTCATCAAATGTTACATCCCTGCTGACATCAATCTTCTTGAACTCTAGAAAGTATATTTTGTAAGCCTTCGAGCTTTCACTGTAACTCACAAAGATACCCTTCTTTCATGAAGGATCTAGTTTGGTTCTCTTTTCCTTTGGGACATGAGTGTATACTGGACAACCAAATATTCTGAGACGGCTGACTTCAGGTTTCTTACCAGAAAAGACCTCTTCTGGTGTCTTGTTGTCCAATATCTTGTGGGGTGTTCTGTTCTGCACATATACAGCTATTCTAGCTGCTTCTACCCATAGATGCATAGGTAGATCCTGGTCATGCAGCATTGCCCTTGCTGCTTCCATGATCGTTCTGTTCTTCCTTTCTGCAACTCCATTCTGTCGAGGATTATAAGGAGCAGTCAACTCCCTCTTAATCCCTGAATCACTGCAAAGCTTCTTGAAGTCACCTGAGGTGAATTCTCCACCATTGTCGGATCTGAATGTTTTGATATTTTTGTCAGTTTGATTCTCCATCAAGGTTTTGAATTCCTTGAACTTATCAAACACCTCATCTTTGTTTTTCAAGAAGTATACCCAAGTCTTCTTGGAGAAGTCATCAATAAATGAGACATAGTAAACATACCCACTTAGAGAACTGGATGACATAGGACCACATACATCTGAGTGGATGATTTCCAGGATATCTTTTTCCTTGCTTTCACTGCTTGGGAAAGCCTTCTTAATATTCTTACCTTTTGCACATCCTTTGCAAACACCTTCATGTTTGGTCTTGATTTCAGGAAGAGACTCTACAGCCTTGCTTGCAATTGGAAGTTCCCTATAGTACATATGAGAAAGTGTTCTATGCCAAAGTTCACTTGGCTCCATGGATTCATGCACCATGGCATGTTCAGGTTGTCCTTTTAATTTATACAAACCTCCCTCTTGCTCTCCAATCACAACTGAATCATCTATGGTCTTTCCCTTTGGCCACATTAGGACTTGGCCATCCACAAATGCAACCCTCATACCTTTTGTATCCAATGCAGAGATGGAGAGTAAGTTCTTCTTGAGCCTAGGTACATAAAGGACTTCTTTCATCTTCAAAGATTTTCCATAATCTAGGTTGTAGGAGGCTTCACCACTTCCTTTGATGGGATATTGATAATCATCCCCAAGTTTCACTTTATGGGGTGATTCATGTTCAGACAGATTTACAAAGGATTCTTTAAATCCAGTCATGTTTTTGGAAGCCCCACTGTCAATTAACCAATCATTACAACCATGGGAGATAGTACCTGTGAGAGCAGAGATTAGAACATACTCTTCTTCACTTGATGAGTCATCATTACTATCATCACTTTCTACCCTAGCCTTCTTCTTTGGAGGTTCATCATCTTCGGCAGCATGAGCATGGTACCTTCTTTTATTACCCTTCTTCTTCTTGCTGGAGTTGTTGTTGTTGTGTTTGTCCCTTTTGTTCTTGGGACATTCTGAAGCAAATTGACCCTTCTCATTACAAGTGAAACACCTTAGATATTTCTTGTCTTTGTGAAAATGATGAGAAGATTTCTTCTTGTGATGGGATGGCTCCCTCTTGAACTTGCCCTTCTTAGTGTGAGCTGTGAGAGCTTGATCTTCATTTCCCATCTTCTCTTCTCTTGCCACAAGCCTTTCTTCTTCTTGAGAACATTCCTCCCATAATCTGCTGAAGGAGATTAACTTCTCTCTGGCACAGATCCCCTGGATAAAAGAGTCCCATGACCTAGGTAGGCCATTCAAAGTAGTCATAACAATTTCACCATTCTCCACCATTTCATCTACAGCTTCAAGTTGTTCCTTGATCTGAGAGACCTTGGAGAAATAGGATTGAATAGTTTCTCCATTCGACATCTTGACCGCTTTCAATTGATTCCACAAGGTCATCTTCTGATTTATGTTCTTTCCTTCAAATAGCTTGGTCAAAGAGTCAAACATAGCCTTGGGTGTCTTTAGAGAAGACACATGGGGTATGAGATGGTCTTTGATAGAATTAGCAATGATTCTCTTTGCCTTGACCAAGTTCTTCTTATGCAATACCTTAGCCTCTTCATCCTCTGGGATAGGGATGTCTTCTTTTATATATGAGTCCAACTCATTCTCTTCCAGGATTAACCTAATCCTATACTTCCAAGCTCGGAATTTATCAGCCCCTTCAAGCTTATCCTCAAGCTTGGTGTGGTGAGACATCTTAAAGAGTACTTCAAATGAAATAGAAAATATTTAGGTCTTACCACTTGAAATGCTGAAAACTGGATCTGGTCCCGGATTAGGGTTTGTCGGAAAAACCCTAAAAATTCAAAATGTGAATTTCAACTTTTTGAAAGGATAGAAAGATGCACCTTGATGAGCTAATCAGCCTGGTGTATTCATAATTTGAGATCAACAAAGCTTTACCCTTCATATTTTCCTTTTTATCCTCCTGGGTTCACTAGGGAGAGACCTGAATTAGGGTTTGAGTTTTCCGGAGATCTACCCAGCCACAAATATCAATCCAAAGCTCTAAACTTCGATTTTTGCAAGGAGCTTCCAGCTATGGATTCAGATTTCAGAAATTCCTATTTTTGTGGAAAACCTAATTTTTAGGGCCAAATCTGAGAATGCTCAGAATTGAATTTGGATTGGACAGATAGATTCTCCTTGATGAGTAGAGTCAATCTACTATACTACTTTTCCAAAAACTGTGGAGAGAAACCAAATAAACAAGAAACTCAAGTTTCCATCACTGCAAAATGTCTTCTTCTCAGGTTAGCTCTGATACCATGTTAAAATTTGAGCATTAATTCACAATACTCTTGGATCTTTACTGAGAGAATAACATATACAGTATATCAATGCATAACAATCACAATAAGCATCACAAGCATCACAAGAATCAAAAGCATGAGAGACAAGAGACACAGAGTTTCCGTGGGGAAAACCCTAAGGTGAAAAACCCCATAACTTTCTCAGAGATAGAGAGAGCAATGGCTCAACCAACGTACAACCAAAATACACTTGAGATAGTCTCCTAGAGCAGATGATCCTCCTCCTCACTAGTGTGCCACTTTCTGAGTGAGAGAAGTGTGTCTTTCCAAATGATCCAAATAGAGATCTCCCGATCTCTATTTATACTTAACCTGTTTTCCCAGTGACCTTATGGGGCTGACTTGTCTATCTAGATACATCCACAATATAATATATATTTCAGGGCTGACCCCACACATGGTGGTCTAATAACCCATCGGCAAGTACACACACTTGCGACACTTGTCAATCCACATGACGACACTTCCTTATAGAGGAATAACACATCTCTTATAAGGGTACAATAAATATATATGAAATACATTCCGAAGTTACATATACATCAATAGTTTTTATTTCATGAGAAAAAATCGCAGGGTCTATCCCAGGCATCTCCTCATAGGACCAAGCAAAGACGTCTCGAAATTGCTTGAACAAGGCCGTGCTAATAGCGATTTCTTCAAGGGAACACTTCTGGCCTATGCGAATGTGTTCCACTATACCTGGTTTCACGGAGATGGCTACCTCAGTAGTTGGCTCAATGTTAGCCAAGTTGCCCTCCATGTCTGTAAGACATGTGAGGATGGGCAAATGATGGGATGGGTAGATATCCGATGAAAAGAGGGTATGAATGTTGTCCTCTACGTACTTCCATGGAGGAAGAAAAGATGACCTATGATGAAGATCATCCCACGAACCGTCGTCTACATTCATTACTTCCATGATGGACTCGTCTGAATGAAAAGTACGAAGTAAGAGATCGGGTAGAGAGGGTGTCCGTCGTGGAGAACAGGAAGGAAGGTCCATGGATGGACAGTCCTCCGGCGCTGTTTGGATAGCCTCATAAATACTTTCACCGGGTGAAAGAGGCATCGCATCTCCAAACAGGTGTGTTGTGGCTTCATCCGGTACAAGCCAAGCATCGTTTGAGTGAGATAAAATATCAGTGGAGATCATGTTCACCGTGGCAACATGATTAGCGGGGTATGCAGCTGGAAAAATGCCCATGAGAGATGAATATTTCAATAGGCCAATCTCTACACTCTCATACTGTTTTGACATCTGTCCAATGGAAGGAACATGGTCACCAGGATGAGTAGTGGCATCCGGTGTACAAAAATCTAACTGGTCGATCGTAACAATTCATCCTTGGTGGGGGAATTGTATTGTGCGGAAGACTGAAGAGGCTACCGCCTGCATGGTATAAAACCAATTGCGACCAAGCAAGATATTATAATCTAATGGGGCCGAGACCACTTCCATGTTAATGGTTATGGTCTTTCCGTCCAACTCAACTACAAGAGCTTATAAGAGCCCATGAGGTTTAAAGCCACGCCCGTCGAATGGTTTCAACGTGGTAGGAGAACGATTCAATTCAGGGGAGCCAATGGGTCTCCAACAAGCAATGGACATGATAGAAGTGGAGGCTCCTTCATCCAAAGGAGTACGATGGACAATCTTCCCAGCAAGGTTCGCAGTAACTTGGAATGCGAGCCGGTGTGAGAGCCTCGGCTTAAGGTTGTCAAGATGAAACATGATGGCGTTCGAGGAATCCGGGTCAACTGCACCAATAGCTACAAGGAGAGTTCTGCGTTGATTGGGACAATTCTGTAAAACTTCCAGGGTGGACATGGTACAAGGATCTTGGGCCAAGTCCTCTATGATATTGTAATTTTGTGCCGCGTGAGCATTAGGATTGAAAACTGCTTTTTGAATCGTGCTTTTGGGCGGATGCAATATCGAATCTAAAGAGGGTCTCTCTATGGTGAGAGAAGTCGATGGTACAGTGACATCAGGTAAAGAGTCGAAATATTTTTTAGCATTACTTTCGGTGGGTTCCTTCGAAGGGACCTGTTCGTAAGATCGCGAGCAAGTAGTTAAATTGATCGCCTCGTTACACAACATGAGAACATGCGCGGTATTGGATGGTTCCCCCTGGGATGGGGGGGTTTGAGCAATCATTTGCTGATTTTGACAAGGAAACAGATCGTTGAGGATTGGGGGAGTCGGTTTAACCCTAAGAAACTTCTAAACTTCGTCTCTATGGGGACACTCTTTGGAGAAATGGTCTTCTCCACACAGTAAGCAAGGATACTTCAGTTTCCTTTTCTGCTTAGTATCTTCGGGAGTGCTCTTCATTTCCTGCTGGGCAGAAGACTTCTTGGGTTTCCCCTTGTTCTTCTTTTTTCCATCAAGCTTTTGGGATGAAGCTGATTGAACAAAATTCACCTCTTTGGTTACAACAGGGGGAGTGGACTTGGCGGTGCTGTGTCCAGCCGGGGTGGGGTTGGATGATCCAATGGTGCTAACAGTAGGCTGGTTGGTAAGGGAACCAATGATTCCATCAGCTTGGGGTCCCTTATGTGGTTTCATGGGATTGTTAATGTCTCGGGGTGCGTCAGGAAAAATATTGAATAGAGTGCCAGACTGGGTATAAACCAGGTCTAATAGATGAGCACTCGCGATGGCTTGTTCTTCGGTGACAACACCTTGCATGGAAACATCTTTTCTATGACAGGAAGGAGTGACTTTGTGAACTAGTCTGCTAGGAGCTGATCTGGAATGGGAGCCTTAATGAGACATCGTCTCCTTTTCCACTCATGGATATGATCTGAAATGTGAGTGGTGGTATTCTGACGGAGTGAGGTTAAAAGCTCGGTACCAGTCTCATAGCAAGAGAGCCAAAATCAGGAAAAGAGTGTGGTGGCAACTCAATGTACCACTTGGCAGCCGAATCGGTGAGAGTCCTTTGGAACAATCTAAGATGAATTGAATCATCCATTAAGGAATTAGATGAACATCATAATGGTATGTCATCACGTGGTTCTTGGGGTCTTCACCTGGCTTGCCGTCAAACTTGGGGATATCATACGGAAGTTTCACCAGAATCGGTGGCCAGTTAGATCCATGGTAAATAGGATCATTGGTTAAACAAGAGAGGTCAGGTAGGTCCAAGGTAGCCAAAAAGGGCAGCTGTGGATTAGGATGCGCGTATTGAAAATACAGATATGGCGTGTAAGGACTAAACTGATCGTAAGGTGTACCAGGATAAAACTGACCGTAGGGGGGTGTGCCACCTGGACCGTAAGGAAGTCCGCCACCATAAGGTGGTCCATTCCAATAAGGTGGGGGTCCACCTCCACCTCTAGGAGGTGGTGGATGTTCATCGCCACCATTGGGAGGAGGTGGAGGTCCATAACTGTAATATGGTGGCCCACCTCCACCTTCACCTGGAGGGGGTGGTGGACCACTTCCGCTGCCAGATGGGTGGGGGGCCCCATCGCCTCCACTTCTGGAAGGATGAGGGTGTCCGCCACCACTTCCACCACTAGGATAATTAGGTCCTCCACCGCCTCCGCCTGGAGGGGGAGGTGGACCGCCACCGCCACCAGAAGGGAAATGTCCTCCACCACCATTATAAGGTGGTCCACCGCCTCCTCTTCCTGGAGGAGGTGGTGGACCATTCCCGCCACCGCCTAATGGGTGAGGGGCATTGTAGGTAAAATGGGGTGGGCCTCCGCCAATGTTAGGTGGGGGCCTGCCGCCTCCAACAGGAGGTGGGGAAGGACCGATCGGGGGTGGTGGTACTTGAGGGATATTCGGTTGGGGTCCGTGTTGCAACACATGCTGTTTCCCCCACAGAGTGTAAGGATTCCCAGGATAAGGTATCCCCTATGGCGCGTTTCTGGGATTAGGTTTCCCAGCGCAGGGTTAACGGAACCTGGATACGCTTGACTCCATGAAGGTTGGGTTACATTCGACGGCCCTCCAACATGAGATAATCCCATGGTGGACGGTCTAGAGGGTTGGGTAGGTCCAACGGAAGGCCCGTTGGGGACTCCACCAATGTTCTAGTTAGGAAACGGGGGTTGCCCCCCCAGCCACAATGGGCTCTCCACTATTCAAAGGTTGAACCAACGTGGGTTGTTGACTAGCTGCCGTGGTAATAACATTACCAATAAGATAATCCGTAGGAATGAAGTACCCTCCCCTCGAATTTTGAGGTGGGGGAGGAACTGGTAAAGTAACCGTGGTAGTGACAGGTGTATTGGACCATTGTTCTTCCACCGGTTGATTCACTTGAGGTGCAGTACTGGATTCCTACAAGGGTTGACCAGTCTCATTAGTGGTCACGGGGTGGGGTGCTTCAGGTGATCCGAAAGATATCGAACGAACTGGGATGGGTTGGTAAGGGGGTAACGATGGGTCTTCAACCCGTCATTGGAGACTTGACTGCTGACACTCTTTAGCTATGAAATGAAAGCAAGCCAATTGGTCACAAAAGTAGGCTAAAGTGTCTTCCAGAGTAGTCTCACTTGGTGAGGATGAGGTGGCAAAATGAGCCATTGAATGGTTTGTAGAAGAAGTCCAATAAGTTGCTGAAGGACCAAAAAATGCAGTAGGGTCGTCCTGGGGTTGGTTTATCCATTCCAACGATCTAGGTTCTCTCGGGATGACGGGAGGAAGGTTTTGAGAAGTGGGGGTGTGAGCTTCCTCATCCCGTGTGCGATGAGAAGCAGGTGAATCTGGTGGAAACAAATGTCCGCCAATATTCAAGGTGGGGTTCCCTACTTTAGTAACTACGACCGCGTTATGCTAATCCATGCTTACCCTCGAAATAACCTCTAAATTAAGGGGAAATTCGGGTGGTAAGTTCAAGATCCTACGGGACCTTCTCTAAGGAAAATTCGCCAGAGTATTAGGAAAATTAGCCAAAAAACGCCGAAACAGCGTTTCTCCTAAAGGTATACTAAAAGAAAAGCAGTCCAAGAAAACCTACTCAAACTAAGGCAACAAGCAAGCTTATGTGACAGAGTGGATTCAAAAGTCTGGAACCTCATGGGATTATCAAGACATTGCAAACCACAATATACTGCAGGGTTGGGACCGTACCCTTGCCTGCATACCCGACTACCTGGACAGGACATGCGTGCTAATCTCCCCTAGTGCTGTTCTCGGTGTATTGCTTTTCCAAGACGGCCAAATGGTTAACTCGGTTGGTTTTAGGAATCCTAATGGTGTCCCCCGATATACGCAAGGTACATGGGAGCTCAAATCCGTAGGGGTGTTGTCTAATGCACAACCGTTGGCACGAGACCTTCCGATATACGTGTCGAGTACGTGATACACCCTTCGATATACGCCAAGTACGGATTATGGTACTTGGTGGGTACGTGAAGGAGCTCGATATACCGATGTACATGGAAGACTACAATACCCCCGGACTACAGTGCTGGCAAGTAACGACAGCTGCCACGCTTAACGATGCCGAAACACGTCTCTAACTTACACACAAGTTACTAAAATTTTTACCTAGTTCTACCGTTTATTTTATCTTGGACGGTTAGGTGAATGCATGAGGTGAGTACATAATAGAAAACATAATGCAACCCTAGATACATGCACGAAATAATCTTTTCTTTCGATGAATTCTACCTATGGTGAGGAGAAATATTTTTCCAATGGTATTGCCAAACAAACTCAATGCAACACAATTCCCAATGCACAAATTTGACAATGAAAGTACTCTTTTCTTTTTCAACGAAAAACACAAACATATCCAACACTACTATCCAAATCAAAGTATTTTTCTCTTTTCTTTTCTTTTTCAAATCAAAACAACACTAAGTAATGAGATGAAAGGATTTTGAAATGGAAATGCAGGCTTTTCACTTTCTCTTTTCAATGATCTAAAGGAAACAAAAATAAAAAATGCACTTATCTTTCCCTAGGATGGAAACAACTTTTTAAAGAAAACGAAATGTACTAGAGCTTTTCAAGAAGATGAATAACTCATAATTCAAGAAAAACACAATCAATCATATTTCCATTCATTTCTTCCAAAACATTCCAATGCACAATGATCTTTCTTCAATAAATTTTTGAGAAACAATGGGAGAGAAGCACTTCTAATCTTTTCAATGGATGTATCAAAGCAATAAACTTGAAAACAACTTTGCTTTCAGATCTAAATGACTGAAAAGAAAATGTTACTTGCGGCACTCATACACTCAGAAAACTCAAGAAAAGACAAGCACTCAACAAAGCAGAAATGACACACTTAACTCAAAATATAGCAACAGCAAGCGAACTAAGCAAGCAAGGCTCAAAACAAAACTAAATGAGGTATGGAAGCTGATCCAATGCAATGATCAGATTAGGGGTGGAAGGAAGGGAATGCAAGAGTGAAAAGGATGAAGGTGAAGGAGACAAAAGTGTCCAACACTACCAATGTCAAACTTGTCCAAAGTGGAACCCAAAGCCAATCCAAACAAAATGGGATCTCTAGCTGAATGTTGTAGCACAGAGGGAGTTCATACATCAAAAACAAGGCTCAGACTGTCAAACAAGAGGCTGGATGCCTGTAAGCTAAGTCTCGATAGATCGGCGCACTCTGGCTTTGCAGATAGTGAGATGTCATCATTTACCGGCACGAGAGGTGCGATGATGTCGCAGTCTACTAATACACAGGATGCGACAAGCAAGAAACAGTCAAAGAAAAAAGACCTAGAAAAACACAGTGTCGCTCTGTTTTCACTGCCCAGGTGCGATAGGCAAGTTCCAGATTAAAAAATGAATCATATCTCTCAATAATGAACCACCAACCGGTTTGAAATTGAGTTGTACAAACTCAAAGGAAGAAGTTCAGGATCTTCAACATGAAGATTTGACAATGGAATCAATCCTAAGAAGGAAAATGGAAAAAAATGACAACAAGGCTTATGACAAGTAATCAACTAAAAATGACTCAGATTAATGATCACTAAAAAAGAATACTCCCCAATATGGTCACCAAATTTGTTACCGGACAATCCAATCGACCGGAGGCGAGCCGGATCTCCCTAAATCAATGCGAGTCTAGAACAAATATAACAGACTACATACACGTTTCCTAGATCTACTTAAGGATCAAGTACTAGATGTATTACCACTTTGATTTTTCTAAACTTTCTCCCGAATGTTGCTCCACGTCCAAGCTCGTCAGATCCAAGCTACAAGACCTATTAAGACACAGAAAAGAGAAATGAGTAAAGAGCATCTATACAATAAGAGATCTATGTAAACAGTTAAGCAGGTAAACAACACAACATCATTACACATCAAGAACGATATTGGTGGAAAGCATTTGTATTACTGCAAATAGAGGAGTACATGATAGAGATATAGAACTACAACCAATGGCTTAACGTAGCATCCCTTCTCCACACAAGCCAATTTCCAAGCCCTTCCAAGGAAGCATGAATTCTCCAAGAGGTGAGTGAAGGTGTCTTAAGAGAGATTTCACCAGCATGTAGATACCATAGTCTTCCTCCCTTTGGTATGGGAGTGAGCTTCGTATATATAGGACTAAGTGGATGAGGTTATGGATAGGATAGGATGAGAGATGGTAGGAGTGAGATAAGGGATCCTCCCAATGAGTTAGGGTACCAGCTTCCCAAGAGATCAGGGATAAGCCCCCAAATAGGCAAGCTTCGAGAAAGATATTGAAATGCCCATTTTTTCCCATTAACAGACCTCGTCGCACCCTACTAGGGAGCAACCTGCGATGTCGCATGTTTCTAGTGTGCCACCTGCGACGACCTCTCAAAAGGGTGTACAAATTGAGTACAAATCCTCCAAATGAGCACTTGGTCCAGATGACTTCGAGGATGTATACACTAAATCATGATGATGGGTAGATTCTAGGTGTAACAGTGGTGGGGCGCCCGAATTAGTGCACGGCTTCTGTAAAGGGCTCTGTGCAGTGAATACAAATTGGCTTACCGGGATAGATGTACTGGGCCGAGTATTCTGTGGGGAGGGCTGCATAGCGGGTGGGTTTTGAGATAAAGGTGATGCGGTCTCTGCAGCCGATGGGTTCTCAGGGGTAAATGGCGGTGCAGCTTCATTGTCAATGTTACAGGGGATCTCAGTATTAATATGGAGTCCAGGGCCTCCAAGATTCTTATTAAATTTATACCTCTTTCCACTTCTAAGATTATGGGTGTCTTTGTCAGAATCACTATATATACTGTTTACCATGACAAACTTAAGAATATTACTGCATTCTCAAAACACCTTTCTCATCTAACAGCATTTTAATGTATAGACTGAGATTGTTCAGGAACTTACCTTAAAATCCTTTGAAAAAGTATGCTTCTGCTTGTTTGTAGGATTTGAGTGTGTCTACAGCAAATTCTGTTACGAAGCCTTCTAGCATATGATTGATTCAAAAATCAACTGCGTGTGCCAATGGGGTTTCTATTGCTTCAAGATGCACTGTGAGCTCAGGATTCCACTCTGTAGGAACTCCTCCTTGAAAACAAGTTTTCTTCTCTACGAGCCGCGAGATCCACGAATGTACCTCATTGGGAAATGATGCCCAAAAAAATTGTGAATATCATTAAACAGATATCTATCTGAACATTGTGTGTCACTTAGATGCGGATGTCTATTATCTTTCCTTTTAAAGTCTCTTATGGTCTTATCCCACCAAGCTTGGATTTCTGTCTTTTCAAGATGCCAGTTGTAATAACCTTCCAGGAACTGGTATTCTTCGTCACACATCACGATTGCAACTTACCATGGATTCTAGCATGGCAATAGAACCATTTGTTGGCTATAACTGACCCATAGGTTTTCTATAAGACCCAGGTTCTTTGCAGTTTCCCTTTGACCAACAAAACCCCTTCACACTGGCCCTTTCGGCAGCAACCTGCAAGCAGGTTGAGGTCTCACCTGAGGTGTATCTATGGGGTACTGCGGAATCAGATTTACACAGTAAGTGATAAGTTTCTTGGATAGACGTATTGTGCAGCACAACAGAGGGTATGTGCTATGAGGTCAGACTGCGCAGCGATGGGCAACGCTGCGGTCCGCACCACTATTTCCTTCTACCGCAGGATGTCTACTGAAGCCGCGAACAATCCAACTTTATTCTATACTTGGATTATCTTGAACAGACTATTATTCTAACATTCATTCATTAACTTAGGAAGTTATGATTTGAACATAGGTGACTGATGTAACCCACTGTTATACATTCCTTTATTGCGCATAAGAAAGTACTTAACTAAATGATTGATTCACTTCCTTCATACACAAGAATAAATGTTCACCATTAAACTATTCACATGGAACTTAATATATCACTTCCATATTTCTCTAATGGAAAATGCATATAAAAGCTCTCTCATAATAGTATGAAAAGAAACATCTAGACATTCATCGATAGAAAACACAAGTAACCATTCATTCATAAGCATAATCACACAACACGAGATTTAAAGTGCTTCACTCCCACGGGTGGGAAGCTACATCCACAAGAATGGTTGGTAATATATTTCTTTTAAAAGGGATGGGGACAACCATTCTTATTCTGCACACTTAGCTTCAGACTCTCCTTCCTCTCAGATAGGTCTTTGCGCACATAGCTGCAGAGCCTTTACAATCTTCTTAGCTCAAAGTGATTTTACAATACAACAATCCAAAATTGTAACAATAGAAGTAAAGTGTAACACCATCCCATACAAAATTGTCTTCTTCAATAGATCATGCTCGAAGGTCATGTATTTACAATGTCGAAGACCTAAACCCAAAAACCCTTAGGGTTTACAAAATTATGTTGGTTTCTCTAAACTGGCTTGCTGGCATCTGGTAGCATCTGCTTCATCGTGGCGGTTCTCCATGTCTTCAATCTATCACTATCGGCCTTCCTGTTGCACGCATTCCAACAGGTCGCTTTCACTGAACTGTTCATCTATAACGGTTTCGCCCCCCAGGCATGCCAAGCCGTCACTTTCCTTGAGCTATCCTTCCCTTAACAGACTCGTGCATTTTCCACCTTCCTGATTTGCTCGTGCCCGTCGCTCGGCACTCCTAGAGCATCTTTCTGAAATTAGACCACTACTGGTCCATCTGATACCTGCACCTAATCCTTGTCCAGCACTCCGCTTTGCTGGCTCCATGTGTCCTGACTACTTTGCAGCACTGCTTCCTTGCAGCGCTGGTCTTCGCGGTGCTTCCAAAACTCAGATGTTGCGCATAGCTTCGCAGCCTAATCAAAACTTGGATGCTGCACATAGCTTCGTAACACCCTTAATACTTGGACAAAATTATATTTCTGAGCTGTGCTCAGCTTAGCTTTCCTTGCTTATCAAAAAGGTGTTACCAAAACTTTGTTCCAACCTGGGCCCAACAGAGTTTTGAAGTGATCCAAATAGATATTGGGAGATCTTTATTTATACTTGTCCTGACTGCCCAGTAAACTTATGGGGCCGACTTGTCTAGCTTAGCACAATAACTTCATGTTACATTAATCTGGGCCGACCCCTTACAAGGTGGTCGAATAACCCATCGGCAAGTTAACACACTTGCGACACTTGTCAATACAAATGACGACACTTCCATATAGAGGAATAATACATCTCTATAGGAGTACAATAAATATATATATGAAATACATTTTGAACTTACATATACATCAACAATAGTAAGAAGGTGAAGAGTCTCACTTAGATGATGACTTGGTAGCAATAAGGTTTGGTAGAGAAGGAAGAAGCATTTATAAAGATACAAGTAGTCATGCAATAGCACAAGTAAGCAAATAGAATTTCCATTGTGACTGTAGAATCCAACACCATGACAGAGACTAGCATGGTAAGTTCACCTTCTTCAGACGTTTCCCAAGAATATTTGGTGATTTTAAAAAGCATACAAGAGGTAGTGGTTCAATTCTTTTAAGGTAAATGGGATATAATGGACAAGGAATAGGTACGAGAAGTAAAGGTATCATATTACCTATTGTATTTGAACTAAGTTTTAAGCATGAAGTCTTCGGTTCCAATGGCACATAGGAAAAGGCCTTGACCACAAAGATCAATTTTCTGAAGGTGAAAGACATTGCAGAATTGGCCTAAGCATTATAATAAAGATACAAAATGAGTGAATATGGAAAACAGTACCACTTTATCCTTCTCATGAATTATTTCATCAAGGAAACTATAAGAGAATTTCAAAGACTCATCCTATAACAACACTTAGAAAAAGTGGAAAATAGATTGATTGGAACAAGAAGAATAAGACCAAGAGGTATGCATTATGTAAGACCTCCTTTGTTTGTAAATACTTCAAGAATACAGGATTTATCAATGGCAATTGTTAGTACTTACATGCATGCTTATTAAGTTGGAAGAGAGGCCATCTTGAGGCATCTGATTGGGAGAAGCAAGCAACATACCATAAGATAATATATTTTAAAGTGTTAATTGAAAGAAGTCTTCCCCAATACAACAAAAAACTCAGTCACCTAAAGAAAAGAAGGATGTCAAGCAGTCAATGTAGCACCAAGTATTATTGCCACCACTACAAGTTGAGTGGGCATCCGGCAGAAAAGTATTGGTGACTCCATCCAGAGCTTCGCCGTAGAAACCTCATAACCAAGAGAATGTTGTGGAGAGTGAGTTCAAAAGGGAACAAAGATTTGTTTTAATATCTTTCCAAAGGAGTAGAATTTTTCTAAGGATTTATAGCAACACAAGAGTTCAATGTGAGCAAGAACATGGGAAATAGGTCGATGCCAACATTAAAGGAAATCGTGATAGAAATTTGGTTTTGATGTTGCAACTCCAAAATCCATTTTTGGGTATGTGACAAAGGTTGGTAGATGGAGGTTAATTAAATTGGGGGTTTATTCGAACTCCATGGCAGTTGACAAAGAAACAAAATGTAGTTCAATAACTCATGTTTCACCAAGTTGTCTACTAGCTATTCCTTACATTTCCCAAATCTTGAGGCATTCTCTCATCCTCAAACACTCTAGGAAATTATTTCACCTACAACTACACATTGCATGATTTTTCAACTATTGTTGGTAGAAGAGGATATTATGTTTTCATGTGAATATTGTCATTCAATTAACATTGTAACATCAAATTGTTTCCATGTTGTGAAGAAATTGATCCTAGTAGAAAAGGGTAGTCTACCACACTTACTCTTTTGGATTTGTTGCATGATGACATATGCTTGTTGGGATATCACTAAACAAGATAAGACAAAAATTATACTTGGTTTCCATTGGATACCAAGATTGATTGTCTCAAAGTTTGAGAATGAAAGAGACTTACACATTGGAGATGGGAATGAATTTTGATTGAAGTGTTTAGATAGAAAGATTGCTTAGATAAGAGATTCAATGGGAAGAAATTTTCAATATGGGAACAAGCAGGCCAACTACCATAGCTAGATTCATATCTAGAACCAAATCCAATAGCCATAGTTGTGAGCTAGATCCAAATCTAGAACCAGAGTTATATGTAGGATCTAGAGTTGAGAGCCATGTTGGAAAGAAGAACATAGAAGGCACATTGGTCTAGATTTGGTTTCCTTATAATATTTTGGAGACCAAAAATCCTCTCAATGTGAAGGTGTGATTTGAAATGGACTTGAACAATTTTTTTTTTATAATAAAGATCAATAGAAAAAATCATTTCAATAATTAATGAGGGTTAAACAAAAAGAAAAGGACATGCAAGTTTTATAAATGAAATAAAATGAAAGAGAAAGAAAATTTAAATGAAAGAAAAATGAAAACATGAGAGAAGAGAGCTAGGAATGGGAAATGAAAGGATAAGGATTTTTAGCATTTCTATTACCCGTGGCTCTACCTATATATTTGTGTAATTAGTCTTAGAAAGGCAATTTGACTTTCCAATAGGTGAGGATGCATAAGAGGATTCATGTAAATTGTTGAATGACCATCAATCCATGAGCTACGTTGTAACTTAAGATTTCTGAGATGAAAACTAAGCCATCATTCAAATTTGGTTTTCCTATTTGGGTTGCTAGGGTAAAATATTTGTGCCTTATGATGTGTTTATTTGTTGTGTAATGGTTCCAATTCTATGCCACTATAAATTTTATTGGTTTTGGTAATAATCTATGCCATTGTTATCATAGAATTAATGCTAAGAGATGTAGAGAATACATGATCACTCCACTTTTGAATTCCAAACACAAAAAATAGAGATCCTATTTATTGTAATAACTAGCATACATAAAGAATAACAACTAGCATACAAAAAGAAAAATAGTTTTCGAGCTTTCTTTCTTTGAATTGCGGTTTTGTGGAGATTATGTTTAAGTAAATAACAAATTATGGCTCGAGAGAAAATCACTCGTGTCTTGACTACTCAGCAATCATGTTTTGTTTGGGGAAACACCTTCAGACATTTTTTGCTACACTTCTAGACACCAACATATACACCAAATTGTTTCTATAGGTAATAACAGTGAATGTCGTTAACTTCGAGTTACCCACCATCCATTTTACCCTCAAATTCAAGATTGATGAATGCCACAAGATGGATATTTCAAATAATTAGATAAGTTGCAACTATCTGGGTTGAATACAATGCATTTATGGTATAATTAACCAATAGAAAAATATTTCCACTGCCATTTATTAATGGTTTTTCTATCATTGCATTTTGGCATCTATTGGATGAATATGTTTTGACAACTATCTTTATCTCATTCCTCCATTTAATAGTGTATTCAATTTACTTGTGAAATCCTTGCACTTGACATTCCATTTACTACTGGAAGAATCATATATGACACTACATTTACTTGGGAAGACATACAAAGCATAAACAACTATTAAGACTTGGAGGAATACCCTGTCTATTTTCCTCATGGTCCATTTGTCAACTTTGATACAAAGACCATTTATCTCATCCATTTGAGTATTGTACTATATTCCTTGACAAGAAATAGTAATTACCTATTGAATGTATCCCATTGTATGCACTCTTTAGTTTGGAGTAGTGATCACCCAATTCTAATTCAGGATGGATTACTATGTATATTAATTATATGTATTGAATGTGCATATGTATAAATGTACCAATGATTGGTAGTGCTCACATCAAGGAAATCCTTTCAATAATTTATTAAAGTACTCTACATTTGAAGTGTGTATGTCATTTACACTATTGGGATTCATCTCAACAAATTTAAATTTAAATATATCACTACTAGGTAATATTGCGTTATGTTTGAATAAATAAACTATTCACCCATTTGATTAGAGGGTTGGTATATTAGTTTAAAAATAGGTTAGGCTAAGTTGATTCTAAGAATACGTTCCACTTTACAATTATATGTGAAGGAATTTGGCTTGAAAATGGAACATTGCAAACAAAACCATCCTCTCACTCATTGGAGGATAGTGAGAGGAGTAGTTTACATTCATAATTGCATTTCATATAAAAGTTTCATAAGCCATTTAGAAAGACAAAAATATTTGCATCAGATTTGCAATACAAACCAAATTGTAATTATACTATATTCTATCAATAAATAGGTTTTATTTATGTAAATGTTATATTCTAATTTGTCTCTTTTATTTTTTTGTAAATTAAATTTCTACATATATAATTTTTTAATTATTTAAACATGCTATATAAATACATTAGAATCTTTAGTTCATATTAGATATCCCAAAAAATTTGTAAACTTCATACTAAATATCCCCAAAAAATTATAAAATAATTTATATATGATAATACTAAATTAAGTTTATATATAAAATGATTTATATATAATAATAATAATAAATTAAGTTTTCTTTAAATGAAAACACATCTCTTTTAATCAATCATTAAAGCTATAGTACCATGAAAAATATTGTACATTACATTACTTATTAAGTAAATGTCGTTCAACTGTAAATATAGAATCATTTGCCTGGTCTTGACTCCTCTGGAGATCTTTCAAGGTGTCACCGTGGAAGAATAAAATGAAATGATACGGAAGAATATAATATGACATGCGATCACAAAAACAACTACTCTCTTATGTGCTATTAAAAAATGGGATGTCGTTGATTGGCTATTTAAAATTGTAGTCGTTGCTCTACCAGATTCTCTATTCAAAATTGTAGTCATTGCTCTACCAAAATCACCATTCCACTGCTCTATGAAGATTGTGAAGATTTTGTTTCTGAACATCATTTATTCTTTGAACTTTCTCTATGTCTTTCTGTTGAAGTGTTATGCTTTTTGGATGGCAGGCCATGTGATTATCACCAGGTGACTGTTCTTATAACTCCGACAAGAAGTTGGATGCAAATGGGTCAGATTCTAGATCTGGTGATGCTTTTGGAGTTGCAGTTGAGTTCTGACAAGTGGTGGGAGCCGAACCAATGCTTACTTTGGCTTGTGGCTTTGCTCCTTTCTCCCTTCACCAATCTTGTGCCGAGGGAATTCTTGGCCCTTCCTTTACCCTACTTCTGGGACATGGTTGATGGTTGTGGTCTGTAACAATGTTATATCAGCCTTCAACTTGTGGCTTCCCCTCTTTATTGCCGACTGTCAACAACGTAGTCTTCTCCCATACCCATCTTCATTCTTGGCTTTGTCAAATGTATGAGGGCTTGGGTTTGATGTTCTTTTGTAGAGAAGCTTATGATGGGTCCGTTGTTGTTCTTTTGTGAGGGAACCCATCAGCCACCGATATGGTTATTCCATTTGAGAGCACCAGGGTTTCGGAACTGCTTAGCCCTAACACCATTACGCAAAGCTAAGCTCGTTTCCACATTTTTCAATCTATATTTATTTTTGTATTCTCTGTCTTGTATAAGATGCGTATTAACGGATTTTATTTTGTACGTAGGTTATAGGTCTACGTCCATTATAGGACATGGGCAGCCTCCAGGCACGACCCAAGTACTCAAGTTTCAGTCACATTATTCTTGGTCATGGTTTTAGCTCTCGACGTTGCTATAGTTGTTGGTTAAGGGTTTCCTTAGGGCATGGAAACGAATCGTCTGTGCTGTTGTTATTTATTATGGTAGCTTAAAAAAATTAGTTGTTGGTTAAGGGTTTTTCCTTGTTTTTCCCTTTTCCTGATACAAATTTGTATGTTGTATGACTGATGAATTGGTGGCTATGGATTCCAAATATTGAGCAATGGCAGATACAAGAGCGATTTACAAGCGTGGGGAGCAATGGAAGATACAAGAGCGTTTTGCACAGAAGCGTGATGAGCAATGGCAGATACAAGAGCGTTTTGCATAGAAGCATGGTGAGCAATAGCAGACACAAGAGCGTTTTATGAGCATGGAGAGCAATGGCAGATAAAGGAGAACATGTCATGTACCCTTGAGTAGGTTGGAGCCTCTAATCATTTTACGGAAATGATTTTTTATTTTGTATGTTTGGATTGTTTTTTAATGATTTGTTTTGAAAAAGTTCTATATGGAATTTTCTTTTATATATTTTATTTAAGAGTTTTTTTTTTAAATAATGGTTATTATTTATAAAATTGTTTTTTATTTATATTAGGTAAGATTTTTGTTTTTAAATTAAAAAAAAATTGTTATTATTTTTAAAATGTTTTAATATTTTAATTTGGATTTAATTTTGTAAATTTATGGGGTAGGAGGGAGGGAGAGAGGGAGAGAGAGAGATGGGGTTATGGGTGGGGTGAGGAGAGACAAAAAGAGAGGGGATGAGGTTACGGGTAGGGGGAGGATATAGATGGAGAGATGGATCAGGGGAGAGAGAGGCGGGGGGTGGTTAGGGGTAGGCAGAGTAGGAGGGGGCTTAGGGAGGGAGAGAGAGAGAGATGGGTGGTGGTTAGTGGTAGGGGGTTAGGAGAGAGAGAGAGAGGGTTGTTAGGGGTAGGGGGATTAGGGGAGAGAGAGAGAGAGAGAGAGAGAGAGAGAGATGCAGAGGGGGGGGTGGTTTAGGTTGAGGGGGTAAGAGGGGGGCCAAGGAGAGAGAGTGGTGGGGTTTGTTAGGGGATGGGATTTAGGGTAGTTAGAGGGGTAGGTGAGAGAGCGGGTAGGGGACGAAGGGGGGTGGAGGAGGGAGAGGGGTGAAGGATAGGGAGGGGGGAGAGAGATAGGGGAGGGGTGGAGCAAGAGGGAGAGGCAAGGCGAGGGGGAGGGGGGTGGAGGAGGGAGAGGGAGGGGGTCACAGAGAGAGTGGAAGGGAAGGGAAGGGAATGGAAGGGAGGGGGAGGGAGAGGGAGAGGGAGAGAGAGGGGAGGGGAAGGGGAGGGGGAGGGGGAGAGGGAGAGGGAGGGTGGGGGGAGAGGGGAGGAGAATGGTTCAGATAGGGAGGCGAGGGGGATGTGGGTGAGGGAGAGGGAGGGAGGGGGTAGGTTGGGGTGGAGGGGAAGGGTGATGGAGTGGGAGAGGGGGAGGGATAGGGAGGGAGAGATAGAGGGAGAGGGAGGGGAGGGTGGGGGGAAGGGGAGAGCAAGAGGGAGAGGGAGGGAGAGAGAAAGGGGGAGCGGGAAGGGAAGCGGGAGGGATTGGGAGAGGGGGAAGCAGGGGATGAGGTGGGTGAGGAAGAGGGAGAGAGGGGGGAGGTCGGGGTGCAGGGGAAGGGTGATGCAGAGGGACAGGGGGAGGGGGAGGGGGAGGGAGGGAGAGGGTAGGGAGGGTGGTTGGAAGGGAGGGTAGGGGAGAGGGAGAGGGGGAGGGGGAAGGTGAGAGGGATAGTGTTTTCGACGACGTGAGGGGGGAGAGAGAGTGGGGAGGGGGTGGGGAATGGTTCAAAGAGGGAGAGGGAGGGAGAGGGTGGGGAGGAGGGGGAGACAGTGGGTGGTGGGTGAGGGAGAGGGTGTGAGGTGAGGGGTTGGGAGAGGGAGAGATGGGGGAGGCCAGGGGGGAGGGTAAGGGGGAGGGGATGGAAAGGGACAGCGGAAGGGGGAGGGAGGGAGAGGGTGGGGAGTGGGAGGGGAGGGGAGGGGGAGATGATGGGAGGTGGGTGAGGGAGAGGGTGTGAGGCGAGGGGTTGGGGAAGGGGGAGGGGATGGAGAAGGAGAGTGGAAGGGGAGGGGAGGGAGAAAGAGCGGGAGAGAGAGGGAGTGGGAGAGGGGGAGGAATGGGGGAGGTATGGGAGGGAGAGGGTGTGCGATGAGGGGGAGGGGGAGGGAGAGGGAGAGGGGGGAGGCCAGAGGGGAGGGGGACAGGGATGGAGAGAGAGAGGGGGAGGGGGAGGGAAGGAGAGGGAGAGGGTGGGGAGGGTGGGGGTAGAGGAATAGTTGGGCGGAGGGGAGATAAAGTGTGGGGAGGGTGCAGGGGAGGGGGAGGTTGAGGAATAGGGGGAAGTGGGAGTGGAGAGGGAGGGAAGGAGAGTAATATGGAGAGTAATTGAACCTTGGTAGATAACTTGAGATCCAAGTGCCTTCACAATTAACCAAATTCCCATCCCATATATTTTCAGTTATTAAAGAGCAAGTTAAATATCGTAATTTCTTCTATTTAAAATATCTTTCATTACAATCTTGCATGCTACATTTTAATCCAAACAGTGTCCTCAAATGGTTTTCTAAATTAGAAGCATATAATTAGTTATCAACTAAGAAGGTTGGTTCAAAAACTAATGGTGAGTCAATTTACCCCTAAATAAACCCTACCTAAAGATGATACATAGTGCAGAGTGCATTATGATGGAATTCAACACTATCACATGTATATAAAAGATTTACTAAGGATAGGAAAATATAACTTCATCTAAAATAATAAGCTTTCCCCATCCCATATATTTTCAGATATTACACAACAAGTTAAATACTGTAATTTCTACTATTTAAAATCTTTTTCATCTACAATCTTGCAGGCTACTTTTTAATCCAAACCGTGTCCTCAAAGGGTTTGGTAAATTAGAAGCAGATAATCACTCAGCTACAAACTCAAAATATAGGTTCAAAAACTAATGGTGAGTGTATGTACCCCTAAAGAAACCCTAGCTAAAGATGATACACAGTGCTTAGTGCATTATGATGGAATTCAACAATATTACTTGTATATAAAATCTTTACTAAGAATAGGAAACAATAATTTCATATAAAATAATAAGCTTGTACATCTTGGGCATAACAGAATACGTGAGTTGAAAAATTCGCCAATATCCTTATTACCATTGCACAGGAGCAAGCAGTTTGCTCGTCTATATTTAATTTGTCATCTTAACAACATAAGAAATGCACCTTTCTACCAATCATGTTATTTTAGATGTCATTGGAATGATCACTTGGAAAAATTGTTAAAAATGAGAACAATGATAAGTTTTTGTGTCCTCTTATTGATTAGCTTTAATAATGAACATTTCAACAAATAAGAGCGTAGAGGAGTCCAAAGAAATCAAATTATTGTTATAATTAGAAATGTTGGCCAATGGTTTTGCTAATTTTTGGTTTTCTATTGTCATAATTATAAATACTATCTAAGGTTAAAATAGGTAATTTTACTAATGTCTTTAGGCCTTGTAAGCCACAAATACAAAATCTGTTTAAACCACCAAATATGGATTACTCTCCTCCACCCTAATAATATAACATTTTAGTTTAGTGCTTTGTGTTCTCATAAACCAGACAGTAGTTGCGCACAAATTAATATTTGATTGAAAAATCATCTCGAATCACATGTATCATAACAGAGGCCCAATGCTAAAATTTTGCCTTGGTTTTTCAACTGCGAATGGAAAAGGAATTTGTTTGTCTAAATAGTTATTTACCATGTTGAAAACAAATTAATAATGGTACAAATGATCAATATTACATGAGAAAAATGATGTGGTTATACCGATGTAGTGAAAAGTACAACATAGTTGTTCAGAACCCATGAAATACTAGATTACAATGTGAAACAGTCTCCGAAGAATCAACAATATCCAACTCACTTGGAGACTTCCCCTCCAAAAAATCTTACATCTATACAAATGCTTGCTCGGCAAGCTTAAATTGTGCATTGCATAGAACATATTGGAAGGTAATATCTAAATATTACATGTCATTTGAAACCCCATAATAAGAATCCTATAAGTCTTTCATTTTACACAAACATAAAATGAAATGGATAGAAACCACAATTTTAACTTTGATCATGCCAAGACATATAACAACAATGTATCACATGCTCATATGAAACTAATACACTTCTGTTATAACACTCCAATACTCTATAGCATAGAGAAGCAAGCACATCCATCCAAACTATCATATGATTTATATTACAAATGAATCAACCTCCTCACATCCCATCCATAAAAGAGAATTGATATAAGAGAAGCAACCCCTAGTTCTATTTTCAATTGTATATATTCACAGAATTCTCAAACGAATGCCAATTATTCGAACAACAATACTAAATTAATTTTAAAACAAAGACAATAAGAAGGTTCAAACAAGATTTAAGACATCTAAATTATGTATTTCTCAATAGACATAAGCTTACACATGTTACATGGCTGTGAATTCTCTTTTATGTGTTTTCAATATGCTCCAACCCAAGGTACTACTCCCAAAATCCACAAACATCTCTCCTCTTGAAAAAGAAAGAAAAATATAGTTAAATATTTCAATTGATTATATGCCTTGTCTCTATTCCATCTGTGCCACTCAGTATCTAAACAAAAGCATCAAATCTTAGAGAAATATTAGACATACCTAAAAACGATAGGAAACTATGTGTGCATATTGAAGGTACTCAGGAAGACCCACGGAAAGGAACGAAAACTTCCACTATTTCAGGAAACCCAAGAGGTTAAATGCAGACTTACACAATAATAATGGGTCTGTTTTCATACCATTATTAATTTATATAAATATTTCCACTAATACATATAAATTTATAACTCTAACCCTTACAACATTTATCCTTAAGCCTTTTTACTCCCAACACTTTTATTTTTTACTAGGTGAATTAACAACTGGGGTTGGGTTGGTACTCGCCTGACATGGGGTCCAGGGATATAATATCGCTACCACTATACCTATAGGTGCATCAAGAGGGCCCGAACCATGGCACACAGGTAATTCTAGGGGGATTCGAACACGTGACATTCTATTTACAATCGTTTGTCACTTCTCATATTTACCACTTGAGCTTCCCCCCATGGGCATTTTAATCCCAACACATAACACTAATAACAATAACCACTATCCCCCATAACCCTTTATGGAACCATTAATACCTGAGCCATATAAATTTTATCCCCTATAGACATTTACCACCAACCCATATTAACCTATAATATATCCTTAAATCCATGTAAAATATAACCATTATGACCATGAATTCATAAACCCTAACACCTATAGCTTCTAACTTTAATCCTTAATTGCTAACACTTATAATCCCTAACACCTAATACACATATGACCTTCACCCATTTAACATATGACCTTTAACCTTTATAATCCTTTATCCCATAACACTACAATACTCAACCACTATAATCCTTCACACCTAAACCCTAATCTCTAATCCATTTAACTTTTATCACCCCCCTCCACAATATCCTCTAAGGTGCAGTGTATGAAGATGTATGAAGAATTGTCATAGACTTGGGTTTCTCTGTTCAAGAATGCGAAACATCAAGACATAGATACCAGGATTGGGACTGCAGAGGAAAAAATGACAAACCCATGGGTATGCTAAAGACTTTGTTGCCAATTGAAAGAATGAGGAAGGATGCATAAAATAAGGTGCTATAGGAAGAAATCAACTAGTTAAGGATTCAACAGCAGCAACAGAAAGAAAGGTTTGAAGCACTTCCGACTCAAGCTGAACATGTTTTTGAAATAATTGTACGTCAACATGCAGAGATTGAGAAGGCAGTCTCCCAGACTATCAAGCAAAGTAAGGATCATATTACTTTTGAGCTTGTCATTGAAGTAAGCCAGCAAAAAGAAGTTGTTCAGCATTTGGTTGAGGCGACAAGTAAAATATATGAAGATTTTTTGTCGAGGATGCAAGAACCACTCGAACAACCTTGAAGTGGCTCGAGACGAGCCACATGTGAGTGTTGGGGGCCTGTTAAGCCTAGGAAGTTTGGGTACCATTTTTTGGTAGAAACAATTTTTGCGTGGACAAACCAAGCCAAAGGGCTTTGACGAAGCAATCAACTACGATGAAGCGATCGAGAAACCAAGAAGATGGTCATTTTGAATATGTCAAAGGGAAAGGTTAAGTAGATTTAGTTAGGGTTTTTTCTGCTGGCATTAATGAGTCAAGTAGTTAGTTAATGGTGTAGTGGGAGAAGGGTAGGCTGTGTGTACCCTATAAATATGTAATGGGTTGGAAATTTTAGGACTGCTAGTGAAATAGTGAGTTGTTCGGGAAATTACTAGTTAATGTCTGTATTTGGTGAACTGCTTAATTTTGTATGTAGAAGTTGCTGAGTCGCATGATCTGTGGGCTGTGTGCACAGATCCATTGTAAAAAGGGAAGAAAAGTATGTAAGTCTTTAAAAACATGAAGTGCTTATTTTTTACTGTGACTAATGAATAAAAGAAGCACTTCAGTGGATTTTCCCACCTTGGGTTTCCATGTTAAAATCATGTTGTTCATTGTGATGTGATGTGTTATGTGATGGTTATGTTGCTTATTGTTTGCATAAATTGATGAATCGATATTCTTATTATGAAGTAATGTATGAATGCAAAGTATATGATATGTTGTAGAAGTTATGGTTAACTTATGTTATCTTTCAAAGTACATGGCTTGTCGAAGATCTTGATCTGTCAAAATTATGGGTTATTTGTTGAATGATATGTCTGTTGAAAAATTACCCTTCCTTGATGCAAAAACCTGGTTCCTCGAGTCCCCACAGGTACTTTGGGTGAGACTTCATTTTCTTTGAAGGTCTTTCCGAAATGGATAAACCCCTTACGGGCCGGTATCTTGGGATTTTTTGGTGCTATGTTGTGTGATTGAACCCTAGTCGAAGTAGAAGTGCACCAATAGTAGGCTCTATTAATCAATATATTTATTTACCAATCCAATGCTGAGTCGGGACTATTAAACCAAAAGAGGGTACTGAGTTCTCTTTCTACATATATCCCAATCCACTAGCACTCCTTTTCCATCGGCCAGTACAACCTAAGGAATGGGGATCCTTTCTTTGATTTAGCAGTCCCTTGGGATTCCTTCTATGAGTTAACAGTTCCATGGGTTTGTTACCCCAATTCTATTCTAGGTATCCATCACAGGTCATCCAGGAACTCTCTGTGTCGGGACTCCAGGGAACTCAACCATTCTCAATCTTTGTCCAAAACTATAGTGTGGGTGATGGTGATACAAGTTATAGTGGTACAAATTTGACAAGTTGATAGCTCAATCATGGAGGAATGATGGAAGAATGGGATAGATATCAATAATAATATGCATGTTGAGAACTATCCAATTGGCATGAAGGATGATAGGAACTAAACAAACGGCATACATGGGGTTGGACACCCTTTTCCCATCAAATCCAAGCTTAGGATAATTGACCCAATTTTTTTGTTAATGAACTTTTAAAAAGAGGGATTAATAAAACTTAAGATAAATGAATATTAAGGATAATGACTTAAATCCTAAGTCACTAGGGTCATCTTTCTTCTAACACCCCTCTCAGTCTCCTTCTTGTGGAATGATAGCCCCCCATATCCTCTTCATCCCTTACTCTGCAGTAGTCATGGATTTTATATTAAAAGTGAAAATGTGCATATTTACATAATTTGGTCATGTTGGACCATTCATATCCAACTTGTACCCAGTTCATCAACATTTACATATTTACATACTGGGGTAAAAAATGGGGTTTTACAAGTTGTCAACAATTTCTTCCCTTCTAGCTAATTAACAAAAATGCATGTGCATCTATCATTTTCATTGGCACCAATAGTATGGAAGGAATATAAAAAATAAATTAAATACTTGTTAACTAAAATGGTCCCATTGTCTGAGACCTTTGGTAGATGCTCCTTAAACTTTGGGAGAGGGGTCGTTGTTGGGGCTAGATTCAAGGGTGAAGGCACATGACACAAGGTGGCATTAATTTCTTCATCGAATTGAAACAATCCATATTTTGTTGATGATTTTCCTTGGATGTGTAGTGTCATTATCATGCATAGCAGAAAAAAATTACATCTAGTACTTCTAGGGCTATACCCAATCCAAGTTCAAGTAGGAACTTGAAGAGATTGTTTGTTTCAAGACAACTGTATGGGTCATTTCAATAATAAAAGGATCATTTTTCTGGCTCATTTCTTGATGTTAGGATTGTCCTCTTTGCTCTAACAATTTCATATATTTTTAAATTTTATACAAACCTTTCATTTAAATCACCTTTGCTTTTTGTTCTATTTACGCACTTTCGTAGCTTTTATTTATTATTATTAGATATGCTTGGTAGTTATGATTTTAAATTTTATTTAACATATATAAAAATATATTATGATCAAATAGCCTCATTTATTTGTCATTCATGCTTATTTAGTAGTTATTTCTAATATGTATCTCTATTGTCATTGTTATGTGCAGAATTGAAAACACAAAAAAATCATAAATAGCAAAATCCCTAAAAATTAAATAATTGCAAAATCAAATTTTTGAAAAGAACTTCATGCTTAGACTTTGTTTTAAACCAAGCCTCTAATTTTTTTTACCAGGGGATATAAACTTAGGGTACCATTCCTGTCTCCTCCCACTTATGCTTAAGGGAGGTCGAAGTGCCGATTTTGAAACATGTGACAGTTTCGACATCGAAAGAAGGATGAAGTAGTGAAGCAAATTCTTTGTGAAAAGTGACTAAGTTCAACCAAAGGAGGAGGAAGGAACATATCATTCCACGTAGACATGGAAAGTGGTAAGTCTACCATTGGTGTTTCAAGGTTTCATAATTTTCAAGCCAAAGACCAAGGCAAGTGATTGTTTTCAATCCAAAAACCACTTCTAATGGGACTTATGTTTACTCTTAGTGCGTCAACAAGAATAATAAGAAGATGCAACCTAGTGCACCATGTAAGCAAAACAAACATCAAGGGGAGTCCAAGCAACGATGGAAGAAAACGAAAGATAAAGGAAAGAAGATGGAAACTACTACAAAACAAAACATGGAACCCCACTATAGACACTATGATGTTGAAGGCCACTCAAAGGAATTTTTTTTGAATTTGAATCTAGAGATTCACCTAAAGCACCAAAAGCAACAGGAAAAGAAGGTTTTGTTAGCCACTGAAATTGGAAACTAGATTAAGATCAGTTTTGATGTTTATATAAGGATAACATGTACATCCGCTCTAAAAAATATAAGCATCAATACTTTAGTCTTGAAGAGGAAAGGGACATGTCCAAATTGTTCCATGTAAAATTTCAATGCAAGCAAGTGAGGGTCCATTCTCTTTTTAATTCTAATTTACAGTTAAATTTAGTATCAACCCAATGAATATAAAAGCTTGGACTAGAAGTGCAATACCATCCTAAACCTTATCCTTTGGGATGTGTAGGTCAATATATGGAATTGGTAGCCACCAAGTAGTGTAAGTTCAATTTTACCATTGACACAAATTACATCGATGAGGTAGTTGTTAATATAATACCACTTCATGTATGCGAGGTAACAGTTAGGATCTCTTACATGTCCATGTGAGATGTTATCTTCACACAAAGTAAAAACTATTACTACTTGGTAAAGGATGGGCATATCTTCATTATCAATGCTCACAAAGGAAAATAAATACTCTACTTAATAGCTGCACACCAAGTAAGAAGATTGAAAAGTACAAACAAAAAGTTTGTACTATTGTTTTTCTTGAGAGAGAATAATACAATGAATAAAATGGATGCTGTAGAATCCTTGTGAGGTTGTAATAAGCATAAAAAGGAAATGGCGAGAGAAACTTTTGAAACCATACAAGGAAGTGTTTCAAGAAACCAAATCACTTCTAATGAAGAGGGAAGTTAAATACGAGATTCAATTGCTACCCAAATCTCACTAAGTTTCCATTTCCTAACATCAGGTTGTAATGGTAGTCATTGTTAGAAGTAGATGAAGTGAAGTTATGATTGCAACATTTATTGGAGGGGGGATTATAAGGAGAATTACTTCACTTCATGGGTTTCCAATCATTATTGTTTCCAATAATGATGGAAGTTGGATAATGTGCAATGAATATCATGTGATGGACAAGATCATGATCAAGAATCATTACCCATTGCCATAGATTGATGACTTGTTTAATCAACTATAGAAAGGAAAGTGCTTCACCAACTTGGCATTGAAGTCCAGATACCAACGACTGCAAATGAAACAAAGACACTTGAAAGGTTCCTTTAAAAACACATCAGGGTTTATATGAATCGTTAGTTATGCCTTTTGGTTTATGTAATGTACATACCACTTTTATATGTCTAATGAATGATGTACTTTGCCCATTTATTGATTATGATGACATATTAATCTTCCATACCACTTGGGAAGATCATGTTTCTCTTGTAAAACATGTATTAGAGGAATTGAAGAAACAATAGTGTTTGAAAACCTTATGAAATCCAAGCTTGCTAAAAAATGCTTGGTTTACCTCGGACATGTGATCTGTGGAGATGAATTGAGGATTGATCCAATAAAAATTGAGGCCATGAACGAATGGCCCACACCTACCAAGTGTGATATAGATAAGAAGCTTTGTTGGGGAAACACAATACTAAAGGAAATTCATTGCATCACTTTTTGTAATCGTTGCTCCACTTTATGTTTTAACCACAAATGGGTTAAATTGTTGGGGAAAATAACATCAATGATTTTAAAAGAATTGGAAGACGATATTGACAAGGCAATGGTTTTGAAAATTCCTAATTTACAATATCCATTTAAAATTGACACTTATGCAAGTGGGTATACTATGGGTGTTTTCCTTATGCAAGGAGGAAGACCCATCACTCATAATTCTGAATTGTTTTAGAGAACTATTTTGAAATATCCCACATATGATCAAAATTTCTATGCATTAGTGTAAGTTGTGAAGAAATGAAAGCACTACCTACTAGGTAAGGAGACTATGATCCATATTGACCCGCAATCTCATCAGTACTTAAAAATTCAGGCCAATTATTAGCAATAGGTTAGGCAATATAAGTGGATGGAATTCTTGCAACAATTTCATATTCTAATCAAGTAAAAGGAAAGCATGAATAACAAGGGGCGTGGGATAAGGGGAACTCAAATCAACCCTATTATCTGTTGAAATTTGGTTGAGCTTTGATATTTAATTCTTTTACATGCAGATACTTGAAGCAATGAGACAATTCAATCCATGAAATTCATACAACCATAACACAAGATATACCCT
The DNA here is from genome assembly GCA_027924585.1 of Larix kaempferi. NCBI lineage: Eukaryota > Viridiplantae > Streptophyta > Pinopsida > Pinales > Pinaceae > Larix > Larix kaempferi. Next base: position 6,989,717 of record BSBM01000619.1, read on the forward strand.
AGGGAAAATCCTCAAAATTATGAGAACAAAAACCCCAAAATTTCTTCTCAGTATAATATAATGGATAGCAGAGAATGTTTTTTTTTACAACATAGTAGATTGCTTTTGGAAGATAAGAGATCACCAAAATTCTTGGTGAATATACGAAATCAATAGAGAAGAGATATCAATCAGATGTGTTCCCAACACAACAATAATAAGAACGAACAATACCCTGCACAAAGAGAAGTACCTTGCCTTCAATGGAGAAGAGAATTTGCTTCACATTGGATTCAAAATCCTGTATAACATATTTATACATTATTATCTTCTATTTTTAACTTCTAACTTCAGGATAAAATCACCCTCAAACTGGATGTATTAATCTTGCATGGAGTTGTGCGCCCTACTTCTCATGCAGTGCTTCATCTCACTGAGTTGTCACTTAGGATGAACTCGCCTCTTAACTGAAACCTTGCCCACTTAGTTAGGTAGCTAACTTAAGTGTCGACATGCAAGTGTCACAACTCATGTGTCATCTTTTATTTTAAAATAAGTGTCTTCATGCAATAACACTTAGTTAACTAGATATTCTCTTTAAATGAAGTGTCGTGTTTTAGTTTAACTAAAGTTAAAATAATTTAGTTAACTAGTCCCTTTTATTTAACACTTAGTTTATTGAAATCATGTTGATTGATTTACTTGAAGTGACCTCTGTTAGTTCTTTAGTTAACTGAGACATATCTTAAACTGGTGCTTTAACTGAAGCATTGATACTGAACTGAACCTTTATAACTGAAGGTTTGTAACTAAAGATTTATAACTGAATATTTAACAATTTGAGTTCTCTTTAATTAGCTGAAGTTTCTGCATGGGAAATTTCGAATTCTCTTGATCTCTATGCTTTATCTTTTATTTTTTTATCTCTTATTGCATGGTCAATATGTGCTAACTTTAATTATCCATCACATTACATTATACCAAGAAAAATTATCGGATGTTGTGATCATATTATACTATTCCAGACAAAATGATCATATGCTAAAGTAATTCACTTTAGAGGCGATCAATCTCTAAAGGAGACTTAATAGCAATCTCGTGATCATGGTTAATAATATATCACACAACATTAAATTCTTTTAATAAGTAAAGCGTGACCTTTATACGGAAGGTACACCTCTATACGGGAGGTCCATCTCATGGATACCTTTATACGGAAGGTTCAACTCTATATGGGAGGTGCATCTCATAGATACCTTTATATGGAAGGTTCACATGATAATCATGACTTGATACATACAACTTCAGAGCCTTGTCCAACAAGACTTTACAACGTCATTACTTTGATCAATTACCTCTATATAGGAGGAATAACCTTTACACATAAGGCAATCAGGTGCTCACCTCTATATGGGAGGATCAATCTTGACTACACAAGATTGGTTTGTAGAATGTCTCCTGATGTTGTATATTTAACATTCCCTCTCAGCGAGGGAGGCATTATCTGCGATGCTAAGCTTGTCTCGGAAGTACCTGAAATTCATCACTGACAAAGGCTTTGTTAACACATCTACAATATTCTCATCTGTAGCAATGTACTGAATTTTCACTGTACCTTTTTGGACCATGTCTTGGATTAAGTGATACTTCATTTCAATGTGCTTCGACTTGTCATGAAACACCAGGTTTTCAGAAAGCTTGATGCAACTCTGATTGTTACACCTAATAATTTTAGGCTCAAGCTTTTCACCGAACAACCCTGCAAGTAGCTTTCTAAGCCACAATGCTTCTCGATAGGAAACACTAGAAGCTATGTATTCTGCTTCGGTAGTGCATTGGGCTACAGAGCCCTGCTTCCTACTGGACCAAGATATCATAGCCGATCCTAGGCTATAGCAATAGCCGGATGTGCTCTTACGGTCCACAATGCTTCCTCCCCAGTCTGAGTTTGTATAACCAAGTAACATGACTCCTGCACTGGAGGCATATCTAAGTCCATATGAAATTGTAACTTGAAGGTACCTAATCACATGCTTAGTAGCTGTCCAGTGTTAGTGTCTCAGATCAGACATAAAATGACTCAGAATGATCACAGCATAACATATATCAGGCCTCAAATGTATCAAGTACATTAGCGGGCCTATAAGCTATCTATACAAAGTGGGATCTACTGGATCTAATCTAGATCCTGACTCATGAAGTTTCTGAAAATTGGAAACCATCGGTGTAGTCATAGATTTGCAATCTATCATGCCAAACTTGTGCAATATATACACACTGTACTTCTCTTGAGATAGAAAAATTTCATCTTTTCTTTGCCAGATCTCAAGGCCAAGAAAGTAGTGCATTAGACCTAAGTATTTCATCTCGAACTTTGAACTGAGATCTCCCTTGCACCAAGAGATCAGATATTCCTCTCCGATGAGAAAGAAATCATCAACATACAGAACCAATATCAATGGTTGGTTTTTTACTACTTTGAAGTACAAATTTAGATCAACTTCACTCTTACAGAAACCCAATTCTTGAAGGTAGCTATCAATTATGTAGTACAAAGCCCTAGGGGATTGCTTAATCCCATATAGAGATTTCTTGAGCTTGCAAACATGAAACTCCTTCCCTTTCACCACAAATCCTTCAGGGTATTGAATATAAACCTATTCCTCAACCTCACCATTGAGAAAATCTATCTTCACATTTATCTAGTGAAGTTTCCATCCTAGAACAGATGCAAGTGCAATCATTGCTTGGATTGTGGTGTACTTTGCCATAGGGGAAAAGGTCTCATCATAATCGATGCCTTCTTTCTAAGAGAAACCTCTGGAAATTAATATGGATTTATACTTCTCAATGCTACCATTCAGAGCATGCTTGACCTTGGAAAGCCATCTGGAAGTCACGATGGACTTCCCATAAGGTTTGGGAACAACCTCCCAAACATCATTCTTCGTTATAGAGTTGTACTCTTCTGTGATTGCATCTCTACAAACTTGTTTCTTTGTAGATTCTTCATATGAGGATGGTTTTGAATCACTGATATGACTCATCAGTGAAACATACCCTGAATATCTATTAGGTGGCTTACTCTTTTTGGATGAGCCTACTGGTGCTCCATGTTTCTCTGCATTTTGTAAGATGCCTCGGCACCAAGAAAATCTTCTTTTAGTGGTAGGTTCATCAGGTGACCCCTCAACCAGTTCTACTGGTTCTTCAGGAGCTAGCGAATTTGAGGCATCTCCTGGTTTCTCCCTCTCTAAATTTGAAGGGGAAGAATCAGACTCGGGATCCTCCATCTCTGAATCACATTGAATCTCTTTCAATCTTTTGAAAGCAACTTATTCATAGAAGGTAACATCTCGGTTGACTTTAATGTGTCTCTCACCATATACATATATTTGTTATGCTTTGGATGACTTACTATAACCCACAAATAGGTTCCTTTCTTTGCAGGAGGCTCCATCTTTGTTCTCTTTTCTTTCGGTACATGAATGTATACTGGGCTCCTGAAGATCCTCAAGTGTGATATGTCAGGCTTCTCACTGGTAAACACTTCTTCTGGCATCTTCTCATCTAGAATGGCATGCAGGATTCTATTATGGATGTACACGGTTGTACGGGTGGATTCTTCCCATAATGAGGTAGACATATCTTGATCATGCATCATGGCTTTTGCATCCTCACATATGGTTCTATTCTTTCTTTCGGCAACCCCATTTTGTTGAGGGTTGTATGGTATTGTTAACTGTCTACATATTCCTACATCACTACATAGATCATTAAATGCATGTGAATCAAATTCACCTCCATTATCAGACCTTAATGCAAGGATTTGATTTGATTTTCTTTCTGATCTTCAACTAGGGCTTTAAACTCTTTAAATTTGCTAAGAGTTTCACTTTTATCCTTCATGAAATAAATCCATGACTTCCTAGAAAAATCATCTATGAACAATACATAATATAAGAATCCATTTAGGGAGAGGATGACATGGGACCACATACATCATAATGTATTAAATATAAAATCCCTTTAGATCTAGTAGAGCTGATAGAAAATATTTTCTTAACATTCTTCCCAAGTGCACAACCCCAACATACACTATCATGCTGAAAATAAAATATGGGCATACCTTTTATAATCTTTTGAAGTCCTAGTAGCACTTTGTAGTGTAGGTGTCCAAGTCTTCGGTGCCATGTCTCACATGGATTGATAGTGTGTTGAATCATAGCTTGAATGTACTTCTCGGGTACCTTGTGGAATCCTCCCTCTTGAAATCCAATCATAGCAGCAGATTGTTGGCTTTTGTTCTTTGGCCATAAAAGTGATTTGTTATCCATGAAGATTACTGGGAAGCCTTTGTCTTCAAGAACCGAAACTGAGAGGAGTTTCTTCTTCAAGCCTGGAACATATAGAATGTACTCCACATGTAGAATATCACTAGTTCTTAGTTGGAATGAGGTGGATCCAACTCCTTGGATCGAATAAGTTGAGTTGTCCGACAACTCTACCATGCATGTGAATTCTTTCTCCTTTATATCAGTGATGGTACTCTTATAACCAGTCATTTGTTTGTATGCACCACTGTCAATCAACCATGTGTCTGCATTTGTGATAATGGATCCCAAAAGGGATGAGACAATATAATACTCCCTCCTTGTCTCCTTTTCTTCAAATGCATTCTTTTGAGTGATTTGATCTTCTATGGCAGTAGAAGCATGAAAATTTCCTTTCCGCTTTGCTTTGAAATATCTTGAGAAATGGCCTTTCTTGTTGAAATTGAAGCATCTAGCTTTTGAATTGTCAAATCCTTTGTTGAGCTCCTTCTTCTATAAAGGAGAGAACTTCTTTTGGAAGAAGGGCTTCTTTTCTTTATTCAATTTTGTCGTGAGGGCAATATTTTCTTCTTTGATGCACACTGACTTGCTCTGGATTCACCCCTCCTCTTGGAGGTAGTCATGCCACAACCTTTTGAAGTTAGGTTGTACCTCTTGTCCATTTACCGCATCCAATAATGTATCCCATGAGGATGGGAGACCATCAATAGCGGTTTGGAGAATATCATATTCTTCCACCACTACTCTAATACTAGCAAGCTGATCTCTTACTTGAGAGATCTTGGAGAAGAAGGAGGCCACTATCTCATCCGTCTCCATCTTTAAGTTCTGAAGTTTATTCTTTAATGCCCTCTTTTGACTCAGGGCGTTCTTCTCATATAGATTAGTCAGTGTATCATAACATTCTTTCCCGGTCTTTAGCGGTATAATCACGGGCATCAAGTTATATTTTATCGAATCATAGATGATATGTTTATCCTTAGCTTGATTCTTCTTGAAGTTGATGTGCCCTTCATTAGATGTAGGCTCATCCACCACAATGGATACAGATCCATCAAATTCATGTTCCTCTAGGATGTTGATAATCCTAGCCTTCCAAGTGTTGAAGTTTGAGGTGCCCTCAAGATGGTCTTCTGGTCGTACAAAGAATGATGCCATAGTATTCAAATCTTGTGCTCAATTTCTAAGGATCAATGTAGGCTCTAGCTGGCATGCAAAACTGAGATCCTTCACACCCTGAGCTATGATACCATGTTGAAATTTGGTTGAGCTTTGATCTTTAATTATTTTAGATGCAGAGACTTGAAGCAATGAGACAATTCAATCCATGAAATTCATACAACCATAACACAAGATACACCCTGGGGAAAATCCTCAAAATTATGAGAACAAAAACCTCAGCAATTCTTCTCAGTATAATATAATAGATAGCAAAGAATGATTTCTTTTACAACATAGCATATTTCTTTCGGAATATAAGAGATCACCAAACTTCTTGGTGAAGATACGGAAGCAATAGAGAAGAGAGATCAATCGGATGTGTGCCCAACACAATAATAATAAGCATGAACAATACCCTTCACAAAGAGAAGCACCTTTTCCTTCAATGGAGAAGAGAATTCGCTTCACATTGGATTCAACAATCTTGTATAACATATTTATACATTCTTCTCTTCTATTTTAACTTCTAACTTTAGGATAAACTCGCCCTCAAACTGGATGTACTAATCTTGCATGGAGTGGTGCACCCCACTTCTCATGCAGTGTGTCATCTCACAGAGCTGTCACTTAGGATAAACTCACCTCTTAAATGAAACCTTTCCCACTTAGTTAGGTGGCTAAATTAAGTGTCGACATGCAAGTGTCGCAACTCACATGTCATCTTTTTGTTTAACATAAGTGTCATCATGCAATAACACTTAGTTGAGTAGATATTCTCTTTAACTGAAGTGACATCTTTTAGTTTAACTAAAGTGAAAATACTTTACTTAACTAGTCCCTTTTATTTAACACTTAGTTAACTGAAATCATGCTGATTGATTTACTTGAAGTGACCACTGTGAGATCTTTAGTTAAATGAGACATATCTTAAACTAATTCTTTACCTGAAGCATTGATACTTAATTGAAGCTTTATAACTGAAGGTTTGTAACTGAGGATTTAACAATTCGAGTTCTCTTTAATTAGCTGAAGTGCTTGCATGGGAAATTTTGAATTATCTTGATCTCTATGGTTTATCTTTTATTTCTTTATCTCTTACTGCATGTTCAATATGTGCTAACTTTAATTATCCATCACATTACATTATACTAAGAAACATTATCAGATGTTGTGATCATATTATATTATTTTGGACCAAATGATCATATGCTAAAGTAATTCACTTTAGAGGTGATCAATCTCTAAAGGAGACTTAATAGCCATATGGTGATCACGGTTAATAATATATCACACAACATTAAATGCTTTTAACAAGTAAAGCGTGACCTTTATACAGAAGGTCCACCTCTATACGGGAGGTCCACCTCATGGATACCTTTATACGGAAGGCTCACCTCTATACAGGAGGTCCATCTCATGGATACCTTTATATAGAAGGTTCACAATTCAGGGTAATTTTTAGGGGCAAAATTTCTCCAATTGGCTATTTTTTGGGCATTTTTTCAAAAAATAAATTTGCTATTCGGTCATTTTTACTCTCTAATATCGCCTATATTTACATAAAATATGTTTTTTTATTATAATATTCGCCAAAATTTACAAATTTTAGTAGTAAATTGTATGTTTCATATTTAACATTCGCCTACCTATCTATAAATATGATTTTTTCAACCCAAAATAATCACCTGTAATACTATACTTCGGTATAATACTAGAATCCTTAAAAAATACCTTGGTTCACATGATAATCATGACTTGATACACACAAGTTCGGAGCCTTGTCCAAAAGGACTTTACAACATCATTAATTTGATCAATTACCTCTATACGGGAGAATAACCTTTACATGGAAGGAAATCAAATTGCTCACCTCTATATGAGAGGATCAATCTTGACTACACAAGATTGGTTTGGAGAATGTCTCCTCATGCTGTATATTTAACATTATCCAACAAAAATTATGCCTAAATTTAGTAGGAACTCTCAAAAAAATCATAGCTCCACCCCATTGATCAGAGTTTTTCCCATGAAAGTTTACCCTTGGGGGTTTTGGCTCATTTTAAGATGACCCATATCATCAGTTTTTTGAGAAAAAAATGCACAGAAAGGGTGGAACTATGCCTTGTCAAGAAATTTATCCTCACTGAAAATGGGGTGATTTGAGTGCCCCATATCATACACCCTAACAAGGTATAAGATGCATTGTCCAAAGCACCCATGAAGAAGATCTCATTTATGGGCACAATAATGTGGCTTGAACCATTCACTCATGAATTTTATAAAGAATAGAACATGACTGATGCCAATTATGGACAGGTATATCAACTAACGAATAAAACAACAATGGAGCTCGAAGAGAATGAGTACCACCTCCAAGACAAGCTATTGCACAAGTTGGGCAAGCTTTAAATCCCACAAAATTTAAATATTCAACTCATGCAAGAAGTTCATATTTCAAGTCTTGTTGGACAACTTGGTGTTGGTAAAACAATGGAAAATTTACAAAGGTATGTAGAATATTGACCAAAGATAGGTTTTTCAATTCAGACACAATGCTATGTTAGTTAGTACTTAGAGTAAGCCTATCAAAAGAAATCTTGGACTTGATATTCCTTTGTCCATCCCCATCAAACCATAGGATATTATCTACATGGATTTCATTCGAGGAGTACCAACAATAAGGTGAACACATGATTACTTCTTGATAGTTGTGGATAGATTCAAGAAAATGTATGTGCATATTCCATGCAATAAGACCATTAAATGTCATGAAGCAATTGAGTTATTCTCTACAAATGTATAGGTGCACTTTGGTCTACCTACATCAATTGTATATGATCAAGAATTCAAATTTTTAGGTACCTTTTGGACAACATTATGACAAAGAATGGGACATGAAACAAAAGCACTCTACAAGTTTCCATCACCAAACATATGGACAAACAGAAATGGTGAGCAGTGGCTATGGTGGGACTATTGAGAGGCTATAATCAAAAGCATATGAAGACATAGTATGAGCAATTGGGTCATATCTAACAGCCTATAAAAAGGTAGTACATTCTTCCACCCAAAAATCCTTTCAGTTATTTGTCAAGGAAATCAACAAGTCGCAACTTGGGGAATTAGATTGGCCATTCTCATCCCTATAAATGGCTTAGGAATCCAATCTAGAACTAAGGGAGATTTTTGGAACTAAGGGAGCTTTTTGGAGAAGTTGAATTGAGAGGATAGTAGATTCAGAACTGAAGTTTCCCATTGAATTCTGAACCAAAGTTTCAAATAAGTTCTTCGAGACAGTCAACAACAAAGGGAATGGAGCTAGTTCGGATTCCAATAGCTTGATCTCAGTCTGAATGAGGATTGCAAGTACAAACAAGGAAGAAAACACTATAGCACACTAGAGTAATTGCACTCACTGGATCCCTAAGTGGCCAACTATCTTTTCTCTGTTGTTCGATTTACATGTGTGTCTCTCTCTTGGTGGGTGAGTCTGTTTAAACTCTAATAGTATAAGGTAAAACAACTCTATATAGCAAGTTCTTTCCTTTTGTGGACTTCAAATTTATACTTCTACAAATTCCGCTATTGGTAGATTCGAGACCTTTCTCAAGATCAAGTCCCAAATCCCAATAGGTTACGTAATATATGTATGTCTAATCAAGTAAAAATGATTTTGGAAGAAGAAAAATTAGTACCGTTGATTTGGTAAAAGAAACATTGTATCCCTTTATTCAATCCGAACTACCTATTTAGTTAGTTAGGGTTTTGTCTGCTTGCATTAATGAGTCAAGTAGTTAGTTAGTGGTGTAGTGGGAGAAGGGCAGGCTGTGTGCGCCCTATAAATATGTAATGGGTTGGAAATTTTGGGACTGCTAGTGAAATAGTGAGTTGTTCGGGAAATTACTAGTTAATGTCTGTATTTTGTGAACTGCTTAATTTTGAATGTTGAAGTTGCCGAGTCACATGATATGTGGGTTGTGTGCACAGATCCATTGTAACAAGGGAAGAAAAGTGTGTAAGTCTTTAAAAATATGAAGAGCTCATTTTTTGCTGTGACTAATTAATAAGAGAAGCCCTTTAGTGGTTTTTCCCACCTTGGGTTTCCACGTTAAAATCATGGTGTTCATTGTGATGTGTTATGTGATGGTTATATTGCTTATTGTTTTCATAATTTGATGAATGAATATGCTTATAATGAATTAATGTATGAATGCAAAGTATATGATATGTTGTAGAAGTTATGGTTAACTTATGTTATCTGTCAAAGTACATGGCTTGTCGAAGATCTTGATCTGTCGGAATTATGGGTTATTTGTTAAATGATATGTCTATCGAACAATTCCCATTCCTTGATGCAAAAACCTGGATCCTACAGTCCCCATAGGTACTTCGGGTGAGACTTCATTTGCTTTGAAGGTGTTTCCGAAAGGGCTAAAACCCTTTCGGTTCAGTATCTTGGGATTTGTTGGTGTTATGTTGTGTGATTGAACCCTAGTCGAAGTAGAAGTGCACCAACAATAGGCTCTGTTAATCTATATTTTTCTTTAACAATCTACCCCTGAGCTGAGACTATTAAACCACAAGAGGGTACCGATTTATCTTTCTACATATATCCCAATCCACTAGCACTCCTTCCCCATCGGCTAGTACAACCCAAGGAATGGGGATCCCTTCTATGAGTTAACAGTCCCTTGGGATTCCTTCTATGAGTTAACAGTCCCACGGGTTTGTTACCCCAATTCCCTTCTAGGGATCCCTCACAGGTCATCCAGGAAATCTCTTTTCAGGACTCCAGGGAACTCAACCATTCTCGGTCTTGGTTCCAAACTATAGTGTGGGTGATGGTGATACAAGTTATGGTGGTACAGATTTGACACAGTTGATATCTCAATCATGGAGGAATGATGCAAGAATGGGATAGTTCTCAATAATAATATGCATGTTTAGAACTAGCCAAGTGGCATGAAGGATGATAGGAACTAGACAAATGGCATACATGGGGTTGGACAGCCTTTTCCCATCAAATCCAAGCTTAGGATAATTGACCCAATTTTTTTGTTAATGAACTTTTATAAAGAGGAATTAATAAAACTTAAGATAAATGAATATTAAGGATAATGACTTAAATCCTAAGTCACTAGGGTCATCTTCCTTCTAACACCCCTCTCATTCTCCCTCTTGTGGAATGATAGCCCCCCATATCCTCAACGTCCCTTAGTCTGCAATAGTCATGGATTTTATATTAAAAGTGAAAATGTACATATTTACATAATTTGGTAATGTTGGACCATTCATATCCAACTTGTATCTATTTCATCAACATTTACATATTTACATACTAGGGTAAAAAATGGGGTTTTACAAGTTGTCAACAATTTCTTTCCCTTCTAGCGAATTAACAAAAAGGCATGTGCATCTAACGTTTTCATTGGAACCAATATTACGGAAGGCATATCAAAACAAAATTAAATACTCATTAACGTAAATGGTCCCATTTTCTGATACCTTTCGTAGATGCTCCTTAAAATTTCGGAGAGGGGTCATTGTTGGGGCTACATTCAAGGGTGAAAGTACATGACACATGGTGGCATTAATTTCTTCCTCGAATTGAAACAATCCAGATTTTGTGGATGATTTTCCTTGGATGCATAGTGTCATTATCATGCATAGCATAAAAAATTACATCTAGGACTTCTAGGGCTAATAATGCCCAATCCAAGTTTAAGTAGGAACTTGAAGAGATTGTTTTTTTCAAGACAACTGTGTGGGTCATTTCAATAATAAAAGGATAATTTTTCCATCTCATTTCTTGATGTTAGGATTGTCCTCTTTTCTCTAAAAATTTTATATATTTTTAAATTTTATTCAAACCTTTCATTTAAATCACCTTGGCTTTTTGTTCTATTTCTGCACTTTTGTAGCTTTTATTTATTATTATTAGATATGCTTGGTAGTTATGTTTTTAAATTTTATATATAAAAATATATTTTGATCAAATAGCCTCATTTATTTTTCGTTCATGCTTATTTAGTAGTTATTTCTAATATGTATCTCTATTGTCATTGTTATGTGCAAAATTGAAAACACAAAAAAATCATAAATAGCAAAATCCCTAAAAGTTAAATATTTGCAAAATCAAAATTTTGAAAAGAACTTCATGCTTAGACTTTGTTTTAAACCAAGCCTCTAAATCTTTTTACCAGGGAATATAAAATTAGGGTACCATTCATGTCTCCTCCAACTTATCTTTAAGGGAGGTTGAAGTGTCGATTTTGAAACATGTGACAGTTTTGACATCGACAGAAGGATGAAGTAGTGAAGAAAATTATTTGTGAAAAGTGACTAAGTTCAAGCAAAGGAGGAGAAAGGAACATATCATTCCACTTAGACTTGTAAAGTGGTAAGTATACCATTGATGTTTCAAGGTTTCATAATTTTCAAGTCAAATAACAAGGCAAGTGATCGTTTTCAAGCCAAATACCACTTCTAATGGGACTTATGTTTACTCTTAGTACATCAACAAGAATAATAAGAAGATGGAACCGAGTGCACCATGTAAGCAAACAAAAAATCAAGGGGAGTCCAAGTAACAATGGAAGAAAAAGAAGGATAAAGGAAATAAAATGGAAGCTACTACACAACAAAACATGGAACCCCACTATAGACACTATGCTGTTGAAGGCCACTCAAAGGAAATTGTTTTGAATCTGCATCTAGATTAAGAGCAGTTTTGATGTTTATATAAGGATAACACATACATTCTCTCTAAAAAATCTAAGCATCAATACTTTAGTATTGAATAGGAAAGGGACATGTCCAAATTCTTCCATGTAAAAGTTGAATGCAAGCAAGTCAGGGTCCATTCTCTTTTTAAGTCTAATTTATAGTTAAATTTAGTATCAACCCAATGAATATAAAAGCTTGGACTAGAAGTGAAAGACCATCCTAAACCTTATCCTTTGGGATGTGTAAGTCAATATATGGAATTGGGAGTCACCAAGTAGTGTAAGTTCAATTTTTCCATTGACACAAATTACATCGATGAGGTAGTTGTTAATATAATACCACTTCATGTATGTGAGCTAACACTTAGGATCTCTTATATGTCCATGTGAGATGTTATCTTCACACAAAGTAAAAACTATTACTACTTGGTAAAGGATGGGCATATATTCATTACCAATGCTCACAAAGGAAAATAAATACTCTACTTAATAGCTGCACACCAAGTAAGAAAATTGACAAGTACGAACGAAAAGTTTGTACTATTGTTTTTCTTGAGAGAGAATAAGTACAATGAATAAAATGGATGTTGAAGAATCCTGGGCAGGTTGTAATAAGGAGAAAAAAGAAACGGCAAGAGAAACTTGTGAAATCATACAAGGAAGTGTTTCAAGAAACCAAATCGCTTCTAATGAAGAGGGAAGTTAAATACGAGATTTAATTGCTACCCAAATATCCCTAAGTTTCAATTGCCTAACATCAGGTTGTAACAGTAGTCATTGTTAGAAGTAGATGAAGTAAAGTTATGATTGAAACAATTATTGGAGGGGGAATTATAAGGAGAAGTACTTCACTTCATGGGTCACCAATCATTATTGTGTCCAATAATGATGGAAGTTCGATAATGTGCAGTGAATATCATGTGATGGACAAGATCATGATAAAGAATCATTACCCATTGCCATAGACTGATGACTTGTTTAATCAACTATAGCAAGGAAAGTGCTTCATCAACTTGGAACTGAAGTCCAGATACCAACAACTACAAATGAAACAAAGACACTTGAAAGGTTCCTTTCAAAACACATCAAGGTTTATATGAATCATTAGTTATGCCTTTTGGTTTATGTAATGTACATACCACTTTTATATGTCTAATGAATGATGTACTTTGTCCATTTATTGATTATGATGACATATTAATATTCCGTACCACTTGGGAAGCTCGTGTTTCTCTTTTAAAACATGTATTAGAGGAATTGAAGAAACAATAGTGTTTGAAAACCTTATGAAATCCAAGTTTGCTAAAAAAATGCTTGGTTTAGATCAGACATGTGATTGGTGGATATGAATTGAGCATTGATCCAATAAAAATTGAGGCCATCAACGAATGGCCCACACCTACCAAGTGTGATAGAGATAAGAAGCTTTGTTGGGGAAACACAATACTAAAGGAAATTCATTGCATCACTTTTTGTAATCGTTGCTCCACTTTATGTTTTAACCACAAATGGGTTGAATTGTTGGGGAAAATAACATCAATGATTTTCAAAGAAGTGGAAGTCGATATCGACAAGGCAATGGTTTTGAAAATTCCTAATTTACAATATCCATTTAAAATTGGCACTTATGCAAGTGGGTATACCATGGGTGTTTTCCTTACGCAAGGAGGAAGACCCATCACTCATAATTCAGAATTGTTTTAGAGAACTATTTTGAAATATCCCACATATGATCAAAATTCCTATGCATTAGTGTAAGTTGTGAAGAAATGAAAGCACTACCTACTAGGTAAGGAGACTATGATCCATATTGACCCCTAATCTCTTCATTACTTACAAATTCAGGCCAATTATATACAATAGGTTAGGAAATATAAGTGGATGGAATTCTTGCAACAATTACGCATTATAATCAAGTAAAAGGAGATCATGAATAACAAGGGCCGTGGGATAAGGGGAACTCAAATCAACCCTATTATCTATTGAAATTTGGTTGAGATTTGATCTTTAATTCTTTTAGATGCATATACTTGAAGCAATGAGACAATTCAATCCATGAAATTCATACAACCATAACACAAGATATAACCTAGGGAAAATCCTCAAAATTATGAAAACAAAAACCCCAACATTTCTTCTCAGTATAATATAATGGATAGCAGAGAATGATTTGTTTTACAACATAGCAGATTGCTTTCGAAAGTTAAGAGATCACCAAACTTCTTGGTGAATATACGAAAGCAATAGAGAAGAGAGATCAATTAGATGTGTCCCCAACACAACAATAATAAGCATGAACAATACCTTGCACAAAGAGAAGTGCCTTGCATTCAATGGAGAAGAGATTTCGCTTCACATTGGATTCAACAATCTTGTATAACATATTTATGGATAGGCTTATCTTCTATTTTTAACTTCTAAATTCAGGATAAAATCTCCCTCAAACTGGATGTATTAATCTTGCTTGGAGTGGTGCACTCTACTTCTCATGCAGTGCTTCATCTCATTGAGTTGTCACTTACGATGAACTCACCTCTTAACTGAAACCTTGCCCACTTAGTTAGGTGGCTAACTTAAGTGTTTACATTCAAGTGTCACAACTCAAGTGTCATCTTTTAGTTTAACATAAGTGTCTTCATGCAATAACACTTAGTCAACTAGATCTTCTCTTTACCTGAAGTGTTGTGTTTTAGTTTAACTAAAGTGAAAATAATTTAGTTAGCTAGTCCCTTTTATTTAACACTTAGTTAATTGAAATCATGTTCATTGATTTACTTGAAGTGACCACTGTGAGTTCTTTAGTTAACTGAGACATATCTTAAATTGATGCTTTAACTGAAGCATTGATACTTAACTAAAGCTTTATAACTGAATATTTGATGGTTCGAGTTCTCTTTAATTAGCTGAAGTGTCTGCATGGGAAATTTTGAATTCTCTTGATCTCTATGCTTGATCTTTTATTTCTTTATCTCTTACTGCATGGTCAATATGTGCTAACTTTAATTATCCATCACATTACATTATACTAAGAAGAATTATCGGATGTTGTGATTATATTATATTATTCTGGAACAAATGATCATATGATAAGTAATTCACTTTAGAGGTGATCAATCTCTAAAGGAGACTTAATAGCAATCTGGTGATCATGGTTAATAATATATCACACAGCATTAAATGATTTTAACAAGTAAAGCGTGACCTTTATCCGTAAGGTCCACCTCTATATGGGACGTCCATCTCATGGATACCTTTATACAGAAGGTTCACCTCTATACAAGAGGTGCATCTCATGGATACCTTTATACGAAAGGTTCACATGATAATCATGACTTGATACACACAAGTTCAGAGCCTTGTCCAATAAGACTTTACAACATCATTACTTTGATCAATTACCTCTATATGGGAGGAATAACCTTTACACGGAAGGCAATCAAAGTTCTCACCTCTATACGGGAGGATCAATCTTGACTACACATGATTGGTTTGGAGAATGTCTCCTAATGCTGTATACTTAACATACCCTCTTAGCAAGGGAGGCATTCTCTACCATACCAATCTTGTCTCGGAAGTACTTGAACTTTGTCACTGACAGAGGCTTTGTTAACACATCTGCAATCTGCTCATCAGTAGCAATGTACTGAAGTTTCAATGTACCTTTCTGGACCATGTCTCGGATGAAGTGATATTGCATTTCAATATGCTTCGACTTGTCATGAAACACTAGGTTTTCAGAAATCTTGATGCAACTCTGATTGTCACACCTAATAATTGTAGGCTCAATCTTTTCACTGAACAACCCTACAAGTAGCTTTCTGATCCACAATGCTTCTCGACAAGAAACACTAGCATCTATGTATTATGCTTCGGTAGTGCATTTTGCTACAGAGCCCTACTTCCTGCTGGACCAACATATCATAGTTTATCCTAGGCTACAACTCTAACTAGATGTGCTCTTACGGTCCACAATGCTTCCTCCCCATTCTAAGTCTGTATAACCAAGTAACATGACTCCTCCACTGGAGGCATATCTGAGTCCATATGAAATTGTACCTTGAAGGTACCTAAGCACATGCTTAGTAGCTGTCCAGTGTCAGTGTCTCAGATCAGACATAAAATGACTCAAAATCGTCACAACATAACATATATCACGACTTGAATGTATCAAGTACATCAGCGAGCCTATAAGTTGTCTATACAAAGTGGGATCTAATGGATCTAATCTAGAGACTGACTCATGAAGTTTCTGAAAATTGAAAACCATTGGTGTAGTCACATATTTGAAATCTATCATGCCAAAATTGTGCAATATATACACACTGGACTTCTCTTGAGATAGAAAAATTTCATCTTTTCTTTGCCAGACCTCAAGGCCAAGAAAGTAGTGCATTAGACCTAAGTATTTCATCTCGAACTTTGAGGTCAGCTCCCTCTTGCACCAAGCAATCAGATATTCCTCTCCAGTGAGAAACAAATCATCAACATACATAACTGATGTCAATGGTTGGTTTTTTACTACTTTGAAGTACAAATTTGGATCAGCTTCACTCTTACAGAAACCCAGTTTCTGAAGGTAGCTATCATTTTTGGAGTACCAAGCCCTGGGGGATTGCTTAATCCCATATAGAGATTTCTTTAGCTTTCAAACATGAGACTCCTTCCCATGCAACACAAATACTTCAGGTTGTTGAATATAAACCTATTCCTCAACCTCACCATTAAGAAAGTCTATCTTCGCATCCATTTGGTGAAGTTTCCATCCTATAACAAATGCAAGTGAAATCATTGCTCGAATTGTGGGGTACCTTGCCACAGGGGAAAAGGTATCATCATAATCGATGCCTTCTTTCTGAGAGAAACCTCTGGAAACAAATCTGGATTTATACTTCTCAATGCTACCATCTGCAACATGCTTGATCTTATAAAGCCATCTAGAAGTCACAATGGACTTCCCATTAGGTTTGGGAACAACCTCCCAAACATCATTCTTCATTATAGAGTTCCACTCTTCTGTGATTGCATCTTTCCAAACTTGTTGATTTGCAGCTTCTTCATATGAGGATGGTTTTGAATCACTGATGTGACTCATCAGTGAAATATACCTTGAATATCTATCAGGTTGCTTGCGCTCTCTGGATGAGCCTACTGGTGCTCCATGTTTCTCTGCATTTTGTAAGATGTCTCGGCACCAAGAAGATCTTCTTTTAGTAGGACCTTCATCAGGTGACCTCTCAAAAAGTTCTACTAGTTCTTCAGGAGCTAGTGAATCTAAGGCATCTTCTGGTTTCTCCTTCTCTAACTCTGAATGGGGAGAATTAGAGTTGGGATGCATTATTTTGAGTGATTTCATCTTCTATGGCAGTAGAAGCATGACAATTTCCTTTCCGCTTTACTTTGCAATCTCTTGAGAAATGGCCTTTCTTGTTGTAATTGAAGCATATAGATTTTGAATTGTCACATCTTTTGTTGAACTCCTTCTTCTTTGAATGAAAGAAATTCTTTTGGAATAAAGTTTTCTTTCCTTTCTTCATTCTTGCCATGAGGGAAATATTTTCTTCTTTGATGCACACTGACTTGCTCTGGATTCGCCCCTCCTCTTGGAGGAAGTCATGACATAACCTTTCAAAGTTAGGTTGTACTTCTCGTCCATTTACCGCATCCAAGAATGTCTCCCATGTGGATGGGAGACCATCAATAGCGGTTTGGAGAATATCATCTTCATCCACCACTACAATACTATCAAGTTGATCTCTTACCTAAGATATCTTGGAGAAGAAGGAAGCCATTGTCTCATCTGTCTCCATCTTTAAGTTCTGAAGTTTATTTTTCAATGCCCTCTTTTGACTCAGGGCCTTTTTCTCATATAGATTAGTCAGTGTATCATAACATTATTTCCCGGTCTTCATGGTGTGATCATGGGCATCAAGTTATCTTTTATCGAATCATAGATGATCCGTTTATCCTTAGCTTGATTCTTCTTGAAGTTGATGCGCCCTACATTAGATGTAGGCTCATCCACCACAATGGATACATAGCCATCCAATTCATGTTCCTCTAGGATTTTGAGAATCCTAGCCTTCCAAGAGTTGAAGTTTGAGGTGCCCTCGAGATGATATTTTAGTCGTACAGAGACTTATTCCATAGTCTTCAAATCTTGTGCTCAACTTATCAAGATCAACGTAGGCTCTAGCTGGTATGGAAAACTGAGCTCCTTCGCGCCTTGAGTTCTGATACGATGTTGAAATTTGGTTGAGCTTTGAGCTTTAATTCTTTTAGATGAAGACACTTAAAGCAATGAGACAATTCAATCCATGAAATTCATACAACCATAACACAAGACATACCCTGGGGAAAATCCTCAAAATTATGAGAACAAAAACCCCATCAATTCTTCTTAGTATAATATAATGGATAGCAGAGAATGCTTTCTTTTACAACATAGCATATTTCTTTCGGAAGATAAGAGATCACCAAACTTCTTGGTGAAGATACGAAACCAATAAAGAAGAGAGATCAATCGAATGTGTGCACAGCATAACAATAATAAGCACGAACAATACCCTGCACAAAGGAAAGCGCCTTTCCTTCAATGGAGAAGATAATTCGCTTCACATTGGATTTAAAAATCTTTTATAACATGTTTATACATTCTTCTCTTCTATTTTATCTTCTAACTTCAGGATAAACTCGCCCTCAAACTGGATGTATTAATCTTGCATGGAGTGGTGCACCCCACTTCTCATGTAGTGCTTCATCTCACTAATCTGTCACTTAGGATGAGCTTGCCTCTTAATTGAAACCTTTCCCATTTAGTTAGGTGGCTAACTTAAGTGTCGACATGAAAGTGTCACAACTCATGTGTCATCTTTTAGTTTAACATAAGTGTCATCATGCAATAACACTTAGTTAGCTAGATATTCTCTTTAACTTATGTGTCATCTTTTAGTTTAACTAAAGTATTTTAACCAATCCCTTTTATTTAACACTTAGTTAACTGAAATCATGTTGATTGATTTACTTGAAGTGACCACTGTAATTTTTTTAGTTAACTGAGACATATCTTAAACTGAGGATTTAACAATTCGAGTTCTCTTTAATTAGTTGAAGTGTCTGCATGGGAAATTTTGAATTCTCTTGATATCTATGCTTTATCTTTTATTTATTTATCTCTTACTGCATGGTCAGTATGTGCTAACTTTAATTATCCATCACATTACATTATATTAAGAAGAATTATCAGATGTTGTGATCATATTATATTATTCCGGACCAAATGATCATGTGCTAAAGTAATTTACTTTAGAGGTGATCAATCTCTAGAGGAGACTTAATAGCAATATGGTGATCATGGTTAATAATATATCACACAACATTAAATGCTTTTAAAAAGTAAAGCATGACCTTTATACGAAAGGTCCACCTCTATACGGGAGGTCCATTTCATGGATACCTTTATACGGAAGGTTCACATGATAATCATGACTTGATACACAAGTTCGGAGCCGTGTCCAACAAGACTTTACAACATCACTACTTTGATCAATTACCTCTATATGGGAGGAATAACCTTTACACGGAAGGAAATCAAAGTGCTCAACTCTATACGGGATGATCAATCTTGACTACACAAGATTGGTATGGAGAATGTCTCCTAATGTTGTATATTTAACATTATCCAACAACAATTATGCCTAAATTTAGTAGGAAATCTCAAAAAAATCATAGTTCCACCCCATTGATAAGATATTTTCCCATGAAAGTTTACCCTTGGGGATTTTGGCTCATTTTAAGATGACCCATATCATCGGATTTTCGAGAAAAAAATGCACAGAAAGGGTGGAACTATGCCTTGTCAAGAAATTCATCCTCGCCGAAAATGGGGTGATTTGAGTGCCCCATATCTACACCCTAACAAGGTAGAATATACATTGTCCAAAGCACCCATGAAGAAGATCTCATTTGTGGGCACAATAATGTGGCTTGAACCATTCACTCATGAATTTTATAAAGAATAGAACATGAGTGATGCCTATTATGGAGAGGTATATCAAGTAAAAAATAAAACAACAATGGAGCTTGAAGAGAATGAATACCACCTCCAAGACAAACTATTGCACAAGTTGGGCAAGCTTTAAATCCCACAAAATTTAAAGATTCAACTCATGCAAGAAGTTCATAGTTCAAGTCTTGTTGGACAACTTGGTGTTGGTTAAACAATGCAAATTTACAAAGGTATGCAGAATATTGACCAAAGATAGGTTTTTCAATTCATACATAATGTTATGTTAGTTAGTACTTAGAGTAAGCCTATCAAAAGAAATCTTAGACTTGATATTCCTTTGTCCATCCCCATCAAACCATAGGATATTATCTCCATGGATTTCATTCAAGGAGTACCAATAGCAAGGTGAACACATGATTACTTCTTGATAGTTGTGGATAGATTCAAGAAAATGTGTGTGCATATTCCATGCAAGAAGACCATTTAATGTCATGAAGCAATTGAGTTATTCTCTACAAATGTATAAATGCACTTTGGTCTACCTACATCAATTGTATATTCAATCAAAACTTCAAATTTTTAGGTACCTTTTGGACAACATTATTAGAAAGAATGGACATGAAACAAAAGCACTCTACAAATTTCCATCACCAAACATATGGGCAAACATAAATGGTGAGCAACGACTATGGTAGGACTATTGAGAGGCTATAATCAAAAGAATATGAAGACATAGTATGAGCAATTGGTTCATATCCAACATGCCTATAAAAAGTTACTACATTCTTCCAGCTAAAAATCCTTTCAGTTATTTGTCACCATCGCCATTTGATGTCGTTTATGGGTAGCAAGAGGAAAAAATGCTAGAGATGCATGAGGAAGCAAGAAGAGAAAGAAGGGTCATTGATAGAGTCAAGTAGATTTATTTGTTAGTATAATAGTAGCTTGAACAAAGTAAGGCTACGTATAAATTCCATCATAACTAACATCAAAGAGATCATAAGTTCCAAATTGGAGACCATGTCCAGTTGTATCTCAACAAGGAAAGATTGCAAAGCAACCAAGATGTTGAAACCATAGAGGCATGGACCTTTTCACATTGTTGAACAAGTCAACAATGATGAATTTTGATTGACTCTACCATTATATATGCCAAAAGATTGCAAAGCAACCAAGATGTTGAAACCATAGAGGCATGGACCTTTTCACATTGTTGAACAAGTCAACAATGAGGAATTTTGATTGACTCTACCATTATATATGCCAATGTTTTTTGACACTCAATGTGGAAAATTTGTGCCTCGTTGACCTATCTATGCTCGATGAGGAGGAGGAAGGTCAAGTACTTATGTTAGTAGAGTATTTCATATGGAATGCTCTCAAAGGAGTGGAGGATGATTTCGTTTTGCAAGTGAAGGTTCAAAATACACTTAGGGACCATAAATATAAAAAAATGATAGGAGAATGAAAAAACCATAAAAAACATCACTTAAATCTTTTGGAGACCAAAAACCTCCCCCAATTAGGAAGTGTGATTCAAAATAGATCATAATAAGAACTTGAATCTTTTGGAGACCAAAAACCTCCCCCAATTAAGAAGTGTGATTCAAAATAGATCATAATAAGAACATTATAGCAAGGCTTAAAAGACATGCTTTATTGAATTGGCAATACCCCTTGAATACCATTACCAAGTGTTAACTCATTTGAGGACTGGTTGGAGTTAGATCACACTCTTAGAAACGAAGGATACTCGCATCCATTGGAATCAGGTCAATTGGACAGGTGGGAAACGAGTTAACTTACACCAGTACGTGGAATGAGTGTGATCGACCCATTTTAAACGAGTGTGGTCGCACTAGTTCAAACGAAGGGATCATATTTCAAAAGAGTGAATCTACAGTGTTTTTGGTTAAATGAAATCACACACGTGGACGCGATAGGAGGTTGCACCACTGCAACGGAAGATCATTTGCATATGTACTTACGAAGAGCAATCACACTTATCAAAGTGAAGGGTGGTTTGTACTCTTTTCCATGAAGGGTTGCTCAGAATGGGATTATGGGAGCTGTATAAGTGTAAACTAAAACTCAGAATCAGATAAAGCGCGAAAATCTCAATTTGGAGTGTTTAGATCTTAATTTCAGTGATTTGGGTAGTTTTAAAATTGGACAAATAATCTAGAACAGGCCATCTCAATTGCTAAAATTACAAAATTGCGAAAATAACAATTTCAATTTTTTTTAACACTTGGTGAGTAGTTAGCATTTTGGAGATTAAGTCCCTACAGGTTTTCTGTTCAATTCCTACCGATCAGAAATTAGAAATTGAGAATGAGAGACACCTGGAATGAAAAAAAATAAACTTACTTCCTTTGAATGGAGTATCTCCCATGAATTCCGATAAATGTGATCGTAACCAGTTGGGCAAAGGGAGATCACACTCGTTCCATCGAAGAGTTCACATCCATAAACATGAGTGGGGTTGCGACTGTTTGAGGCCAAATGTCAAGGAAATCAAGAAGTCGCAACTTAAGGAATTAGAATGGCCATTCCCATCCCTATAAATGGCTTAGGAATCCAATCCAGAAATAAGGGAGCTTTTGGGAGAAGTTGATTTGAGAGGCTAGTAGATTCAGAACTGAAGTTTCCCACTGAATTCTGAGCCATGTTTCGAATAAGTTCTTCGAGACAGTGATGGCTTAGGAATCCAATCCAGAAATAAGGGAGCTTTTTGGAGAAGTTGATTTGAGAGGATAGTAGATTCAGAACTGAAGTTTCTCACTGAACTCTGAACCATGTTTCGAATAAGTTCTTCGAGACAGTGATGGCTTAGGAATCCAATCCAGAAATAAGGGAGCATTTTGGAGAAGTTGATTTGAGAGGATATAGATTCAGAACTGAAGTTTTCCACTGAATTCTGAACCATGTTTCGAATAAGTTCTTCGAGACAGTGAGAAACAAAGGGAATGGAGCTTATCATTAAGACAAAATGGGGACCATTCAAACCTGAGAAGGCATCTTCTGCGTGTTTCTTGCCGTTTAAAACTAGGTTCAGCCATTCTTTGAATTCCTTCAAAGAAGCTCGTTTCTTCATCTCTGTAAACGTTGCTGAAGATACAGGGCTCCTAGGCTTCTTTGTTCTAATCGAATGGCCATGGAAACGAGGTTCTGGCTGCACTGGACTGCGGGCTCTTTCATCTAATGGAAAATTGCATGTCCTTTCCCATCGATCACTGACGGTGGGTGGAAAATTGCATGTACTGTCCCATTCATCACTAGGAGTGGGTGGTAAAGTGCATGTACTACTCCATCCATCAACGATGGAGGAGGGTTTCTGGCTGGATAAATTCTCCTGACTGTAATTGAAACCGGATGCATTACTCGATTCTTCCATCTCTTTACTGTGAATAGAGGTTGAAGAAGCGCGAATGGCAGTATTAGAGATAGTGTGATCATATCTGTAATGACCTGAGAAATGATAACCATCCCAGACAACCATTAACCACACCTAACATACCTTGAGGCATTTCACTCATAGATCTGCAGACCAAGTAAACATTATACGATCTCTGCAGGAGCTTCTGAAACACATAACTGAAATCCACATTCCCAACAATGAAGATGATATTTGCCGGTGGAGGCGTGTCCATTGCCCACAGAAGAACATCCGCCATCATCATTTTCTCCATTTCATTGTTCTTTCCTGTTTTTCATAACCTAAAATCAATCTCAGCACTAATATACTATGAAAATACCAAATCACAAAAACAGCCAAATCCAAGAAAAAATTGAGAAAAACATCAAGGAAATATAATGCCAGTCCTAATATGCCCTGAAAGAAGAATGTAAATGTACAAATCATGCAACGGCAGAAAGGAAAGTCCGACTTAATTCAAACATGCTCTAATTCAAACGAGCGAAATCCCATTTGCTGAACAATTACAAGGAAAGTAATAGCGGAAAAGGGGTTACAGACGAATCAACCCTCTGTGGCGAAATAAATTACCCAAAAAAAAAAAAAAAAAATTCCACATTCCAAAAATCTGAATGAACGTGGTCCCATCTCGACTTTGTCCCCAGCCGAGAGCCGACAATCAGGACCGGTCCAATCTCAATCAACAATCGTCTGGTTCAATCTCGACACACGATAGTCTTCAACAAAATATATATTGCCATTTAGAAGTTGAGAGTTTAACCTACTATTTATTGTAGTTCGTAGGATCATAAAAATGAAGAGCTGAAAATGCACTCTCAAAAGTTAACTGCAGTTTGAAAGGCGTAGACATAAAATGAACCACAAATTTGATGCGTTATAAAAGAAAACGAAAGAAGAAAATATGTTAAATCCATTTTTTATTAAAAATGGATTTTGAATTATGAAAACTTATAATATGGCTGTATCATTAGATATTTGATTTCACAATGATTGAAAAATGTTAAAACTATCTACATATAATCCCAATTTATAAAAATGAAACCAAATTTCATAATGATGATCCTTAAATAATAATAATAAAACATCTACCTTATAATTATAAAATCAAATCAAATTTTATAATAACGACCGACAAAAATCAAATTATTCAAAATTCAAAGAATTAAACCAAATTTTAATCAATAGATTGAAACCAAAATTTAATCAATAGGAAAAAAAATATCTATAGAATAATAATAACCAGAAAATATGACGGCATACATCCCACGCCATGGAAGCTGACGTGAATAGAGGGTAGAATAATTAATTGACGTCCCTACAATGGTTATCGTCACAAGACCGGGCAACTGTTGCATCCTATAAATGAGCAATCACAATGTGAAATCGTATCAAACTGGAGAAATCCTCTAGTTGTAGTAATTCTCAAGTCTGTCTGGGAGTAAGAATGAACAAAGAGATTGTTGAGGAGGTGTCTGGATGGCTCAAGCTCTTGAGCGAAATAAAAGCTGGCGCAATGAATGTGCTGGCCGGGAGGAAGTTGTTGCAGTTCGATTCCAGAATTGATAAGCGTCTGATGAAGCTCCGTCTGATTATCTTTGCAGAATTCATAGGCAGAAAAGTGACGGTGATGAAGGGGGCTGCAGCCTCCTCCAGCAGTAACCATGGAATTGCTGATGTTAAAATTGCGGAGTAAAGCAGGGGGCAGCTCTCCATATCCCACCACAATGATGTTGTTCCCTCCATATCCTTCCCACCCCCAGCGACCTCAGCTCGCTTGACAATGGTATTGTTAATGAGCAATTCAGCAGAGACTAGACTGGATTGGCACTCCATATCCCTGAGAAGGCATCTGAAATTTTGGAGGGAGTTGAGAGACCTGAAACAATTCCCATGAATTAGAACCATTAATGTATTCTTAAGCTCTATTACAGAGTTTTATAGGAAAAATACAGGAAATGCATACGATTGAAATAAAAGCCAAGGAATTACGTTTTGCGAAGCGCCGAAGAACTACGTGTTGCAGATGAAGTTATCGGAGACACTTTCCCAGATGCAAAGAAGAAAACTACACGCACAGTCACAAGCAAGTCACATCAAACTACTTTTAAAAAGTCAAAGCGAATATTCTTTGTACGGCACACTGAAATCGGACAACATTCACTGTACGGCACAGGTCCATTGGACCAGTCTCTTTTCGCCATTTGACACGATTCTATTGAGCCAGCCACAATGACACTTGGCACGCTGCCATTGGCGCGGAGCTACTAACCAATAGCAGCATGCCAAGTGTCATTACGACTGATCCAATGGCATCGTGCCAGATGGCGAAAAGAGACTGGCCCAATGACACTGTACAGTACAGTGAATGTTGTCCGATTTCAGTGTGCCGTACAAAGAATATTCGCTTTAACTTTTTTAAAATAGTTTGATGTGACTTGCTTGTTCGATGTTGGATATGTGCGTCACTGCCGGGCTTTATTCTCGTCGTTTTTGGGTGGCTCGGCTCCACCGTCGTGACCAACTGGGATGAAGATAGACCAGACGGCCAGTAGCAACGCTTCCAAGGACTGTCAGTCGATTGAGAGGTGATTTCCTTTGTGCGAAGGGTGTGGCAATTGCACACTGTCACTTGCTGCAGTCGTGGTGTAAGCGATGTGTTTTGATAATGGATTTCTTTGGTAGGAGAGTAATGAAAGCAATCGTTGCCTGCTGACTTTCTAAGCATGGACTTACATCTCTTGATACCAATGTTTCCATACTTCGCAGCTCCCTCTCTGTCAGACTACTCGTCGAACTCGCATATTAGAGATCTCACCTTCAACCCTTTTTCGGATTCCAATAGCTCGTTCTCAGTCAACCCTTTTTCGGATTCCAATAGCTCGTTCTCAGTCTGGATGAGGATTGCCAGTTCAGACAAGGAAGAAAACACTAGCAGTCCACCGCAGTCGAGAGAGGCTTGAAAGGCTGCAGAGCTTTTCTCTGTTGTTGGATTTACACGGGTGTCTCTCTCTTGCTGGGTGAGTCTGTTTAAACTCTAATAATACAAGGTAAAACAACTCTATATAACAAGTTCTTTCTTTTTGTGGGCTTCAAAATTGTACTCAAGTCCCAAATCCCATTGAGTTACGTAATATATGTATGTCTGATCAAGTAAAAATGATTTTGGAAGAAGAAAACTTAGTACCGTTGATTTCGTAAAAGAAAAGTTGTATCCCTTTATTCAATCCGAACTACCTATTTTACAATGATCTATTGCTTCACTATTTATAGATCATGTAACTTAAGCTGCAGCAGTCACAGATCCAATGCAAGTTGCGGTTGCCACATTTTGCAGATCAACAGGACCATTGGTCTGCTCCTCCTCCTCTTCGGAATTCCATAAGAAATGAGCATAAGATGAAAGAACATAGCTGCAAAAATCAAAACCCACTAGATCAACATGAATATAATTTATGACTTGCAGCTTCACGATGATCTAATTCTACTCATGGAAAAAATTAGGCTAGAGGGGATCTGGAATATCTCACCAGTCATCCGGGGCAGCCTTCATTGCTCGATCAAAGTACGCTCCAGCCCGAGCTGCATCGTTATGTGTTTCCCATGTGAACTTGGCATACACTGACAGTATCTCTGCATCGTCTGGGCTTGCTAATATCGCCCTTCCGTAGTATTCCTCGGCTTTCCCAATATCATGTTGCACCTAATCAATATAATATATGATACCCATAAATACATCAAACCTTGTATCTCAAAACCGACTGCAGAATAGATATTGTAGAATCATAAAAATCCATTTTCATATCTAATTCATAAAGTCAAAACCACAAAATCTGTGCTGAGAAGAAGTGAATTGCCAGGATCTGCTTCCAACATACTTTGATAATGCATATCTCTGCTGCTTTTGGAATTCTCATCATCTTCTGCTGCACAATTTCCTCCTTTTCTTTCATTACCAGAGCCTCCAGTGATATAGTCACTCTCACACACATGAGCAACTCTGCATCCTCTTGCAGTGCAGAACAATGGCACTCCATTTGGGCCAAGTTCTCATGAAGAGTTTCTACAAATGAATTTACAATTTCTTCGATCTTCCACATCTGCATTTGATTTCAATTTCCATGTCTTCCTCATTTCGCATCACCTACGTAGGAATTTGTGTTTCTGTATCTAGGTTTAGAAAAAATTGGAGAATAAAATAAATAAACAGATTCTTGCGCAGGAATTTGTGTTTCGTACGGTGCTGATGTCTTAAGCCACGCGTAGGCTGTGCTCCATTTGCACAGCGTCCACGTACCAGACTCCGGTGAGAATGGCTTATCAATTCCCAAGGGCCATGGCAGAGCCGGACTGAGCTACTTTTAAAAGCAAAATAACATCTGTCCGGCCACAAGTTTGTTACAGAATTTCTCAATTTTTCTTTGTATAATCTAAAAGTCCGTTATATGTGGGCGTGTAAGTTAAACTTTCTATGTTACGGTTTTTTTTAAGTTAAACTTTCTATGTGGTTGAAATTGCAGATAGGTTAGTGGAATTGCATAACTTGGTGTTTAAAGGCTTTTGAGGATGTTGAATTTATTTTTACAATAAAAAATGTAATTTGAATAATGAAATTTAGTAATTTCAATGCAAATTTGGAAGTGATAAAAAAATCCAAGTCTTATATCCATTAATCAACTCCATTTTTAAAAAAAATACTTATAAAAGCCATAATTACAATAATAACAATCATAACTATTCATGGAGTCTCCACATTAATACAATCGTGATCACCTAGTTGCTTTCCTATAGACCACTTAAATCAATATGAGTATCTCCACATTAATACAATCCTAATCAAAAAAATCCAAGTCTTATATCCATTAATCAATTCCATTTTTTTGAAAAATACTTATAAAAGCCATAATTACAATAATAACAATCATAACTACTCATGGAGTCTCCACATTAATACAATCTTGATCTCCTAATTGCTTTCCTATAGACCACTTAAATCAATATGAGTATCTCCAAATTAATACAATCTTGATCACCTCGTTGCTTGCCAATAGACCACTTAAATCAATTTTAAATTATTTTGAATTAATAAAAAGATTTATATTTGAAAATATTTGATTTTTAAAAGTTAGAATAAAGATAGAGTTAAGATGAATTGGCAATAACTATTTTAAAAATTAAATTTGAATTTGATAATATATTTCTATTTATTATATTCTTTATTCATATTCTATTCATATTTAATTTATTTATATTTTATTATCTCTCTTATTATGTTTCTAGTGCATTTTATTCCATTTTGCTTAATGGGTAATTTTCAAATTACCAATCAAATAGAGATCCTATTCTAAATTCCTACTTAGTTAGCCCAAACTAAACTCAAAAAGTAGTAATATATATTGACTTGGATACAAATGGTTGAATATTTTGCAATCATATAGTCCCAAAGCTTGTCTTTGATTAATCTTGAAGCTCCTATGTTCCTCCACACATGAGGACCAATTACCTTTCTCAAGCACTTTTAAGCTTCTAGATAATAATAATGAAAATAATGATTGAATTCTAGGTTAATCTAGAAGCAAATTGACTTGCATGGAACAACACCAATTCAAATCACAAAACATTGTGAATGAAACAACCATATCATGATCAAACATGTTTTGGGGAGGGAAATAAGAGTGATCTCATATTGATCAAGAGACAACTAAAACAAGAAGTTAATATACATGAATCTTCAACAAGGTGTCTCAGTCACTAGTTTGGATTCTTTGTGCCCAATCCACTAACAAGACCTCTTCCACAATCTTACTCTAACTATGAGTAAAATGGATCAAAGATGATTATCCCCACTAACTCTAAGGAGAAAGGATGGCTCATAATGTATGGGAAACTGAGGGGAAGAGTGTTGTAAAAACCCCGAGGCAAAACTCCTTCTATTCCTCTAGTGTGTACTTGATTTCTTAGAATCTGGTCCCCATCCTTCACTTTGATGCTTGTATTTATACTTTGAGATGGATGGTGTAGGTAGTTGATTCTAGTACAACTCAGACCGGAATGAATTCCAATTGCCCTAACCACACATGGGAATTTATTTTATTTTTCAAATTTTTAGAGGTGTACACATGTTGCTCAAGGGTAACATGCGTATACATGTGTTGCTAATTGACTAAGTATGTACACAAGCCAAAATGAGGCTTTTTTATGGATTTTGCTCATTATTTGGTGTCTAAGGGGAATGTTGGAGGCTTTTTAGCATCAATGAGTAAATTAATGCTATAGCAAATGCCCCCTAATGTATGAAGTCAAAGGAGAATCAGATGGATACAATGCATTATAAATCAACTGGGACCTTAATTAGTGAGCCCGAGTAGGATTCACCAAAACCAGAACTGAGAGATGACCTGCAAATAAAAACCATGGATCATAGCACTCTCTTCTCGAGGCGAGCAGACCCATTCTCAAGTGAAAAATAACATGGCTTCCAAATCAAATATCTTGCAAATCCATGACATATAAGAGATGTAAAATCATGGCCACGACAAGATTGCACTGTGGATCCATGGAGTATATATAGCATGCAAGATCATGGCCACGAAAATGATACATAGTGGATCCATGTCAATAGTATATATAAAGAGAACAACTATAACTGTAATGAGGACAAACTAGTTCTCTAAGTAGTACCAATGTGAGATAGTATATGGTTTAGTCTTGTGCAACTTGGGAAATAGAAAAATGTGGGAATGCTATTGTTGGCCCAAGGTCTCCCATCCAAACTGTCAAAAGGTACGAGTCTTGTCCATGTGAATAAATGATCTGAAGTCGAACATGTAGGACACATTTGATTATTGGTCATTGATGTATACCATTAACAAACGCGAGACACTCCATCGATAAGTAAAAATGTACATATTTACATAATTTGGTCATGTTGGACCATTCATATCCAACTTGTATCCATTTCATCAACATTTACATATTTACATACTAGGGTAAAAAATGGGGTTTTACAAGTTGTCAACAATTGCTTTCCCTTCTAGCGAATTAACAAAAAGGCATGCGCATTTATCATTTTCATTGGAACCAATATTTGTATGGAAGGCATCTAAAAAAAAAATTAAATACTTGTTAACTGAAATGGTCCCATTGTCTGAGACCTTTGGTAGATGTTCCTTAAACTTTGGGAGAGGGGTCGTTGTCGGGGCTAGATTCAAGGGTGAAGGCACATGACACAAGGTGGCATTAACTTCTTCATCGAATTGAAACAATCCATATTTTGTGGATGATTTTCCTTGGATGTGTAGTGCCATTATCATGCATAGCAGAAAAAATTACATCTAGTACTTCTAGGCCTATGCCCAATCCAAGTTCAAGTAGGAACTTGAAGAGATTATTTGTTTCAAGACAACTGTATGGGTCATTTCAATAATAAAAGGATCATTTTTCCGGCTCATTTCTTGATGTTAGGATTGTCCTCTTTGCTCTAACAATTTTATATATTTTTAAATTTTATTCAAACCTTTCATTTAAATCACCTTTGCTTTTTGCTCTATTTCCGCACTTTCATAGCTTTTATTTATTATTATTAGATATGCTTGTTAGTTATGTTTTTAAATTTTATTTAACATATATAAAAAATTATTTTGATCAAATAGCCTCATTTATTTGTCATTCATGATTATTTAGTAGTTATTTATAATATGTATCTCTATTGTCATTGTTATGTGCATAATTGAAAACACAAAAAAATCATAAATAGCAAAATCCCTAAAAATTAAATATTTGCAAAATCAAATTTTTGAAAAGAACTTCATGCTTAGACTTTGTTTTAAACCAAGCGTCTAAATTTTTTTACCAAGGGATATAAACTTAGGGTACCATTTATGTCTCCTCCCACTTAGCCTTAAGGGAGGTCGAAGTGGCGATTTTGAAACATGTGATAGTTTCAACATCGACAGAAGGATGAAGTAGTGAAGAAAATTCTTTGTGAAAAGTGACTAAGTTCAAGCAAAGGAGGAGGAAGGAACATATCATTCCACGTAGACATGGAAAGTGGTAAGTCTACCATTGGGGTTTCAAGGTTTAATAATTTTCAAGCCAATGATCAAGGCAGGTGATTGTTTTCAATCCAAATGCTAGTTCTAATGGGACTTATGTTTACTCTTAGTAAATCAACAAGAATAATAAGAAGATGCAACCTAGTGCACCATGTAAGCAAAAAAAACATCAAGGGGGGTCCAAGCAACGATGGAAGAAAAAGAAAGATAAAGGAAATAAGATGGAAGCTACTACACAACAAAACATGGAACCCCACTATAGAAACTATGATGTTTAAGGCCACTCAAAGGATATTTTTTTGAATTTGCATCTAGAGCTTCACCCAAAGCACCAAAAGCAAAAGGAAAAGAAGGTTTTGTTAGCCACTAAAATTGGAAACTAGATTAAGAGCAGTTTTGATGTTTATATAAGGATATAATGTACATCCACTCTAAAAAATATAAGCATCAATACTTTAGTCTCGAAGAGGAAAGGGACATGTCCAAATTGTTCCATGTAAAATTTCAATGCAAGCAAGTGAGGGTCCATTCTCTTTTTAATTCTAATTTACGGTTAAATTTAGTATCAACCCAATGAATATAAAAGCTTAGACTAGAAGTGCAATACCATCCTAAACCTTATCCTTTGGGATGTGTAATTTAATATATGGAATTGGGAGTCACCAAGTAGTGTAAGTTCAATTTTTCCAATGACACAAATTACATCAATGAGATAGTTGTTAATATAATACCACTTGATGTATGCGAGGTAACACTTAGGATCTCTTACATGTCCATGTGAGATGTTCTCTTCACACAAAGTAAAAACTATTACTACATGGTAAAGGATGGGAATATCTTCATTATCAATGCTCACAAAGGAAAATAAATACTCTACTTAATAAGTGCACACCAAGTAAGAAGATTGAAAAGTACAAACAAAAAGTTTGTACTATTGTTTTTCTTGAGAGAGAATAAGTACAATGAATAAAATGGATGTTGAAGAATCCTTGTGAGGTTGTAATAAGGAGAAAAAAACAGCGGCGAGAGAAACTTTTGAAATCATACAAAGAAGTGTTTCAAGAAACCAAATCGCTTCTAATGAAGAGGGAAGTTAAATACGAGATTCAATTGCTACCCAAATATCCCTAAGTTTCAATTGCCTAACATCAGGTTGTAATGGTATTCATTGTTAGAAGTAGATGAAGTGAAGTTATGATTCCAACAATTATTGGAGGGGGGATTATAAGGAGAAGTACTTCACTTCATGGGTCACCAATCATTATTGTGTCCCCAATAATGATGGAAGTTGGATAATGTGCAATGAATATCATGTGATGGACAATATCATGATCAAGAATCATTACCCATTGACACAGGTTGATGACTTGTTTAATCAACTATAGCAAGGAAAGTGATTTATCAACTTGGCACTGAAGTCCAGATACCAACTACTACAAATGAAACAAAGACACTTGAAAGGTTCCTTCCAAAACACATCAAGGTTTCTATGAATCGTTAGTTATGCCTTTTTGTTTATGTAATGTACATACCACTTTTATATGTCTAATGACTGATGTACTTTGTCCATTTATTGACTATGATGACATATTAATCTTCCATACCACTTGGGAAGATCATGTTTCTCTTTTAAAACATGTAAATTAGAGGAATTGAAGAAACAATAGTGTTTGAAAACCTTATGAAATCCAAGTTTGCTAAAAAATGATTGGTTTACCTTGGACATGTAATCGGTGGAGATGAATTGAGGATTGATCCAATAAAAATTGAGGACATCAACCAATGTCCCACACCTACCAAGTGTGATAGAGATAAGAAGCTTTGTTGGGGAAACACAGTACTAAAGGAAATTCATTGCATCACTTCTTGTAATCGTTGCTCTACTTTATGTTTTAACCAAAATGGGTTGAATTGTTGGGGAAAATAACATCAGTGATTTTCAAATAATTGGAATTCAATATCGACAAGGAAATGGTTTTAAAAATTCCTAATTTACAATATCCATTTAAAATTGACACTTATGCAAGTGGGTATACCATGGGTGTTTTCCTTGTGCAAGGAGGAAGACTTATTACTGATAATTCTTAATTGTTTTAGTGAACTATTTTGAAATATCCCACATACGATCAAAAGTTCTATGCATGAGTGTAAGTTGTGAAGAAATGAAAGCACTACCTACTAGGTAAGGAGACTATGATCCATATTGACCCCCAATCTCTTCAGTACTTACAAATTCAGGACAATTATTCGCAATAGGTTAGGAAATATAAGTGGATGGAATTCTTGCAAAAATTACATATTCTAATCAAGTAAAAGGAGAGCATGAATAACAAGGGGCGTGGGATAAGGGGAACTCAAATCAACCCTATTATCTGTTGAAATTTGGTTGAGATTTGATCTTTAATTCTTTTAGATGTGTATACTTGAAGCAATGAGACAATTCAATCCATGCAATTCATACAACCATAACACAAGATATAACTTAGGGAAAATCCTCCAAATTATGAAAACAAAAACCCCAACAATTCTTCTCAATATAATATAATTGATAGCAGAGAATGATTTTTTTTTACAACATAGAAGATTGCTTTTGGAAGATAAGAGATCACCAAACTTCTTGGTGAATATACGAAATCAATAGAGAAGAGAGATCAATCGGATGTGTTCCCAACACAACAATAATAAGCATGAACAATACCCTGCACAAAGAGAACTTCTTTGCCTTCAATGGAGAAGAGAATTCACTTCACATTGGATTCAACAATCTTATACAACATATTTATGCATAGGCTTACCTTCTATTTTTAACTTCTAAATTCAAGATAAAATCGCCCTCAAACTGGATGTATTAATCTTGCATGGAGTGGTGCGCCCTACTTCTCATGCAGTGGTTCATCTCATTGAGTTGTCACTTAGGATGAACTCACCTCTTAACTGAAACCTTTCCCACTTAGTTAGGTGGCTAACTTAAGTGTTGACACGCAAGTGTCACAACTCATGTGTCATCTTTTAGTTTCACATAAGTGTCATCATGCAATAACACTTAGTTAACTAGATCTTCTCTTTAACTGAAGTGTTGTGTTTTAGTTTAACTAAAGTGAAAATAATTTAGTTAGCCAGTCCCTTTTATTTAACACTTAGTTAATTGAAATCATAGTGAATGATTTACTTGAAGTGACCACTGTGAGTTCTTTAGATAACTGAGACATATCTTGAATTGATGCTTTAACTAAAGCATTGATACTTAACTAAATCTTTATAACTGAAGATTGATAACGGAATATTTAATGATTTGAGTTCACTTTAATTAGTTGAAGTGTCTGCATGGGAAATTTCGAATTCTCTTGATCTCTATGCTTGATCTTTTATTTCTTTATCTCTTACTGCATGGTCAATATGTGCTAACTTTAATTATCCATCACATTACATTATACTAAGAAGAATTATCGAATGTTGTGATTATACTATATTATTCCGGAGCAAATGATCATATGATAAAGTAATTCACTTTAGAGGTGATCAATCTCTAAAGGAGACTTAATAGAAATCTGGTGATCATGGTTAATAATATATCACACAACATTAAATTATTTTAACAAGTAAAGTGTGACCTTTATACGGAAGGTCCACCTCTATACAGGAGTTCCATCTCATGGATACCTTTATATGGAAGGTTCACCTCTATACGGGAGGTGCATCTCACGGATACCTTTATACAGAAGGTTCACATGATAATCATGACTTGATACACACAAGTTTGGAGCCTTGTCCAACAAGACTTTCCAACATCATTACTTTGATCAATTACCTCTATATGGGAGGAATAACCTTTACACGGAAGGCAATCAAACTTCTCACCTCTAAATGGGAGGATCAATCTTGACTACACAAGATTGGTTTGGAGAATGTATCCTAATGTTGTATACTTAACATTCCCTCTCAGCGAGGGTGGCATTCTCTAACATACCAAGCTTGTCTCGGAAGTACCTAAACTTTGTCACTGACAAAGGCTTTGTTAACACATCTGGAATCTGCTCATCAGTAGCAATGTACTGAAGTTTCAATGTACCTTTCTGGACCATGTCTCGGATGAAGTGATACTTCATTTCAATATGCTTCGACTTGTCATGAAACACTAGGTTTTCGAAAAGCTTGATGCAACTCTGATTGTCACACCTAATAATTGTAGGCTCAAGCTTTTCACCGAACAACCCTACAAGTAGATTTCTGAGCCACAATGCTTCTCAACAGGAAACACTAGCAGCTATGTATTATGCTTCGGTAGTGCATTTGGCTACAGAGCCCTGCTTCCTGCTAGACCAATATATCATAGTTGATCCTAGGCTATAACACTAGCCAGATGTGCTCTTATGGTCCACAATGCTTCCTCTCCGATTTGAGTCTGTATAACCAAGTAACATGACTCCTCCACTGGAGGCATATCTGATTCCATATGAAATTGTACCTTGAAGGTACCTAAGCACATACTTAGTAGCTGTCCAGTGTCAGTGTCTCAGATCAGACATAAAATGACTCAGAATGGTCAGAACATAACATATATCAGGGATTGAATATATCAAGTACATTAGCGAGCCTATAAGTTGTCTATACAAAGTGGGATCTATTGGATTTAATCTAGAGCCTAACTCATGAAGTTTCCTCAAATTGGAAACGATTGGTGTAGTCACAGATTTGAAATCTATCATGCCAAAATTGGGCAATATATACACATTGTACTTCTCTTGAGATAGACAAATTTCATCTTTTCTTTTCCAGATCTCAAGGCCAAGAAAGTAGTGCATTAGACCTAAGTATTTCATCTCGAACTTTGAGGTGAGCTCCCTCTTGCACTAAGAAATCATATATTCCTCTATAGTTCGAAACAAATCATCAACATACATAACCAATATCAATGGTTTTTTTTTACTACTTTTAAGTACAAATTTGGATCAGCTTCACTCTTACAGAAACCCAGTTTCTGAACGTAGCTATCAATTCTTGAGTACCAAGCCCTGGGGATTGCTTAATCCCATATAGAGATTTCTTTAGCTTTCAAACATGAGACTCCTTCCCATGCAACACAAATACTTCAGGCTATTGAATATAAACCTATTCCTCAACCTCACCATTGAGAAAGTCTATCTTCACATCCATCTGGTGAAGTTTCCATCCTACAACAAATGCGAGTGAAATCATTGCTCAGATTGTGGTGTACCTTGCCACAGGGGAAAATGTATCATCATAATCAATGCCTTCTTTCTGAGAGAAACCTCTGGAAATGAATCAGGATTTATACTTCTCAATGCTACCATCTGCAACATGCCTGATCTTGTAAATCCATCTGGAAGTCACAATGGACTTCCCATCAGGTTTGGGAACAACCTCCCAAACATCATTCTTCATTATAGTGTTGTACTCTTTTGTCATTACATCTTTCCAAAATTTCCGCTTTGCAACTTCTTCATATGAGGATGGTTTTTGAATTACTGATGTGACTCATTAGTGAAACATACCCTGAATATCTATCAGGTCACTTGCGCTCTCTGGATGAGCCTGCTGGTGCACCATGTTTCTCTGCATTTTGTAAGATGTCTCGGCACCAAGCAGATATTCTTATAGCAGGAGGTTCATCAGGTGACCTCTCAAAACGTTCTACTGGTTCTTTAGGAGCTAGTGAATCTGAGGCATCTTCTGGTTTCTCCCTCTCTAACTCTGAAGGGGGGGAATCAGACTTGGGAACCTCCATCTCTGAATCACATTGAATCTCTTTCGATCTTTTGAAAGAAGCTTCCTCATGGAAGGTAACATATTGGTTGACTTTAATGTGTCTCTCACCAAGTACATATATTCATTATGCTTTTGATGACTCGCTATAACCCACAAATGTTCCTTTCTTTCCAGAAGGCTCCATCTTTGTTCTCTTTTCTTTCAGTACATGAATGTATACTGAGCTCCTGAAGATCCTCACGTGTGAGATGCCTGGCTTCTCACCAGTAAACACTTCTTCTGGTGTCTTCTCATCTAGAATGGCCTGCGGGATTCTATTATGGATGTACACAGTTGTACGGGTGGATTCTTCCCATAATGAGGTAGACATATTTTGATCATGCATCATGGCTTTTGCATCCTCACATATGCTTCTATTCTTTCTTTCGGCAACCTCATTTTGTTTAGGGTTGTATGGTACTGTTAATTGTCTATATATTCCTGCATCACTACATAGCTCATTAAATACATGTGAATCAAATTCACGTCCATTTTCTGACCTAATGCACATATGTGATTTTCTTTCTGATCTTCAACTAAGGCTTTAAACTCTTTAAATTTGCATAGAGTTTCACTTTTAGCCTTCATGAAATAAATCCACGACTTCCTAGAAAAATCATCTATGAACAATACATAATATAAGAAGCCACTTAGGGAGAGGATGACATGGGACCACATACATCATAATGTATTAAATCTAAAATCCCTTTAGATCTAGTAGAACTGATAGAAAATCTTTTCTTAACATTCTTCCCAAGTGCACAACCCCGACATACACTATCATGCTCAAAATCAAATATGGGCATACCTTTTATCATCTTTTGAAGTCCTGGTAGCACTTTGTAGTGTAGGTGTCAAAGCCTTCGGTGCCATATCTCTCATGGAATTATAGTGTGTTGAATCATAGCTTGAAGGTACTTCTCGGGTACCTTGTGGAATCCTCCCTCTCGAAATCCAATCATACAAGCAAATTCTAGGATTTTGTTCTTCGGCCATAAAAGTGCTTTGTTATCCATGATGATAACTTGGAATCCTTTGTCTTAAAGAACCGAAACTGAGAGGAGTTTATTCTTCAATCCTGAAACATATAGAATGTACTCCACATGTAGAATATCACTAGTTCTCAGTTGGAATGAGGTGGATCCAACTCCTTGGATCGAATAAGTTGAGTTGTCCCCCAACTCTACCATGCATGTGAATTCTTTCTCTTTTATATCGGTGATGGTACTCTTGTAACCAGTCATACGTTTGTATGCACCACTGACAATCAACCATGTGTCTGCATTTTTGATAATGGATCCCGAAAGGGATGAGACAAGATAATACTCCCTTCTTGTCTCTTTTTCTTCAAATGCATTCTTTTGAGTGATTTCTTCTTCTATGGCAGTAGAAGCATGAAAATTTCCTTTCTGCTTTGCTTTGCAATCTATTGAGAAATGGCATTTCTTGTTGCAATTGAAGCATCTAGCTTTTGAATTGTCAAATCCTGTGTTGAGCTCCTTCTTCTTTGAATGAGAGAACTTCTTTTGGAAGAAGGGTTTCTTTCCTTTCTTCAATTTTGTTGTGAGGGAAATATTTTCTTCTTTGATGCACACTGACTTGCTCTGGATTCACCCCTCCTCTTGGAGGCAGTCATGCCACAACCATTCGAAGTTAAGTTGTACCTCTCGGCCATTTACCACATCCAAGAATGTCTCCCATGAGGATCGAAGACCATCAATAGTGGTTTAGAGAATATAATATTCTTCCACCACTACTAAATACTAGCAAGCTTATCTCTTACCTAAGAGATCTTGGAGAAGAAGGAGGGCACTGTCTCATCGGTCTCCATCTTTAAGTCCTGAAGTCTATTCTTCAATGCCATCTTTTTACTCAGGGCCTTCTTCTCATATAGATTAGTTAGTGTATCATAACATTCTTTCCCGATCTTCAGCGGTATGATCACGAGCATCAAGTTATCTTTTATCGAATCATAGATTATCTGTTTAGCCTTAGCTTGATTCTTCTTGAAGTTGATGTGCCCTGCATTAGAGGTAGGCTCATCCACCATAATGGATACATATCCATCCAATTCATGTTCCTCTAGGATGTTGAGAATCCTAGCCTTCCAAGTGTTGAAGTTTGAGGTGCCCTCAAGATGGTCTTGTGGTCGTACAAAGGCTGATTCCATAGTCATCAAATCTTGTGCTCAACTTCTAAGGATCGACGTAGGCTCTAGCTAGCATGCAAAACTGAACTCCTTCATGCCCTGAGCTTTGGTACCATGTTGAAATTTGGTTGACCTTTGATCTTTAATTATTTAAGATGCAGAGACTTGAAGCAATGAGACAAGTCAATCCATGAAATTCATACAACCATAACACAAGATATACCCTGGGGAAAATCCTCAAAATTATGAGAACAAAAACCCCAACAATTCTTCTTAGTATAATATAACGGATAGCAAAGAATGCTTTCTTTTACAACATAGCATATTTATTTCGGAATATAAGAGATCACCAAACTTCTTGGTGAAGATACGGAAGCAATAGAGAAGAGAGATAAATCGGTTGTGTGCCCAGCACAACAATAATAAGCACGAACAATACCCTTCACAAAGAGAAGTGCCTTTTTTTTCAATGGAGAAGAGAATTCCCTTCACATTGGATTCAACAATCCTGTATAACATATTTATACATTCTTCTCTTCTATTTTAACTTCTAACTTCAGGATAAACTCGCCCTCAAATTGGATGTATTAATCTTGCATGGAGTGGTGCACCCCACTTCTGATGCAGTGCTTCATCTCACTGAGCTGTCACTTAAGATGAACTCGCCTCTTAACTGAAACCTTTCCCACTTAGTTAGCTGGATAACTTAAGTGTCGACATGCAAGTGTCACAACTCACGTGTCATCTTTTAGTTTAACATAAGTGTCGTCATGCAATAAAACTTTGTTAACTAGATATTCTCTTTAACTGAAGTGACGTCTTTTAGTTTAACTAAAGTTAAAATAATTTAGTTAACTAGTCCCTTTTATTTAACACTTAGTTAACTAAAATCATGCTGATTGATTTACTTGAAGTGACCACTGTGAGTTCTTTAGTTAATTGATACATATCTTAAACTGATTCTTTAACTGAAGCATTGATACTTAATTGAAGCTTTATAACTGAAGGTTTGTAACTGAGACTTTAACCATTCAAGTTCTCTTTAATTAGCTGAAGTGTTTGCATGGGAAATTTCGAATTCTCTTGATCTCTATGGTTTATATTTTATTTCTTTATCTCTTACTGCATGGTCAGTATGTGCTAACTTTAATTATCCATCATGTTACATTATACTACGAAAAATTATCAGATGTTGTGATCATATTATATTATTCCGGACCAAACGATCATATGCTAAAGTAATTCACTTTAGAGGTGATCAATCTCTAAAGGAGACTTAATAGCAATACGGTGATTATGGTTAATAATATATCACACAACATTAAATTTTTTTAACAAGTAAAGAGTGACATTTATACGGAAGGTCCACTTCTATACAGGAGGTCCATCTCATGGATACCTTTATATGGAAGGCTCACCTCTATACAGGAGGTCGATCTCATGGATACCTTTATACGGAAGGTTCACAATTCACGGTAATTTTTAGGGGCAAAAT
This sequence comes from Larix kaempferi, assembly GCA_027924585.1. NCBI lineage: Eukaryota > Viridiplantae > Streptophyta > Pinopsida > Pinales > Pinaceae > Larix > Larix kaempferi. The sequence goes on from BSBM01000619.1 coordinate 7,030,821, forward strand.
TTCGCCAATTGGCTATTTTTTGGCCAGTTTTTAAAAAATAAATTCGCTATTCGGTCATTTTTACTCTCTAATATCGCCTATATTTACATAAAATATGTTTTTTTTATTATAATATTCGCCAAAATTTACAAATTTTAGTAGTAAATTTTATGTTTCATATTTAACATTCGCCTACCTATCTATAAATATGATTTTGTCAACCCAAAATAATCGCCTATAATACTATAATCCTTAAAAAATACCTTGGTTCACATGATAATCATGACTTGATACACACAAATTTGGAGCTTTTTCCAACAAGACTTTACAACATCCTTAATTTGATCAATTACCTCTATACGGGAGGAATAACCTTTACATGGAAGGAAATCAAAGTGCTCACCTCTATATGGGAGGATCAATCTTGACTACACAAGATTGGTTTGGAGAATGTCTCCCGATGCTATATATTTAACATTATCCAACAAAAATTATGCCTAAATTTAGTAGGAACTCTCAAAAACATCATAGTTCCACCCCATTGATCAGAGTTTTTCCCATGAAAGTTTACCCTTAGGAGTTTTGGCTCATTTTAAGATGACCCACATCATTAGATTTTCGAGAAAAAAATACACAGAAAGGGTGGAACTATGCCTTGTCAAGAAATTCATCCTCACCGAAAATGGGGTGATTTGAGTGCCCCATATCATACACCCTAACAAGGTAGAAGATACATCGTCCAAAGAACCCATGAAGAATATCTCATTTGTGGGCACAATAATGTGGCTTGAACCATTCACTCACGAATTTTATAAAGAATAGAACATGAGTGATTCCAATTATGGAGAGGTATATCAACTAAAGAATAAAACAACAATGGAGCTCGAAGAGAATGAGTACCACCTCCAAGACAAGCTATTGCACAAGTTGGGAAAGATTTAAATCCCACAAAATTTAAATATTCAACTCATGCAAGAAGTTCATAGTTCAAGTCTTGTTGGACAACTTGGTGTTGGTAAAACAATGGCAAATTTACAAAGGTATGTAGAATATTGACCAAAGATAGGTTTTTCAATTCATACACAATGCTATGTTAGTTAGTACTTAGAGTAAGCCTATCAAAAGAAATCTTGGACTTGATATTCCTCTGTCCATCCCCATCAAACCATAGGATATTATCACCATGGATTGCATTCGAGGAGTACCAAAAATAAGGTGAACACATGATTACTTCTTGATAGTTGTGGATAGATTCAAGAAAATGTGTGTGCATATTCCATGCAAGAAGACCATTAAATGTCATGAAGCAATTGATTTATTCTCTACAAATGTATAGGTGCACTTTGGTCTACCTACATCAATTGTATATGATCAAGACTTCAAATTTTTAGGTACCTTTTGGACAACATTATGACAAAGAATGGACATGAAACAAAAGCACTCTACAAATTTCCATCACCAAACATATGGACAAACATAAATGGTGAGCAACGGTGTTATCTCCCCAAATAATTTCGTCGAGTTCATCAATTTTAGATGATGGGAGGTCATTTGAAAATTCATTTCTGAATTTTTAAGGCTCATTTTTTATATCTTTATGCATGTAATAAATTTTGAAAAACATTTGATTGGGTTTTCATTTCAGAAATTTCAAAAGACAGGTTTTGATAGCTAAGCGCTTATTTAAAACAGTCCCTAAGCTACCGAAAGCCCTGCTTTCGGCAGCTTAAACGAAATTTTCAAGGCTCTCCTAGCTACCGAAAGTAAAAGGACATACAGTGTGATTCAGGGGGCATTTTTCGTTGGCTTGGGAGAATACGATGGTGTTCATTAGCCACCAAAAGGTAAGTTTTGGCAGCTTACAAGTCAAAAGCAAAATTGTTCGAATCTACCAAAAGCAGAGGCATCCTCAATACTTTTCAGAAGCTTATCTCATAAGAAAAATATTTCAAGCTAATGGAAGGTCAATTTTTGCAGTTTCGATGGCTTAGGCGAACATGTCAGATTCATTCATTAGCCACCGAAACAGAGCTTTCAGTTGCTAATAGAAATCAAGCTCAGACCTACTAGCTACCGAAAGCCTAAAAATCACAGGAAATTGTCATTTTCGCACATATTCAAGTTTTATCATTCTAAAGGGCATGAGGATGGTTTCTAAGTGAAGGTTTTAATTAATAGGATCTGTTTCAATGTGTTGTTCTAGTTTTGAAGGTACCAGCAAGATGGAAATAATGAAGAAATGTGGCGTTTTTTACTGTCCCAAGTCATGATTTTCAAATGATGATTCTGAGCGTATGGAGAATCTTTTTGCAAAACGCTCAGACATTTTTGTTCCTAACATGTCATAGAACAATAACCTCTCCCCGTTTTCCTACAGGTGTTCCATATTGAGAGAATCGAATCCGTCACTAATCCCCAATTTTTGAATCCCAAAATCTAATGTTTGACACATGTTTTTGAAATGCAGATCTTGGGCAAACCAAAACGAGTTTCAAAGATATGAAAGAGGTTTTTGCTCAGAACAAATAAATGCATAATAACCTCTTTCAGTTTATACACAGGTGTCACATATCTGGATAAATGAACCCATCTATGAGCCTCTTTTTCAGCAGTTTCAGCAAAAGTGGCATTTTTACTGTGCAGAGTCATCATTTTCAAATGACGATTCTGAGCGATTGGAGAATCATTCTACAAAATGCTCAGATTTTTTTCTTCCTGACATGTCAAAGAACAATAAACTCTCTTATTTTTCCTACAGGTGTCACATATTGGGAGAATCGAATGCATCTCTGAGCCCCATTTTTCAACAGTTTGGCCAATTAAAAATGATTTTTTCTGGTTTGTTGAAAAACGTTTTGGATTTTCCATATGGAGTAAATTCGACCCAGCTTCTTAGGATCTGGGGAGATGTTGTAAAGGATATAAATCCTGGAACTCAGGTAGAACAAAAGTTCAATTTTGGAGAGACTTATTGATATTTGTATTCCCATACTTTCAATGACTTCTCAGATATATAAGCTTCTTTTACTATTTTCTTTCAGATTTATTTTCCTCATATTTCTGTACTCACGGTGGATGGTTTATTTCGTGTATGTTCATTTGTCTATGCTAGAGAGCTGTAATCATGTCTTTGTATTTGAGAACTGAACATATATGTCATTTATTTGTTGTGCTTGGCCATTTATATACATACTTCTGTGTATGAGTCTGCTAAACACGATAAGGATTCACTCCCTTTATCTTTTATCAACCCTCTTAACAGCCGTAGTCAAAGCCTTGTCTGTCTAAATGTCTCTATGCATGCTTTGAGCATGTAAATTTTGATCTTTGTCATCAAACTTGATCCAAATAAACCCCTTCTTTCAAGATAAGTTTAAGTTACTAGGCATCTCTGAAATACAACCTAGGAGAGCTTCCTGGAGTGATAACAAACTGGCATTGTTGCCGAGGAGAGGAGATTGAAGCTCAGCTTCCTTGGGAGACGACATAGATCCAGCTTTGATGATAGACAAAGATTGGACACTTTATTGGTTGAAATTTTCTATCTGGCGACTCCATTGAAGAACTGTGGCTCCGAGAAGGGCTCATACCAAAGCAAATCAAGAGAGGCCACCAGCAACACCTGTTGCAGACCCAGAGAAGATTATCAGAAGAGGAAGAGTTCTACAAAGGAAAAATTCTAGAGAAACAAGGACATCTAGATCAGGTATCTCAAGAGGTACTGCTTCTTTATCTGTACCTAGAACACCTTCCATTAAGTCTACTTCTGTTGAAGCTTCTTGTTCTCAGAAAAATGTAGTTGAATCAAAGAATCCAAAGGGTGACGAGCCTCCATTAGATTCTATTGTTATAAATCCTTTTCCTAAGAATTTTTCTATACATAGGTTAGGGAAAGTAGTTGAACAATCTTCCCTTGAAGAGGACTGTTCCTCTTCTCTGAAATCTTTGCAAACAGAACCAGAAAACTCTATTCTTATACTCATACCAGTTTGTCTATGGTAGAATCTATTCTCCAAGATTTGTTTGCAGAAGGAGAAGAAAATGATCTAGCCCTATTGCTAGGGCAGATTTACAAAGCCTTTTTATTTCCTTGATTCATTCGAGTATAATAAGACTCCACTGGGGAGGATCCGATTGACAGAAGATGAAGAGGTTGAACTCCAAATTCAGGTATTAGTTTATCAGCCTACTTCATGAAGTGTTGTTATTTTTTATCAACTCTTTCATGTTGTTCCCTCTGCATGTAAAGAGAATCATTTTCTGTTTTGTATATTCAAAAAACTATCATCCTGCTTTCATTTATCCATCTTTAGAAGAAGAGGAAATATTGCAGCCCTATATTATAGATGTTGATGCAATATCCTCATCACAACCTGTTCTTAAAGATGAGTCTTGTATTCCAATTCCTCTTGCATTTGATCACTCTTCTGATTTTGTAGAGATTGAGATTGATTCCAAGTCTACTCAGACTTCAGCACCTGCTGTTATTACTACTGAACCATGTAATAAACCTGTTTTCCCTCATGAGAAACCCACTGATTTTCAAACCAAAATTAGGATGAAGATGTTCAAGCCTTTGACGCTGCCTTATCCCCTTCATCCTTATCCTCTTGACTGTTATAAATATCTTCCCCAGTTTTCTGGAGAGAATCAAGTTTCAGCTGAAAGGCACTTGGAATCCTTTGAGGATTTTGTTGAGTGATTTGAGATTGTTCATGAAGATGTGATTATGAGATTTTTCTCCAAGTCTTTGATCAGAGATGTTGCCGCATGGTTTAAGGGTCTGAGAGCCGATTCGATTGGTTCTTGGATCGAGTTCTCTAATGATTTTTTGAAGTACTGGGGAGAGTACAAATCACTTGATTCATACCTTACTGATTTTTATGCTTTGAAGAGAGAGCAGAGTGAAACTTTGCCTATTTTCATTCGAAGGTTTTACTGCATGTATCATGACATGCCTTTGGAGATCCGACCTACAGAAATTACTTCCATGATATATTATGTTATGGATTAGCATTCAGATTTATTTCTTCTTCTGCTAGAAAGGAAGTCTTCATCCTTAACACAATTGTTTGAAGATGCTCATGAGGTAGAAGAGAATATCCATGTATCCAGGTGGATTAGGATGCGGGATTGCTTTGAAAATCTGCATACATATGAACAAGGGAATTGTCAGTACATTTCATATTTTGAACAAGAAAATGATGAGTTTGAAACAGATATGGAACAACAGTATGAAGAGGAAAAGACTACTATTTTGGATGACCACAAGTTGCTCTCAAAAACATAAGAAGGGCATCAATCTTCCAGCAGAGGAGCAGTCATTTTTTAGCAGAAAGATAATTACTATGAGGCAGTTTCAGGGCAGCAGCAAGCAACTAAATATTTTTCAGATTGTGAATCAATTCCTTCAATATCTACTGAGTGCTATAGAAACAGGTATGAGTCAGAATGTTATGAGCAGTTTGCTAATCTGGATGAGCCTATGACAACTGAAGATTGCATAGGCAATTATATGTTTTTAACTGATCCTTATTCATATGATTTTAACATTGTTTTATCATTAGCTTCTAAGCACTTTTCTGAAGAGAAAGTTGTGATGATTAATAATCAAGATCTGAGCTCAAGGGAACATGAAGGTGGTCAGTCTTCTAGCAGGGAAACTGTCATGGCTGAGCAAGAGGCTGCCATAGATGTGCAGCTATTTCCAGAAGACGAGTATGTTTCTGATTTTCCTTTTAAGGATCCAGTGGCAGCATTCATGGAGTTATACATTTCAGAAAACCTGAAGATTTCAGATTTCCTCAGCTTGCCATTGTTTATGGTTAAGAATGGTTTCCTCGATAAGTTCTTATCACTACTGTTAGATTTCAGACATCAGCTACTAATCAGTGATAAAGATGAGATTTCTTCAATTTTCAAAGTGTTTGAATGGCTATTATGGAAGTCAACATTTACCTAACCCGATTGCAGATCCAGTTAGAGTAGACTAGTGTAGGGAATAAGCTCATTACCCGAGCATTTTCTTTCCTTCCAGTTTGCAGCAGAAATAGTAGTTAGTTTGTGTGAATAAAGACAACTCTTGAAAGGTGTTCAGAGGGTGGTTGTATTTTAGACTCCATATCCCAATGGATGCAAGGCGTTGCTAGCAGGTTTGCAGTTGAACATTTGTGGACAGTTTGTAGAGATTTGATGGCAGTTTAAATGACTCCATGGCCAATGGAGCACTAGACTAGGTTCTATATTTTGTTTATCCAGAAAATGCATCAGATCTGTGGTTCTTGAAACCTCACAAGGAGGATTTCATCCCCGAGTAGGAGCCAGATGTTATCTCCCCAAATAATTTCGTCGAGTTGATCAATTTTAGATGATGGGACGTCATTTGAAAATTCATTTCTGAATTTTTAAGGCTCATTTTTTATATCTTTCTGCATGTAATAAAGTTTGAAAAACATTTGATTGGGTTTTCATTTCAGAAATTTCAAAAGATAGGTTCTAGTAGCTAAGCGCTTATTTAAAACGGTCCCTAAGCTACCGAAAGCCCTGCTTTCAGTAGCTTAAACGAAATTTTCAAGGCTTTCCTAGCTACCGAAAGTAAAAAGACATACAGCATGAGTCAGGGGACAGTTTTCGGTGTCTTGGGAGAATATGATGGTGTTCATTATCCATTGAAAGGTAAGTTTTGGCAGCTTACAAGTCAAAAGAAAAATTGTTCGAAGCTACCGAAAGCAGAGGCATTCTCAATATTTTTCGGCAGCTTGTCTCATAAGAAAAATCCTTCAAGCTGAGGGAAGGTCATTTTTTGCAGTTTCAGTGGCTTAGGAGAACATGTTAGATTCATTCATTCACCACTGAAATAGAGCTTTCGGTAGCTAATAGAAATCAAGCTCAGACCTATTAGCTACCGAAAGCCTAAAAATCATAAGAAATTGTCATTTTCGGACAGATTCAAGTTTTATCATTCTAAAGGGCATGAGGATGGTTTCTAAGTGAAGGTTTTAATTAATAGGATTTGTTTCAATGTGCTGCTCTAGTTTTGAAGGTGCCAGCAAGATGGAAGTAATGAAGAAATGTGGCGTTTTTTATTGTCCCGAGTCATGATTTTCAAATGATGATTCTGAGCGTCTGGAGAATCTTTTTGCAAAACGCTCGGAGGATTTTGTTCCTAACATTTCATAGAACAATAACCCCTCCTCGTTTTCCTACAGGTGTTGCATATTGAGAGAACCAAATCCTTCACTAAGCCCCAATTTTTGGATCCCAGAATCTGCCTGTTTGACACATGTTTTTCAAATGCAGATCTCGGGCAGACCAAAACGAGTTTCAAATATCTGAGAGAGTTTTTTGCTCACAACAAATCAATGCACAATAACCTCTTTCATTTTATACATAGGTGTCACATAGCTGGAGAAATGAACCCATCCTTGAGCCTCTTTTCAGCAGTTTCAGCAAAAGTGGCGTTTTTACTGTGCAGAGTCATCATTTTCAAATGATGATTCTGAGCGACTGGAGAATCATTTTGCAAAACGCTCGGATTTTTTTCTTCCTAACATGTCAAAAATTGCTTTCAGAAGATAAGAGATCACCAAAATTCTTGGTGAATATATGAAAGCAATAGAGAAGAGAGATCAATCGGATATGTTCCCAACACAACAATAATAAGCACGGACAATACCTTGCACAAAGAGAAGTTCCTTGCCTTCAATGGAGAAGAGAATTCACTTCACATTGGATAGAACAATATTGTATAACATATTTATGCATAGGCTTATCTTCTATTTTTAACTTCTAAATTCAGGATAAAATCGCCCTCAAACTGGATGTATTAATTTTGCATGGAGTGGTGTGCCCTACTTCTCATGCAATGCTTCATATCATTGAGCTGTCACTTAGGATGAACTCACCTCTTAACTGAAACCTTGCCCACTTAGTTAGGTGGCTAACTTAAGTGTTGACATGCAAGTGTCATAACTCCCGTGTCATCTTTTAGTTTAACATAAGTGTCGTCATGCAATAACACTTAGTTAACTAGATCTTCTCTTTAATTGAAGTGTTGTGTTTTAGTTTAACTAAAGTGAAAATAATTTAGTTAGCTAATCCCTTTTATTTAACACTTAGTTAATTGAAACCAGGTTGATTGATTTACTTGAAGTGACCACTGTGAGTTCTTTAGTTAACTAAGACATATCTTAAACTGATTCTTTAACTGAAGCACTGATACTTAACTGAAGCTTTATAACTGAAGCTTTGTAACTGAAGATTTGTAACTGAATATTTAATGATTCGAGTTCTCTTTAATTAGCTGAAGTGTCTGCATGGGAAATTTCGAATTCTCTTGATCTCTATGCTTGATTTTTTATTTCTTTATCTCTTAATGCATGTTCAATATGTGCTAACTTTAATTATCCATCACATTACATTATACTAAGAAGAATTATCGGATGCTGTGATTATATTATATTATTCCGGACCAAATGATCATATGCTAAAGTAATTCACTTTAGAGGTGATCAATCTCTAAAGGATACTTAATAGCAATCTGGTGATCATGGTTAATAATATATCACACAACATTAAATGATTTTAACAAGTAAAGCGTGACCTTTATACGGAAGGTCCACCTCTATACGGGAGGTCCATCTCTAGGATACCTTTATATGGAAGGTTCACCTCTATACGTGAGGTGCATCTCACGGATACCTTTATATAGAAGGTTCGCATGATAATCATGACTTGGTACACACAAGTTCGGAGCCTTGTCCAACAAGATTTTATAACATCATTACTTTGATCAATTACCTCTATATGGGAGGAATAACCTTTACATGGAAGACAATCAAAGTTCTCACCTCTATACAGGAGGATCAATCTTGACTACACAAGATTGGTTTGGAGAATGTATCCTAATGTTGTATACTTAACATTCCCTCTCAGGGAGGGAGGCATTCTCTACCATACCAAGATTGTCTCGAAAGTACCTGAACTTCATCACTGACAGAGGCTTTGTTAACACATCTGCAATCTGCTCATGAGTAGCAATGTACTGAAGTTTCAATGTACCTTTCTGGAGCATGTCTCAGATGAAGTGATACTTCATTTCAATATGCTTCGACTTGTCATGAAACACTAGGTTTTCAGAAAGCTTGATGCAACTCTGATTGTCACACCTAATAATTGTAGGCTCAATCTTTTCACCAAACAACCGTGCAAGTAGCTTTTTGATCCACAATGCTTCTCGGTAGGAAACACTAGCAACTATGTATTATGCTTCGGTAGTGCATTTGGCTACAGAGCCTTGCTTCCTGCTGGACTAATATATATATCATAGGCAATCCTAGCCTATAACACTAGCCAGATGTGCTCTTACGGTCTACAATGCTTCCTCCCCAATCTGAGTTTGTATAACCAAGTAACATGACTTCTCCACTGGAGGCATATCTGAGTCCATATGAAATTGTACCTTGAAGGTACCTAAGCACATGCTTAGTAGCTTTCCAATGTCAGTGTCTCAGATCAGACATAAAATGACTCGGAATTGTCATAACATAACATATATCAGGCCTTGAATGTATCAAGTACATTAGCGAGCCTATAATTTGTCTATACAAAGTGGGATCTATTGGATCTAATCTAGAGCCTGACTCATGAAGTTTCCTCAAATTGGAAACCATTGGTGTAGTCATAGATTTGAAATCTATCATGCCAAAATTGTGCAATATATACACACTATACTTCTCTTGAGATAGAAAAATTTCATCTTTTCTTTGCCAGATATCAAGGCCAAGAAAGCAGTGCATTAGACCTAAGTATTTCATCTCGAACTTTGAGGTGAGCTCCCTCTTGCACCAAGCAATCAGATATTCCTCTCCAGTGAGAAACAAATCATCAACATACAAAACCAATATCAATGCTTGGTTTTTCACTACTTTGAAGTACAAATTTGGATCAGTTTCACTCTTACAGACACCCAGTTTCTGAAGGTAGCTATCAATTCTAAAGTACTAAGCTCCGGGGGATTGCTTAATCCCATATAGAGATTTCTTTAGCTTTCAAACATGAGACTCCTTCCCATGCAACAAAAATACTTCAGGATATTGAATATAAACCTATTCCTCAACCTCACCATTGATAAATTCTATCTTCACATCCATCTGGTGAAGTTTCCATCCTATAAAAAATACAAGTGAAATCATTGCTCGGATTGTGGTGTACCTTGCCACAAGGGAAAAGGTATCATCATAATCGATTCCTTCTTTCTGAGAGAAACCTTTGGAAACAAATATGGATTTATACTTCTCAATGCTACCATCTGCAACATGCTTGATCTTGTAAAGCCATCTAGAAGTCACAATGGACTTCCGATCAAGTTTGGGAACAACCTCCCAAACATCATTCTTCATTATAGAGTTGTACTCTTCTGTGATTGCATCTTTCCAAACTTGCTGCTTTGCAGCTTCTTCATATGAGGATGGTTTTGAATCACTGATGTGACTCATCAATGAAATGTACCCTGAATATCTATCAGGTTGCTTTCGCTCTCTAGATGAGCCTACTGGTGCTCCATGTTTCTCTGCATTTTGTAAGATGTCTCGGCACCAAGTAGATCTTCTTTTAGCGGGAGGTTCATGAGGTGACCTCTCAAAAAGTTCTACTGGTTCTTCAGGAGCTAGTGAATCTGAGGCATCTTCTGGTTTCTCCCTCTCTAACTCTGAAGGGGGAGAATCAGACTCGGGATCCTCCATCTTTGAATCACATTGAATCTCTTTCAATCTTTTGAAAGAAGCTTCCTCATGGAAGGTAACATCTCGGCTGACTTTAATGTGTCTCTCACCAGATACATATATTCATTATGCTTTGGATGACTCGCTATAACCCACAAATTTTCCTTTCTTTCCAGAAGGCTCCATCTTTGTTCTCTTTTCTTTCGGTACATGAATATATACTCGACTCCCGAAGATCCTCAAGTGTGAGATGCCTGGATTCTCACTGGTAAACACTTCTTCTGGTGTCTTATCATCTAGAATGGCATGCGGGATTCTATTATGGGTGTACACAGTTGTACAGGTGGATTCTTCCCATAATGAGGTAGACATATCATGATCATGCATCATGGATTTTGCATCCTCACATATGGTTCTATTCTTTCTTTCGGAAACCCCATTTTGTTTAGGGTTGTATGGTACTGTTAACTGTCTATATATTCCTGCATCACTACATAGCTCATTAAATACATGTGGATCAAATTCACCTCCATTTTCAGACCTTAATGCACATATGTGATTTTCTTTTTGATCTTCAACTAGGACTTTAAACTCTTTAAATTTGATATGAGTTTCACTTTTAGACTTCATGAAATAAATCCATGACTTCCTAGAAAAATCATCTATGAACAACACATAATATAAGAAGACACTCAGGGAGGGGGATGACATGGGACCACATACATCATAATGTATTAAATCTAAAATCTCTTTAGATCTAGTAGAACTGCTAGAAAATATTTTCTTAACATTCTTCCCAAGTGCACAACCCCAACATACACTAGCATGCTCAAAATCAAATATGGGCATACCTTTTACCATCTTTTGAAGCCCTGGTAGCGCTTTGTAGTGTAGGTTTCCAATCCTTCGGTGCCATATCTCGCATGGAATGATAGTGTGGTGAATCATATCTTGAATGTACTTCCCAGATACCTTGTAGAATCCTCCCTCTCGAACTCCAATCATAGCAGCAGATTCTACGTTTTTATTCTTCAGCCATAAAAGTGTTTTGTTATCCATGAAGATAACTTGGAAGCTTTTGTCTTCAAGAATTGAAACTGAGAGGAGGTTCTTCTTCAAGCCTGGAACATATAAAATGTCCTCCACATGTAGAATATCATTGGTTCTCAGTTGGAATGAGGTGGATCCAACTCCTTGGATCGAATAAGTTGAGTTGTCCCCGAACTCTACCATGCATGTGAATTCTTTCTCTTTTATATCGGTGATGGTACTCTTGTAACCAGTCATATGTTTGGATGCACCACTATCAATTAACCATGTGTCTGCATTTGTGATAACGGATCCCAAAAGGGATGAGACAAGATAATACTCCCTTCTTGTCTCATTTTATTCAGATGCATTATTTTGAGTGATTTCATCTTCTATGGCAGTAGAAGCATGACAATTTCCTTTCCGCTTTACTTTGCAATCTCTTGAGAAATGGCCTTTCTTGTTGCAATTGAAGCATATAGCTTTTGAATTGTCGCATCCTTTGTTGAACTCCTTCTTCTTTGAATGAGAGAACTTCTTTTGGAAGAAGGGTTTCTTTCCTTTCTTCATTCTTGCCGTGAGGGAAATATTTTCTTCTTTGATGCACACTGAATTGCTCTAGATCCGCCCCTCCTCTTGGAGGAAGTCATGACATAACCTTTCGAAGTTAGGTTGTATCTCTCGGCCATTTACCGCATCCAAGGATGTCTCCCATGAGGATGGGAGACCATCAATAGCAGTTTGGAGAATATCATCTTCATCCACCACTACTCCAATACTAGCAAGCTAATCTCTTACCTAAGATATCTTGGAGAAGAAGGAAGCCATTGTCTGATCTGTCACCATCTTTAAGTTTTGAAGTTTATTATTCAATGCCCTCTTTTGACTCAGGGCCTTTTTCTCATATGGATTAGTCAGTGTATCATAACATTATTTCCCATTCTTCAGTGGTGTGATCACGGGCATCAAGTTATCTTTTATCGAATCATAGATTATCCGTTTATCCTTAGCTTGATTCTTCTTGAAGCTGATGCAACCTGCATTAGATGTAGGCTCATCCACCACAATGGATACATAGCCATCCAATTCATGTTTCTCTAGGATTTTGAGAATCCTAGCCTTCCAAGAGTTGAAGTTTGAGGTGCCCTCGAGATGATCTTTCGGTCATACGGAGACTTATTCCATAGTCTTCAAATCTTGTGCTCAACTTCTCAGGATCAACGTAGGCTCTAGCTGGTATGCAAAACTGAGCTCCTTCGCACCCTCTGATACCATGTCGAAATTTGGTTGAGCTTTGATCTTTAATTCTTTTAGATGAAGAGACTTTAATTTTACATCTCTTGCAGCATTTAATTTTAACACTCACAAGATACCAACTCCCTACTTCGCAGCTCCCTCTCTCTCAGACTACTCGTCATTGCAGTCACTGGATCCCTAAGTGGCCAACTAGCTTTTCTCTGTTGTTGGATTTACACGGGCGTCTCTCTCTTGCTGGGTGAGTCTGTTTAAACTCTAATAATATAAGGTAAAACAACTCTATATAACAAGTTCTTTCTTTTTGTGGGCTTCAAAATTGTACTCAAGTCCCAAATCCCATTGAGTTACGTAATATATGTATCTCTGATCAAGCAAAAATGATTTTGGAAGAAGAAAACTTAGTACCGTTGATTTAGTAAAAGAAAAGTTGTATCCCTTTATTCAATCCGAACTACCTATTTTACAAGGATCTATACGCTGTAAATACCAATGAGTACCACCGTTAATTTGGAAGAAACAAAATGGTATCCCTTGAATCAATCCGAAATACATATAACCTGAAAATCTATAAATAAACCAGCTAATCTGCATGACAAATCAACTCTAAACTGACTTCCATGGTTACATCTTATGAAGGAAAATTCTGAAAACTCAAATTTAACTTCAAAAATTGATTCTTCATGTTGCTTCACTATTTATAGACCATGTAACTTAAGCTGAAGAAGTCACAGATCCAATGCAAGTTGCGGTTGCCACATTTTGCAGATCAACAGGACCATTGGTCTGCTCCTCCTCCTCTTCGGAATTCCATAAGAAATGAGCATAAGATGAAAGAACATAGCTGCAAAAATCAAAACCCACTAGATCAACATGAATATAATTTATTACTTGCAGCTTCACGATGATCTAATTCTACTCGTGGAAAAAATTAGGCTAGAGGGGATCTGGAATATCTCACCAGTCATCCGGGGCAGCCTTCACTGCTCGATCAAAGTAAGCTTCAGCCCGAGCTGCATCGTTATGTGTTTCCCATGTGAACTTGGCATACAATGACAGTATCTCTGCATCGTCTGGGCTTGCTAATATCGCCCTTCCGTAGTATTCCTCGGCTTTCCCAATATCATGTTGCACCTAATCAATATAATATATGATACCCATAAATACATCAAACCTTATATCTCAAAACCGACTGCAGAATCGATATTGTAGAATCATAAAAATCCATTTTCATATCTAGTTCATAAAGTCAAAACCATAAAATATGTGCTAATTAATTACCTGATGGAGAAAATTGGCATAGTTGCTGAGAAGAAGTGAATTGCCAGGATCTGCTTCCAACATACTTTGATAATACATATCTCTGTTGCTTTTGGAATTCTCATCATCTGCTGCTGCACAATTTCCTCCTTTTCTTTCATTACCAGAGCCTTCAGTGATATTATAGTCACTCTCACACACATGGGCAACTCTGCATCCTCTTGCAGTGCAGAACAATGGCACTCCATTTGGGCCAAGTTCTAGAGTTGAATGTTTATAGTCCTCATTCTTTCCAGTCACTAATGGATATTTCTCATGAAGAGTTTCTACAAATGAATTTACAAGCTCACTAATATTACTGTTCGGTACCTGGGGATTGGCTCCCTCTAATTCTTCACCCTGCATACTTATAAGATTAGAGCCCAAAGGAAAAGGCTGAAGGATTAATGTCGAGACAGAATGGCTCTCTGATTGAATTTGAATTTGCTGAGTAGAGATTGAATTCTCAACTGGGTTTTCAAGACCTGTAATATCTGATTTGCTCACCTCATCCAGACTTGGGTGAGAGGCCATAAAGGCATTCAACCCTATCAGGCTGCCAGATTCTGTAGATTCAGGCTCTATTAATTCATCCCTTGTTAAGCACATCCTGAAAGACCACTTTCCCCTCCTGGTGAGAGGGGCTCTTCTAATTCCCATGTAAGAAGCAGAAGCAATGGCCTCACATTCTGATTCTGCGAGTAGGCTCAGGCGGGGATGGGGATATGAACTCCCATATTTGGAAATGTAGTTCTGTACAGATCTCCTACAATTCCAGATGGGTGGATTCTGTTCTGTTCCGATGCTTCCCTTGATGGCCTCTGAATGGGGAATAGCATAACCCATGAACATAAAGGTCAGAGAACTTCTGAGCATAAGCATTTTTTGGGCACAAATCTGCTTAAATTATTGAGCATCCTAATGGACACAAATAATGTGTTTGTGCTCAAGAACTCATATCTATTCCACTCGACTGGCCCGCCTTTATATATTTCTTCGATCTTCCACATCTGAATTTGATTTCAATTTCCATGTCTTCGTCATTTGGCATCACCTACGTAGGAATTTGTGTTTCTGTATCTAGGTTTAAAAAAAATTGGAGAATGAAATAAATAAACAGATTCTTGCGCACATATTGGTTTGTTGTACGGTGCTGATGTCTTATGCCACGCGTAGGCTGTGCTGCATTTGCACAGCGTCCACGTACCAGACTCCGGTGAGAATGGCTTATCAATTTCCAAGGGCCATGGCAGAGCCGGACAGAGCTACTTTTAAAAGCAAAATAACATCTGTCTGGCCACAAGTTTGTTACAGAATTTCTCAATTTTTGTTTGTATAATCTAAACGTGGATTTTGATGCTAGTGTCCGTACTCTTTGGGAAAATATTGATGTTTCGGGGGAGAGGTTGGATATGGACAAGTTGGCTGTCAAGTTAAGGGCCTTTAAAGAACATACTATAAACTGGGAACGCTCCAAAAAAGCCGAACAGACCTCTGAATTAAAGGCTCTGGAATCAGAAATTGGTGATATCCGGGCACATTCCCTGAGATTTGGATCCACTCCTTCTGTCAGATCTCGCCTGGCTCTGCTGGAGGAAAGAAAGCTTAAAATACTACTCAACCAAGAGGAGTCCTGGCGCTTAAAGAGTCGGGCTATCTGGCTAAAAGCGAGTGATCTAAACACTAAATTCTTTCATCGTTTTGCTGATGGCCGCAGAATTCAAAACAACATTTGGGATCTGAATGATCATGATGGGCGACGGATCCGTGGAGATGATGAATTAATGGCTGAGGCGTCGCGCCATTTTCTTGATTACTATACTGACCCTAAATCTACTTCCTTGCCGGAATAGTTTAAACTCATCAAGGAATATCCTCGTATGTTCACGGATGAAGAGGGGGACAAAAGTTTTGAGCCTATCTCGTGCTCTGATGTTCAAAACACTCTTCGGGCTTTAGCAAAGGATAAATCTCCTGGGCCGGATGGATGGACGGTGGATCTATTCATACACTTCTTTGATATTATGGGAAATGATTTAAGGGAGGCGATGGATGAGACTCGTTCCTTGGGTTTGGTCTCTGGAGCACTAAATACCACTTATCTGGCACTAATACCTAAATCTACACATCCTGAGAGTTTTGATGATTTCCGGCCGATTGCTCTATGCAACATTGTATATAAGATTATATCTAAGGTAATTGCACATCGGATCAAGCCGATATTATCCACTTTCATTTCTATGGAACAATATGGCTTTCTGGAGGGGCGGCAGATACATGATGCGGTTGGTGTGGCACAGGAGGTCTTTCATAGTATATCTCAGAAGAAGATTGAGGCGCTCATATTACAACTTGACCTGGTAAAAGCCTACGATCGGGTCAACTGGACTTTTCTCAAGTTGATTCTAATACAGATTGGCATTCCGTGGAAGGTGATGAAGTGGATCATGGCTTGTGTTACGTCGGTCAACTATGCAGTGCTCATTAATGGCCAACCGACGGACTTCTTCAAAGCATCCAGGGGTCTCCGGCAGGGATGCCCTCTTTCCCCCCTCTTGTTCCTATTGATCATTGAGGGTTTGAGCCTCTCCATTCATAAAGCAAAATCTGAAGGCTCCCTCATTGGTATTAAGATCTCAGCGGATGTTACTGTCACACATTCATTGTTTGTGGACGATGTGATGCTCTTTGGGCTGGGCATTTTGGCTGAATGGTTACAGTATAAGAGAATTCTGGACCTCTTCTGCAGTGTTACTAGTATGATCATTAGTATGACAAAATCGATTTTCCTGAAACACTCTTTGGAGGAAAACATTGAACAATCTGTCAGGGATTTGCTTCCTTTGCAATTTAAAGAACTTTCTGACGGCACTAAATATCTCGGATACTTCCTCAAACCTGCAAATTATAGAAAAAATGACTGGCTTTGGCTAGTTAAACGCTTCGATTCTCGAATCAACCATTGGAGTTTGAGATATCTTTCTTTGGGAGGCCGGATTACTTTGGCTAAGGCCGTCCTTCAGAACATGGGTGTTTATTGGTTCTCACTCTGCAAAGTCCCGTCTTCTATTATGCATATTCTGTGGGGTAAATTTTTCCGGTTCATATGGTCTGGTGGTGGTGAAAAGAACAGATTTCACTTATTAAATTGGAAATGCTTGGCAAAACCATATTGCCTCGGCGGCTGGAATATTAAAAATATGGAATTGTTTGTGTTAGCCCTTCATGCAAAGAGCCTGTGGCGCGTCTTATTTAATAACTCATCATGGGCCCGTATCACTCGGGCTAAGTATCTTAAAAAACATTCGGTATCGTCCTGGTTCCGGCTTGACAGGCATTTAGTAAATGGCTCCTCCAACATTTGGCGTGGGCTGATGGGGGCTTTCTCTGTTGTGGCTAAGTGGCTCTCTTGGATCCCTGGTAATGGCCGTGATATTAGACTCAGCTTGGATCCCATCATGGGGGCTGTGCCCTCGTTTCACTTCTCTCCTGCACTTCTTGCACACCTTCGTGCGCGTGGGCTCTTCAATCTGTCACATGCTGCGGCATATAATAATGGGGGGTGGATCACTGCTCGGCAACTTGGTATTAATGGATTTTTGGGAAAAGAATGGTCGGATTTCACCTTGCTCCTCTATCAAGCAAACATACATCTCAGGGATTCTCCGGACAGGTTGGTTTGGTCTTGGAATGTGGCTAAAGGAGTGGTTACTTCAAAACTTGCATATGACTCACTATATGCTGACTGTATTCCGATGGAGGTTTGGTGGCACTCGCGGGTCTGGAAACTTGTCCTTCCTCCGCGGATAAGATGTTTTATCTGGTTGGCTTTGGGAAACAACATCCTGACTTAGGATAACCTCTGTCGTCGTGGTTTTATCGGTCCTGGGTGGTGTCATCTGTGCTGTTCTTTTGAGGAGTCGGTTGACCATCTTTTCTCTTCGTGCCCACTCTGGAAGGAGCTCTGGACGCTCACGGTCGACTCGATTGGTTTAACCGCTGTTTGGAACTCGGTCTCATTATTGGACAGCTTCGGAAATTGGCTCTGCAATCCTCACTATGCTCGTTGGCTTGAACTCCCCTGTTACATGATGTGGGAGCTATGGAAGTCTCGGAATCGCCTTATATTTGATGGGACTCCTATTAATCTGCACTGGCTCAGTGGCCGTATCATTGCTTCTTTTATAGAGTACAATTCCGGCACTGCTCAATCGGGTTGCACGACGGTCTCTTCGGTTTTGCTCCGCGGTTATCACATGGCTCCCCCGGTTTTAATGTTCCCTTGTGGCTTCTTTGATGGGGCTGCGGACGGGGGTGGTGGTGGGTGTGGGGCGGGGGCAGTGCTACATCTAAACACCTCTATCACCTACCGGCTACATTTAAACTTGGGTCCTGGTACTAATACTCGCAGTGAGTTATGTGCACTCTGGATCCTTCTTTTCTTTGCTCGGCGCTTACAGGTTTCCTCTTTTGTTGTAATGGGCGACTCTTCTACCATTATTTCTTGGGCTCTGGGGTCTTCCGCACTGAATGTGTTGATACTCACTGAATGGATGGCAGCTGTAAGGAAATACATTAGTGATTTTCAACATATTCATTTTGCCCATGTTTTTCGCGAATCAAACTTGGAGGCGGATTTCCTTTCCAAGAGGGCTCTGCTTTCGCCGGCTGGACACATTATGTGGGAGGAATGGCACGAGGACCTTCTTTCCTCTCAGGGTTCGATTGACCTGCTTTGGAGCTGATTAATTTTTGGATATGATATGGTCTTTTTGGTATTTTTTCCTCTTGATCATATGCGGATATATTTTGGTGCAGGTACTTGGTCTACATTTCTCCAACTACTTGTTGAAATTTTGATATGGTTATGGTTTTGCGGCTCTATTGGACTTTTGATCTGGTTATGGTATTGCAGCTCTATAGTATATATAGACCTTTGTGTCCAGGCCTCTGGCTGTTTTGGACTTCTATTTACGCAGACTTTACTTGTATTTTGTATTGATACCTTGATGCATTGCTACTTACTGACTGTTGGACTGTGTATGTCATGGTAGATGTTGATGCGATTGGGGGCTCATGTGCCCGTATGTTCTTATGGGGCTATTGTGCCCGTGGTTTAGGGGCACACAAGCCCGTATGTTATATGTATGTTCTTGGGGATTGATGATCTGATGTATTGTTCCTATTTACTATTTCACTTTATTAATAGTAAGTTAAATTTATGTGTGAAAAAAAAATCTAAACGTCCGTTATATGTGGGCGTGTAAGTTAAACTTTATATGTGTTGAAATTGCATATAGGTTATTGGAATTGTATAATTTGGTGTTTACATGTTTTGAGGATGTTGAATTTATTTTTACAATAAAAAATGTAATTTGAATAATAAAATTTAATAATTTTAATAAAAATTTGGAAGTGATTAAAAAAATCTAAATTCTATATCCATTAACCAACTTCATTTTTTTTTAAGATACTTATAAAAATCATAATTACAATCATATAATAGTAATACTAACAATCATAACTACTCATAGAGTCTCCACATTAATACAATCGTGATCACCTAGTTGCTTTCCTACGGACCACTTAAATCAACATGAGTATCTCCACATTAATACAATAGTGATCACCTCGTTGGTTGCTTGCCTGTAGACCACTTAATTCAATTTTAAATTATTTTGAATTAATAGAAAGATTTGTATTTGAAAATATTTGATTTTTAAAAGTTAGAATAAAGATAGAGTTAAGATGAATTTGCAATAACTATTTTAAAAATTAAATTTGAGTTTGATAATATATTTCTATTTATTTATATTCTATTCATATTTATTTTATTATCTCTCTTATTATGTTTCCAGTGCATTTTATTCCATTTTGTTTGATGGTTAATTTTCAAATTACCAATAGATCAAAGGGAAACTCAGAAAAGTAGTAATATATATTGACTTGGATCGACATGGTTGAATATTCTGCAACCATATAGTCCCAAAGCTTGTCTTTGATTAATATTGAAGCTCCTATGTTCCTCCACACATGAGGACCAATTACCTTTTTCAAGCACTTTTAAACTTCTAGATAATAATAATGAAAATAATGATTGAATTCTAGGTTAATCTAAGCAAATTGACTTGTATGGAACAACATCAAATCAAACCACAAAACATTGTGAATGAAACAACCATATCATGATCAAACATGTTTTGGGAGGGAAATAAGAGTGATCTCATATTGATCAAGAGAGAACTAAAACACCAAGTTAATATACATGAATCTTCAACGAGGTGTCTAAGTCACCAGTTTGGATTCTCTGTGCCCAATCCAATAACAAGACCTTTTCCACAATCTTCCTCTAACTATGAGTAAAATGGATCAAAGATGATTATCCCCACTATCTCTAGGGAGAAAGGATGGCTCAGAATGTATGGGAAACTGAGGGGAAGAGTGTTGTAAAACCCTGAGGAAATACTCCTCCTTCTATTCCTCTAGTGTGTACTTGCTTTCTTAGAATCTGGTCCCCATACTTCACTTCGAGGCTTGTATTTATACTTTGAGCTGGATGGTTTAGGTAGTTGATTCTAGTACAACTGAGACCAGAATGAAATCCAACTGCCCTAACCACACATGAGAATTTATTTTCTTTTTCAAATTTTTAGAGGTGTACACATGTTGGTCAAGGGTAACATGTGTATACATGTTTTGCTAACTAACTAAGCATGTACAGAAGCCAAAATGAGGGTTTTTGATGGATTTTGCTCATTATTTGGTGTCTAAGGGGAATGTTGGAGGCTTTTTAGCATCACTGAGTACATTATTCCTATAACAAATCCCCCCTAAGGTATGAAGTCAAAGGAGAATAAGATGGATACAGTGCATTATAAATCAACCGAGATCTTAATCAGTGAGCCCGAGTAGGATTCACCAAAACCGGAACTGGAAAACGACCTGCAAATAAAAACCAAGGATCATAACACTCTCTTCTCGAGGCGAGCATACCCATGCTCAGGTGAAAAATAACATGGATTCCAAATCAAATATCTTGAAGATCCATGGCATATAAGAGATGTAAAATCATTGCCACAACAGGATTACATTGTGGATCCATGGAGTATATATAGCATGCAGGATCATGGCCATGAAAATGATACGTAGTGGATCCATGTCAATAGTATATATCAAG
This sequence comes from Larix kaempferi, assembly GCA_027924585.1. Classification (NCBI taxonomy): domain Eukaryota; kingdom Viridiplantae; phylum Streptophyta; class Pinopsida; order Pinales; family Pinaceae; genus Larix; species Larix kaempferi. The sequence goes on from BSBM01000619.1 coordinate 7,052,280, forward strand.
AGAACAACTGTAACTGTAATGAGGACAAACTAGTTCTCTAAGTAGTACCAATGTGAGATAGTATACGGTTTAGTCTTGTGCAACTTGGGAAATAGCAAAATGTGGGAATGTTATTGTTGGACCAAGGTCTCCCATGCAAACTGTCAAAAGGTACGAGTCATGGCCATGTGAATAAATGATCTGAAGTCATACATGTAGGAAATGTTTGATTATCGGTCATTGATGTATACCATTAACAAACACGAGACACTCCATCAATAACGATAATGGATGTCAAGGTACCTAGTGCGTTCTATTAAATGTGAATAAATGTCTTGAAGTCAAACACTTGTAGAATCTATCAAGTAGGAGACATTACTGTATTCCCATTACCGATAGTGAGGAAACTTGCCACTGACGATTGCAAGCCCCAATGTACTATCTAGATTATAGATTGTAAATCACATTCCCAAGGCAAGATGTGTTGAAGTTGATAGGAAGAGATCCATTGGAAGGGAGGCATTGAGGAATCCTCCATCAACCAACACAAGGGATTATCAAGAACTTATTTGACTTGGAAAAGGGATTGGACAAAATTTTGTAGGATGAACCACCGAGTATGTCTCGTGCATGCACCAAATGTGAATAGCACATGGAAGAGGCCCTTAGAGCAAGAATCAATAATGAAAGTTGTTAACATAAGCAAGGATTCCACTAATGATGAAAATGGAACCCAAGGTATAACATGAATCCAAAAATTTGAATAGATGTCTTGTTGTCAACATAATGGGAAACCACTCAATCAACAACCAATGATGCATTGTCATTTGTTGAGTGCAATTTTACCTATCAATGATGAAAACAGGGCCAAAAACTATGACTCTAGGTCAACCTTTTAGAGAAATGAGTTGTAGTCTATGAGAAGTGACCCACTAGTAAGAAGTCAATGGGGACCTTCTACACTAGCATGAGTCCACACACTAAATGAGATAATACTAAGAACAATTTGACAATAGGGAAGGTTGACATGCAAAGTCAGGGAATCTAAGGAATGGCTCACTCAAGATAAAAATTCCTTTGAACAAAAACATGACACATTATGTGACTTGAGCAACAACGATGACTCATGGATAGAACGACAATATATAGTCAGCAATGCATGAGGCAATGAAGACTACTCCATAGTGGTTGGAAGAGTAACGAACCGAAGGGGTTCTAGGAATCAAATCATAGTTCGGTTTCTATGGCCAATACTACCACTCAATTGTGAAGATGGACATGACATAAGTGTTTTGTTCAAAGGTAACATGAATACGTTGCTTAGGATTTTCATAATAGATCATAATTCTATCCCCCCTCAAGATTTTTTTAAAATTATTTGATTTTTTTTATGTCTTTTTCATATTATACATCCTGAAAAAATAATAAAAGAATGTTATATTACAGTGGAACAGACGAGTGTCACATAGCATGCAACTAATTTCTATGTGCATGGAACATACCTATGAAAAATGAAGTGCAAAAAATGGATGTGCAAGAAGTGGACACTCATATGGGATGTCTCCTCTGGGAATGGTTTCCTGGAGTGGCTATAATAATTGCAAAGGATTACAACTAATGAGAATGCGCCTACGATGAGCAGTAAATGCCAAGCAACAATATGCATTAGGCTCAAATAATGCAAGAAGTAGTATGCAATGCAGCAACACAACTAAAACAAAACTGTGGAAACCCCTATAGGTAATGGCTAGCAAGAAGATGAAGAAGATAAAATGTGGCTTCAACATATAGTCACGGTGGGGTTAAAAGGGGACTCCTGAACCTAATAGAGATCTTGGATATGGACACTAGATGATTAAAAAGGATCTAGCTATGGTAACCATGTTTCAAGTAGGATCTAATTCATTAATTACAATGTTTCATTATGGAGGGTTCATGTCACAATTCAATGAATGTGGATCCTAAGGTTTGATGATGTCTCAAAACAAATAATGCATATATGCAGGCATAATTAACCTACCATATATCCTAGTTAAAAAAAATATTACCTTGATCACCATAATAATGTTGTCCTGAGGAAATTAATGCATAATGCCACCATACACCTAATCAAACATTGATCCTCAAGTAGCACCATTAGTATAAGCTTTGAAAAAAGTTCAATTATAAAGTTATCTAGGCACATTTGGGCAAATAACCTATACTAAAAGTTTATAATGGTTCAAAATTTCGTATTTACCAAACATTTTAAAAAATTACAAAATTAACCAAACATACCTTGAATATTCAAACTCAAATTGTGGGCTATTCTTTGATCGAAATCAACTACCATCACCACCAAGTATCATAGTTAGTCCCTCTTTCTTCAATTTCATGCTTTTATCTTGAATTTTTATGTTTTATGTATGTGTTAAAATTTGTATATGCACGTACGCAAGTATCAGTTGGATGAGATATGTGTGTACGAGCCTATCCAAACTACTAGCAGTGTATACTTTTCCCTATATGCAATCGTTAGCACGAAAAGGCATGTACACTATTGGTTTGAGTAAAAAAATTAAAATTGGGAACTAATTCTTGAAATTTATCTCATTACAAGATTCACTCATGGATATCTAGTGGAGGGAGAGGGATCATGAGTTGGTGGATCAATAAGTAGTGGTCGATCCCATCGCATTAGATGCTCTTCGCTAATGTGGTTTGCTAAAGTTTTTTCATTGTGAGGATATGAGAGCCCAACCATGGTTACTCAACATGCTGATACAATATTGGGATGTGGATCCAGAGGAATTTATCATCAACAGAGCTATCCTCACCATTGAGATGGAGCTTCCTTGTCATATTATCTCATCACAAAGAGGTTTTGAACCTCGAAGAAGGTACTTGAGGAGGAAACACAATTCAGGACTATGTCGACATATATTATAGTGCTGATACTGAGAATATTAGTTCTCAATTACCTATTTAGAGGATCATCGATCTCGGTCTCAAGATCAAAGTTCTCACAATGATCGGCTCGTCCTTGCCTGATTCGTGTCACCTAGGGGGTCGATAGGAGGGCAATCGAGTTAATTGAATGAATCAAGATCTGTTATGGAGGAAGCAAATAATGCTAGGATGAATAAGAAAGCCAATGCATGTAATAACCTAATAGATAACGCATGAAAGAAATAAAAAATACCAATCACATGAAAACGCAATTCAGGAATTGATAACAGAGAAACCCCAAGGTTGAAAACTCCGCTTGTATTAAACAATCATCTATGGGGCATTAATCTCTTAAGTCTGTAAGACAACCCTATACCAAGGTGTTCTAAGTCAGAAGACTTATTTACATGAACATAGGTAGAATGAATGAACAACGAGGAACCAATCGAGCCTTTTCTTTTGGAACTTGTCTTAGTGTAATCAAGAACAAGGAACCCTTTCGTATATAGGCTTACATGCATATATACAAATTTGAGGGATTGTTGCGTGCCTACCCTCCACATTTCAATTACAAAGAAGCAATTACAACTTGGTTGAGGAGACCAATCATTTTATTTCCATCTGTCAAATAGAAGAAGATGAAGGGACATTGTTTCTACATCAATGGCATCTTCCTGGTGCCTTCTGACTATTTAGAATGTCAGTTGACATGTGTTTGAGTCATAGAATTTCGTGGGGCATGTATGATGAATGAATATCGCAGAAGTACGTGATTGGAATAATTCAATGGACCAAAAGAACTATAGGTCCAAATGAGTTAATGGATTGACTTATTCGTAGAGTAAGCTGATTGAACCCTGGTCGAAGTAGAAGTGCACCAACAGTAGGCTCTATCAAGTCATTTTTTTCTTTAACAAGCCACCCCTGATCTAGGACTAATAAACCACAAGAGGGTACTGATTTCTCTAGCTACATATATCCCAATCCACTAGCAATCCTTCCCCATCGGCCTGTACAACCCAAGGAATGGGGATCCCTTCTCCAAGTTAGCATTCCCTTGGTATTCCTTCTATGAATTAACAGTGCCACGGGTTTGTTACCTCAATTCCCTTCTAGGGATCCATCACAGGTCGTCCAAGAACTCTTTGTGTCGGGACTCTAGGGAACTCAACCATTCTTGGTCTTGGTCCAAAACTATAGTGTGGGTGATGGTGATACAAGTTATGGTGGTACATATTTGACACAGTTGATAGCTCAATCATGGAGGAATGATGGAAGAATGGGATAGTTCTCAACAATTATATGCATGTTGATAACTAGCCAAGTGTCATGAAGGATGATAGGAACTAGAAAAATGGCATACATGGGGTTGGACACCCTTTTCCCCTCAAATCCAAGCTTAGGATAATTGACCCAAAATTTTTGTTTATAAACTTTTATAAAGAGTGATTAATAAAACTTAAGATAAAATGAATATTAAGGATAATGACTTAACTCCTAAGTCACTAGGTTCATCTTCCTTCTAACCCCCCTCTCACTCTCCCTCTTGTGGAATGATAGCCCCCCATCTCCTCTTCGTCCCTTAGTCTGCAGTAGTCATGGACTTTATATTAAAAAGTGAAAATGCACATATTTACATAATTTGGTCATGGTGGACCATTCATATCCAACTTGTAGCCATTTCATCAACATTTACATATTTACATACTAGGGTAAAAAATGGGGTTTTACAAGTCAACAATTGGTTTCCCTTCTAGCGAATTAAAAATAAGGCATGTGCATCTATCATTTTCATTGGCACCAATATTATGGAAGGAATCTAAAAAAGAAATTAAAACTCGTTAACTAAAATGGTCCCATTGTCTAAGATCTTTGGTAGATGCTCCTTAAACTTTGGGAGAGGGGTCGTTGTTGGGGCTAGATTCAAGGGTGAAGGCACATGACACAAGGTGGCATTAAATTCTTTCTCGAATTGAAACAATCCATATTTTGTGGATGGTTTTCCTTGGATGTGTAGTTTCATTAGCATGCATAGTAGAAAAAATTACATCTAGGACTTCTAGGGCTATTCCCAATCCAAGTTCGAGTAGGAACTTGAAGAGATTCTTTGTTTCAAGACAACTATATGGGTCATTTCAATAATAAAAGGATCATTTTTCTGGCTAATTTCTTGATGTTATGATTGCTCTCTTTGCTCTAACAATTTTATATATTTTTAAATTTAATTCAAACCTTTCATTTAAATCACCTTTGCTTTTCGTTCTATTTCTGCACTTTCGTAGCTTTTATTTATTATTATTAGATATGCTTGGTAGTTGTTTTTTAAAATTTTATTTAACATATATAAAAATATATTTTGATCAAATAGCCTCATTTATTTGTTGTTCATGCTTATTTACTAGTTAGTTATAATATGTATCTCTATTATCGTTGTTATGTGCAGAATTGAAAACAAAAAAAAATCATAAATAGCAAAATCCCTAAAAATTAAATATTTGCAAAATCAAAATTTTGAAAAGAACTTCATGCTTAGACTTTGTTTTAAACCAAGCCTCTAATTTTTTTTACCAGGGGATATAAACTTGGGGTACCATTCCTGTCTCCTCCCACTTAGCCTTAAAGGAGGTCGAAGTGTCAATTTCGAAACATGTGACAGTTTCAACATCAACAGAAGGATGAAGTAGTGAAGAAAAATCTTTATGAAAAGTGACTAAGTTCAAGCAAGGGAGGAGGAAGGAACATATCATTCCACTTAGAATTGGAAAGTGGTAAGTCTACCATTGGTGTTTCAAGGTTTCATAATTTTCAAGCCAAAGACCAAGGCAAGTTATCGTTTTCAAGCCAAATACCACTTCTAATGGGACTTATGTTTACTCTTAGTACATCAACAAGAATAATAAGAAGATGCAACCTAGTGCACCCTATAAGCAAACAAAACATCAAGGGGATTCCAAGCAATGATGGAAGAAAAAGAAGGACAAAGGGAAGAAGATGGAAGCTACTACACAACAAAACATGGAACCCCACTATAGACAATATGATGTTGAAGGCCACTCAAAGGAATTTTTTTTGAAGTTGCATCCATAGCTTCACCCAAAGCACCAAAAGCAACAGGAAAAGAATTTTTTGTTAGCCACTGAAATTGGAAACTAGATTAAGAGCAATTTTGATGTTGATATAAGGATAACACGTACATCCACTCTAAAAAATCCAAGCATCAATACTTTAGTCTTGAAGAGGAAAGGGACATGTCCAAATTGTTCCATGTAAAAGTTCAATTCAAGCAAGTGAGGGCCCATTCTCTTTTTAATTCTAATTCACAATTAAATTTAGTATCAACCCAATGAATATAAAAGCTTGGACTAGAAGTGCAAGACCATCCTAACCTTATCCTTTGGGATGTGTAAGTCAATATATGGAATTGGGAGTCACCAAGTAGGGTAAGTTCAATTTTTCCATTGACACAAATTACATCAATGAGGTAGTTGTTAATATAATACCACTTGATGTATGCAAGGTAACACTTAGGATCTCTTACATGTCCATGTGAGATGTTATCTTCACACAAAGGAAAAAATATTACTACTTGGTAAAGGATGGGCATATCTTCATTACCAATGCTCACAAAGGAAAATCAAAACTCTACTTAATAAGTGCACACCAAGTAAGAAGATTGACAAGTACAAACAAAAAGTTTGTATTGTTTTTCTTGAATAAGTACAATGAATAAAATGGATGTTGAAGAATCGTTGTGAGGCTGTAATAAGGAGAAAAAAGCAATAGCGAGAGAGACTTGTGAAATCATACAAGGAAGTGTTTCAGGAAACCAAATAGTTGCTAATGAAGAGGGAAGTTAAATACGAGATTCAATTGCTCCCCAGATATCCCTAAGTTTCAATTGCCTAACAACAGGTTATAACGATAGTCATTGTTAGAAGTAGATGAATTGAAGTGACAATTGCAACAATTATTGGAGGGGAGATTATAAGGAGAAGTACTTCACCTCATGGGTCACCAATCATTATTGTGTCCAATAATGATGGAAGATGGATAATGTGCAATAAATATCATGTGATGGACAAGATCACGATCAAGAATCATTACCCATTGCCACAGATTGATGACCTGTTTAAAGAACTATAGCAAGGAAAGTGCTTCACCAACTTGGCACTGAAGTCCCGATACCAACAAGTGCAAACAAAACAAAGACACTTGAAAGGTTCCTTTCAAAACACATCAAGGTTTCTATGAATGCTTAGTTATGCCTTTTGGTTTATGTAATGTACATACCACTTTTATATGTCTACTGAATGATGTACTTTGTCCATTTATTGATTATGATGACATATTAATCTTCCATACCACTTGGGAAGATCACGTTTCTCTTTTAAAACATGTATTAGAGGAATTGAAGAAACACTAGTGTTTGAAAACCTTATCAAATCCAAGTTTTCTAAAAAAATCGTGGTTTACCTCGAACATGTGATCGGTGGAGATGAATTGAGGATTAATCCAATAAAAATTGAGGCCATCAACTAATGGCCCAGACCTACCAAGTGTGATATAGATAAGAAGATTTGCTGGGGAAACACATTACTAAAGGAAATTCATTGCAACACTTTTTGTAATCATTGCTCCACTTTATGTATTAACCACGAATGGGTTGAATTGTTGGGGAAAATAGCATCAATTATTTTCAAAGAATTGGAAGTCAATATCGACAAGGAAATAGTTTTGCCAATTCCTAATTTACAATATCCATTTAAATTGTCACTTATGCAAGTGGGTATGACATGGGTGTTTTCCTTATGCAAGGAGGAAGACCCATCAGTGATAATTTTGAATTGTTTTAGAGAACTATTTTGAAATATCCCACATATGATCAAAAATTTTATGCATTAGTGTAAGTTTTGAAGAAATGAAAGCACTACCTACTAGGTAAGGAGACTATGATCCATATTGACCCCCAATCTCTTCAGTACTTACAAATACAGGCCAATTATTTGCAATAGGTTAGGCAATATAAGTGGATAGAATTCTTGCAACAATTACATATTCTAATCAAGTAAAAGGAGAGCATGACTAACAAGGGGCGTGGGATAAGGGAAACTCAAATCAACCCTATTATGCCTAAATTTAGTAGGAACTCTAAAAAAAATCAAAGTTTACCCATGATAAGAGCTTTTCCCTTGAAAGTTTACGCTTGGGGTTTTTGGCTCATTTTAAGATGATTCATATCATCGGATTTTCGAGAAAAAAATGCACAAAAAGGTGGAACTGTGCCTTGTCAAGGAATTCATCCTTGCCGAAAATGGGGTGATTTGAGTGCCTCATATGATACACCCTAACAATGCAGAAGATACAGTGTCCAAAGCACCCATGAAGAAGATCTCATTTGTGGGCACAATAATGTGGCTTGAACCATTCGCTCATGAATTTTATAAAGAATAGTACATGAGTGATGCCAATTCTAGAGAGGTATATCAACTAAAGAATAAAATAACAATGGAGCTCAAAGAGAATGAGTACCACCTCCAAGACAAACTATTGCACAAGTTGGGCAAGCTTTAAGTCCCACAAAATTGAAAGATTCAACTCATGCAAGAAGTTCATAGTTCAAGTCTTGTTGCACAACTTGGTGTTGGTAAAACAATGGCAAATTTACAAAGGTATGTAGAATATTGATCAAAGATGCAAGTGTAGGTTTTTCAATTCATACCAAATGCTATGTTAGTTAGTACTAGTAAGCCTATCAAAAGAAATCTTGGACTTTATATCCTTTGTCCATCCCCATCAAACCATAGGATATTATCTCCATGGATTTCATTTGAGGAGTACCAACAATAAGGTGAACACATGATTACTTCTTGATAGTTGTGGATAGATTCAAGAAAATGTGTGTGCATATTCCATGCAAGAAGACCATTAAAGGCCATGAAGCAATTGAGTTATTCTCTACAAATGTATAGGTGCACTTTGGTCCGCCTACATCAATTGTATATGATCAAGACTTCAAATTTTTAGGTACCTTTTGGACAACATTTTGAGAAAGAATGGACATGAAGCAAAAGCACTCTACAACTTTCCATCACCAAACATATGGATAAACATAAATGGTGAGCAACACTATGGTGGAACTATTGAGAGGCTATAATCAAAAGCATATGAAGACATGGTATAAGCAATTGGTTCATATCCAACATGCCTATAAAAAGGTAGTACATTCTTCCACCCAAAAATCCTTTCAGTTATTTGTCACCGTCGCCATTTGATGTCATTTATGGGTAGCAAGAGGAAAAAATGCTAGAGATGCATGAGGAAGTAAGGCTATGTATAAATTTCATCATGACTAGCATTAAAGAGATCATAAGTTCCAAATTGGAGACCATGTCCAAACAAGGAAAGATTGCAAAGCAACCAAGATGTTGAAACCATAGAGGCATGGACCTTTTCACATTGTTGAACAAGTCAACAACGATGAATTTTGATTGAGTCTACCATTATATATGCCAATGTTTTTTGACACTGAATGTGGAAAATTTGTGCCTCTTTGACCTATCTATGCTCGAGGAGGAGGAGGAAGGTCAAGTACTTTGTTAGTGGAGTATTTCATATCGAGTGCTCTCAAAGGAGTGGGAGGATGATTTCGTTTTGTAAGTGAAGATTTAAAATACACTTAAGGGCCATGAATGAAAAAAAATGATTTATTCCCTCACCTTCTTCATTTGAATCTTTTGAAGACCAAAAGCCTCCCCCAATTAGGAAGTGTGATTCAAAATAAATCATAATAAGAACATAATGGCAAGGCTTAAAAGACATGCTTTATTGAATTGGCAATAACATTATCAAGTGTTAACTCATTTGAGGACTGGTTGGAGTTGGATCACGCTCTTAGAAGCAAAGGATACTCGCATCCATTGGAATCAAGTCAATTGGACAGGTGGGAAACGAGTTAACTTGCACCAGTACGTGGAATGAGTGTGATCGACCCATTCTAAACGAGTGTGGTCGCACTAGTTCAAACGAAGGGATCAGATTTCAAAAGAGTGAATCTAGTGTTTTTGGTTAAATGAAACCACACAGGTGGACGCGATAGGAGGTTGCACCACTGCAACAGAAGATCATTTGCATTTGCACTTATGAAGAGCAATCACACTTATCAAAGTGAAGGGTGGTTTGTACTTGTTCAAAAATGGGAGCGGTATAAGGGTTAATTAAAACTTAGAATCTGGTATCGTAATTTTGGTAATTTGTAATTTCAGTAATTTGGGTAGTTTTAAAATTGGGCAATAAGTGTTGAACAGATCATCTCGATTGCCGAAAAGTCAGGCATTTTGGTTGTCTTTTATCCTATGCGCTCAGAATGATAATTTTAAGCTTTTTTAGCTTGTCAGTAGTGGTGGGTAGTTAACATCTGTGGAGATTAAGTCACTACAAGTTTTCTGTTCAATTCATGTTTTCGTAGGAATTGAGAATGAGAGCCACCTGGAAGGAAAAAAAATAAACTTACTTCCTTTGAATGTAGTAGCTCCCATGAATTCCGATAAATGTGATCATAACCACTTGGGCAAAGGGAGATCACACTCGTTCCATCGAAGAGTTCACATCCATAAACATGAGTGGGGTTGCGACTGTTTGAGGCCAAATGTCAACGAAATCAAGCAGTCGCAACCTGGGGAATTAGAATGGCCATTCCCATCCCTATAATGGCTTAGGAATCCAATCCAGAAATAAAGGAGCTTTTGGGAGAAGTTGATTTGAGAGGCTAGTAGATTCAGAATTGAAGTTTCCCACTGAATTCTGAGTCATGTTTCGAATAAGTTCTTCGAGACAGTGATGGCTTAGGAATCCAATCCAGAAATAAGGGAGCTTTTTGGAGAAGTTGATTTGAGAGGATAGTAGATTCAGAACTGAAGTTTCCCACTGAACTCTGAACCATGTTTCGAATAAGTTCTTCGAGACAGTGATGGCGAATCCAATCCAGAAATAAGGGAGCTTTTTGGAGAAGTTGATTTGAGAGGATAGTAGTTTCAGAACTGAAGTTTCCCACTGAATTCTGAACCAAAGTTTCGAATAAGTTCTTCGAGACAGTGAGCAACAAAGGGAATGGAGCTAGTTCGGATTCCAATAGCTCGTTCTCAGTCTGAATGAGGATTGCAAGTTCAGACAAGGAAGAAAACACTATAGCAGACCAGAGTAATTGCAGTCACTAGATCCCTAAGTAGCCAACTAGCTTTTCTCTGTTGTTGGATTTACACGGGTGTCTCTCTCTTGCTGGGTCAGTCTGTTTAAAGTTAAACTCTAATAATATAAGGTAAAACAACTCTATATAACAAGTTCTTTCTTTTTGCGGGCTTCAAAATTGTACTCGTACAGATTCCGCTATTGGTAGATTCGAGACCTTTCTCGAGATCAAGTCCCAAATCCCATTGAGTTACGTAATATATGTATGTCTGATCAAGTAAAAATGATTTTGGAAGAAGAAAACTTGAACTTAGTACTGTTGATTTGGTAAAAGAAAAGTTGTATCCCTTTATTCAATCCGAACTACCTATTTTACAAGGATCTATACGCTGTAAATACCAGTTAGAACTTAGTACCACCGTTAATTTGGAAGAAACAAAATGGTATCCCTTGAATCAATCCGAAATACATATAACCTGAAAATCTATAAATAAACCAGCTAATCTGCATGACAAATCAACTCTTAACTGCCTTCCATGGTTACATCTTATGAAGGCAAAATCTGAAAACTCAAATTTAACTTCAAAAATCTATTCTTCATGTTATTGCTTCACTATTTATAGATCATGTAACTTAAGCTGCAGCAGTCACAGATCCAATGCAAGTTGCGGTTGCCACATTTAGCAGATCAACAGGACCATTGGTCTGCTCCTCCTCCTCTTCGGAATTCCATAAGAAATGAGCATAAGATGAAAGAACATAGCTGCAAAAATCAAAACCAAGTAGATCAACATGAATATAATTTATGACTTGCAGCTTCTCGATGATCTAATCACACTTAGATATTATCTCAGATTTTGGACTTCCTTGGATCAACAAGATTAATCCGAATGTAACAAGTGTACCTTGGGGATTCATTTCATAGTAATCTTATCTTGTTATGCTCAAATGTATCTTGTTATGCTCTTGTTATGCTCAAATGCATCTTGATTAAGATTTAAATAAGCTTCAATTAGGTTAAGAAAAGAGGTATTAGGTTAAGAAAAGAGGTATGTTTATTAAATAGTATTTGTTTTATGTTTATATTAATTAGTTTAGTGTTTAGCATTTAAACTTAACGATAGAAAATATCCACAAAATTAGTGGTTGGCTATCCCTGTGGTTGGCTATCCCTGTAAGTGTTCCGCTACCCTACTTTACTTGTGGTTGTGCTAATTCTACTCATAGAAAAAATTAGACTTAAACACAATAGTAAAATGCAATAGTAAAGGGGATCTGGAATATCTCACAAGTCATCTGGAGCAGCCTTCACTGCTCGATCAAAGTAAGCTTCAGCCCGAGCTGCATCGTTATGTGTTTCCCATGTGAACTTGGCATACAGTGACAGTATCTCTGCATCGTCTGGGCTTGCTAATATCGCCCTTCCGTAGTATTCCTCGGCTTTCCCAATATCATTTTGCACCTAATCAATATAATATATGATACCCATAGATACATCAAACCTTATATCCCAAAACCGACTGCAGAATCGATATTGTAGAATCATAAAAATCCATTTTCATATCTAGTTCATAAAGTCAAAACCATAAAATCTGTGCTAATTAATTACCTGATGGAGAAACTTGGCATAGTTGCTGAGAAGAAGTGAATTGCCAGGATCTGCTTCCAATATACTTTGATAATACATATCTCTGCTGCTTTTGGAATTCTCATCATCTGCTGCTGCACAATTTCCTCCTTTTCTTTCATTACCAGAGCCTTCAGTGATATTATAGTCATTCTCACACACATGGACAACTCTGCATCCTCTTGCAGTGCAGAACAATGGCACTCCATTTGGGCCAAGTTCTAGAGTTGAATGTTTATAATCTTCATTCTTTCCAGTCACTAATGGATATTTCTCATGAAGAGTTTCTACAAATGAATTTACAAGCTCACTAATATTACCGTTCGGTACCTGGGGATTGGCTCCCTCTAATTCTTCACCCTGCATACTTATAAGATTAGAGCCCAAAGGCAAAGGCTGAAGGGTTAATGTCGAGACAGAATGGCTCTCTGATTGAATTTGAATTTGCTGAGTAGAGATTGAATTCTCAACTGGGTTTTCAAGACCCGCAATATCTGATTTGCTCACCTCATCCAGACTTGGGGGAGAGGCCATAAAGGTATTCAACCCTATCAGGCTGCCAGATTCTGCAGATTCAGGCTCTATTTAAAATTCATCCCTTGTTAAGCACATCCTGAAAGACCACTTTCCCCTCCAGGTGAGAGGGGCTCTTCTAATTCCAATGTAAGAAGCAGAAGCAATGGCCTCACATTCTGATTCTGCATGATCAGCGAGTAGGCTCAGGCGGTGATGGGGATATGAACTCCCATATCTGGAAATGTAGTTCTGTACAGATCTCCCACAATTCCAGATGGGTGGATTCTGTTCTGTTCCGATGCTTCCCCTGATGGCCTCTGAATGGGGAATAGCATAACCCATGAACATAAAGGTCAGAGAACTTCTGAGCAGAAGCATCTGGGCACAAATCTGCTTAAATTATTGGGTATCCCAATGGACACAAATAATGTGTTTGTACTCAAGAACTCTGATCTATTCCACTCGACTGGCCCGCCTTCATATATTTCTTCGATCTTCCAAATCTGAATTTGTTTTCTTGCGCGCGTATTGGTTTGTTGTACGGTGTTGATGTCTTATGCCACGCGTAGGCTGTTCTCCATTTGCACAGCGTCCACGTACCAGACTCCGGTGAGAATGGCTTATCAATTCCCAAGGGCCATGGCAGAGCCGGACTGAGCTACTTTTAAAAGTAAAATAACATCTGTTCGGCCACACGTTTGTTACAGAATTCCTCAATTTTTTTTGTATAATCTAAACGTCCGTTATATGTGGGCGTGTAAGTTAAACTTTCTATGTTATGTTTTTTTTAATAATGAATTTTCTTATGTGGTTGAAATTGCAGATAGGTTATTGGAATGGTATGATTTGGTGTTTAAAGGTTTTTTTTATCATGTTGAATTTATTTTTACAATAAAAAAAGTAATTTGAATAATGAAACTTGGTAATTTTAATAAAAATTTGAAAGTAATAAAAAAAATCCAAATCTTATATCTATTAACTAACTCTATTTTTTTGAAAAATACTTCAAAAAGTCATAATTACAATCATACAATAATAACAACCATAACTACTTATGAAGTCTCCACATTAAATCGTAATCACCTCATTGTTTCCCTATAGACCACTTAAATCAATATGAGTATCTCCACATTAATATCAATATGAGTATATCCACATTAATACAATCGTGATCACCTGCTTGTCTATAGACCACTTAAATCAATTTTAAACCAGCCTAGATCCAATTCCTAGGCTCTATCAGCGCCGAGAGGGATCAAATCTCCCCAGGTGCAAACCTCTCCTTGAATAGCTCATTAAGTGCAATACCTGAGCCACATAATCCTAAGCTCTAAAGTCTCTAGTTTAAGTCTCATATTTACTTTTTACTTTGTATTATTCTTTTTTGTTTATGGCCAACATAATATTTATTACTTTTTACTTTTTATTATTTTGATACTGGACAAACACTCGACAAACACTCTAAAGTCTCATATTTACTTTTTACTTTGTATTAAAAGTAAAAAGTAAAGTCTAGTTTAAGTCTCATATTTACTTTTTACTTTGTATTATTCACCACCTAATCCTAAGCTCTAAAGTCTCTAGTTTAAGTCTCATTTTTACATTTTACTTTATATTATTCTTTTTTGTTTATGGCCGACATAATATTTCTTACTTTTTACTTCGTATTATTCTTTTTTGTTTACTTTGTATTATTTCGTTATTCGACAAACACTCAACAAACTCGACAAACGCTCGATTCACAAGATCTCTCCGGGCAATTATTTTGAATTAATAGAAAGATTTGTATTTGAAAATATTTGATTTTTAAAAATTATAATAAAGATAGAGTTAAGATGAATTTGCAATAGCTATTTTAAAAATTTAAATTTGAGTTTGATAATATATTTCTATTTATTTATATTCTTTATTATTATTTATTTTATTTATATTTTATTATCTCTCTTATTATGTGTCCAGTGCATTTTATTCCATTTTGTTTGATGGGTAATTTTCAAATTACCAATAGCTCAAAGGGAAACTCATATAAGTAGTAATATATATTGACTTGAATTGACATGGTTGAATATTTTGCAACCATATAGTCCCAAAGCTTGTATTTGATTAATCTTGAAGCTCCTATGTTCCTCCACACATGAGGACCAATTACCTTTCTCAAGCACTTTTAAACTTCTAGATAATAATAATGAAAATAATGATTGAATTCTAGGTTAATCTAAGCTAATTGACTTGCATGGAACAACATCAATTCAAACCACAAAACTGTGAATGAAACAACCATAACATGATCAAACATGTTTTGGGGAGGGAAATAAGAGTGATCTCATGTTGGTCAAGAGACAACTGAAACAACAAGTTATACATGAATCTTCAACGAGGTGTCTTAGTCACCAGTTTGGATTCTCTGTGCCCAATGCACTAACAAGGCCTCTTCCACAATCTTCCTCTAACTATGAGTAAAATGGATCAAAGATGATTATCCCCACTAACTCTAGGGAGAAAGGATGGCTCAGAATGTATGGGAAACTGAGGGGAAGAGTGTAAAAACCCCGAGGAAAAACGCCTCCTTCTATTCCTCTAGTGTGTACTTGATTTCGTAGAATCTGGTCCCCATCCTTCACTTTGATGCTTGTATTTATACTTTGAGATGGATGGTTTTGGTAGTTAATTCTAGTACAACCGAGACCATAATGAATTCCAATTTCCCTAACCACACATGAGAATTTTTTTTCTTTTTTTTCAAATTTTTAGAGGTGTACACATGTTGCTCAAGGGTAACATGTGCATACATGTGTTGCTAACTAACTAAGGATGTACACAAGCCAAAATGAGGTGTTTTGATGGATTTTTCTCATTATTTGGTGTCTAAAGGGAATGTTGGAGGCATTTTAGCATCAATGAGTAAATTAATGCTATAACAAATGCTCCCTAATGTTTGAAGTCAAAGGAGATTCAAATAGATACAATGCATTATAAATCAATCGAGATCTTAATCAGTGAGCCCGAGTAGGATTCACCAAAATCGGAACTGGAAGACTACCTGCAAATAAAAACCAGGGATCATAACACTCTCTTCTCAAGGCGAGCATACCCATGCTCAAGTGAAAAATAAAATAGCTGCCAAATCAAATATCTTGCAGATTCACGACATATAAGAGATGTAAAATCATGGCCACGACAAGTTTACACTTTGGATCCATGTAGTATATATAACATGTAGGATCATGGCCACGAAAATGATACATAGTGGATCCATGTCAATAGTATATATCAGGAGAACAACTGTAACTGTAATGAGGAAAAACTGGTTCTCTAAGTAGTACCAATGTGTGATAATATATGGCTTAGTCTTGTGCAACTTGGGAAATATAAAAATGTGGGAATGTTATTGTTGGCCCAAGGTATCCCATCCAAACTATCAAAAGGTACAAGTCCTGGCCATGTGAATAAATGATCTGAAGTCGAACATGTAGGACATGTTTGATTATCAGTCATTGATGTATACCATTAATAAATGCAAGACACTCCATCGATAATGATAATGGATGCCAAGGTACCTAGTGCATTCTATTAAATGTGAATAAATGTATTGAAGTCAAACACTTGTAGAATCTATCAAGCAGGAGACATTGATGTATTCCCATTACCAATAGTGAGGAAACTTTCCATGGATGATTGCAAGCCCCAATGTACTATCTAGATTCTAGATTCTAAATCACATTCCCAAGGCAAGATGTGTTGAGGTTGATAGGAAGGGAGGCATTGAGGAATCCTCCATCAACCAACACAAGGGAGTATCAGGAACTTATTTGAATTGGAAAAGGGATTGGAAAAAATTTTGCAGGATGGACCACCAAGTATGTCTTGTGCATGCACCAAATGTGAATAGCACATGGAAGAGACCCTTAGAGAAATAATCAATAATGAAAGCTGTTAACATAATAAAAGGCTTCCACTAATGATGAAAATGGAACTGAAGGTATAGCCTGAATCCCAAAATGTGAATAGATGTCTTGTCGTCGAACATAATGGGAAAACACTCAATCAACAACCAATGATGCATTGTCATTTGTTGAGTGCAGTTTTATCTATCAATGACGAAAACAAGGCCAAGGGATATGACTCTAGGTCAACCTCTTAGAGAAATGTGTCGTAGTCTATGAGAAGTGACCCACTATTAAGAAGTCAATGGGGACCTTCTATACTAGCATGAGTCCACACACTAAATGAGATAATACTAAGAACAATTTGACAATAGGGAAGGCTGACATGCAAAGTCAAGGAATCTAAGGAATGCCCGACTCAAGCTAAAACTTCCTTTGAAAAAAAACATGACACATTATGTAACTTGAGCAACAACGATGACTCATGGATAGAACAACGATATACAGTCAACAATGCATGAGGCAATGAAGACTACTCCATAGTGGTTGGAGGAGTAACCAACCAAAGAATTTCTAGGACTCAAATCATAGTTCAATTTCTATGGCCAATACTACCACCCAATTGTGAAGATAGACATGACACAAGTATTTTGTTCAAAGGTAACATGACTACGTTGCTCAGGATTTTCATAAGAGATCATAATTCTATCCCCCCTCACGCATTTTTTAAAATCTTTTGATTTTTTTGTACCTTTTTCATATTATACATCCTGAAAAAATAATAAAAGAATGTTATATTATAGTGGAAGAGACGAGTGTCACATAGCATGCAACTAATTTCTAGGTGCATGGAACATACATATGAAAACAAAGTGCAAAAAATGGATGTGCAGGAAGTGGATGCTCATATGGGATTTCTCCTCTGGGAATGGTTTCATGGAGTGGCTACAATATATGCAAAGGATTACGACTAATGAGAATGTGTGAACGAAGAGCAGTGAATGCCAAGCAACAATATGCATTAGGCTCAGTTAATGCAAGCAGCTGTATGCAGTGCAGTAACACAACTAAAACAAAACTATGGAAGCCCCTATAGGTAATGGCTAGCAAGAAGATGAAGAAGATAAAATGTGGCTTCAACATATAGTCATGGCGGGGTTAGAAAGGGACTCCCGAACCTAATATACATCTTCAGCATGGACACTAGATGATTAAAAAAGGATCTAGCTAGGGTAATCGTGTTTCAAGTAGGTTCTAATTCATTAATTACGATGTTTCATTGTGGAGGGTTCATGTCACAATTCAATGAATAGTGATTCTAAGGTTTGATGATGTCTCAAAACTAATAATGCATGTATGTAGGCATAATTAACCTACCATATATCCCAGTTAGAAACTATTGTTGATGTATATGTAACTTCGGAATGTATTTCATATTTGTATATTGTACTCCTATAGAGATGGTATTATTCCTATATACGGAAGTGTTTGTATTCCTATAGATATTTTATTATTCCTCTATACGGAAGTGTCGTCATTTATATTGTAATTGTCGTAACTTATACTTGATGGGTTATTAGACCACCTTGTTGGAGTCGGCCCTATATAAGTCATGTGGGACGAAGGGTTATTAGATCACCCTATTGGGGGTTGGCCATGTGGGTCAAAGGGTTATTAGACCACCCTATTGGGTGTCAGCCCAGTCAGCATTATGTTATGTGGTTAAGTTAAGGCCGACCTAGTAAAGGTTATTAGGCAAGTCAATTCAAGTATAAATAGAGTGCGGGAGGCACTCTATTTGATCACTCATTATTCTCTCTCACACTTTTTGGAGAGTGGCGCACTTGTGGAGGAGGAGAAGCTGCTGCTAGGAGATGTCTCTCTCTTATGCTTGGGTTGTATCATTGCTCTATCTATCTCTGAGAAAGTTATTGGGGTTTTTCACCTTTATGGTTTTCCCCAAGTAAACTCTGTGTCTCTTGTGTGCTTGCATTATTGTGTCCATGATTGATATGCTGTAGATATGCTGTACATGTTGTTCTCTTAGTTAAGATCCTAGATCAGATTGAAGTAAATTATGAAAAATTAACATGGTATCAGAGCTAGCTTGAAAGAAGGCATGGTATGGCATGTATGACACTTGTTGCAATTGCGAAGCTAGGGCTTGATATAGCAAAAACCAATCATCATAGAACTTTAGCTATAAATAAATTTCGTCGAGGTTTCAGGGTATGAAAATTGTACAGGGAAAAGCTAAGATCCACATGTACCTTGTTTCCAAACGACAACCTCTAATTCATTTTACTTTGTGATTTATGATCTATACAATATAGGGTTTCTGCCTCTTCCAGATCTCAGTCATAAACATGTGACCTTGGAAAAAAGGTCATAACTTGGGATAGGAAGCTCCAAATGAAATTTCGTAAAATGTTGTAGGTAGTGCACGGACTGTACTTTATCAGGTAACGTTTTCAGGGGCCGAAACTGAACCAATGACACATGGAACGCCGTACAAGTTGGCTCTCCTGTTTTATCCCATAAACAGGTCATGTTGCAACACTTGGAATAACTCTCTCTCAGAGAATCCATTTGAGGTCAGATCTGTGGGGTTGGAAATATGACAGGTTGGGCTATCACAAGAAACTTTTTCAGACCTCGTGGATTGAAAAGTTCGGAGTTACACTAGAAACAATCAGGTACATATTTCTGTCAAAACAAAATTATTTTTGAGCACCTTCATTCATGGCTTCTAGAATTTAGGGTTTCGGAGAAAGTTGGAATTTTTGCAATCAGAGACCATGGATGAATGATACTCATAAAAATCAAAATTTAGAGACCAAGATCAGATTTTTTGGTTGGGCAGAAGGACGGGCTTGATTGAACCCTAGTTCGGGACTTTGATCGGAAAAGTGGAAAATTAGGGCTTCTACAAAAATGGGAATTTTAAAATTTGTGACCACGGCTGGAAGCTCCTCAGAAAAATAGAAGCTTAGAGCTTGGGATTGAAAATTTTGATTGGGAAGAAGGGTGGGCTTTATCAAACCCTAGTTTGGGGTCATGTCCAGTGAATCCGGAAGTTTCAAAGGCAAATTTGAGGGCTGAAACTTTGCAGTTTTCAAATTCTGAGTATATCAGCTTGATCAGCTCATCAAGGTGCAACTTTCTATCCTTTCAGAAGTTTGAAATTCAAAGTTTGAATTTTTAGGGTTTCTTTGACAAACCCTAATCCAGCTCTAGATCCAGTTCCTGCAAATCAAGTGGATTGGATTAATCCTAGAAGAGAATGGATTGGTCACCTGCATAAGTGAAGAAGTTTCTGTTTCAGAGGGAGATGAGGCTAAGGCCTTACATAAGAAGATTACAAGCAATCTCGACAGGAATGACTTATCCAGGTATGTTTCGACATTTGCTCATGATTAAGTCTATGGTATGTTTGTCTTCATATTATTACGGTTAGTATAATCTTGTTTAAATTTAGACTTGTCATATCACCTTAATAAAATTATGAATGCATGATAGAAGATATTCAATGATTAGGGTGTTGACACTTATGATTGTACTAATACATTATGGTGTTGTATGAGGTTTATGTTGTCCGCTAACATGAAAGGTACACCAAGAAAGACAAATCATGTTCTAGTTCAAGAACATATGATCATGGTGACATGAAGACAAAGATTCATCCATTGTAATGGATCACATAGAAGATCCATTTATGAGGTATGTATAACTTGGTTCTATAATGGTTAACCTATGAGATATGCAGGTTACTAGCACAAGTCATTGAAGAGAACAACAAGACATCATGTGAGTATGTTAGACATAACTAGCTAACATACTAATCCAGGTATGTTTTTCCTATATCAAGTTAGAATCCTACCTTGT
Source organism: Larix kaempferi (assembly GCA_027924585.1). Classification (NCBI taxonomy): domain Eukaryota; kingdom Viridiplantae; phylum Streptophyta; class Pinopsida; order Pinales; family Pinaceae; genus Larix; species Larix kaempferi. The sequence goes on from BSBM01000619.1 coordinate 7,073,283, forward strand.
GATATGATCTCTTATATAAGTATATATGGCATGATTGATAATGATTATTCATAAGTTTGAGCAATCATGGGTGTATGCATATTATGTTTCTTACCTTAATTGATGATATGAATAACCAGAAGAGTCATGAAAGTATAGGTTTGAGTAATCAAGGGTTTAGGCATATTATGTTTCTTACTTTAATTTATGATATGACTAACCATAAGAGTCCTTGAATACTAATTCTTATTATTTCTGTTTGAAATGATCATGACTATACATGTTTAAGATTATTGTGTTTTGATAGTATTAAAATTATAGTAATGAATGTGTGATTATGTATGAGACCTCGAGGATAACACAATGATAATACTAATAAGCATTCATAGTGATTAAGGATGGATATAAGTTAAAGGATAGGTAATTCAGGAAGCAAAGATCAAGAGGGAGCACACTCCAGTTGTTCCTGCAAGGAAGCAAAGATCAATAAGGAGCACACTTCAGTAGTTTCTGCAAGGATGCAGATATTCAGAGGGAGTTGACCACTTCTCACAATCCACATCAGAATGGAGTTGCAGAAAAGAAGCAAAGAATGAGAGGGAGTCAACCCAACAAACAAACAAAGATAAGTATTTGAATTGTCATTACTTTCATATTTTATTGTTTCAATAATATTGTTCAGTAATGTATATACTGATGTTCCTAGAATTAGGTTGTGTATTATGCATATTAGAATAGTTACATTGATGAACAATATACTACTAATATACATGGGTAAGTGGCCTATGGCACTGTACAACATTCCATTGCTACTTATCTAGAATGAAACCTCTTTGCTGACATGTTGGGAGTTGTGTACACTCTTAACAATGTTCTGGTAGAGATTGGAAGGCACCTAGAAAGTTACGGGATATGGATAAATGTTGTATTGAAGCATTGGCTAAGATAATTGCATGACTGTATGACATATTTCTTTATGTGTAAGAATTTGTTCTAAAAACTATGAGATGTTTTCTAATCATGTAATTTAACTTGTTGTGTAGGAAATATCATATACCATCACCTACAAAAGAAGGAATACAACATTTGTTCAGCAACAAAGTTATCTATTGAAAATATTGAAGTTCCCAGGATCTTGGAAGAATGCCATGATCGAGGAGTACGAGTCGATCATGAAGATATTTGGGATGCAGTCCCAAGACCTGAAGGGGAGTTTGTAGTGACTTCCAATAGGATCTACAAGATCAAGCATGCTGCAGGTGGTAGCATAGAGACTTTTTCTCCTGTAGCCAGATACACTTCCATTAGATCAGTACTTGCTCTGGCTGCAGTGATGAAATGGAAGATACACCAGATGGATTTCAAGACAACCTTCTTGAATGGTGTAGTCAAAGAGAAAGTGTATGTGGAGCAGCCACTTGGTTTTGAGACACATCACAAGAAGTCATATATGTGCAAAACTTGGTATGGTAGGATAGACAACTTTCTATCCAGTTTGGGCTTTACCAAGAGTAAGGCGGATTCCAACCTTTACTACAAGGTTGAGAAAGGCAATCCAGTGATACTACTATTGTATGTGGATGACCTATTTGTAACAGGTGAGGATAGATTGATTGCCGACATGCAACAGAAGCTTGCTGCCGAGTTTGAGATGAAGAACTTGGGTATGATGCACCACTTTTTAGGTATGGAGGTGTGGCAGAGTGTAGATGGAATCTTCCTTGGACAAGGGAAGTATGCAGTAGAGATCCTGAAGAGGTTCGAGATGATGGACTGCAAGGACATGGCCACACCTATGGCATTGAACCTGAAGCTTCTGTGTGATGCTTCATCTGATCCGGTTGATGTCACCATATATCGTCAGATGATTGGGTCCTCTATGTACTTAACAAACACGAGACCAGATATTTGCTTTGCATTGAGCCAATTCCTGACGGATCTGAGAGATGTTCACCTAGTTTCTGTAACATATTCTAAGGTACCTGAAAGGTACGATTGATTATGGGCTCAAGTATGATGTGAATCAAAAGTTTAACCTACAGGGTTATGTTGATTCAGATTGGGCAGGAAGTGCTACAGATAGGAAGAGCACATTTGGGTGCTGCTTCAGTATGGGATCAGGTGTGATCTCCTGGTTTAGCAGGAAGTAGTCCTGCATAGCACTGAGTACAACCGAAGTAGAGTATGTTGCGACGGATGAGCAGCTTGCAGATGTATTGACCAAGCCGTTGGCCAAAGTGCAGTTTCAGTACTTCAGAGAGAGGCTTGGTGCACTTCATATCGAGGTTCCTTCCAAAGGGAAGTGACGAGTCTGGAAGATGCATATGCACATGAGCTTTTATGACGTGGTTGATGTGTTCTCCCATGGTCGTGATGTAATTGCTGAGCCATTCTCACATGGGGGTAGATGTGTTCTCCCATGGTGTAGATGTAAGGGCTGAAGCCATTTTTCACATGGTGGTAGATGTGTTCTCCCATGGTGAAAAACTAAGGGTTGGAGCCTTCTCCGAATGGTGGTAGATGTGTTCTCCCATGTTGGTGGTGTAAGTGCTGGATGATGTGCATCTGGGAAGTGCTTCGCGGACGATGAGATGATCTGAAGAGGACGATGCTATGATGATCAGGAGGATCATGGATGATGAACATCAGGATGATGCTCCAGTTACTACTCTGTTGCTGGATATGATCAGTTGGATCATTTATATGTCTGTATGTATGCATCATGTTGGATGCTGGATATGATCAGTTGGATCATGTATGTATGTATGCATCATGTTGGATGCTGGATATGATCAGTTGGATCATTTATACGTATGTATGTACGCATCATGTTGGATGCTGGATATGATAAGGTGGATCATGTATATGTATATGAATCATGTTGGATGCTTGGACTATGTATATGTGTATGTATTAGGTGGATACATTGTATGATCAGGTAGATCATGTATGTTGATATGTATCAGGTATGATCAGGTGGATCAGGTATTTGTAGATGTATCAGGTGGATACATCGTATGATCAGATAGATCATGGATGATGATATGTATTAGGCAGATACTGTGTATGCATTAGGTGGATGCATTGTATGATCAAGATGATCATGATGACGAGCTTCAGGATGTTGCTCCAGAGGATATGTATCAGGACGGTACAGTGATGATGATCAGTATGATCATGAGCATCAGGATGATGCTTTGTGCGACGATGATCAGTTGGATCATGAGTATCAGGTTGATACTTGGAGGTCAAAGATGATATGTGGCAGGTTGTGCAAATAGCATGTAATCAGTCCTCAGAGATCCGATAAGTTGACCTGTGTGCTTGTAATTAGTCCTTGGATGATGTATTGCTATGTAGTATGTAATCAGTCCTTAGAGATCCGATAGGTTGAGCTGTGTGCTCGTAATCAGTACTGGGATGAGGTATTACTATGGAGACATGTAATTAGTCCTGGAGATCCGATAGGTTGAGATGTGTGCTCGTAATGAGTCCTGGGATGCTCTTTAGAGATCTTGTCAGTCATGCTGCGGCACATAAATGTTCTTGGGATGCTCTTTAAAGGTATTGTCTATTCACATGTAATCAATCCTGGAGATCCGAGAGGTTGAGCTGTGTGCTCGTAATAAGTCCTGGGATGCTCTTTAGAGATCTTGCCGATCGTGCTGTGGCACATAAATGTTCCTAGGATGCTCTTTAAAGGTATTGTGAAGGGGATGCATGTAATCTGTCCTGCGAGATATTTCCAGTCATGCTTAGGCACATAAATGTTCCTAGGATGCTCTTGTCAGGTATTGCACTAGCACATAAAATTAGTCCTGAGAGACCACCTTTATCAGACCATTCGCACAGATGATGAAGACTTGCAAGTGGTGGGCCTACATCCAGTATGAAAAAGTACTGGCTCTGTAGAACTTCCTATGACCAGTAGATTTAGAGATTGATTGAGATAGCAGCAGTGACGATGATGATGACTTGATGACGATTATCCAGTGCCGATGATCCAGAGAAGAAGACTTGTGCTAGAAGACCTATGTCAAGAAATACCTTCCTAGTTAAGAAGGAGTGTTGATGTATATGTAACTTCGGAATGTATTTCATATTTGTATATTGTACTCCTATAGAGATGGTATTATTCCTCTATATGGAAGTGTTTGTATTCCTATAGAGATGTTATTATTCCTCTATACGGAAGTGTCGTCATTTATATTGTAAGTGTTGTAACTTATACTTGATGGGTTATTAGACCACCTTGTTGGGGTTGGCCCTGTATAATTCATGTGAGACGAAGGTTTATTAGACCACCCTATTGGGGGTCGGCCATGTGGGTCAAAGGGTTATTAGACCACCCTATTGGGTGTCGGCCCAATTAGTATTATGTTATGTGGTTAAGTTAAGGCCGACCTAGTAAAGGTTATTAGGCAAGTCAAGTCAAGTATAAATAGAGTGCGGGAGGCACTCTATTTTATCACTCATTATTCTCTCTCACATTTTTTGGAGAGTGGCGCACTTGTGGAGGAGGAGAAGCTACTGCTAAGAGATGTCTCTCTCTTATGCTTGGGTTGTATCATTGCTCTATCTATCTCTGAGGAAGTTATTGGGGTTTTTCACCTTTATGGTTTTCCCCAAGTAAACTCTGTGTCTCTTGTGTGCTTGCATTATTGTGTCCATGATTGATATGTTGTAGATATGTTGTACATGTTGTTCTCTCAGTTAAGATCCTAGATCAAATTGAAGTAAATTCTGAAAAATTAACAACTATATTACCTTGATCACCATAATAATGTTGTCTTAAGGAAATTAATGCATAATGCCACCATACACCTAATCAAACATTGATTCTCAAGTAGCACCATTAGTATAAGCTTTGAAAAAAGTGCAATTATAAAGTTATCTAGGCACATTTGGGAAAATAAACTATATTAAAAAGTTTATAATGGTTCAAAATTTCATATTTACCAAACATTTTAAAAAATTACCAAATTAACCCAACATACCTTGAATATTAAAACTCAAATTGTGGGCTCTTCGTTGATTGAAATCAACTACCATCACCACCAGGTATCAAATATGAATTTTTATGTTTTATTTATGTATTAAAATTAAAATATATGCACGTACACGAGTAGCAGTTGGATGAGGCATGTGTGTACAGGCCTATCCAAAATGCTACCAATGTATAATTTTCCCTATATGTGACTATTAGCATGGCAGGGCACATACATTGTCGGTTTGAGCAAAAAAATCAAAATTAGGAACTAATTCTTGAAAATTTTCTCATTACAAGATTCACTCATGGATATCTAGTGGAGGGAGAGGGATCATGATTTGGTGGATCAATAAGTAGTGGCCGATCCTGCCACATTAGATGCTCTTCACTAATGTGGTTTGCTAAAGTTTTTTCATTGTGAGGATATGAGAGCCCAACCATGGTTACTCAACATGTTGATACAATATTGGGATGTAGATTCGAAGGAATTTATCATCAACGAAGTTATCCTCACCATTGAGATGGAGCTTCCTTGTAAGCTTATTTCGTAACAAAGAGGTTTCGAACCTCAAAGAAGGTCCTGGGGGAGGAAGCACAAATGAGGACTATGTCAACATATATTACAGTGCCAATACTGAGAATATTGGTTCTAAATTACCTATTTAGAGGATCATCGATCTCGGTCTCAAGATCACAATTCTCACAATGACTGGCTCATCCTTGCCTGATCCGTGTCACCCAGGGAGTCAACAGGAGGGAAATAGATTCAACTGAATGAATCAAGCTCTGTTATGGAGGAAGAAAATAATGCTAGGATGAATAAGAAAACTGTTATCACAGCATAGTAGCAGGGCTACTATTCTTGCTTAGCAGATATCTACATATTCCAAAGCTTACATTATTTAGGGCTTAGCTATGATGACTTTGTATTTTGAGATCACTCATGATCAGATCAGTGTATTCTTCAGACTTATGTTAGACCTTGTGTCAAGGCTGAGCCTTCAGAGTTCAGATTTGATGACCGATGTGACCCTTTATTCCATACAATTTCAGTTCATTGCTTAGAGATGCATTGCAGCAGTGTTTTAGATGATATATGATGATTATTCTTATGATGATGTTGTATGACCTATGGATTTATGATCATTGACTATGGATTGTTATCATGTTTCTTTAGTCATGTTAATAGCATTAGCTTGCTATATAATTCATGATGTGGCAAACTTTATAAAATGGACTATCTTGATAATAATTTAAAATGGACATTTTGCTTGCACATTTACGTTGTCTGACAAGACTCATTGGTTTACTACCTTGCATAGATATGGTCTTTCTTGACATTTCCTCTCTACTAGCTTAGGCTCCACTTTCACTTGACTCCATCCATTCATGTCTTTCCTTATTTGGATTTAACCCTTGACTTGTCGTACTTGAATTTCTGATATTGAGGACTTCCCCTTTTTCTACCTCTATGTTTGGACCGCATCCCTGTATGTTTAGTGTCTCGGCTCTGAGTTGGTGACAAAACTTACCTCTGGCAACTTGGATTGTAGGCCTAAATCATTTTGGTCGGTTGTCCCGATGTTTGACACTGGCTCGAACTCCCCTTAGTGTTGGCTTGGTTTTGCAACCAAGCTTAGTGCTATGGGCACCTGCTAACTAGTAGCAGCAGTTTCAATAGAAATAAATAACAATAAACTAAATCTAAACTAAACTAAACTAGCATGTGCATTTTTGAATTAAAAAACAAGAACAAGAAACATATGAAATAATTTTTGTATTGAAAAATGGGGGCAAGCAAGTGCTTGCAATAACAATACCTCCAAGTGATGAAGGTTGTTGAGTAGCTCCAATGGTGAGCAGCTCCAATCTCCAATGGGTCCCTTCTCCAAGGTTGCTACAATGGCCAAAAACTCAAGGGAGATTTTGGCAGCATGAGGATAGGAATATGGATGGATGTGAAATGAGGAGCCCCTACCACCTTTTTATAGGTTTTGGTGGTGAGGAATACCATTTGTGGTTTTGTGGAAACTAATGGTATTGACCAACATGGTTTAGGTACTTTTCCCTCCTTTTTCATTTTTTGAATAAAATTAATATTTTTATTCCCTTTTTAATTTTTGGGGAATTTTAGACCCTTTTTGAGGGTTTTTTATGCTTTTTTAGGAAAAATAATCTTTTTGAGTGGGAAAAGGGGTGTACTAAGGTCTTTTGGTGACCTTTTGTTGGCTTCAGAGGCTCAAATGGTGGAAAAGTGGACAAATGGGTCATGTGAATAAGGAAATGAGCTAGTGAACACTTTTTAGGTGTTAACAGATTGCCCCCTGATGTGTGAGGGTAGGAGCTCATCGTATGGCCGATAGACATCATAGTTCTTTTGTCTTTTTTCTAGGGTCTTGGGGGGGAGAAGAGACCGATTGGAGACTGGATCAGCAGCCCTTGGAAGCTACAAAGAATAAACAAATATTACATGGCCTCAATATGAATGAGGAATAATCTCTGATAATGGACGAGGCGGGCATACCCATGCTCGTATTAAGACATATACATAACAATTAGTCCCAAGAAGGGGGATCTAATACATAAAAAATTTACCGGTACATCATAACGGTCCAGAGGGTACATTATTGTGGGATGTACTCATGACTGATCTCAATAACTGATACACTGGATAACTGATGAACTCCTAGAACTGAAGGTGTCCAACATCTGTAGGGACGTAATGACTGTGAGCCATCTCTGGGAAGTATATGTAACTGTATACTCGAGGGAGTATAAAACTAGTGTACATCTGAATACTGTCGCCATGTGCAACCCAGATATCTATAGAAAAAGTGTAACTGGTTGTATCCATAGGTAGACTCTCAAATGTGGATGAGTCGGGAGGTATCTGGGGTCTTCGACTAGTAACTGAGCGGACCAATACCCTGTGCGATTCTCAACGATGCGATCAAGGTGTTGAAGTCGAGCATGTGAGAAACAACCATTTGGAGAGGCACTGAGGACTCTTCTCGAAATGATTCGTAGGCACTCACCATAAATGGTGATGAGTCCAAGACACAGGGACCTCTAAGTCTATCCTCTGGAATAAATTTGGTTGTCGTCGACAGAGGGAGACCAGCAACTAACAAGGCAATGATGTTTCCTTGATAGGAGCGCGAGGTGTAGAGATGAAGTGTGGTAGTACTGATGGTAGGACTGACATACTTGTGGGGGTGGGAAGTAATTGGGGTCATATAGTGGGGAGAATCAAACTTCCTTTGTTCAGAGCATGATGACATGGTTGACTTGGCAGCGTAGGGAACTGACTTGTAGGTGTGTGTATCATTGCTTTTAAGGACTGAAGGGTGTGTATTGACTCTGGGGGGGGAATCAAGCTGATGGCTGCTGTCGAGGAGTTCTCAGGGTGACATACTGCAGAATACTCTGAACAAAGGCGACCAAAATGGGGAAGCTGCTATATAAGTAGACGTGATCTGTTGTGGCACCGAGAAGCACCATTGGGTCCTTCTTCGTAGTTTTAATGAGCTCCACAAAGGTATAAAAGTGTGCTCTGAAATGGTACTGTCCTGTGGATTTTGTGAGCCCAGGACTGTTCGTGCTCATTGGTGCTTTCATTTTTAAGGAGTCTGAAAGCGATAAGAAGACTCTACAGTGGTTGTGACTACTGTCCTGTTGGTTTTACGAGCCCAGGATGGTGGTTTCTCATGGTCGCTTTCATGTTTAGAGAGTCTGAAAGCGGTAAGTGGACTCCATTGGTGTTCTTTTTCGTGAGTTAGTCTCCAAGGCCCGAAAAAGCATAAAATGATGCAAATGGAGAACTCTTCTAGCCGATGTGACTAGAGTATTCCTTTTTCGTAATTAGTCTACAAGGTCCGGAAAAGGGGTAAACTTATACCAGGTAGACGCCCTTTCAGATACGTTTAGCGAGCATGAAAGGAAGCAAGGTTGCTCGACAATCTTTTCATTGTTTTAGGAGTCAAAAAAGAGCTTAACAGAAACTCCCTAAGTGCCTTTTTCGTAAAAAGGGATTGCTCGGCTCGAAAAAGGGATAAAATTATACCAAACAACAAGGGATTGATGGGAGTGAGAAAAGGTTTCAGGCATCATCACGAGCACGGAAAACTGAATCCGATGATATAAAGATTGTCATAAATGGAGAACGGCGGATGTGGCACGCAAACCGAGGTGACAAGGGGGGCATGGGAAAAATGCCCGAAAAATCTAGGCGTGAGAGCGAGAAATGATCTCAAGCATCATCACGAGCGCGGAAAACTGAATCCGGCGATATAAGATTCGTCACAAACAGACGATGGCTGATGTGGCACGCAAACAAAGGCAATAAGGGCATGAAAAAATGGTCAAAAAATGGACCTGGTGAAAACAGGAAAAGGAAAGAACTATCATGAAGTTCTCGCTATTCTGATTCCAATTGTACCAATGGTTTGAGAAACGGACGTCGTATGACACCGGAATGGTTGTTGGAAAAATGGTGGAATCTCTATAAATAGGGCGTGGGGCCCATATGACGTGTCATTGTTACGTGTGAGTTTGGCAGAGCAGTCAGAGCTCTTTCTCGATTTCCGGGAGATTTCACCGTTGGTTTTCGATTCCGTGAGTTTCAGGTAACTCTATTCGCCTTAGCCTTTTCAATTATGTCTTTTTTGTTTGGCGGCAGGCCCTCGAAGGCCGTGAAATTCCACGTTGACCTTCCAACATGGAATATTGCGGGTTTGGGGTCTCTTCCCGCGATGAACCGCGCGGGTTTTAGGCTGACAGTCGCGATGTTCATCGCGACTGTGAGGTTGGAACCCGCGATGTTCATCGCGAGTTCATGGGAGATAGTCGCGATGTTCATCGCGACTGTCTGGCAAATATCCGCGATGTTCATTGCAGGTTCTTGGATGGAGGCCGCGATGATCATCGCGGCTTTTGATGGAAAAGCCGCGATGGTATTTTTTGCAAATTTTTTTTGCTGGGGCTAAAAATTTCTTCTGTTTTTTGGCAGGATGTTGAGGAGACCGTTGACTTCATGGCGAGAGCGGGAGATAGATGATGATCTGATGTTGAGGATTCAGACTGATCCAGGGGTTCGACAGACTCTAGCGGTGAGTGGACTTTTGAAGTTCGCTCAGATCCCACCTATGTGTTCAGTGAGACGGCTCCTGAACAAGTTGGTGGGTTGGTGGGTGCCCGCCGAGGGTGCTTTTATGATTGGGGGACAGAGGTTGGAGATCACCCTCACAGACGTATATTTTCTCACTGGGTTGCCTCGTTTAGGGGAGGTGGGAGATCTTCTGCCGAGGATCCCTCCAGGTGTTGATATGGAGGATTTGCTACAGACGTTTTGTGTTGATGGGGCCATTTTGTAGAACAGCGCTTTGAGTTTGCAATCACTACGGGAGTGGTACATGAGGGCTGTTGGGGCGTGTGTTCTGCGAGTATTGGGTGCTGCGACACCACATCGTTTGTCAGGGGGAAAAATGATGATGGTGGACTCTGTGCTTCGGGGGACGTATTATGCATGGGCTCAGATGTTTCTAGTAGGTGTCCGGAGAGATCTAGACAAGTGCTGTCGAGAGGGAGGAGAGTTCTGTTATGCCTCCTTTCTATGTTGTTTTTTCTTCGAGCGGGTGCCGACCTTATGACCACGGGTGCCCATTCGTGATGGTCTGGTGAGTCAGCCGCGCATGGTGCGGTGGGGGCATATGATGCCTCATGGTGGTGGTGGTGTCCGCGGGTTTTTAACGGAGGAGGTATATGAGCAGTGGGAGCAGATGCCCCTGGTGACTGAGGATTACCCATATGCTGGCATGGACTATCGAGGCAACCCAGAGATGCCTCGAGCCCAGGGATAGGCCTGGGGTTTAGACGGTATGTTTTGTGGTTTGCTTGCTACTATATCATGTGATTTGTTTATGATTATGGTTAGATATGTATATGATGGTTTATTTGCATTGTGCAGATGTTGGGCCTGTACCACCGACCGACTACGTGGCTTGTCGGGGGCGGGTGATGGTGGTCGCTCAACCACCTGCAGCGGCACCACCTCCACGTGGTGGAGGATTTGCGGCTCGTGGGCGAGGGGTTGGCCCTCGAGATGATTCCATAGAGGGTTTCAGACAGACATTTGACCTTATTCTAGCTGGACTCCCCAAGGATGGCTGGAGAGACCTGGACCGGGACATCATGGAGCGTTTCTTCGGTGCGCCGCCTGAGTGGCGGTCGCTCCTGTTGAGGACAACAGTTTTTGTGGCCGAGCACAGGGATGGTGTTCGGGATGACCCGGCAGGGCCGGCTGAGAGGAGGATTTGTCTACGGGATGATCCAGCGGGGCCAGCAGAGCGGAGATTTCGGGCTCGCCATGATCCGGCAGGGCCAGCAGAGGAGACACCAGAGGAGCCCAGGGACCCTCATGACTAGATGATATGTATTTGCCCCCAAATGCTGATGAGCATATGGGGAAGCTCTTTTTGTACGGCTGATGTATTTTTTGTACATTGGGTGCTGAGGGCACCTATGACATGTTCTGACTATACGATGATGTATATATTTGATGTTGGTATATAGTCGTGTATGCATGTGGATGCACTTATTGTCTTTTCGTTCGCCCGTGGAGGCATGTTTGATTTTTTGTATGCCCGTGGAGGCACATGGTATGCACGTGGATGCACATTTTGTTTTTGGTATATGCCCGTCGAGGCACATGGTATGCACGTGGATTCACATTTTGTTTTGGTATATGCCCATGGAAGCACATGTTATGCACGTGGATGCATTATTTGTTTATGGTATGATGCGATTGGTGTGCCAGTCAAGTACATTGTTGGCCATATGGTCTGCTACACTATTGAGGTTTCTTGGGACATGTGTGAATGAAATGGATTCAAACTGTCGAATCATTTGTTTAGTGCGCAAAAATTTTCTGAACAGACAGGGATCGCGTACCTGGTAATCATTGTTGAGTTGGGAAACTAGGAGTTGTGAGTCCAAGAAAACGTTAAGGTGACGTATGCTCATCTGGAGAGCTGTGGCCAAGAGACCAGTCACAGCATCATATTCAGCCTGGTTGTTAGTAGCGGCACCCAAACACACTCCGTTGATGTGGATCAACTCATGTGAAGGGGAATATATTACCCAAGCTGCGGAGGCCAGATTGGGGGACCAACGGCTTGCACCATCAGCGAAACCGACGTAGCAGAGTGGAACATGTGTGTGAACGGGATCAATGGAAGGGGCCGACTAGACAGAGGTGTATCTAGTGGAGATCGTACAAATGGCAGGGTCAAGGCCAGGCATTTCGGTATCTGACCAAGTAAAGACATCAGTGAAGTCTTGGAACAGTTGTTGGTATTCTTCGATCTCATGCTCATTGTGGGAGGCTCCTAATGTAATGGTATGAAGGGCACCAAGTGGGTCAGAGATGTCAATGTGGATGACGGGAGAAATATCGGCCATGGGATCCTTTAACCAGTCGACTTTAGTAGGAAGGAAATCTTTGGACTCAACCGCGGATTGGGTAGCAGTGGTGGATGAAGTCTCTTCCGGGAGGAAGTATGGACGATGGTGCATGTCTTCCCAGGGATAATCAAGGGCAGTAGGAGCCTCTAGAATCTCTTCATCATTGCGGTAGCTTTGAGTGGTCAAATCAAGTGATGAGGTAGTGGTAGTCGAAGAGATCATGTAGATGGTGTTAATCTCTCCGGATGAGGATGATGCGGGAGGGTAGATCTCCTCGATAGTAGGGGGTGCCGTCTCGAGGTCCAAATTATTCATCTCGTAGAGAGCTACTCTGTAATCTGGGATGTTAGGACAGTGATGTGAGTAGTGGCCGTAAATACCGCATATCGCACATTGGTGGTTGGTACGCAGTGACTTGTCCCGAGGCATGGGGTTTGGGTCAATTTTGACAACCGGGATGTTGGGGTTGTCGTCCAGCATTTGCATGTGTTCCTGTAATGCAGGTAATTGTGGACACTGATGGGTTGGATGGCCTAACTCATCACACAACGAGCATTTTGGAGGAGCACGAAATACGGGGGGAGGTTTAACTGCCTTGGGTGGGGGTACCGCAGTGTATGGTTGTGGGCCTCTGCCCCCAGTGGGCCTGATGAGTGGAGGGGGATTCGTCGATGACGAAGGAGTAGTGATACCGAGAGGTGGTTGAGTAGAAGTAACAATGGGTTGCACCGGTTGTAGGATGACATTTGGTGTCGGCGGTGGAATCGGAGGCAAAATATACCACACGGGTAATCCCAATGTTAACTCGGGTAGACTAAGGGTAGCCATAACTGGAGCACTTACTACACTTGAGGGAGGGAATAGAAAGGGGATTGTGTGGATGGGTGTAACACCAATGTGACTAGGTACCAATGGTGGTTTAGGGAACAAGGGTGGTTGATTACCGGGTGTTTGTGTATTTTGTGAAAGAGTACAGAGGTCAGCGACGTGGGTCTCTGGTGACAGTGGTGGAATAGATTGGAATGTAGAAGTCATCGACGCCTCGGAGTAAAGTCCGGGTCCTACTGAGGAAACGAACGAGGTAGTTGCACCACAAACAGGTTGTTCAACTATGGGGAGAACATTTTCAGCTTTGGCGGGGGCCTTGGGATCGTAGTAGGTGAGTTGGTTGACGCGTCCCTCATGGGGGAACATCATGGTATGGAAAACGAATGAGGCCACCGCCCGCATGGCATACATGTAGCTGCGACCAAGTTAGAGGTTATAGTCGAGTTGGGAATTGATGACCTCAATGTCAATGAGCACGGTTTTACCTGCCAGCTGGACGGGGACATTAGCTAAAAGACCTTGGGGTTGAGCCGAACGGTCGTCGTAGGCTCGCAACATAGTGGTGGACTACTGGAGAGTGGGAGATCCCAACTTCTGCCAAACGAATGTGGACATGACGCATGTAGAGGCCCCTTCATCAATAATGCACCGATGGATGACAAGATTCCGAACGGAAATGGAAACTTGGAACGCTAAAGTAGATGGTAAGCGTGGTTCAGACTGGTCTGAATCGAATGCGATCAGCTGTGAATCATTGGGGTCAATGGCGCCAATGGAAGAGAGTAAAGTCTTGCGCTGTGAAGGATAGTTTTTCAAGACTTCTAAAGCAGACATGGCTGCAGGAGACTGGGCTAATTCATCTACAATGTTGTAGTTTGACGCAGCACGAGCATTGGGATTACTGTTGATGCGACGAAGTGGGAAGCGAGGTGCTTTGGAAGCGCCATCAAGTGGAGCCGGAGGTATACGTAACGTTTGATCTGTGGGATGAACGTTAGTGTTCTTGTCGGTAGAGGAGGCTTCAGAGGTGGAGCCATATTGGTTCCGACGGGTTTGGAGGTTGGCATTGGCAGTTGACATCATCAACAAATGGTGAGTACCTGAATCGAACATGGGTTGATCAGGGGCTGCATAAGTGATCTGTTGTGGTGGCACGTTACCTTGAGGGGGAGCTAACGGCTGAGTGTTCACTACACCCTGGTTTGGAAAGGGGTTTTGCAGTACCAAAGGTTGATGTTGAGGTGGTGGAGGGTTGGGTGGCGGCTGAGGAGCCGCTTGCCCTTGACGATGGGCATCGTCGGTCCAGAGTTGCCGAGCTCGCTCCAAATGTGGGCAAGAATGGGTGTAATGACCATAGACCCCGCAGATAGAACAATGGTGATTTGTTCTGAGGTTGTTATTTCTAGGCTGCTTGGGATTCCGATCCGGATTGCGGTTGGGAGGAGCAGCATTGTTATTCTGCGGAGGATTAGGAGGTGGAGGACCTTGCTGATGTTGTTGGTTATTACCGCGTTTACGTCCTCTTCCACGGTTCTATTGCGCACCTTGGTTACGCTGGTTGTTCTAGTGCTGGGGATGGTTGTGCTGTGTGTGCGAAGCCGCGATGGACCGCGCGGGATTTCGTCACACAGTCGCGATGTGCAGCGTGGAAAATGTCTGCGAAGCCGCGATGTGCAGCGCGCTAAATGGCCGCGAAGCCACGGTGAACCGCGCGGAAAAGAGCCGCGCAGTCGCGATGAGCCGCACAACTGTTGGGCAAAAATCCGCGAGGCGAAAGCCGTACGCGGATGCCGAAAAACGAACTCGAAAATTGAGAATTTTGGGCTGTTAATGGCTAAAAAATGGGCCAAGACCTAGAACAGCAATGGATCTGCTGTCTAGGGTGGCAGATCTATGAATTAAACTAACTTATACTATCAAAAAGTAAGATCTAAAGTAAAAGTGAGATCTAAAGATTCGAAAAGCAGCGGAGTCACCAAAAACTGTTGGCTTGGTTTTGCAACCAAGTTTAGTGCTATGGGCACCTGCTAACTAGTAGCAGCAGTTTCAATAGAAATAAATAACATTAAACTAAATCTAAACTAAACTAAACTAAACTAGCATGTGCATTTTTGAATTAAAAAACAAGAACAAGAAACATATGAAATAATTTTTGTATTGAAAAATGGGGGCAAGCAAGTGCTTGCAATAACAATACCTCCAAGTGATGAAGGTTGTTGAGTAGCTCCAATGGTGAGCAGCTCCAATCTCCAATGGGTCCTTTCTCCAAGGTTGCTACAATGGCCAAAAACTCAAGGGATATTTTGGCAGCATGAGGATAGGAATATGGATGGATGTGAAATAAGGAGCCCCTACCACCTTTTTATAGGTTTTGGTGGTGAGGAATACCATTTGTGGTTTTGTGGAAACCAATGGTATTGACCAACATGGTTTAGGTACTTTTCCCTCCTTTTTCCTTTTTTGAATAAAATTAATATTTTTATTCCCTTTTTAATTTTTTTGGAATTTTGGACCCTTTTTGAGGGTTTTTTATGCTTTTTTAGGAAAAATAATCTTTTTGAGTGGGAAAAGGGGTGTACTAAGGTCTTTTGGTGACCTTTTGTTGGATTCAAAGGCTCAGATGGTGGAAAAGTGGACAAATGGGTCATGTGAATAAGGAAATGAGCTAGTGAACACTTCTTAGGTGTTAACACTTAGTCACTTGAGATGTTGTTGGCTAAAACTGAAAGTTCATGTACTACTTATGGAAACTTATATAGATTCGCCCATGGAAACTAAAAAGGGAAAGAGAGATGAAATGCTAAAAATACTCCTCGAAGAGTATAAGAAAGGTGCAAAAAGCAATGGTTCTTAAATGCTATATCTAAACAATTGCTGACCTTATATATATAAAAACATGCCCTGGATGCAAGTTGCAATTAGTTGTGCTTATCAGCACACTTGAGATCCGAAGGGTTATGTAGGCCAAAAAATCCATGAAATGAAATTGAATGGTCCTAATGAACTTGGATCAACTTGATGTAGACATGATTCCTACGTTGAATAAGCACTCTCTAAAAAACTTACCCATTTGTGAGGCACAGCCATTCCCCATGTTTATTTTGTCCAGCGCAGAGTTTGTAGCTCCCCCTTTCTCCCTGTCCAAAGTGTCTTTTAGTTGAGTTTAGACAAGTCACCCCCTTTGCTCAACCTTGTTCCTAGCCTTCATCCTTAGCTAGCAGTTAGACCATGTCCAATGGGTGAGTTTGTCGTTTAAGCTATTGTGCAAGTAAATATAAATAGCAACGGAATGAATGAATATGATTAATGCCACTGAATGATGTTATACTTTAAGTTAGGCTGTGAGTATGATTAGAGAAACATGTCTTAGTCTATTTGATATGATTTATCCTTGGTTATATATTGACCTAGTCAAACCCAGTTTGACTATGGTCATTTCTTGGGATCCTTGATGATGTGGACCATATATGCTTATTGTTGATGATTGATGGTCCCACATACTCTTGATGATGATACTATATGATGGACATATGATTCAGATGATGATTACTGCAATTCAACAGGTTTAATTATTACTTTAGATCATCAGATTATGCACTATCCATATATAGTGGACCCTTCAACTAGCTTATCAGAGCAACCCATGGTGTATGAGTACACATTCTTAATAGATTTGGGTCTTCTGGATCCAATGAGACACTTATTATTCAGTTCCAGACACTTTTGACAGTGAAAGATGCAGTTTTCCACTTGTTGACCAGATTAGGGGTTGATTTCCTAGCCTGAGCAGCAGGGGCCATGAGAGGCCAGTTCACCTAGGGCGTTGTATGAGGAGGGGGTGGTCCAGTCACTTGATATTACCATTTACCCCCCCTTTTGGAGAACCTGGTGGGCTCAGTTTGATAGCGCAGGTGCCCTAGGAGGCAGCTTCAGCACTTTCACAATTACGGAGGTAGTCCAGAAATGGGATACAAGGGTCACCAAGGAATTCGATTTGGGAAATTGAGGCAAGGATTTGGCACTTGGTTTTCACAGAGGTCTTCCATGGTTAACCCCCTATCTTCTAGCCAGTTTTCATCAGTCAAGGGGGTCCACAGAGGCCACAACAAGCCTTTCACTACATGTCTCTCATAGATTTTGAGGACATATTTGATCATTTGTATTTATTTTGGACATATTTTATTATTTTATTGTGCCATGGGGATGAGCTAGCAAGGATTGATGCCTCCTAGCCCCACCATGTGCTCCATATGTCATGTCCTACTCATATCAATTGGGACCATGTACTTTTTCCCCCTTTAGTGGATGACATCACCCTCCATGAGTATCTTTTAGCTATGACATCATCATTATTTGAGTGATCCATGTGTTATATTGTTATGTTTCATCTTAGCCATTCATCATGTATTGAGATCTTTTAATCTCAACCACTCATTTCAAAAAGTGGTTTTGAGATCCAGGGTTTTGGTCTTTATTATCCTATATAAGGAGGAGAACCCCTCATTGTAAAATCATCTAGAGAATTTGGCTCTTGGATCTTGGAATAAAATTTCTATCTTTTGGAGTACATGCTTGAATCTTGGAGTGGATGTTGATTGCTTTGATTGTAAATGCTTTTGTCCATTGCACTGGAGGATCTCTTGTAGCTATATTGCATATTTTGCCATACCTTTTTTACAGGTTAAGAGGACATTTTTGACAAGTGCGAATCGGTGGGGAGGCTTACCCTTCAAGCTTGGAGTAGGACGTTTTGGTTAAACAGTGAGTGGTTTTGTATTTGTACCAACTATTCTTTGCTTATCTCTCTCTTGCTTGTATCTACCTTCAACATGTTAAACTGATTGATGCTTTGCTCCTTGGTTTTGGCAGGTTAGAGGGACACACATGTGGCTTGGAGAAAATCGATTTGGCAAGAGGGCTTCAAAATTCTTCATTTGATATTTGGAAAAGTTAATCCTTATCTCAACTAGCATTCATCTCTTCATCCAGGTATGCTCCAAAGATATAGTCTTCTTCTTCCTTGGCTTATCCGTGAATTATAGATCATAAAAAACCTAATTTATTAAAACCCTCATTTTTCACTTTTTCTTAGATCTACTTGGATCTAGCTTGGCTTTGGGTAAGATACTGAAAACGCACCTCTATAGCATCCATGACAATTCGGATCTATAGTTTTGTGTGGATTGGCCTCCATTTGACACACTTTCCAAGGCACATTAGCCTCCTTGAGGGAGGTTGCAATCCTTGAGGGAAGCTATTGGGGCTATTTCCAATAGATGGGTAGGTGATATCCCACTTGATCCATAATCCTCATACTTGATAACCTACCCCTAGTGCTTCACTTCATTGATTTTTGCCTTGTGGTCTCCATTCCTCATTTTAAGGGTTGTGCCCCACTTGGGTCAATTTGGTGATGCATTTTCAATCTCAGATCTATGGAGATCTAGCCATTGGATGCCCTTGATTTTCAAGATCCATATTGATACTTGCCTAAACTACTTGGATCTAAATTTTGGTGGCCTTTGGACTTGATTTGACATACTTTTCCATGCTTTTAGCCCTCTTTGGGCAAAGCCGCACTTCTTGGGTGAATGAGTGGTCCCACTTTGAGAAACTGGGTGTTTTATATCCCACTTGTTTCGGAAAGAGCATACCTTGAAACCTATATCTAGTGTCTCACTTTGTGAAGTTCTTCCTTGGGGGTATCATTCCTCATTTTGGGGGTTGTTGTCCACTTGGGTCACTTAGTGAAATATTAGATCTAGAAGGATCCAACCATTAAATCTTGGGTAGCCCACTTGATTTGCAACCTAGGTGTCCATTTGATATCCTTTTGACTCCATTTACCCATCCATTTCAAGGCACTAGTCCACCTAAGGCAAATCGCACTTCTTGGGATTTGTGTCAATTCCTAGATCCCATATGTGGGTATTTCTAATTTCATCATAGATCCATAGATCTATCCTTTGTATACCCCTTGGTACCATTTGAATCCTTAAGTTCACCTTGTGGGCCCCATTTGAACCATCTCCATATCCCAAGGCAATGGGCCCCACTTGTGTATTTCATGGTACTAGATCTTGTAACTTATATGATCTCATCTTGTGGCCTAAATCATTCAATGGTTGAAACTCTAGTCATCCCTTCAGCCTCTTTCAACCATATTTAAACTTCTAGGTCCACCTAACCTTGCATTGGTTTATGTAACCTATCTTTCACACTTCCCTAGAAACCTATGCCTTGGTCCAATCATCTTTGATTGTTTATACGGTCTCCCCCTTGTTCTTGATTCATCTTGATCTAAAGTGAAGAGTGCCTCGGTTGTCATGACTCCCGGCTTGCATTAGGAACCGTGGCATCTCTTGGGTCACTTATTTAGTTGTCCATCTCCTCTACTGTTCTGGATGGGATACCTATAGGGACAACTACGAGTTGTGTGATAACATTTTTGGCACTGTTGCCGAGGAAGGTAGAGGCCTACCCTGGTTCGACATATATTTTTCAAGCCCCACTCCTGTTCTCTTTGCCAACATTTTTGGCACCATTGTCGGGGATGTAGAGGCTTACCTTAGGTGTCTGCAATTATCCATGCATAACTCATATCTCTTCGCATCCGGATTAATCTAAATGGTTATCATTTCAATTCTTAATTAAAAGTATATCCATCTATTTATCTCACTCTCTCCCTGCACTTTAAACAACATACATCTTGGTAGAAGAGTTTAAAAGTCTACCTCGCGACTCCTAATCGTGACTCCACTGAGGAGCAAGTTCATAGTCATCCTTACAACACTCAAAGTAAATCAAATCCAAATCAACTGGAAGGAACCCCACTCACTTATCACGAAAGAGATCCTAAAGCCCAATCATCTAACTTCTTTTGGAAACTTGTTAACTCAGATTCTCCAAACCATATCTTGGGATATCCTTTGTTCAATTCGGTTCCTCCTTCATCTCCTAATCCTAATCCTAATCCTAACATAACTCCAGTCAACCCATTGGCTAGACAGAATCAATCTAATTCTGGAAAAAATAATCAAAACAACCCTCCCGTCGCTCGTGCTTTTGGAAACAAGGATAGAGCCTCTCCCTTAGACTTTTCCCAGGTCATAGGTGCCCCCCATGATATGCCATACAAGTACTTTGAAAAGATCCCAAAGTTCAATGGGAATTGTGCGACCTCCATTGAGGACCACATAGAAAATGTCTGGGCTCACATGGAAGCTTATGGGGTTGAAGAAGAAGATGCATTTATGAGGGGTCTCTTTGCATCCTTGGAAGGTGATGCTCGCAAATGGTTTGACCGATTTCCTGCATCATCAATCAATGGATACGATGTATTCACCGATAAACTCAAGCAAGAGTGGTCAGTCAAGTTAGATGGGCATTTCCTTTTGAACCAACTTTTCGAAATAAAGAAGAAAGAGAATGAGTCTGTCCATGAGTTTAACTCTCGCTTCGATAAGATAGTGTCCAACATTCTGAGTACTATTAGGCCTCCTGAACAAGCTATCTTAATCCATTACCTCAATGCGTATGAAGGCTACCTTGGATACCATTTGAAAGACAAAGACCCTAGTGACTTGAAAGTGGCACAAGACAATGATAGAAAGGCTGAAGCAAATGCTGCTTCCATGGGGAAGCAAAATTTCTTTGACCTAATCAACGCCTCTTCTTCTAGATCTGAGCCTAAGTTTAAGAAGGGGAAAGAGCCTAGCAAATATCCCAATGAAATGATGGAGAGCATGCATGAAATGATGAAGAATTTAACCCTCCTGACTAGGGATCTAGCTAAGAGTAAAGAGGCGGAAAGGTATAGGAAACCCTATGGCCCTAAGCCTTATTGGAATCAACAAAAGAAACCTAATGAAGGTGATAGAAGAAACCCTGTGAGCCAAACTTCACCTAAACCTCCTATCATAAACTGGTCAGAAGAGCAAAGGTTGGATGATCCTGAGTATCCCACCCATGGTGGTGATACTCTTGATTCTCCAAAGAACATTAATTGGGTTGACAACTTAGAGTTCGAGAAGGACTTTGGAAGAATCTTGATTGATCATGAAGAGTCCATAGAAGAATCTAGTCCTAGTTTTCCCATCTATGCTACTGAGCAAGCCAATAGTAGTAGTCAAGCTCCTCCTAGAACCTATCAATGAAGAAAGGATGGCCAAAATCCTACACCTTTCAGTGAAAGGAGAAGTAGTGAGTTGCCTTGTCCAGTGAGTGAGACAATCCCTCTGCTTGAGTATGACCTGGATATCAACATTGAAAGAGAATTGGACGAAATTACACATAACATTCCACTCACTGAGTTAATGGAAATCCCATCAATAAAAGAGCAAGTGGTAGATTTTTTTGAGAGTATCCCTGATCCTGCCACAAGTAATGGTGAAGATTCATCTTTTCAAAAATCAACACTTGGTGCTATGGTTGATGAAGAGGAGGACCCTCCCATTAACATCCAAACTGCCTTATATGAGAGAAAGAATGGTGTTCACCAACCTTTTTATCTTACACTTTGCATTGGCAATACCCTTCTTCATAATTGTATGTTGGATTCTGGTGCCTCCATGAATGTGATGCCTTTTCAAGTCATGGAAGCTATGGGATTAAAAATAACTAGGCCCTATGGGAACGTTTGCGGAATTGATTCTAGACCAGTTCAAGTCTTTGGATTGATTAAAAACTTAATAGCTGACCTGTTTTCATGCCCCGACATATCCATGCTAATGGACATAGTAGTCATAGATCTCCCTCCAGTCTATGGAATGCTCCTTTGTAGGAAGTGGTCCGCTGGGCTAGTGGGACATCTTTAGATGGATTTATCATATGATACTATCCCCAACTCTGATGGGTCATTGGTTAGGGTATATTGAGAGCCATTTTATGATGGGAATCTTGAGAGTTATGAGGATGGTGTAAGGAAAACATTTGGTGAGGGCGAGTTATTACCTGAGGGTATCTTCATGGTCATGGGTGGCCACAATGAGGATCCTAGTCAAGAGAGGGAAAACATTTTGAGATCATTTGGAGATGATAGTTCTTCTGAGGAAGAAAGGGAAAGAGCTATTGTTGTTAGAGAAACAAACCTTGATTCACTTCGAGGTGAAGAGTCGGAAGAACTTAGGGCTTTGGACCAGCCTAGTGATGTGGAGCCACATATTGAAAAACCTGAGCCCACTACTCAATTAAATACTTCTAAGGTTAACTTTGATCGAATTAGAAGGGGCGAGTATATACCTAGGACAGTCCATGAGTGGTTTTTCCTGGTTGACCTCAACAAAGAAAGGGCAAGACAAGGCTTACCTCTCATCACTCCTTGGACAAATAACAATGAAGGAACACATCTTCCCCTTTTTGAGGGGAATGATGAAGAACCAACTCATTATCACTTTTCTGGTGTTCCTGATCATTTGTCCCATTTGTCCTTGGAAGATGGGGTTTTGAGGTAAGTTAATGACAACTCCATGAGTTGGCAAGAGCATGCCTTAATCCATGACGTCCCTAAAGAGGAATTTTCCTTGAATAACTTAGTTGTTTTTTAGGAAGAGCCTAGTGAGTCGAGTTTGTCCTCATCTTATCCTAGTTTCCTGTTTCCCCGTGAGTTACCTACTGGTGAAGAGAGTATGAACTCCACAGATTCATTTCACACTCCTAATTCTTCACCAACCTCTTTAGGCACGGGAACTCAGAGTATTCCTAACATAGTTCCTAGTCATTTTTCCCTTCCCACTGATCATCTGGCAGCTTTAGAGAATATGACCATTCTTATCCCATTAGGAGAAGGTAGTAGCAGAAGTGTTGAAAACCAAAACCTACCACCTCCATCCCATGCGGAAGAAGATGAGGATGTTGATAGAGACTTTTGGACTGTGGGGGAAACTCCAAAGTACATCATTCACCCACAAGTTGAAGAACCAAGAGTAGAGAGTCCTCCTAAGAGAGTAGTTCGAGAAGTCTTGATTGGTAGGGTAGCCATATCTTTAGACAGTGAATCTCCTAGGTTTGATGCAATTCCTCCTGATAGGAATTCAAGGATAGTTACACCTCAACCTCAATGCAATTCTAATATCCATCCTATTCCCGAACGTGTTGTTGAATCCATCCCTCAGTATGTAAATCACCGAAGGTTTGAAATTGGTGATAGGGTCGTTATGCCTAATGAATTACTTTACATACAATCCAGGGGATCTGGTGACTTTTTGGTTGGACCGCTCACTACTGAGCATTGCATGGGTGAGATGTGTTTCCTCACTACTAGGACTGGCCAGTGTATCTGACTCCCTATCAACCAGAGGGAGTTAAGGAATTATCATCCCTGACCTTCTTTGCCTTGCCTTGCTTTGCCTTGCCTGTTTAGAATACGTAGTCTTCCAAATAAGCTCACTTGAACAGTAGGTTCTGTGTGCTTTTTCTTTTTCTATGTGATAAGTATTGCCACTTTTATTTTCTTCTTTGATTGTCTGCTTGATTTCTTTTTTGATTGAGTTTAGCCTTACTCCTTCCTAAGCTTGTCTCATCTCCTACATGCTTTGAAAAGTGACTAGTTTTCTATTTTATTTTTGGCTTCCTGTGCAAGTTGAGTTGAGTATGCCTTCTTGAAAAGATTTATTTTCCTCCTGCACAAATAAATGAATGATAAATAAATGATATATGCCATGTTAGATTAAAAATTTCTTTTATGCATTTCAGTTCCTATTTTAGAATAGATTTTATTTTCAGTTTTATTTTTATATATCTCCCATACATGCTCCATGAGGTATTATAGTGTTTGTGAGCATAGATACAGGTGCAAAATAAAAGTTGAAAGTAAGGATGGTGCAGTGCTGGATTGAATACTGATGCAGAGCAGCTCGAGACCAGAGATTTTGAGGTTCTCAAGTGCTCTTTCCCTTAGAGCACTTGTCCCAGCTAGAGCCAGATGTTATCACACCATAGTAGCAAAGCTACTATTCTTGCTTAGAAGATATATGCACATTCCAGAGCTTACATTATTCAGAGCTTGGCTATGATGACTTTGTATTTTGAGATCACTCGTGATCAGAGCAGTGTATTCTTCAGACTTATGTTAGACCTTGTGTCAAGGATGAGCCTTCAGAGTTCAGATTTGATGACCGATGTGACCCTTTATTCCATACAGTTTCAGTTCAGTGCTTAGAGATGCATTGCAGCAGTGTTTCAGATGATATATGATGATTATTCTTATGATGATGTTGTATGACCTATGGATTTATGATCATTGACTATGGATTATTATCTTGTTTCTTTAGTCATGTTCACAATAATATCTTGGTATATAATTCATGATGTGGCAAACTTTATAAAATGGACTATCTTAATAATAGTTTAAAATGGACATTTTGTTTGCACATTTAGGTTGTCTGACAAGACTCACTAGTTTACCACCTTGCATAGATATGGTCTTTTTCGACATTTCCTGTCTGCTAGCTCAGGCTCCACTTTCACTTGAATCCATCCATTCATGACTTTCCTTATTTGGATTTAACCCTTGACTTGTCTTACTTGACTTTCTGATATTGAGGACTTCCCATTTTTCTACCTCTGTGTTTGGACCGCATCCTTGTATGTTTAGTGTCTCAGCTCTGAGTTGGTGACAAAAATTTCCTTTGACAAGTTGGATTGTAGGCCTAAATCATTCTGGTCGGTTGGCCCGATGTTTGGCACTGGCTCGAACTCCCCCTAGTCACTTGAGATGTTGCTGGCTAAAACTGAAAGCTCATGTACTACTTATGGAAACTTATATAGATTCGTCCATGGAAACTAAAAAGGGCAAGAGCAATGAACTGCTAAAAATACTCCTCGAAGAGTATAAGAAAGGTCCAAAAAGCAATGGTTCTTAAATTCTATATCTAAACAATTGCTGACCTTTTATATATAAAAACATGCCCCGGATGCAAGCTGCAATTAGTTGTGCTTATCAGCACACCTGAGATCCGAAGGGTTATGTAGGCAAAAAAGGCCATAAAATGAAATTGAATGGTCCTAATGAACTTAGATAAACTTGATGTAGACATGATGACTAAGTTGAATAAGCACTCTCTAAACAACTTACCCATTTGTGAGGCACAACCATTCCCTGTGTTTATTTTGTCCAGCACAGAGTTTGTATCTCCCCCTTTCTCCCAGTCCAAAGTGTCTTTTAGTTGAGTTTAGGCAAGTCACCCCCTTTTCCCAACCTTGTTCCTAGCCTTCATCCTTAGCTAGCAGGTTAGACCATGTCCAATGGGTGAGTTTGTCATTTAAGCTATTGTGCAAGTAAATATAAATAACAATGGAATGAATGAATATGATTAATGCCACTGAATGATGCTATACTTTAAGTTAAGTTGTGAGTATGATTAGAGGAACATTCCAGAGCTTAAGTACTACTCTTGCTTAGCAGATATATGCACATTCCAGAGCTTACATTATTTAGGGCTTGGCTATGATGACTTTGTATTTTGAGATCACTCATGATCAGAGCAGTGTATTCTTCAAACTGTGTCAAGGCTGAGCCTTCAGAGTTCAGATTTGATGACCGATGTGACCCTTTATTCCATACAGTTTCAGTTCATTGCTTAGAGATGCATTGCAGCAGTGTTTGAGATGATATATGATGATTATTCTTATGATGATGTTGTTTGACCTATGGATTTATGATCATTGACTATGGATTATTATCATGTTGCTTTAGTCATGTTAATAGCATTAGCTTGGTATATAATTCATGATGTGGCAAACTTTATAAAATGGACTATCTTGATAATAATTTAAAATGGACATTTTGCTTGCACATTTACGTTGTCTAACAAGACTCATTGGTTTACTACCTTGCATAGATATGGTCTTTCTTGACATTTCCTCTCTACTAGCTTAGGCTCCACTTTCACTTGACTCCATCCATTCATGACTTTCCTTATTTGGCTTTAACCCTTGACTTGTCGTACTTGAATTTCTGATATTGAGGACTTCCCCTTTTTCTACCTCTATGTTTGGACCGCATCCCTGTATGTTTAGTGTCTCGGCTCTAAGTTGGTGACAAAAATTGCCTCTGGCAAGTTCGATTGTAGGCCTAAATCATTCTGGTCGGTTGTCCTGATGTTTGACACTGGCTCAAACTCCCCTTAGTCACTTGAGATGTTGTTGGCAAAAAATGAAAGTTCATGTACTACTTATGGAAACTTATATAGATTTTCCCATGGAAACTAAAAAGGGAAAGAGAGATGAACTGCTAAAAATACTCCTCGAAGAGTATAAGAAAGGTCCAAAAAGAAATGGTTCTTAAATGCTATATCTAAACAATTGCCGACCTTATATATATGAAAACATGCCCTGGATGCAAGTTGCAATTAGTTGTGCTTATCAGCACACCTAAGATCCGAAGGGTTATCTAGGCCAAAAAAGCCATGAAATGAAATTGAATGGTCCTAATGAACTTGGATCAACTTGATGTAGACATGATGCCTAAGTTGAATAAGCACTCTCTAAACAACTTACCCATTTGTGAGGCACAACCATTCCCCATGTTTATTTTGTCCAGCGCAGAGTTTGTAGCTCCCCCTTTCTCCCTGTCCAAAGTGTCTTTTAGTTGAGTTTAGACAAGTCACCCCCTTTTCCCAACCTTGTTCCTAGCCTTCATCCTTAGCTAGCAGTTAGACCATGTCCAATGGGTGAGTTTGTCGTTTAAGCTATTGTGCAAGTAAATATAAATAGCAACAGAATGAATGAATATGATTAATGCCACTGAATGATGTTATACTTTAAGTTAATTTGTGAGTATGATTAGAGGAACATGTCTTAGTCTATTTGATATGATTTATCCTTGGTTATATATTGACCTAGTCAAACCCAGTGTGACTGTGGCCATTTCTTGGGATCCATGATGATGTGGACCATATATGCTTATTGTTGATGATTGATGGTCCCACATACTCTTGATGATGATACTATATGATGGACATATGATTCAAATGATGATTGTTGCAGTTTAACATGTTTTATTACTACTGCAGATCATCAGATTATGCATTGTCCATATATAATGGACCCTATGGCTAGCCCATCAGGGAAACCCATGGTGTATGAGTACACATTCTTAGTAGATTTGGGTCTTTTGTATCCAATGATACACTTATTATTCAGTTCTGGGCACTTTTGACAATGGTAGATGCAGTTTTCCACTTGTTGACCAGATTTGGCGCTGATTTCCTAGCCTAAGTAGTAGGGGCCATGAGAGGCCAGTTCACCTAGGGAGTTGTATGAGGAGGGGGTGGTCCAACCACTTGATATTACCATCTACCCCCCCTTCTGGAGAGCTTGGTGGGCTCAGTTTGACAGCGCAGGTGCCCTAGGAGGCAGTTTCAACACTTTCACAGTTACCGAGGTAGTTTAGAAATGGGATAAAAGGGTCGTTGAGGAATTCAATTTGGGAAATTGAGGCAAGGTTTTGGCACTTGGTTTTCATAGAGGTATTCTAGGGTGAACCCCCTATCTTCTAGCCAGTTTTCATTAGTCAGGGGGGTCCATAGAGGCCACAACAGGCCTTTCACTGCATGTCTCTCACATATTTTGAGGACAAGTTTGATCATTTGTATTTATTTTGGACATATTTTATTATTTTATTGTGCCATGGGGATGATCTAGCAAGGATTCATGCCGCCTAGCCCCACCATGTGCTCCATATGTCATGTCCTAGTCATATGAGGTGGGCCCATGTACTTTTTCCCCCTCTAGTGGTTGACGTCACCCTCCATGAGTATCTTTTAGCTATGACGTCATCATTATTTGAGTGATCCATGTGTTATATTGTTATGTTTCATCTTATCCATTGATCATGTATTGAGATCTTTCAATCTCCACCACTCATTTCAAAAAGTGGTTTTGAGATCTAGGGTTTTGGTCTTTATTATCCTATATAAGGATGAGACCCCCTCATTGTAAAATCATCTAGACAATTTGGATCTTGGCTCTTGGAATAAAATTTCTATCTTTTGGAGTACATGCTTGAATCTTGGAGTGGATGTTGGTTGCTTTGATTGTAAATGCTTTTGTCCATTGCATTGGAGGATCTCTTGTAGCTATCTTGCATATTTTGCCATACCCTTTTTACAGGTTAAGAGGACATTTTTGATAAGTGCAAATTGGTGGGGAGGCTTACCCTTCAAGCTTGGAGGAGGACATTTTGGTTAAACAAAGAGTGGTTTTGTCTTTGTACCAACTATTCTTTGCTCATCTCTCTCTTGCTTGTATCTACCTTCAACATGTTAAACTGATTGATGCTTTGCTCCTTGGTTTTGACAGGTTAGAGGGACACATACGCGGCTTGGAGAAAATCAATTTAGCAAGAAGGCTTCAAAATTCTTCATTTGATCTTTGGCAAAAGTAATCCTCATCTCAACTAGCATTCATCTGTTCATCCAGGTATGCTCCAAAGGTATGGTCTTCTTCTTCCTTGGCTTATCCATGAATTCTAGATCATAAAAATCCTAATTGATTAAAACCCTCATTTTTCACTTTTTATTAGATCTACTTGTATCTAGCTTGGCTTTGGGTAAGATACTGAAAACCCACCTCTATAGCATCCACGACAATTCGAATCTATAGTTTGGTGTGGATCGGCCTCTATTTGACACACTTTCCAAGGAACATTAGCCTCCTTGAGAGAGGTCGCACTCCTTGAGGGAAGTTGTTGGGGCTATTTCCAATAGATGGGTAGGTGAGATCTCACTTGATCCATAATCTTCATACTTGATAACCTACCCCTAGTGCTCCATTTCATTGATTTTTTCCTTGTGGGCCCCATTCCTCATTTTGAGGGTTGTGCCCCACTTGGGTCAATTTGGTGATGCATTTTCAATCTCAGATCTATGGAGATCTAGCCATTGGATGCCCTTGATTTTAAAGATCCATATTGATACTTGCCTAAACTACTTGGATCTAAATTTTGGTGGCCTTACATACTTTTCCATGCTTTTAGCCCGCTTTGGGCAAAGTCGCACTTCTTGGGTGAATGAGTGGTCCCACTTTTGAGAAACTGGGTGTTTGAGATCCTACTTGTTTTGGAAAGAGCATACCTTGAAACCTATATCTAGTGTCTCACTTTGTGAAGTTCTTCCTTGGGGGTATCATTCCTCATTTTTGTGGTTGTTGTCCACTTGGGTCACTTAGTGAAATATTAGACCTAGAAGGATCCAACCATTAAATCTTGGGTAGTCCACTTGATTTGCATCCTAGGTGTTCTGATCTACAATTTGATATCCTTTTGACTCCATTTGCCCGTCCATTTCAAGGCACTAGTCCACCTAAGGCAAATCATGCTTCTTGGGATTTGTGTCAATTCCTAGATCCCATATGTGGGTATTTCTAATTTCATCATAGATCCATAGATCTATCCTTTGTATACCCCTTGGTACCATTTCCATCCTTAACTTCACCTTGTGGGCCCCATTTGAACCATCTCCATATCCCAAGGTAGTGGGCCCCACTTGTGTATTTCATGGTACTAGATCTTGTTATTTGATCTCATCTTGTGGCCTAAATCATTCAATGGTTGAAACTCTAGTCATATCTTAAGCCTCTTTCAACCATACTTAAACTTCTAGGTCCACCTAACCTTGTGTTGGTTTCTGTAACCCATCTTTCACACTTCCCTAGAAACCTATGCCTTGGTCCAATCATCTTTGATTGTCTATAGGGTCTCCCCCTTGGTCTTGATTCATCTTGATCTAAAGTGAAGAGTTCCTCGGTTGTCATGACTCCTAGCTTGCATTGGGAACCATGGAATCTCTTGGGTCACCTCTTTAGTTGTCCATCTCCTCTACCATCCTGGATGGGATACCTATAGGGACAAATACAAGTTGTGTGATAACAAAAACCAATGCATGTAATAACCTAATAGATAATGAATGAAAGAAATAAACGATACCAATCACATGAAAATGCAAGTAAGGAATTGATAACTAAGAAACCCAAAGGTTGAAAACTCCAGTTGTATTAAACAATCATCTGTGGGACATTGGTCTCTTAATTCTGTAAGACAACCCTATATCAAGGTGTTCTAAGTCAAAAGACTTGTTTACATGAATAGAGGTGAAATTAATGAACCGTGAGGAACCAATCGATCCTTCTCTTTTGGAACTTGTCTTAGTGTAATCAAGAACAAGTAACCCTTTCATATATGGACTTACATGCATATATACAAATCTGAGGGACTGTTGGGTGCCTACCCTCTGCATTTCAATTACAAAGAAGCAATTACAACTTTGTTGAGGAGACCAATCATTTTATTTCCATCTGTCGGATAGAAGAACATGAAGGGACACTGTTTCTACATCATTGGCATCTTCCTGGTGCCTTCTGATTGTTTAGAATGTCAATTGACATGTGTTTGAGTCATATAATTTCATGGGGCATGTATGATGAACGAATATTGCAGAATTGTGTGATTGGACTAATTTAATGGACCAAATGAACTACAGGTCCAATTGAGTTGATGGATTGACTTATTCATAGAGTAACCTGAGTCAATGGATCGATTGATCTGTAGGTCCGAATAAGTTGATCCATTTGAGATCCAACCAAGGATTCGACTACGACTAAGCACTAGTCAATTGTGCCAATCGAGTGTTTCAATGGATCAAAACTTGCCCCTTAAGTGGAAATGGTCCCCATTACCTACTTAAGAAAATGAATAAACTTGTGCTCCAATTTGGTGAGAGGATATAACTTTCCTTGAGATGGGAGTTGTCCTGCTTTAGCCACTTGCAAGAAGGGAATTGTTTGCGTCGTTGTGTGCCATGTTTGTTGTCTGACAATGGTGACGATGGAAATAGGCCTCTTGAACATTTGGAAGGATTCCTTGTGGATCTAATAGAGGTAAGTTAATGTGTTCCAACAGTAGTGGAAAATATAGACGAAGCAAGTCCATATTGAATACTGGATGCAAACCAAGGCATGGTGTAATGCTGAGCTTAAAAGCATTTTCCCCAATTTTTTCAAGAATGGTGTAAGGACCATATCATAAAGGCTTCAAATTCTGATGCAGGCCACTGAACCTTTCTTTCTTGAGATGAAACTAGCCCTGATCCCCAATTTTGAATGAATGAGAAATACAATGCTTGTAATGTCTAGACTTGGCTTTCTCACTAGATCTATGCAACATATCCTGTGCTTGTTTTTGAATCTCACAAACCCTATCCTTGAACTTGATTTCTTTGTCAACTTCTCATTTTTCATGGTTTGTGTTGATCATAATAGTTAGCACATTGGTTTTTTCAAGGGCTAAAATTATAGCTTGTTTGAAAGCATGGACTTAACAATCAGTATAATCGGTAGAAAAATATGAAAAACATGTAAATTGAAAATTAGTACTATCATTGCAACATTTTTTAAACCATGGCCTTAACAACTAGTACATTTATGACTGCAAATATCATATATTACCTAATTTGGGCTTTTAAGGCAATGGTTGTATTTTTAACCTTGAAACAAAAAAGAGTGTTACTGGTAGCATCACTTTTTGATTTGAAGGTTGAATTGTGGTGTTTTTGACACACAAAAATGGATTTTTAGGGCTAGAGTTCTTGTTGTGAGTATATAGTTCTCATCGAGATGTATAATGTGTTCTTTATCGATCAAGTCTTGAATTTTTCTATCGATTTCTTCATTCTCTAAAACAGACCTTCTATAAACAAATGCATTGGGTAATGAAGAACCAAGAACAAGATCAAAGGAGTGTTTTACCTAGCAATGTAGTGGTACTCTAGCTGGATACTTGAACACATCTTGGTATTCTTCAATTACTCTGTCAACTTGTTGCTACTATCAAGATTTGTGGTTAGTGGAGAGTTGACTGGTTGTTGTGATCCTCTTGGAACGCTAAGGTTTAATCATCAACAACATGAATTTATGAGCATGGTTGATTAACGTTTTTACTTTTTTTGCTGAAATCATTTTGACTATCGGCATGGGTTGACATTTAGGAATGCCATACCACTGATTCTAGATTTTTACAATCACTTTCTCTGGTTTAGAATGATACTTTCCATGTATGTTCCATAATTAGGGTTTCCCAAACAATAAATTGGCTACTAAGAGTGGAACTATATCACATAGCACCTCATCCTAAAAAGGATTGATGAATTAGGCAATTTTCCATTGTTGGGTGATCTTGAGTTCTTGTCCATCCTTCATCTGGCCGATGTTGTAAGGTTGCGGATGTGGAGCAGTAACAAGACCCAATTTCTTCAAAATGTCTTTAGAGACAATGTTCTTTTGATTACCATTGTCCACAATTAGATGCAATGGGTTATTATGTACCCATATATGTGTATGGAATATTCATTCTATTTCCTCTTCGTCGACAATAGTCGAGTTCACAAGGGCCATCAAAGTTGATGCCAATAGAGTCAGGGATTTTGGATCTAATTCCACGATATCTTTGTTGGACGAGATTGAGTTAGGGGTATACATCTGCGTCAAGAATGTCTTCTAAGATTTGCATTCAGATGCATCATGCTAAGATGAACTATCATAATCACACCATTACCTACAAGGGGTTGCTTGTTGACTGAGGTTTGTTTTCAAAAGGTTGACCTATTGGTTTGGTAGAGAAATGTCCTTTCTCCTTCAATTTCTCCTCAAGCTTGATGGAGTAATGGGATCCTTCAGTGAGAGTGCCAATAGTGAGGAATCCCATCTCTAGTTGGATATAAGGAGCTAATACACTAATATACTTCAAAGAAAGCAACTTTTATTTCTGCATATAAGGAGCGAATCCATTGATATACTTCAAAGAAAGCCACTTTTCTTCATCCCTAACACCAAGTCAAGCCACTAGTCAGTGGAATTCATTAGTATAACTCTGTATAGTATGATATTTCCATTGTCTTAACTGCTACCATTTATTTTACAGTTGTTCTATGTACTTGGGTGGATAAAATTCAACCATGTGTGGATGGATTGGCCTTCTTCTTCTCATTGAATCGAAATATTTTCCCACTTGTTATCACTCATAATTTCTCCTTTGGTTGTGGAAGGATAGTTCCAAGGTAACCTCTTCAAATCAATCTTTAGGAGGGAAGTTGGCTTCTTTCTTACCAGAGAGGGCTCCCTAGATGAATAAATAAAATGGCCATAAATATTTAAATAAGATAAAATCAATAGTGTAAGTGGCCGAAACACGAGGATACCATTGGGCATGGAGTCAAAATCATGAATATTTAAAGATAAATAGAGTCTTGGAAATATAATTTTTCACAAAGGCCGGATAGTTATTCTTTTATAGTCAAGTTCTTGATTTCAGGTGGTAATAGAAGAAAAATGAACAATCCATTAACATTGGGAACCAAATAAAGATGAATCCAATATAAAATTTAGAGGAAAATTTTGTGGATACTTGAATCCTATGAACCAGAGCATAAGAATATGAATTCTGACCCAATACAATCTCATTCAAGTATGAAAGATAAAAAATGAAAATAGGTAACAGAGTAACATTCACATGAGAAAAGGAAATACAAACTGCAAAATAATAACATGAGAATCTTTGTTCTGAAAGTTCTGCTTAGCTCTACTAAAATTCTATTAACTTTGAATATGCTCAGTACAAAATAAGTCTCATTCTCATAGGTTTCAACCCTGATTACATGCAAAAGCATGCATTTTTACATGAAAAGCTTATTGAGAAAAAC
Source organism: Larix kaempferi (assembly GCA_027924585.1). Classification (NCBI taxonomy): domain Eukaryota; kingdom Viridiplantae; phylum Streptophyta; class Pinopsida; order Pinales; family Pinaceae; genus Larix; species Larix kaempferi. The sequence continues at coordinate 7,107,231 of BSBM01000619.1, forward strand.
CTAACTATTTGTTTTCTCAAAATAGAAAACTATAACTACTTATTACATCATTAGGCTATATTTGTCAAAAATTAAGTCTTCGTAATCTTCAAAATGTTGGAACATTTTTCTTCTTTCTTCGTGCATTAAACTTTGGAATAAGTATTCTTTTGGATAGGTGTCTTCACTGATGTAAACTGTACTTCATTTTTCCAAACTTTTCGAATGTCTTCCATTGTTCCGTGGAAGGAATTTCATAACTTGTCATCTCTTTAACTAAGAATTTCATTTCCAAGTGATCCACATAAGATATAGGAGGCAATTTTTTTGCTATCATTTTTAATTGATTCAATATCTCAAAGTTTGCTGCAAGATTATCTATTATTACTTTCCCTATTAAAACTTGAGTCATGCCTTCAAATTTCTGATGATCCATTCGAATTTGGAACAATAAATCTTTATAATCATTTTCAGAAATTAATTTATTCTCTGCATCCCAGAAGGAAGGGAGTCCTTTCTGAAATAAATCTGTAAACAAGTTTTTGAAAGAGTTAACCTGCTGCATCATATGGTTTGCCTTTCCTTGGACACTTTCAACATGGTGATGTTTCCCAATAATCCTCCTGGCCCAAGTTATAACTGCAATTCTATTTTTAATCATCAATGTCTTCAAATCCTCCGCTGATAAAGTATTGACAAAATCAACTGTGTTCTGGGATGTTTCTTTTGTTGTTTTGTCCATATTTTCTTTCATGACTGTATAGCTTTGTGTAGTTTCATTTATGACTGTTTCCTTACTTTTCATAAAATTCAGATATGGTCTGAATTTCCCAGCTTCAACTATTATTGAATCCCAAATCAAATGTTTGGCACCTTGCAATGGGAGCTATCTTGTCACTTGTGAAATTAATTTCTCATTTTTTTCCAACAATTCTTTATTTATTTTTTTCAAATTATTTATTTTCTTCTTCTTTTTTCTCAATATCTTCATTTAATTTCTGATTTTCCACTTTCAATCCCTTAATTTCCTCTTCTTTAAGACTAACATGGGACATAGCTTGAATTAAGCTCTCTATGCTTGTTTCTACATTCCCTTGACTTGTTTCTTTCCTTTCTTTTGCTGCACCTGCTTGCTTCTCTTTCAAACTATCAATTTGAGCTGTAAAATTAGATCTTTATTTCTCCAAATTTATTTTTTGCTCTATGAATTTAGGCAATTTTGTTTTACTATCATCCAACTCCTGAGAGAGTTTATCTTTCTTGTTCCAATATTGTTAATTCAGATGCTTGAATTAACTGTGGCTGGGATTTTTATTTTCTTTCTGAGCAATTGAATTGTATTCTCTTTCTCAGCTAAAAGATTTTTAGTGTCCTGTCATTTATTTGGCTCACTATCCATTTCCAGAAGATCAACCTGTAACTTTTTTCTTTACTATTGGTGGGATTTATTTTCAGTCTTTTCTTGTTTCAATTGGATTTCCAATCTACTCACTGTAGATTTCAACTTTGAAAATTTCAAAGTAGCTTTCATCAAATTTGTGTAAATCACTTCTCCAGTTTTCCTATGTACATGAATTTTATCTGGAACTGGTATTTTCTGCAAATTTATTTTCATTTCGGTGAATTTTTCCTTAGAAGCCACTGCCAAATTTAAAATTTTCTTTGCGTGATCTCTGACAGTTGTCATTGAAACCTCTTTATCTAATATATCTCTGAATTTAGGAAAAAGCTTATTGCATTTCTCAGAAGAAGTCTTTTTGACTTGACCATACTTGATATATAAATCAGTCTTTGATTTGTACTTGTCACTAGAATCGAATCCTTTTGCTTCAACAAAGCTGTATTCCTGTACCTAGATAATTGGACTTTGAATTTATTCCTTCTTCTTTACCTTCTTGCCTCCCATTTCAAAAATTTATTTTCCTTGATCTAATTTAAGTCTTTTGGTTGCTCCTTGTTCCTCTACTTCCATGTATGTAGTTCCAGAAAAGAGTCATTTTACTGGCAACCTCAACTTTGCTGGGAGTGGGCACTAGCATGTATGAAATTTTTGCTAATGCAGAAGGATTTGATTCTAATTTCTTAGAAAAATATGCATTTCACTCATGTTCTAAAAGATTAGCTTTCTCAGCCAATCCCTCCACTTCCTGATGATAAAAGGATTTTCTCTTATTTTGCTGCCTTTGCTGTGATATTGTGTGATGTGGATCATAATTAATACTTGGAGAGTTTTTTAAATTCATTACCTGTAGAAGTCCTTATATAACTAGAAGAACAACCTTATTTTTTATGATGAATGGGCCAACCTTCAAAGGAAACTTGATATTAGAAGCCTTTTTAAAACTTAGGAAATGCTCATTCTCCACAATAATCTTCTCTTTGATAAATTTCAAAGCAAAGACTCTTGGGGTTAAGAAATCATGTAAGATATATTGTTCATAGACAAATCCATAGAGTTTGATAACAGTATGTTCCTTAAAAAGGAGCCAATCACCAACCTTCTTCTCTGGACTGAATTGAAACATCTCTTTCATCTGAGGCAAAACTCTAGGTAGTTTTTCTTGAAAAACAGTTCTATATACTTCTGACATTATGAGATTCATATAATTGAATACACAATTTTTTTTATCTCAGAGGTAAAGACTACTTCTGGAAAATGTAAACTTTATTCATTGGAATATAGAAACATATTCATCAAATAGGACTGGAATCTGAAATGTCTCATTGTGTGGAAATTTGCTAGCTGAGTATGGATATTTTCAGCTAAGAATTCATGAAATTTAAGGCAAGATTACTGACCGGACTCAGTTTCAAATGGATGGGAACTCAATCTAAACAACAAAATTAACATGAATTCTGAGATAACTTTTTCATCATCCAACCCTAAAAACTAACTGAGTAATGAAAGAACAAACTGGGAATTTTCGTTAAATAGGGTAATGTCTAAAGGAAAAGGTAAGTCGTCAATTGAGGTATCGGGTTTAAGGATTTTTTATAATAAGGCCTGTTTAATTTCAACTGTAGAGTGTCTATAGAGATCTATTAGATTTTCTTCTGTAAAATCTTTAGGATTATGAGAAAATGACTGTGGGACTTCTAATGACGCTCTAATGACAGAGGAATTGAGCGAACAAATAATTTTTGATCTTCTTGAATCCATAATGACCCTTTCCGCTTGGGAATAATTCAGTGCACACTTGGAAATGAAATCCGGGAAGGTTAGGGTTTGTTCTAGAAAAAAATAATAAAAACAAGACCTGTGAACATTATGCACATCTATCCCTTGCCTCTATAAATCCTTCAACTTGTTCTTAATTTCACTAACCAAACCAACTAACATAATTGTATAAAAAACATATCCATCTCTATCTTCGAATATTTCCTCTAACTTGGTAAATTCCCTATTTTGAGACTCTATTTCACTTATTTCTTCCATTTCTAGAGAATATTTGTTTTTTTTCCGGAAAATCATAACCTACCTGGCATTTCGTGACTTGGTGTGAAGCTTTCCACTTTGGCTTCTAGCTGTGCAAGAAATGTCTCTGTCGTCCAATGTGAAATGAAAAATGTCCCGTCTTTCATGTGCCTATCCCTTTATAACCCCTAACAAAGCTGTTTCGCAAATGTGAGAACCGGTTTCTTCCTACTGCTTTTCATCCAAGGAAATCTTCCTGTGCTAACATGCGGTAAGTGGTTTAGATTTCACTACCTCCTATCACTTCCATTGTGTATGCTTGTTCACAACAGGAAATCAACCTTTTCCGTTGATCTTCCACCCGTTGATCATCTACCGTCGATCCTTTCCTTTCTTCACCCCATGCCAACGGTCATTTCTCCAATTAGAAACACGTTATATACCTTGCACCTATCCCCAATGGATTTCCTCTCAACCGCAGATATTGTCTCTGTTTAAATATGGGCCGTCGATTTATAAAACCCTTGCAGAACCTGCTTTTTCTCATATTTTAGTCCGATTTCTCTTTTTACACTACGATCATATGATATGTCTCCCTTTGGGACTTGGTTCTTAGATTCTTTTGCATTTTCTTATTACCTCTTCGTCATGTGGAAACAAGTCATAGAGATACGACCTCGCTACATCACTTATATCATTCAAAATATTTTAACCATACCAAAAATAAGTGTGTCAACACCACCAACAATGTATAAAATTCAACATCTTCAGAGATGCAATGGTGACTTTATCATCCTTGGAAAGTTGATTCATAAAGAAATAAGACTCTAATTATTGTGTCCAGTTGTCTGCATATTCTGCATCAATCTTTCCTTCCAAATTCGGTATGTCCAAGTTTATTTGTACCTCGAATGGGATAACCTCGTAGAAGATAGATATCGTTGGGTTACTAACCGAAGTTGATCTCATTGGGTTCGCTTTTAGCATTATGATCATATGAGATGTCTCCCTTTGGGAGTTGGTGCTTAGATTCTTTTTCATTTTCATCTTACCTCTTGGTCACGTGGAAACAATTCATAGAGATACGACCTCTCTACCTCACTTATATCATTCAAAATATTTTAACCATACCAAAAATAAGTGTGTCAACAATTGGCTCCAACTGGGGATGCTATCCTCCTAGTGAGGTAGCAAAGAACCTCGTACACCAGTGACACTTTCCACTTCTTATTTCCATTTTCTTTATATATACAAACTCTTAGAAAAACAACAACATATATACAATTTATGTACAAAATTTCCTTTTCTATTTTATTTTATTTAAGAAAGATAATGTTTTAGGAATCGTCCATTTACAGGACCTCCTCCAATGAATTCTCCATTTTGATTTTGCAAGATGAAAGTATTGTCTCCCTGATATGTAGTAATAATATATGATCCTTTCCATAAATGTTCAAATTTCCCATGTTTATATTCATCCCTAGCATCCCACTTCAAAACCAAATCATCTATCTGAAAATCCCTTTCTTTGATATTCCTATCAAATATTTTCTTCATTTTTTCTTGACGTACCTGAACTTTGTCATATGTTTTCTCTCTTATCTGGTGGATTTCCATCATCTGATTGATCCTTCTATGTATGTGATTAGTTTCTTTTGATTCTTCCTGCAACAACTGCATAACTGGTAAACCTAAGGAAACTGGAAAAATAACCTCTGTCCCATAAACCAACTGGAATGGTGATGTTCCAATAGATATTTTTGTGCTTATTATGTCTACCCATAATGCAAATTTAATTTTGGTATGCCATGCTCTTTTATTTTCTTCCAACAATTTCTTAATAATCCTTACCGAACTTTTGTTTGAAGATTCAGCTAATCCATTTCCCTGAGGATAGTATGCAGTTAAATGATTTAAATAGATATGATATTTATGACAAAAATTTATCAACTTTTTTCATTTGAAAGCTTGTTCATTATCTGTTACTATTATTCTAGGACATCCAAATCTTGAGAGAATATTATCTTCTAGGAAATTAATGATAATTGTATCTGTGGCATTCTTGGTGGGTATAAATTCAATCCATTTTGTAAAATAATCTGTGGCAGTCAAGATCCATTTATGTTGACAAGAAGAATTTGGGTTGATTTCTCCAATAAAATTCAGTCCCCATTGTTGAAAAGGTGCCTCTATTGAAATTGGTTGTAAGGGTAAAGGAAAAAGTTTGTTTTTTCCATAAAAAATTTGGCATTCATGACAAACTATAACTTCTTTATAAACATCAGAAAATATAGTAGGCCAATAAAAACCTTCCCTCAAAATTTTATTAATTGTTGCTTTCTAAGAATGATGGCCTCCACACACTCCCTGATGAAATTCTTTCATGATTTGTTGTGCTTCATTTTCAAGTAAGCAATTTAATAGAATACCTTGTGGATATTTCCAATATAAATAATCATTTAGAATACAAAATTTTGTTGCCTTTAGTTTCACAGATCTTGCTCTAGTTTTGCTTAATTCTAGATTGACCTGCAGATTCTGTAAAACATAGACAATATCACTGTACAGAGGAGATAAATAAAAATGTTTAAGTACCTGCAAACCTGGAGTTGGCCTATTTGAAATATCATAAATGAAATTAATGTTCAAAGAATCATAATTTGACTCTGTCATCAACTTATCCAAACCTTATCCTTTAATCAACTTTGTAGTTTTTATTTCCAAATCATATTCCAATAGCACAACAATCAATTTAGCTCTTTTTCCTTCAAGATATGTCTGGGTGAGAATATCTTTAACAATAGTAGTTGGGACATAAGAAACTGTATGTGAATGTAAAATGTAAAGTATGAAATATTTTAATGACTTAATCAATGCATATGCTTGCGTTTCCATGATATCGTATTTTAACTCCGCATCTCTTAAAATTTTACTGAAAAACACAATGGGCTGTTATGCATTCTCTTGATTCTTCTATTGTAACACACTGGCTATGGTATGTTCTGAAGCAAAATAAAATATAATAAAATCTTTTGAAAAGTATGGGTTGATCAAAACAGGTGCTTATGTCAATGCTTTCTTGATATCATTAAAATATTTCTTAGCTTCGATAGTCCATTTAATATCATTATCTTTTCTAAACATTTTTTTAATATTCCTTAAAATCTTTGCAAAACTTGGAACAAATCTTCTTAAAAAATTTACCCTCCCAATAAAAGACTGAATTTCCTTTCTACATCTTGGTATTCCAATATTATGAATAGCTGTCACCCTGTCAGGATCAATTTTAATACTATCCTCATATATTATATGGCCTAATAATTTACCTTTTGCATGACAAAATTAGACTTTTGGGGATTTAAATATTTACCAAATTTTCTGCACTTCAAAAATACCTTCTCAAGGTGTTTTAAATGATTTGTATCATATTTTGAATAAACTGTGATATCGTCCATATATACTACTACAAATTTGTCTTTTTCTTCAGCAAATGCAATATCCGTCGCTCTTTGAAATGTTGCTCCTGCATTCATCAATCCAAATGGCATTTTTGCATACATAAAAGTTCCCCAAGCTGCTGTAAATGTTGTTTTTTCCTAATCTTCTAGGAGAACTTTAATCTAATTATATCCTGAAAAACCATCCATCATGGATATTCTTTCTGCTCCAACAAATTTATGTAATATATGGTCCATTTTAGGAAAGGGGTAATTATCTTTTAGAGATACTTTATTCAAATTCCTGAAATCAACACATAGTTTGCCACCCATTTTGAAAATCTGAGGGAAACGATAATTTTGGCATCAAAAAACTTTTTAACTTATTTTTCAATTACTGGGAGTAACATAGGATTTATTATTCTGATTTTTTGATTGAAAGGTTTCTCATTTGGCTTAATAGAATTGTATGTCGAATAATAGATGTGTCATATTCTTTCAAATCTTCATAACTCTATGCAAAAACATCTGAGAAAATTTTCATTAATTTAACATATTTACCTCTTTCTTTTGATGGCAAATTTTTTGAGAGTTTCACCAATTTATGTTCTTCTTTTGTTCCAATGTTGCAATATTGAATTTCTTTTTAATGGGGTAATACCTTTGGGTTTTTAGCTAAATCATTTATGTCAAACAATTTCTCTAAAGGTATAAGTCCCTTTGGAATAAAATTATTTTTGAGTTGAATAATCTCTTTCCCTACAATTGTACCCTTAAGCTTCTCTTGTTCTTTATTTTCAAATGGAAAATTTTCATCTTTCACACTCTCTTCTAAGTTATGATCTTCTCCATCAATAACTGTATTGGCTAATTCATCTGACATTTTTAAGAATCTTTTGATTTGTTAATCATCTTAAAAAAATTGCCAATATTTTGAATTATCGGGAATAAAAGGCTTATTGATAACTTCAATTTCATACTTCTTATTTGAAAAATTAGAAATTTTAAAAGCACTAGGAGTAGTATCCAAAGAATCTGCCAATGAGTTTTGTATTATGGGAACCACCATAAGTTTTTGTTCATTAAAAAGGTTTCCAAGCATATCCCAAACTTCATTTCTGTATGCTCTCATCCTTGGATGTTTTGTTTGAATAATTTGCACAAAGGAATATCCATCAAGAAGAAGCATTGGGAAAAGACATCCAACTATCTTGGTATTCATTTTGAATAGATATTTATACAATGATATGGATGGTTGGAGTGGTTCACCCACTCCAACTAATAACTAGTTAAGCACATTTATCCATTTACATTTATGTATTCATATATTTATTTATGCACTTTACCTTATAATAATTTCTAATACAATATGATTACATATGTGGGCATAAAAGGCCTCCTCAACAATACAATAGCATCACCATTGTGGTTTGACAGGTTTGTAGATGCAAGGTAGGATATTGGTGAATGTTAAAAGCACCAATATTCATTTATAAAAGGCCTCCTCAACAACACCATACCATCACCATTCTGGTTTGACAGGGCTACAGATGCAAGGTAGGATATTGGTTCAAGCACCAATATTCATTTATTTTTGTATGGGGATTCATACATGCAATAATTGGTCGACATGTCATAAATTGTATGTATTTGTATCTAAGAATTTGGGGTGTACTATTATCTATGTTTTTCCTAGATTGAAGGAGGTTGAGACAAGTGTACTGTCTAGATTGATTTTATGATTGTTCAAAATTCCAAATAAACAATTATGAAAAAAAAGAAATATAAAAAATAACTCGTAGTTGATGAATGAATAATTGGTAGCTCATGCATGGATTACAAATAGACAGCCCATTTAACTAAAGAAGTTAACAACTAAGCATGGAGAACAAGTAAGAAATAACTTCTTCATTGCACTTAACTTGTGACCTATCGGTGTTCTATGTTCACAGACCACAAGTTAAGTGGTTGTGCTAGTGTATTGGCAGATATATCTGTGTGCAATCCTCCATAACAATTTACTGGTAGTTTCGACTAACCCAACCTATGGTTTTTGAATTGGGTTAATTTACCATTTCTAATTGGTTTCCTGGTAATGAGCTCATATTTTTTACTGTGGTAGGGACTCGTAGGGATAATTTTAAGGACCTATACTTATTTAAAAGTGTATAAACCTTAGCGAATCTTACCAATTCTTAAAATGTTAACTATAAAATATTTGGCGATATTTTTCTAAAATTATTTAAATTTCTAAGGATTTTATATAGTTTATATAATAATTTGATGATTTTTAGAGTGAAAAAAGTTTACCCCATCAAAATTGGGTGAAATAGGGCTTCAAAAAATGCAAATTGGCGAATCTTTTTTTGGAAAAAAACATGGAAAAATAACCCATGGGCTAAATTTCGCCCCTAAAATGATCCTTGGTAGGGAGAACTCCATTAATCGTTTAACACGACAACTCTGTTACACATTTTTTTAGCTCGATTCTAACTAGTATTGTTGGCCCTATGGAGAAAATATTAGTACTTCGATGTGCCCGTGAGTGCACTAGTTCTTTCTACTACTTTTCATATTCATCACTGCAATGATTAGATTTGTTTCATCTTGCATGAATAACTTAGTGGTGGATATGGAATGGTTTGAAGTATGAGTAGCTGAATAATAAGAGGTTGATGCAATTGGGAAAATCCAGTCACATGGGGAAATAACATTAAGCAATTTAAGTTGGTAGTATTCTCACCATGTTTCTATCTGGCTTCAAGTGCTACATTCCTATGCTATTATATGTTGTTTGCTGTAATAAATTTGGCTCCAAAGATCCAATGACTAATGGGTTGCTTCATCCTTTGTAAAAATTTACATAGACTTACTTTACCAGGTAAGCACCCTTAGGTTTATATATTTGTAGGGATTAGATTATTCAAGCTTTTAAATAATATTGAGTGTGTTTAGTTAAATGAATATTTTTATTTCCTCATGATTTGGTTTTATTTCTCTCTTATTCATCTATATATTCTAAATTTTCCCTGCACCACAGGATGAGTAAACCCATTTGGTGTACACCTTAGGTATATGGTATTTGTCTACTCCTAGCAACTTGATATCTTTGCCGCTAGGGTAAGTATACATCGGGACTGTTGATATTCTCCATAATTCATTTACATCGGCACAAAAACATACTTAGGATAGGGTTCCATACTTTATTTGTTTCAATCTTCAATTTTCTTTAAGTTTTTATATTATTTTTGTTACGTTGCAGTAGGAATTACATAACAGAGGTATATTGAAAGGATCTTTTGTACTCTCTTTTCGCAAGCCATCTTTTCCACCCTAAGCTCGAATTATAATCAAATGTACTTATCTTTAAGAGCAAGTATGATGTTGTTTTACAACAAATTAGGGATGTATAGTTTATTCCTGAAAATTTTTCCATAGAGTTATTTGTTTCTTTTTAACAATTTTAGTCCTTTCATATTTTGACTTGTATAAAATAATATTTTTCCTCATTCATTCTTGTGCATATAGATCCCTTTCTTTTCCTATATAACAGAGAATAGTTAAACTAAAATATATATTTTTTTAATGTGTTTTTATGATACTATGGAATTTGAAATGGAACTTTAATTTTGACAAGTTCTTCTTCCATCGTGAAGAAAGTAGAAGTTATATTTGCATAAAATATATATGATCATATGACTTGGCTGGTTTGGTTATTTTGATTAGGTATTATCTGTTTTATTATATCAATTCATAATATGGAATTTTCTTTTTCTTTTATTTTGTATTCTTCACATGAAATGTAAATATAAATCTTATTTAGAAAGTATAATATTCTAATAATGAGATTACTTATCATAACTGTAAAAATTATATAATGCAAAGTTGTGGTTCAGGTTTCGAGGGACCCCGAGGGGTAAATTTTTGAGTCTACGTCGCTGTAAGAGTCAATTTTTATGAGTCTATGTCACTGTAAGAGTTGTCAATGAGAGGGTGTTTTTTTTTTTACATAATGCAGTCGCTTATTAGCGCATACCTAAATTCGCACATTATCTCATTACTTGATTATGAACGACCCTTCCTAAAAGTTATACGATTCTATGTAATACAAAATAAATTGTCAATCCTTCAATATCATATAACATGCTTAACTTGGACACACATAACTTGCATTTTCTAAAATACGTATAACATAGATATAAAATCGAATTTCATATTTAATAAAATATACGTATAACTTATGACACACCCACTAACATCTACATTTTTCAAATATAAATAAGCATATATAAACTATCAATTGACATATTTATCTTAGAGAGCATGACTTGCTTTTTCCCAATATATATATAACATACATTTGCATTTTTCAAATATAATTAAGCATATATTAAGTATCAATAACATATTTATCTTAAGGTACATGACATGCTTTTCTCAAAATATATGTAACATACAATTGCCTTTTTCAAATATAACTAAACATTTATTAGAAATCAATAACATTTTTATCTTAGAATACATGACTTACTTTTTCTCAAAATATATATAACATATATAAAACATACATTTGCCTTTTTCAAATATAAAAAAGCTTATATTAAGTATCAATAACATATTTATCTTAGGGTACATGACATGCTTTTTCCAAACTATATGTGACATACTTATAACATACAATTGCCTTTTTCAAATATAAATAAACATATATTAAAAATCAATAACATTTCTATCTTAGGATACATGACTTACTTTTTCCCAAAATATATAAACATACATATAACATACATTTACCTTTTTCAAATATAAATAAGCATATCTTAGATATCAGTGAGGGTAATCGTCTATACCATAAGGATTTTCTCAACTCTAAGGAAACACAAATGTCAAAATCTAAATATCTTCTTTAATTGAGTTTAAGAATCTATGCAATTCTTTAATTGAGTTTAAGAATCTATGCAAGTGCTTGACATGTTTAATCGACTTTCACATTAACTTTAACGATTACATATTATATCATTACATTATATAATTAATTTGTCACAAATACAACATTGATATGCTACATCATTACATGTTCAAACCTTCGCTAGTACAAATAATAATGCAACTATTATATAATTTTAGTTGCGAATTAACGTTCATATGTTATACCATTAATAAACACACTATAATGCATCCTTAATGAGGAAGGGTTCACATTATGAAAAATTGTCACTATGCATAAATTAGTGCACTATTACACAATCTACCCTTCGTTAATATAAACCGCAAAATACATAGTGTGAGGCAATATGACACGAATCATCTCCCACCTAACTTGTCACTAATATATACATTCTTTGTAATACATTTATATAAACAATTTCTTTAAAACAATGCTAGAGTACCTTGCCACGTGTAATCCATCAATTATCAATTTAGTTAGCGGATCTGGGAATAATTATATAAATGGATCAATACAGAGTTTGAAACCTTGATTTGCAATTTGTTTAACAGATCTGGAAATACTACATAAATGGATCAATACAGAGTTTGAAAACTCGATTTCCAATTTAGTTAGCGGATCCGAGAATAATTATATAAATGGATCAATACAGAGTTTGAAAACTCGATTTGCAGTTTGTTTAACAGATTTGGAAATACTACATAAATGGATCAATACAGGGTTTAATATACATAAAAGTGCAAAAATGGAAATTTCTTTGCTTCTACACGAAATTCGAATATAAATAAATTTATGATGGGAACAAAGTTAAAAGAAATTCGTAGGACTCATATGTATCTCTGCGTTTTCAAATAAATCGACATACACAAATGCTGAGTACGGAATAGCAAGATTTAACCAAATCTCTACGCTTCTACCTAGATTCGTAATATAAATATTTCAACAAACACAGCATGTATCATTTTACAACTAGCTTGTTTCCCAAATCATTACATTCTTCTTAATTGTCCTTAAATATAAATCTTACATACGACTAGAAAGAAAAGAAAATAACAAGTGCTGAACCTGATTTTCTTTTTCGACCAGCTTGAAGACCGTTTGAAGTGATGAGTCATTCAGCTGTCCAGAGGAATCCAACGTCGACGAAGGTACCGACAACCCCTTGGTTGACCACCCTACCGTATCGGGGTTACTCTCCTTCACCCTGAACCCCCAAGCTAATGGGGTCGTAAGAACACACAAGCTAGCTTCTCCAAAAGGATCTATGCACATATTTAATTTAATTTAATAATTTAATTTCAATTATTCTCAAATACATGTGTCTTATTATCTTAGTGTTCACCTAATTCCCTAAATCAATGGGAGTTAGGTGTAGAAGAGTCCTACTTTTTATTTGATTCTCTTTTAGTTTACTTAATATCTTTTTAATAAATTAGTTGTTTTTATTTATTTAATTTCTTTCAAATAATAAAAACTTATAAAGAATTTGTTTCTCTTATTTATTAAAATTTAATTCCACACAAAGTTTTAAAGTTTTAAATATATATATATATATATATATTTTAATTTAAATTCTTTATAAAATAAATATTTGCAAACTTTGAAGTTTAAGCTTCTAATAGAACTTTACTTATAATACTTCTAGTTAACTTTAGTTTTTCTCCTTCTCATAAAGTAGATAAGTGAGATACTTTAAACTAAACAAATTGTTTTTTTTTTTTGTTTTTTTTTTTTCCATTTTTAATATTTTGTCTTTTCTCTTAAAAATAAAATAAAATAAGGAATATTATTTTATTTTAATTGTCTTTTAATTTATAGTCACTTGAATTTATCTTTGACAAGTTTTTAATTTCTTAAGGTGTTAAATAACATTATCTTTTTTCTTGTCCAGGTGCCTCTTCGGCGGGCCCTTCTGACAATTTCATTTCTTCCTTCTTATGGGGAGTACTATGTAGCGACCGAAAATTGTTACTGCGACCTCTCAACTACACTTCTTGGAGACTAAAGGATGTTGAGGGATAAGGATCTCCTTATTGCGTGCCCCTCAACTCATCATACGTGACCAAATCATTATGGCCTTGCCCGTACGACATACGCTTCCCCAGGTGAGCTGAAACGGATTCACTTGTGCGTGAATTGCTAATCCAGGGTCGACAGTCAGTCATCGTACCCCTAAGTGTTCTTTCCGTTCTTATGACCCCTATAATTCCATTGTGGGTTAGTCAGTAAATCGTCTTACCTGCCACTGCACACACTCAAGCGCACATTAGTAGCACTACACTATAAAAAATTTTGATCATTCTTTTCAGTATCTCAATCAGTCGAGTCTACTAAACATTTATCATTTTAACATTATGCTTCGGTTAGTCGAGCATTTTCATCATTCGTTATTTTATCTCAGTCAGTCGAGTATAAAACAAACCATCATTTTCATTCAAGTAATTTCAACATTCATCATTATGTCTTTGTCAATCGAGCATACATCATTTTCATTTCAAGTAATTTTAACATTCATCATTTTCCATTCCAAAGCATTTCCATGATTTTTCATTTTCTCAATCAGTCGAGTACATTCATCAATCATCATTTATCTAACCATTTTCATTTCACATATAAGATTTAAAGCAATCATTCTTGATCCAAGTTTTTTTTATAATTCCGGGTCACTTCAGACCAGAGCCCTCAAAAATCAAATCACTTGTAGGTCTCAAAACTAGTTTGATCAATCATAAGTCTCAAATAATCTAGTCAATCATAAGTAAAAAATAATCAAATCAATCATAAGTGCTGAGGCGGGCATTACAGTTGCTGAGAGACAATTCTCAGTTGTTGATGCATTTGATTCATCATTGGGATTAATGACGGCAGTATTTTAGGGTGGTCTTGATCTGTGGTTTTATGCCACAGAGGACATATAATTCATCACAATATTATCTAGGAGAGGGGAGGATTTTCCCCATTTCCCCGATGTCCCACTTGAAGTTATAGCATCTAGTCGGATGGAATATGTACGAAAATATGTTAGTGAGGATGCCACTACCTTTGGTGAATTTTAGGTAGTCGATGACCAGTTGCGGATATCTTCTTTTCATGAAGAGGAGGTTAAGTGCCTCTCCATTTTGGTGATGACAGTGTCCCATGTCACGACTGATGGGAAACACATTAGTTGCCCCTTATTATAATTTATTGATTCTTTAGTGCAAACACCTAGATGATTCATGTGATTTGCCATGTTTTTGCAGCAATTTTTTTTTCTATGGAATTGTTGTCGCACTATGTTCAACAACATGACAGTAGAGAAAAATTTCAATTTCCAATATATATTCAAATTTTCAATATATATTCAAATTTTCAATATATATTCTACTTTTTTATTGAAATCAAGTAGAACACTGAGGCTATACCAATTTCAAATAATAACCCTTATTTCATTAAATTTAGACTTATTCCAGTCCAAGTCACTTTGAAGACAGGCTAAAACCACCTTTCTAAACTCCAAAATCAAGCAAAATCTGGTTCCAAAACCGCCAAATCCAGGTTCCAAAAGTGCCAAAACTGGTTCTAAAAGTGCCAAAACCAGTTCCGAAAGTGCCAAAACCGATTCCAAAATTGCCAAAACCGATTCCAAAAGTGCCAAATCAAGGTTCCAAAAGTGACAAAATCGATTCCTAAATAGCCAAAAACCGGTTCCAAAAATGCAAAATCCAGTTCTGAAAGTGACCAAACAGATTCTGAAACTGTCAAATCCATTTCCAAAAGTGCAAAATTCAGATTCCAAAACCATACTTTTTCTTTTGATATTTGTGTATGTATAATATGATGGTCATTTGAAGTTGAATGTCATTAACCAACACCCCATTTTTGAATGAGGCTCAAGCCAAATTAATGAAGGGGTGGCTGACCCTTCTTCTGCCCATTATTATTTTCATTATAGTTCTAGACTGCAAGAAGGGTGGTTCGATCCTTCTTGTGTTCACCATTCTGGATACAGGTGAATTGTCGGATATTGGTGTTCACAATTATCTACTAAAAGAAGGGGTGGCTGATCCTTCTTGTCGGCAGTCAGGATAAATATTGTTTACATGTTATAACATAGGCAATGTCCCGATCCCTGCCACATAATGCAGAAGTCGGGAAATGTTGTCCCAACCTTTGTAGATTAATTGTTCTTCATTTCTCTTTTAAATGAAGGGTCGACTGACCCTTCTTGTGCTTAGTATTTTTGCAGTCTTTGACATTCAGGATATGCATGAATTGGCAGCCTATACTTCGTAGGTTGAATATTTGCACAATTTCCTCATAAATAAAGGGGCGACCGACCCTTCTTCTGCCCAATATTATTTTCATACTAGTTCTAGACTACCAGAAGGATCAACCGACCCTTCTTGTGATTTATATTTATCCAGTCTTGACCCTTATGGTTATACATGAATTGATCTTTATTTTGGAAGGCGAAAATCTCACACATGTGAGCCTCAAAGAGAGAACTGACGCCATAGGAAGTGATGACATGGCATCTATGATGACATGGAATGTGTGATGATGACGTGACATGTATGATGACATGGAATGTATGATGACATGGCATCGAAAGACACATGATGGTGTTCTAGTGTTATTATTAAGTCAGTGTTGCAATGTGACATCATTCTAGAAAAGTATGGCAAGTTTGTGAAACTCTGGAAATTGACAAAGTATGGAAAAAGTAGTCAAAACTGCTCTGAGAGAATGCCCGCCATAATTCATGGTTTCAGAAAAATGAACGCACCATCATATCATGCTATAGCTTGTTGAAGTGGCTATATAGTTATACATAATTACGGATTGCGGGAACTGTTTGAGTAATGGATTTGCGACATGCATTTCCACAACCCGCAATTCGGATTGCGGATTGCGAAAACTTTTGTTTGTTTTTATTTCGAGATGTAGTCCTGCAACCCGCAATTGTGTATTGTGGGAACGTTGTATATATTTCAAAACAATTAAACCCCCGCAACTCGTCTTCTGCATTCCCTAGATTAGATCTCAACTGTTGACTTGTCTTAATCTTACAGCCTAGAAACAGGTTAATTGTTTTATTTTAAATAGAAACATTCTTTCTTTTTGTTCGTTTAAATCGAAGCATTATTTATTTTTTATTTTTTAAAATAGAATGAAATATCATAAAAGGGAGAACATAAGCAGGATTGACCGACCCTTCTTGCAATGTCGAACTATTTTGAAAATAATACTGGGAATAAGAAGCGTCACTCAACCCTTTTGTAGCATGTTGAACTATTATAAAAATAATATTGGGAATAAGATGGGTCGGCCGGCCCTTCAATTATGAGGGAATTGCAAAAACAGAACACCTTGTAAGTTATAACATATAAAAATGGTTTCTGAGTAATTTTGTTTTTTATCCTTATTTTTCGACAAGAAGGATCGGTTGCCTTTTCTTTTCGTAGTTATTTGTGAAAACCTTTATCCAGAAATTCAGGTATATCCATAATGGAGAACACAAGAAGGATCGATCGACCCTTCTTGTAGTGTCAAATTATTATGAAAAGAATATTGGGAATAAGATGGGTCGGCCGAACTTTCATCTACGAGTGAATGGTGAAAATAGAATGCTGTAGAGAAAGAGCGGTCGAGTGGCCACTCTTTCTCTGAGAATATTTGTACTTGCCAGCAAGGTCTTTGAAGCAAAAATTCTATAAATTTGGAGTTACGTGGAATGCTTATATTATGACACGTGGCATATTTGATTTTTAAAATTAGTTTAAAGATTTTTTAAATGAATATTAAGGATATTAATAGTACCAGGCATGTTGGCCATAGGATTTTCAATGAATCAATTGGAATAATAAGTGATACAATCCATCATTTACTGTGAATATTATAAAGCCTGCTGTAGGCCATTTAATGTACTGGAAGCAGGCATGTTGGCTATTGGATTTTCAAGGAATCGAGTGATATGTGTACGATTACTCCAGCAAGATATGTACTCCCTACAGATGATATCTTTGACCACCATGATCTCGCCATACTGTGATAATTACCATTCCCCATCCGTCCCAGACTCCCATCCCATTCAATCCATCAACACAGTGGCCACTCACTATATATAGGCTAATCCATCAATACAGTGGCCACTCACAGCAAGCTGAAATGGAATTTTTCAGTTTGTTCGACTTATATTCCCTAGGTATGCATGGATTTGTCATTATGTTCCTGCAACCAAGAGGGGACATAGGGAGATTAAGAAACGTTCTCATATAGGTAGATGAAAAAACGTTCTCATATAATGGATCTAATGCACCATTTTCCTGTAGAGAAATTTGGGGAGATAATAGGTATCTTGAAATCATTGAAGAATCTTGATATCCATATTTCAAAGCCTCTTCCTCTTCTCAACTTATTGGAGCAACTTCCTAACCTTGAAAGACTACATATCCGCAAAAGGTTTTTCTCGGTAAGAAAGAATATTTGTAGTCATTATTATACATGCGACTAATTTATGTGTTTGCTTATCATTTGCAAAGTATATTTCATTGGTTGAATACCTTTGCTTCCACTAACTACGGTGTTAGGAGCTAACCCGTCTAAGCGGGATGCCCAGACCAACTATGTTAGGAGCTAACCCATCCAAGTGGGATGCCCAGACCGACTGTTATGGTGCACTTGGAAATTTAGGAATAGTTTCTCTATTTTTATTGTGCATGATGATATGTGTGCTCACGCGTTGGCTACAATAAAATGATTATTTTTGCATTTGTTGGAAATGGTTTCTTTTTACGGCAGCATGATAAATAGTTATTTGTTCTCTATGCAGGTATTCGAGAGACTGAGATGCAATACCGCTGTGTCTAGGCTATCTTCGAATCTCTGTGCCTCCAGATCATGCTGTAAGCTTCTTCTAATTGCGCATAATTTTTTTCACTCATTTTAAAGATGTGCACCTCACCCATTTCCACTACATTTTATAGTCAGTCCCATGAGACAGTCGGAAATCTCGAGACTTTACAGCTCCGTAGAATGAAACAACAGAATGTTATCAATCATTTCCGTTTCTTCCTCGATGAATTTCAGCTCACGAAAGTTCAGCTCACCAACTTAAGATAGTAGTATCAGACTTAACTGATACTAAACTTGGTGATGATGTAGTATCAGAGCTCGATGATGTAGTATCAGACATAACAGATAGTAAACTTGTTATCACCATCACACATGTTTTGCACTATTCATCAAAAAATAACTATATATGGCCCAGAGAGCTTACCAGTCTTTGCAAGAATATTCCCTTTGTAGCTGAAGGTGGAAAAATCATCAAGATAGGAGGCTTTCTGAAGTTTCTCCAGGCACCTGCATCCAAGAGTAACTAGGCCAAGTTAATAAGATGGAACTTGGAATCCTTGGATGACTATGAGATTTTCAACACTTTTTGAAGGTTACCTTATACTACCACCTTGTGCATGAGGTATGATGTATTCAATGAATGATTTGGTTTCATTCTTTCAAAGACACTTGCAGCAGTCATCAAATGTTGTTCTAGTACATTCCTTCATGTCTGGAATGAGTCTAGTGCTTCTAAGTCTACAAGTTGAAGCTCCAATAAAAGTTTAGTCTTTTATTACTCCTTCAAAGGAGATGATTTGATTAAGGATAAGGAGAATCTAAAATGTTCAGTGAATTTAAATTATTCTGGAGTTGAATTTAAAATAAAAAAATGTAATTGAAAAGGACCTTCTAAAAGTGGCAATATTGGCTTTGAAAAGGGTGTTTTTCTATTGGAATAGTGTGTTTTTCATTACTTATGAACCTTAAATTGTAGTTTGTTGTTATAAAACTATGAACTTCAATTCAAAAAGTGTGAATTTAAAATAAACAAATGCAATTTCTGATTTGAAAAGTGTAAATTTAAACTCAAATAATGTAATTTTTTATTTGAAAATTGCAATTTTCATTTGTAAATGTTCTAAATTTTAAGGTGAAAAAATCAATGTCTAAAATATTCAAGTCACTTTTAAGACGGATCAAAAACAGCCTTTCTAAACTCCAAAATCAAGCAAAATCTGGTTCCAAAACTACCAAATCTAGGTTCCAAAAGTGCCAAAACCAGATCCAAAAGTGCCAAAACCGATTCTAAAATTGCCAAAACCGATTCCGAAAGTGCCAAATCAAGGTTCAAAAAGTGACAAAACTGATTCCTAAAGAGCCCAAACCGGTTCCAAAAGTGCAAAATCCGGTTCCGAAAGTGACGAAACCGGTTCAGAAACTGCATAATCCGTTTTCAAAGTGCCAAAATCATGTACCAAAACCATACTTTTTCTTTTGAACAAGGCTCAGCATAAATGAATGAAGGGGCGGCCGACCCTTCTTCTACCTACTATTATTTTCATAATATTTCTAGACTGTAAGATGGGTGGTTTGATCATTCTTGTGTTCACCATTGTGGATACAGGTGAGTTGTTGGATATCGGTGTTCACAATTATCTACTAAAAGAAGTGCTGGTCGATCCTTCTTGTCAGCAGTCGAAAGTCGGGAAAAATTTGTTTACATGTTATATCATAGGCAATGTTCTGATCGCCGCCACATACTGCGGAAGTCGGTAGTGGGGAAATGTTGTCCCAACCTTCGTAGATTAATTGTATTTCATTTCTCTTTTAACTTGAAGGGTCGACTGACCCTTCTTGTGCTTAGTATTTTTGCAGTCTTCACCATTCAGGATATACATGAATTGACAGCCTATACTTCGTAGGTTGAATATTTCCACAATTCCCCCATAAATGAAGGGGCGGCTGGCCCTTCTTATGCCCAATATTATTTTCATATTAGTTTCAGACTGCTAGAAGGGTTGGCTGACCCTTCTTGTGATTTATATTTTTCCATTCTTGACCATTCTGGTTATACATGAATTAATCTCTATTTTGGAAAGGGAATATCTCACACGTTTGAGCCTCAAAGAGAGAACTGACGCCAAAGGAAGTGATGACATGGCATGTATGATGACATGGCATCTATGATGACATGGAATGTGTCATGAGGCTGGAAAGACACAAGATGGTGTTCTGGTGCTATCATTTAGTCAGTGTTGCAATCTGACATCATTCACAAAAAGTATGGCAAGGTTGTGAAACTTTGGAAATTGAGAAAGTATGGAAAAAGTAGTCAAAATTGCTTTGATAGAATGGCCGCCATAATTCACGTTTTCAGAAAAATGCATGCACCATCATCTTATGCTATAGCTTGTTGAAGTGGCTATCTAGTTATACATGATTGCGGATTGCGGGAACAATTTAAATAATGGATTTGTGACATGCGTTTCCGCAACCTATAGTGCGAAATACAGGTTGCGGAAACTTTGGTTTGTTTCAATTTCTAGTTGTAGTCCTGCAACCTACAATTGCAGATTGCAAGAACGTTGTATATATTTCCAATCAATTAAACCCACGCAAATTGTCTTCCACATTCCCTAGATTAGATCTCGTTGATTTTGTTTCTGTTTCCTTTTATTATATTTCATCTTTGAAAATTACCTGCTGTGTGGATTTTACTACGAGTTTTTTCCAAGGGTCGTTTTCTCCATTTTTTCCATCTTTAATGAAGGGTCGACCGACCCTTCTTGTGCTTAGTATTTTTGCAGTCTTCACTATTCAGGATATACATGAATTGACAGCCTATACTTCGTAGGTTGAAGCAGAGAGAATCGGGAAGCTCCCCAATAGACATGGAGCAGAGAGAATGGGGTTGCTTTGAATGCATAGAGGGTCGAGGTACCAGAGTTGCAGCCAGCTAGATGGTGATTTAGGGAGCTGCAAGCAAAGAATTAAGAAGGAGTGATAAAGCCACATGTGAGGGCAGGAAGGTGGAAGTGAGGGAGGTGGTATATTGCATGAGGCACGCGTGCCATGTTACGGGAGCCTAGGTCGAGGCTCCTCCCCTATGTGCCCTCCTTGTGTCTGGCACGTGGCCCCTTGTGATTTATGAGTCGGCTTGGAATTTGACGTCGTAGAGGACATTTTTTTCATTCTAACACGTATTTGACAGATAAATTTTGAATGGAAACGTCGATTGTGACAGCTACCAAAATATGCAAAATGTCTATTTGACATCCATGAATTTACATTTCCCGTCAGAAATTTTAATGCTAGTTGTACTATACCTTATACTTTGTACTTCTTAGTAATTAATCTTGGCCATTATGTTGTGCCACTCTTGCATTGCTTGTTCAGTTTGGATGAAAATATTTAGTTTCCAAGACATAACGTCGTAATGTTTCTTGATTAAGATGTTATAGGCCATTAAGTATAGTACGATTGAAGAAACATTAAGACGTTATGTGTTGGAAACTATTAATCCAAACTCACCGAGCTGTGCAAGAGCGGCACAACATAATGGCCAAGATTAATTACTACGAAGTATAGGGTATAGGGTATAGTATAACAAGCATTAAAATTTCTAATGGGAAATGTAAATTCATGGATGTCAAATAGAACAATTCAGCTATATCCATAATGGATAACACAAGAAGGATCGACCAACCCTACTTGCAGTGTCGAAATATTATGAAAAGAATATTGGTAATCAGAAGGGTCGACCGACCCTTCTTCCAGTGTCAAACTAATTTAAAAATCATACGGGGAATAGGAAGGCTAGGCCGACCCTTCAATTAGAAGGGAATTGTAAAAATAGAACACCTTGGAAGCTATATCATATAAAAATGGTTTTTCCAAATTCTGTTTTACGGCAAGAAGGATCTGCTGCCCCTTCTTTCCATAGTTAATTGTCAAAACCTTTATCCATCAATTCATCTATAGCCATAATGGATAATACAAGAAGGATCAACTGACCCTTCTTGTAGTGTCGAACTATTATGAAAATAATATTGGGAATTAGAAGGGTTGGCCAACCCTTCATTTAGGAGGGAATTGTAACAATAGAACACCTTGGAGAAAGAGTGGCTACTCTTTCTTTGAGAATATTTCTACGAGCCAGCAAAGTCTTTGGGTGAAAACGTGAAGGTGGGTAACACTTTCCTGAGAAACCAGTGCAAAATCGTCTTAGCGGAAGTTATTCGGCCGAATAATAAATATTATTCGGCCGAATAATAAACATTGTTCGGCCGAATAATTTACATTGTTCGGCCGAATAATGCAGAGGTTATTCGGCCGAATAACCACAAATAGTTCTCCGTCCCATTTAATGGAGATCCTTGAAATGTGTGCAAACAGTTGCCGGACGGAAAAAAAATTCGGGCAATAGTTTATTCGGCCGAATAGTGTTTCGGCCGAACAATTATTCAGCCGAAGAATTATTCGGCCGAACAATTATTCGGCCGAAACACTGTTCGGCCGCATAATTATTCGGTCGAATAATTGTTCGGCCGAATAATTGTTCAGCCGAACTATTTTTCTGCATAAAAAGACAGCATCGCCTGCCATTTGGCATTCCTTGCTGGAAATATTTGGACCCCGCATGGGCCCGCAGTAGATTGCTTGCCACCCTGCCGATGCCCCACAACCCGCTGCTGCCCCACGACTTGTTGACGCTCCACGATCGGCTGCTGCCCCACGACCTGTTGACGCTCCACGATCGGCTGCTGTTACGTTCGGCACCCCGCTTCTGTTCCACGACCCGCTTCTGCTCCACGACCCGCTTCTGTTCCATTTCTGCTGTTGCTCGTCGGCTTTTACGTTTCGTCGGGTCGTAATCTGTTTCTTGCTGTTGCTCGTTGGAAGCTGCTCGTCGGCCAGTACGTTTTGGTTGGCAGGTGTGTTCGGTTGTGTTGCTGCGTCGACGGTGTTGCGGTTTTGTGTGCAGGGTTGAAAGTTGTTATTTTAAGGTGCGTTTTTCTTTCAGTTGTGATGTTATGATTCTGTTTGTGTATGTTATAGGTATTACTTGATGACATTATTCGTTGCTTGGTGAAGGAACTAGTTGGTGTTTGGAGCGTTGGTGGATTGTATAGACGCGGCGTCATGGATCGACGATTCTTCACTGCACTTTTGGATACAGGTATGTATCGTTACACAAACTCTGCTCTTGAGTTGTTGGCAGTAGGAGAATTAAAAAAAATCTGTAATGGGTGTTAAAATTAGAAGGTTAAATTTTTTAAAATTCAATTTTTATTTTAGAGATGTCAGTTGTATGTCCTTGAACAGGGTTCATGAAATCTGTTCATGAACACAGTTCATGAAATCTGTTCATGAACACAGTTCATGACCTCAGTTCATGAACTCTGGTCATGAACTCTGGTCATGAACTCTGTTCATGAACACAGTTCATGAACTCTGGTCATGAACTCTGTTCATGAACTCTGTTCATGAACTCTGGTCATGAACTCTGTTCATGAACTCTGTTCATGAACTCAGTTCATGAACAGAACTCTGTTCATGAACAGAACTCTGTTCATGAACAGAACTCTGTTCATGAACAGAACTCTGTTCATAAACAGAACTCTATTCATGAACAGAGTTCTGTTCATGAACAGAGTTCTGTTCATGTTATGCTCTGAAATTATAGGCGGTAGCGGTGACTCTTTTTTTTTATATAAAAATGGTAAGAGCAAGTATAAAGCAAGTAAGGCTTTGAAATATATAAAATGAAAATCAAACATCATAACATGTATTTGTCTTATTCTTATGAAATGTAACTCCATTGCTTCTTTATATATATGGATATTTAAACTCTAATCCCGAACGAGTTTCATATTAAGTTTTCCTAATTCTCAATGAAGGGATGATAAAGGGTATACTACACAACTTTATAAATGATCAACCTGTGGTTTTATTATGTTAAGTGAGGTACAAGAATGTCATATGAGTTCATGAACTCTGTTCATGAATAGAACCTTTTCATGAACAGAGTTCATGTAGAAAGTCACTTAAAAATTCAATGTTGTAAGTTCTTAGGTATTTTTTTTATAAAAATTAAGGAATGTTTGTTTATTGAGATATAGAATGAAAACATAAGCGATCGTTGAAAAATTAGGAAGGTCATTGAACTATTACAATCAAATGATTATGAGATGATTATAGATGTCATGTTTATGCTGCAATAGTGTTCTTAGAGTTAGGAGAGGAACTTACAAAAGAAAATAAGTTATAATATTTTAGGTGGCTCTACATTTTCTATGCAGATCTTTAAGACATATGTTTTTAAGTTTGTAGAATGAACATGTACAACTTCAATGTTTGTAAATTGTTTTATCATAAATATAAACTAGAAATCTTTTAATAAGGGTATATATATGTTATATTATTTTAGGCAGCTCTACATTTTGTATGCAGATCTTTAATAGATATGTTTTAAGTTTGTAGAGTTAACATGTACAACTTCAATGTGTGTAAATTGTATTATCAAAAATATAAGTTAGAATTCTTTTAATAAGAATATATATATATATGTTTAGTGAGATGTTCGTTCATTGACATATATAATTCAACCATATTTGTTGGATTAAAAGTTTTTAAGGTTACTATACTACTTCAATTAACTGTGTTATAACTTATGTTTGATAATGAAATGATTATTAGATATATCTTTATGTTGCAATATTAGGGATGGTAAGGAATTTTAGTTAATTAATTAGAGTTAGGAGGGGGACTTAAATTTTGTTGTAGTTTTTAATCAAATATTGGCTTGATGCTTGTAGAATAGTCATGTACAATTTCAATATGTTAACGTTTGTGTAAATTTAGAAGTTATATCAAATGGAAAGAGAGTCTTCGAAGGGAAAGCGTAGGAGGTCATCACAATCCTCAGGAATTGGTGTTCCAATTGGTAGTCGAAGGTTGTCGAATTCACCGCGGGGTTCAAGTTTATTGCATGGGTCCCAGTCATTTGATCACCAACAAGTTCGAAGGGGTACAAATGATTCTCCTTCGTCTTCTGTGGGAGAGCGTCGATCTCAACCTTCTGTTGGTATGAACATTAATGTTTAATAATGTATAATTTGTATTTTTTTGTGTTTTGAATTTATGGAAAAGGTTAATTCTTGACTACGGCTATATTTGAAGCAGAGCGACGTTCAGAAGATGTGCGTAATTCGATGGAGCAAGGGGGAGATCAAGATAGGATTATAGATGATGGAATAGGTGTGGGTGGAGAGCAGGGTCCTGAAGATCCTCCTAGAGCTAGGATGACATATGTTCCACTAGCCGAGGGGTGTACACCCATATCAACTTATCCGTCTGATTTACATGATGAGCTTCCATGGCAAGGTGTTGTGCAACAAACTATTCTTGAAAGTTGTAGATCCCATTATGACCGGTTGAACAATGATCTTTGTTCTTTGGATCTCCCTCCAGAGAGTCGACAAAGTCTAGAGATTGTTTTGGCGTCTTTGCAAAAATTCATTGATGCATACGAGGAACTTGGACCAACTACAAATAGTTTTGTTCATTTGATGCGGATGCGAAGGGACCAAGTTATGGGTCCAGACAAGTGGGAGGTTGTGAAGGAGAGAGTCACTAGAGAACAAGCCAATTCAATGTTCAATTTCAAAGAAGGCCTTAAGCGAAAAATGTTGAAACTGCAATATTTCAAGCATCCTCAAATTGCACATTTAATATATGATCGATTTATTGCAGCTTATGGTCGATTGCCTTGGAATGATGAGGTTCCTAATTATTTTGCTAGATTTTTTTATGCGGAGTTTTTTTAGGTATGAAGCCTAACTATACTGATGTTCCCTCTGACTTTTATGGAGTTGGAAAGGGTAGAATATATAATCGAAAAGGCGCTCTCAGAGACCCTACCAATATACAACCTCCACCTGAGATACCTCGTCCACCAAGGGTTGTGGCTTTAAGATCAGAGATGGAGACAACATCTCAACTAGGGATAGTTGGAAGGGAATCGGTAGGTGATGGTTTAGCTTCAGCTCTTGCTGGAGTAGAAGTTGGTTTGGGGCGAGAGAGGGCTCGCGCTATTCTTCGTCAGAGTTTTGTCTACAAGACGAATGACGAGGTAGATGCATTGAGCATTGATGATCTCAGGGCTTATGCTAAGTCTTGTCGAGATATAGCTTCAGATGTGTTATCCAATGACACATCGAGCATGGGAGAGGTTTGTTGATTATGCTATGACAATCTATTTGATTTTTTATTAATCATTTTGAATTGAATTTTTTGCTACATGGGAATAAATATATTAAGCAAATGTATTTTGTTTGCAGTTTACGAGAATGTTAAATGCAAATAATTTTCGAGTCTCCAGTAGTCAAAACCAAGAGCATCTTAGTCAAAATGAAGAGCGCTTAGGAGAGGTATTTTAATTATAATATTTATGGTTGAACATGATATTTTTTTTGTTTGCTTGAATTTTAATAAATATCAATGTATCTTATTGTTAATTTGACTTATCTATGCAGGTTTCATTAGATTCCAACTTTTTTAGATGATTTACCATATCTTGTGAGCTAATGATTTTAATTTTTTTGTTTTGGTTTTAAGTTAATTGCTTAATTTATTATTTGTATCTACTATGTTTTATTTATTAACAAAATTTAAATTTTAGGGAAGAGACCATTTGGAAATTGGGGGCGAAGATGTGGGGTCTTTAATGAATGCAGATATTGGCACTGAAGTAATTTTGTTGAACTAGAAATGATCTTTGATATAAGTTTAATGTTTTATATTTTTTTGATTTATTTGAAAATTGTTTTTGTACATGTTGCAGCTTGGCTCTTTGAGATCCTTTGGAGCCAAAGGAAAGTCTCTAGGGGAAAAAAGTGGTGGACATGCATTCAAAGAATTTGATGTACGATTTTTTCAATAATTGAATTGTTTTGTAGATGAGTTTAATATCTTAATATTTTGAATTTAGTTTAAAATTGTTTAAATAATTTATGATCTAAATTTATAATTTGTTTTTTTGTGTATTGTAGGTGGAGTTGAGTCCGAGGGAAGGTCCTAGTGGAAAATAGTGGAAAGATATTGGTCTAGATGGATAGTGGTTCAGACTTTATTGTTTTTGTTGATATATATATATTGTAGTTGTTTTGAACATGGAGGGTATTTATTTTTTGATTATATATATATGTACATTGAATTCATATGTTCATCAACTTTTTTTTGGATTATATACATGAGGACATGTCCATTATTTCTCATTTGGTAAATGTTTAGAATATGTTTTGCATGAATGTTTAAAATGTTTTGATAATATTTATAATATGTTTCGCATGATTGTTTAAAATGTTTTTATAGGTGCAATCCAAGGTTAGGAAATGTTGAATGATGAGAATGAATGTTATGAAGTTAGAAAATGTTGAATGATGAAAATGAATATTGAATGTTTCGAATGTTATGGAAGAATAAATGTTTTCAATTTGTTATGTTGAGAATAAGTGTTATTATAATATGTTTTGCGTGAATGTTTAAAATGTCTTGATAGGTGCAACCCAAGGGTAGGAAATGTTGAATGAATGGGAGGTGTTGGAAATGTTTAAAATGATAATCTAAGTTAGGAAATATTCAATGTTGAAAATGAATGTTATGGTAAGAATTAATGTTGGGCAGAAGTTTATGAATGTTAAAATTTTTGATAGAAATATGGATGAATTAGGAAGTTTAAAAGCAAATATATGTTAAGTTCAAATTTTGATATAATGGATTTTTAATTAATTTAATTTTTATTTTCAATGTTCAGGTACATTTGATGCAGCTGAAATCATGGCAAATGGGGGTAACGGTTTTTTTGTTTTTTAATCATAAGCGAAGATTCCAGGATTGTGAAGTTTGTGTTAAATTGGAGCAATGATTTTAAACAACAATTTGATGAATTTTCATTGATTTGTTGTAAATAATCATTTCTCTAATTTAGCATAAGCTTCACAATCCTGGAATCCTTGCTTGTGATTAAAAATCAAATGATCGTTATCTCCATTTGCCATGATTTCAGTTATGTGAATTTGCACAAGCGATATTTTAAATTAAAGATTTGGGACGGAGAACTTGGTGACAATTTTAAGACATCTATTTAAGATCATATTTATGGTGAAGTATGTATTAAAGAAACATGTTCGATGGATTAAAAGAATACAAAATTTAATAGGTCTTTTTGTGATTTTTCGTTAGTATCAATCAACCAAAAGTAAAAATTCGGGGCGGAGTGGGGATAGCCACATCCGTTATCTCATCCCTTAGTGGTCTAATAGACATATGGGGACCCGAATAAAGTACTTTTGAATTTTCAAATTATATTTGAATTCATTTTTAAGCATGTTAAAGTACAACCATTTAAGCTTTTATGTTAGTTGTCATTCAAGAAAATATTCATAAAATCTCAATGAAAAAATATACTGTGCACAACAATTTTGATAATTGGACAAAAAATATATTGCACACAACAATTGACATGGACAAAAATATAGATCAATTTATTTTTGATATGTAGTTAAAAACATCGCAATGGAATACCATCTTCAACTATCCGTTCATGGTCACATATGGATAGTTTCCATTTTTTGGTTTTTAACTGTTTTTTTGATGGAACTTGTATCAATTTTATTCGAGATGCACATACTAAATGACTATATTGACAACATATAACATCGGGCTCATAATCTTGAAAGTAGACATAATTTTTAGTCATATGCGTCTGCTGAAAAAAGTAGCCTTTTAAAATGATGGATCCTCTTTTGTATGTAAATCCGTTGTCGTTGTAGTCCTCCAATAACTTCATTTTTCCTTCAGTGCATCGCATCAAATAATATTTGACATTTTCGTTGTTGTCTACAGGTGCAATCACAACGAAAACATCTCCTGTGCAAGTTATGATTGGTGTTAGCGTATTTAAATGAATTAAATTGACTACTTATGGCGATGGATTAGAATGAACAATTGATTAAAAAGTCAAAAACAAGTTTATTACCTTCTCTTACGAGATCTGAAATTCTATCGCCATCAGACGATATTGCTATTTCTTCTGATTCTAATTCTTCAACACTTGCCAGTGGCATTTTTCCTTTTGGATTAATCTCTGTGTGTCTCCAAGCTTTTACGTAGTTGTTTGTTATGTTTTCACAAACTTCTGTAGACTCAACATTTTCAATGCAAATATGACAAAAGCATGATTGCTTTCTACTGTCAAATGCAAACACGTTGTGAAATGATTTTGTTTGAATAGAGTGAAGATCTCTAGTTCCATGTATGGTGCTAGCGTCATATGGTATTGATCTATTTATATCTTGGACTCCAACAAGCCAAAAAAACCTACACAATAAATAGTGTACATGTGTACTTAAATGTTAGTATATACATTTTTTTAAATTTTAAGAAATAATATAAATTAAAAAAATATTGGACATACCTACGCACGTCTTTTGATTGTTGATTATAATCATGGATTAGATTTAATTGACACCATTGGACAACCTCTGCAGCTGAATGAAACCGTGCTGAAGAATAGTTCATTTGTCATCTTCGAAGTGCTCTTTTCACGCATGCTCCTGCACCATCATGCTCACCTTTTCCATGCCCAGTTTCAAAGAAATTCCAGCGATGTTTAATGTTCAGCGCTTTATGAAGTCGACATAACCAAAAAAATGATCGTGAAGATTTAAATTGACCCGCACATCCATCAGACCATATCCAATGCTCTTTGAATTTGACTTCGCATTTTTTCAGTGAGTCATAGAAAATATTTTCTATAAAATGTTGGACAAAATGTGTGTCGTGTGTACGATCATCGCTGATATAGAAGTGATATTCTTTAATCACATCTCGATTGTCACATGTGCTTTCAATGCCATCGACATCCTGTTGAGAATGTCTATATACAACATGGACAAATATCGAAACTTGGTCAGAGTGATAGTATTCACTCTGTATTTCTTTTTGTGCAGCAAATGTATAGTTTTCAGCAAAATCAACCACCGACAAAATTGTTCCGGGTGAAAAAATTTCACGAGACTGTTTGAATTGAAGATCTTGCCATCGTGCTCTATGTGAATGCTGGGTGTATTTATAAATTTCGCTTTCAAATTTTTTGAGAAAATCTGTGACGCATATCTTGTCTTCTAGCAAATCAATTCTTTTGGAATGTGAATCACTAGAACTTGTATTATAGTTGATGTATTCGTATCTCTTCCAATCAACATTTACATTTGACAACGATTGATCATTATCGATAGGGTATTTATTGTGGAATAACACCAAATTTCCACAATGATGATAATGTTTTCCATTGACACATTTCTTTGAATAAAATACTTCATCGTGATTTCTCTCACATAAAATTTGAGATATGAATTCACGTATCGTCGACGGAGGTGGTGAATTTGTCCAAAACATTTTACCAAATTCAAGAAACGTGTCATAATATAACTGAAATTGAACATGATAATGGCAACAACATGTATCACGTATAGTTATAGGTCGAACATACCATGGTTTTTGTTGCACAAATGTAGTGATTGCTATATTAATTCCACGATGATCTTCCTTGAATTTATTGAACAATTGTACTTGTGTCATGTCCATTATATGTTTTGGTTGGCTTTCATATACATTTCGTGATATTCTTTTGCGTATCACATCTCTTGAATTTGGTGAAACTCGAGCATGTTCCAACCAATATTCTCGTACAATATCTTTAACACCTGCTCCTAATTTATCTTTGTAAGGTTGTCTACAAATAATTGCCCAACAAGCAAGTTCATTATTTTCATCTATTTGCATTCTGAATTTGCTATGTTTGTATAATGTTTTTCTTGATGTTCCAACTGCTTTTGCTAGTTCTGCTGTCAAACGCTTTTGTTTAGTACTAGCTGAAAGAATTGCTGTATGAATTGCTTTACGTGCAGCACTGATATCTTTCTTCCTGGATTTTTCAAATTTTTTTATTGCATCGCCTATATTTTCCATCACATTTTGTTTCAATTTCGACTCTTTTGTTACTTTGTGAATACCCAATAATGATGTAGCACGTTCTAACTTCTTGGACACTAATAAACATCTCAAAATTTGTGCTTGTCCTGCTATTGAGTAATCCTTGAGAACTTCATCATAAAATTTTGTAGCACGATATCGTGCAACATGTATTGGTAGTTTTTCTCCATATTTGTCGCAATCAATGTCTTCTAGCATTTCATCATCAATAGTAAAAGTACCTATACATCAAGTTAAATTTAATTTAACATATATCAAAAAATAAAATTCATTATAAAAAAATGAATTTGGAAAATATATGATATATATATACCAGGTTCAATTTCTGGATTTTGAACTTGATCTTCAATATTGATTTCATCGACATTAGCATGTAAATCACTATTTACATCTTCTACAATGTTCTTTTCAACTTCAATTTGTTCTTCTTGTACTCTATTTTCAATTTCCATTTCTTCAACATTATCATGTAAATCTGTATTTATATCTTCAATAGTTCTCTCTTCCGTTTCAGCAACCCTTTGTTTTTTGGCAATATATCTGAGTTTTTGTTTCTCTCTATTATCATCATCATCACGTTTACGATCAGCTTTTCTTTGACGTTTTCTCTTATTTCCCATGGTTGTTTAATCTATAGACGATAAATTAAAGAATCATGTTACTTTATAGTAAAAATAAATAAATTAAGATTTAAAAACATTTACGGAATTTATAAAAACATGAACTGAAATTTACTTTACCTTTCAAAAATTTTGTAAGAGTCTTTTGAAGAAGATTTCTTTGGAATTAACTTTCCTTTGAAAAAACTCTATGAACAAAAATCTTCTTTGGAAAATAATAAAAACACCTTGTGCCAAGGAAGAAAATAAAACACCTTGTAAATAAATCTTTGTTGTAAAATTCATTGCAAAAATACTTTTTTGAAAAAATATCTACGAAAAAAACCACTAGAAAAAAATACTTTGAATAAAAACTTATTTATAAATATATCTGGGAAAAAATCATTGTAAAGAAATAACTCTTTGAAAAAAAACCCATTTCAAAGAAATAAGAAGTACAAAATTACCTTGCAAAAAATCCTTTGCAAAATACTTTAGCAAGATAACTATTTGAAAAAACTCCTTTCAAATAAATAAGAAGTGCAAAACTACTTTGGAAAAAAATCATTTGCAAAATACTTTAGCAAAACAACTATTTGAAAAACCTCTTTCAATTAAATAAAAAGTGCAAAGCTACTTTGAAAAAAAAACATCCTTGCAAAGAACCTCCTTGCAAACATGTCTAAGAAAAGAAATATTTTGAAAAAACTCCTTGCAAATATCCCTTAAAAAAAACACTTTCAATGTGTCTTTTGGAAAAAAGAAGAAGAAACATACTTTGTAAAAATCTTTTTTTCAAAAAAATGTCTTCTTTGCAAATATACAATAAGAAAATAAATATTTGGAAAAAACTTCTTGCAAATATGCCTTAGAAAAAAATCACCTTCAATGTGCCTTTGGAAAAAAGAAGAAACATACTTTGTAAAAACCTCATTTTGCAAAAAATGTCTTCTTTGTAAAAATGCAATAAGAAAAGAGATATTTTGGAAAAACTCCTTGCAAATATGCCTTAGAAAAAAAAACTCCTTCAATGTGCCTTTTGTAAAAAAGAAGAAGAAACATACCTTGTAAAAACCTCATTTTGCAAAAAGTATATTTTTTGTAAAAATGCAATAAGAAAATAGATATTTTGGAAAAACTCCTTGCAAATATGCCTTAGAAAAAAAAACTCATTCAATGTGCTTTTTGTAAAGAAGAAGAAGAAACATACCTTGTAAAAACCTCATTTTGCAAAAATTATCTCCTCCTTCCGAAATTAGTTTGACAAAAAAATGCGAAGTTCAAACATGCGAAAATAATGAATTAACTTTACGTTTATTTATATGAGTATAAAACCTTCTTTTTTTTCTTTTTTCTTCTTTTTCTTTTCTTTTCTTTTTTTTTTTTTTTTTTTTTTTTTTTTTTTTTTTTTTCGGCCGACATATTTTTTTTCCGTTTAGTTATTCGGCCGAATAACCTTCGCCATAAGTTACGGCGCCGTTACGGAAAACAGTTATTCGGCCGAATACTTATTCGGCCGAATAATCTCTGAAACATGAAAGATTCAGATCTCTGCAAAATTTTCAAGTTTCTCCATTTTCGGAAGGAGAAAACCAGCTCTTACACAACAAAACGAATGTCGGACTTCATACCAGTAGATTCATCATTGAATCTACTTTACGAGGGTATAAATTTTGTTGTATATAGATAAAAACTGATATTTTTTAAGTTTTATCTTCGTAACATGTGTCGAGTTATGATTCAGCTCTTTAAAAAAATAGCGAAAAGAAAAATCCATAACTTTGAAAATACAACACCAAAAAAATCGAAGAAAATGTGGGACTCTTCATTGACGTGTCTACTTCAAAAGGGTGGTCGTAGATTTTTTGATTTTATAGCGGATTGAAAGAAAAGTGGTGCAACAAAAAGGTTGTTGAAAATCGACTGAGTTTCCCCATTGATCGACTTTAAAAAAATATAATAATTAGTACAGAGGTCCATTGGATGCAAACTTATAGTCAGGCACTATTACATTGTGTGTAGATTGTCGTAGCATTTTCAGTTTTTGCAAAACACAAGTCTAACAACGATTTTAGTGGTGCAACA
Source organism: Larix kaempferi (assembly GCA_027924585.1). Lineage (NCBI taxonomy): Eukaryota > Viridiplantae > Streptophyta > Pinopsida > Pinales > Pinaceae > Larix > Larix kaempferi. Next base: position 7,141,572 of record BSBM01000619.1, read on the forward strand.
AATCATAACTCTTTTGTAGTCTTTTCATTTTATAAGAACACACTGTCAAACATTTGCGAAATCGACATATCAAATATTAATTAAAAAAATTGAAAAAATTATGAGTAGAAAGCTAACATAATTCTACAAAAGTTTTCTTTTTACGGCAAAGTAAAATTTTAAACAAAAATATCACTTTTGTTCGCCCGAAGTTGAAAAACATGAAAAAACCAGAATTATTTTCTCACGAGACCCCCCAAAATAGACACCCATCTTCATTTTTTCACCCCTTTAAAGAAAAACGTCTACAAATTTCATTGTTAAAATGTTGATATCTAGTATCCTAGGGTGACACGTGGAATGATGATACTGTGACAGGTGGCATATTTGATTTGGCACATTGAGTATAGTGAGGTTACTAATGCGGGTTTAACCACAACAAAACTAGGAAATGAAAATTCACTCATAGCAAGATTACCCTCTGGAAATTGAATAGCAACACTTTTTCTATGGAATATGACGACTAACAAATTGCCCATATTGGTCTTTATGTTTAAGAAGAGCATTAAAGATCCCATAATGATTAATTGTAATGAATTGCCAGGCAATTGATTAGAACCTTTCGGTCTAAGAAATGCAATTATTACATCTGTAACGAAATAACATATAGCATGCGCCAACAAAATTTGGATTAAGATGAAGTACAATTTTAATTATATCACGTATCATGATTTGATGTCAAATCTAAACAACATATAAACCATATTTTGGACTTCTTTTTGACCTAGAAGGGCTAAGTTTCTAAATATCCGAAAGCTTGTTATTTTTCTAGCAGAAGGATGAAATTCTCAGACTGTTTTTGAGAAATTATTGTAATTTTCCAGGAAGTCTTTTTGACAATATCTGGTTTACTTCAGCTCTCTAGTGAGTCACATAACCTCATGGAACATACATGTACTATTTTTTCAATCTGTGGAATGAAATTATGTGTAAATAAATGTAAGCCATGAATATGCTATGTTAATCCTATTAGAAGGTTAATATATATTCATGAATGAGGTTTCTTTCAATTGCATAAGCTATCTGCTGTATTAATTTTGTATGTGAATGATGAATGGCTAAACTCCATTTATGTAATACATGTATGCTTATGCTGTCACAACCTCATTGATGGATGGATGCCTCCTGTATGTTCTTAGAATGATAGGCATATTAAGCCTAGTTATGAAGCTATTAATTAGATGCTTAATAACTTAACTTAGCAAATTAACTTAATATGATGATAAATCAAACACATAGATTTATATGTTTTATGATTTAACAATACAATTTAAATAGAGTTACATTTTCGGAAACCAAACTCGACACTTTACAAGAATTATAATCATAGTGAAATTGGACATACAAAAAGACATTCAAGTGTATTATTTAACAAAATACTTCTACTTTTATTTTATTCACAATTGGTCTCACATCGCTCACGCCATCCAGGTGCAGCAAGTAAGGCCATAATCCATCTAACAAAAATGTGTCATTGGCATCGTCAAAATTATAAGTTTTTATTATAATATAGTTCCCTTCATCGTTAGAAACATGTTTTTCTCCGGAGTAATCGACAATCACAGTATTTGTCCGATCCCAACCATGGTTCAAAGTGTACCAAACTATACTTAAAGGCTTTTGATATACAACAGGATTTCCAACACCCTTAAAACCCTCTTTGGGTACGGAAGAACAATTTTCATGTGTTAAAATTAATCTAAATTGTTCCATTTTCAATCCTATTATTTGTAATAATCTAGGCAAAAACTCGTCAACGTTTTTTCGTTGAGCAAATGTCCATACCCCAACCACAAAAATTCGAAAGCATTTTTCAAAAAATTCCCTTAAGCCTGGGCATATAAAATAATACTTTGTTCATGTTTCGATGTCCAGTGGTCGTCGCAATCCAAGTTTCTATTTTCTATGTATTGCGTGTAACAAAATGCCATTGAAATAAAAAATGATCAATGGTTTTCTAGTACAATCTGCAAACAAAACACACACACACACAAACCAGTCAATAAAATATTATGGCTCAATGTTTCTAAGTATATTTTTTTCATGTTCAACAATTTTTTAAACACATTACCAGATACATGGTACGATGTCCATAAATAAGATGAGAACTATGCAATAAAGCTTACATCAATTAAATGTAGGAGTAACTGTAAAAAATATACAAATCACTAAATGAATTTGTTTTGTACAATATGACGGTCATTTCAAATTCAATGTGTTTAACCAACGCCCCATTTTTGAACCCGAGATAATTCAACAGAGGACACAACATTTTTTTATAGTTATATCTCTCTCTTGTGAACCATCAAATTTCCAACTAGTTGTCATTTTCAAGCAGTTTTCCTTGCTATTATCTGCTGATTGATATTTCCATTCATCTATAAACAACATGTCCATTTGTTTATATATATCTCCATATTGAATAAGTACATCCTTGAAGGAATTTTTGTATATTATGTTCGGTACTTCACCAACATTATAGTATGCAGACATTGAGTGATTATAAATAGTACTAGGTTCGCATTGCTCTCGACCCCAAATAAATACAAATTCTTCATTTTTCAACCATTCAAATACATCTAGGAAATTTTTAATTTCCATGTTGTCAAGCCAGGAAAACCATAGAGCAACGTCGAAATGCTTTCTGGCAACACTGATAATTTTGCAGCTGAACATGTGTGTATAACAACGATAGCATTTATGGACAAAATGAGGTTGTTTGGAAGAATCTTCAATGTTGGATAACATTCGAACTCCAAAGAGAAATCACTCTACTCTTAGGACCAATAGTTTCTTTTGTGGTGATAATATCCTCACTGCATATGAGAACAGTGACTATATATATAACAACAACAACAGTACTTTGTTCATGAAGTTAATGATCACAACAGATTCAATTGATTTAATAAAAGCATCACACTGAACTAATAATATGTTACATTCAGACGAAAATAGCAACGTCTCTAGAAAAAACAGAAAACACATTGAATGGTTTAAAATAGGCAATGATAGATTACATCTAGAAAATTTAGGCAATGACAGGTTACATTTGATAGTTTCTGATATCAGCTAATTCTTGCATTTTACTCAAATGCTACCAAAGTCCATGTACCAATTCAGTATCTGTCCGAAGGGATGATCCAATAAAGGGCTTACATGAAATACAGTTTTGAAATGGAACTGCTTTCTCAACATCACCCTCCAAAACAATCATTGATGTATTAATTTCTGAAGCTTGCATTGGAAACTCCTTCCACACACTCTCCATATTTTTTTGTGTATTTCCTTCTTGATCGGAGGTACATCTATCTCGAAACCAAATAAATAAAAAACTTTTTCTCATATGATTTATCTTTACCGCATTCCAACAAAATTTTTGTAAGCAGTGCCTTCCCCTCATTGACACCACATTTAGATGACCAAATCCCAACATTGAATTTGGAAAAAACTAAATCCAAAAATCGAATGGCATTTGTTCGTGACTCATATGAAGTTTTTCTATATTTAAATTCACAATTTATTAGAGTAGTCTCTTCCCCCTTTTTTACTCTTTCCCCTTTTTTTATCTCTTTTGGTGTCATTTTCTGTGACTTTCTTGCGAAATAGAAAACCTTCAATTTCTAATATCAATAACATTTTTGTATGGGGAGCTGCACAGAAATATTGTTTGTCATTATATATACTTCGGAATAAATTTGGTTTATCAATGTAAGTAGAAAATATTGTCTTTTACCTGTCAATGCCAGGCCAACATTTGACTGGTGAGTAACATTGCTGGAGACACCGCATTTTGACACCAAGGCACCCTCTCCAGGTTCAATAATGGCCAAGCCCACTTCTTGTGCTGCATTGTTCAAGCTCTTGCCTTGTTCATTATTGTCCAAGCTGCCGCCTAGTCCCTTGTTCTCCAATGTGACTTGCTGGCCAATCTCCAAGGACATCGTCGATGCCTGCTCTGGTTGTGGATGATCCACATGTTGACCTGGAAATGTGCAGGTATACATTTTATATAATTTTTTGCAGGTCACTATCCCCTTTCATAATTTACTTAATTTAACCATAATCTGTGAAAAATAATTTTTTACCTTCTTGTCCTGTTTTGTAGTTCTTTGTAGATTGTCTATCACCTTCAATTTCGTCATTGGATATTGTAATTTGATTGGAGGATACCTGGGTATGCTCTTTATTTGAACCTGTAGTAGAATAGGAATTTAAAGAAGTTATTGAACATAATCGACCGAGAAAAGTAAAATAAAATCAAAGACATCTGAAAAAGTTAATAGAAATACCTTGTTTGAGAAAAAGTAAAATAAAATTCAAAAGTAAAATAAAATCAAACATCTGAAAATGTTAATAGAAATACCTTGTTTTATACCCAATTCATGGTAGAAACTGTTCATGAACAACTCTTGTTGTACCGTCTCCACAATAGAAATAACTGTTCTTTCTAGAGACGTGGTCAGTGAATGAAGAAGCCTACCTCCTGCGTATAGTGAAAGAATTGTGCCTCCATAAGAGACCTGTCTGGAAACTATGTGATCCCAGAATTCCTGTGTCCTTTCTTTTGGAAACACATGGTTCCTCGCACTATCGCTGTTAACATTGGGCCAAGGTAAATCAAGCATCGGTAGGCCCTCGTCTTTCTAATCCATATCGATTTCATAGGTAGATAAAATATCCTCATCATTTCCAATGCGAAAACATTGTATAATAGAGAATCCTCTAAACAGGTCCCCATAGAATTCTCTATATACTCCCATTGTAGGATTCTCTGTAACATGTTTTTTTGATTTCTTGGTCCAACTTGTGAAAGCTTTAGAAATCATACAACAGTTCTCCATATCAGCTAGAAAAATACAAGTACATTCCTCTTGATTTGTTTCAAGGTAGTACAAAATCGCCAGCATGTCTTCTTCTGTCCATGGAATAACACAATTACACATATCCACAGCAACAAATTCACAACTAACTGTCGCACCAAAAAATGGAATTGTTCTGAGTGTGGTGACCAAAGAATTAGGGTAACAACATTGACAAACAAACTGTGAACTATTTCGACGTCTTCAATGGACATCCTCTCTTTATTGATATATATATATATATATATATTCAATATTTTCTGAGCATCAATCGGTATTTTGGTACCAGTATCCACTTTAGATTCGTTCTTTCTCTTTTTACTCGAAGATTTTGGTTGCTTTCCGGAGGATAAAATACTGCATAGTTGCTTGAGATGGTTTGGTGGAATTTTATATATTTCAATGACGTTATGGTTAGTGACATTCCGTGATCGATCAGTTTGAACATCATTAACTTTGAAATATTCAGTGATCGAATGCCTGGTTGAGCTCTCGTCCTTTATTCATTTGCAATATTGACTTAAAGTTTCTGCACAAAACGTTTTATCGATTGATGTGCTCAACCAAACCGATCCATTGATTATATTGTCCGCCACAGTGGTCAATTCATATTCATCGATATCATGCAATGGTCTGAAAAAATTAGAGCCATAACTCTTTATTTTATTTAGAGAAAAATCATCCTGAGAGTTGCTCTTCGGTGAGCAAGCCAAGGTGCCAGTTTTGTAAAGCTCAAATACAGACTACTATTTGCTCCATAGTCGTTCCGATGTCAAAACAAGAGTTAGCTTGTCTTTAAGGCTCTCCCGGTTAACAAGAAAGATATCGATACATTGAGTTTGGAATGACTGCAAACATATAAAATTGAATATTCTAGTTAATTTCCTAATTTCATAACACAGGCAGCAATCTAAAGAATTTGGATTGATAAGAAGAAAAATTCTATACCATCCAGACATCACTGGGAGCGTTTCCCTTTCGCGGGTGGGATGGACAACCACACAACAACCATCTCTCCCTTGCCTTTTCAACTAAAGAAATGAATGTAGTGTTTGAAAATTCCTTGTTTGACAAGTTTTGATATTTGCATAATTTACTGGTGATGTCCTAAGGAACATCTCTATGTACAAGACGAGCTGTTCGATGCCGATACCTTTTATGGAGCTGTTTATATTGATCATCTGCAATGATTATTTTCTGCACAGAAATAGTATGCTACCCATCCAGTATATAAAAATTTACTGATGGCAGATCAATTTCTTTTTCATTTTCAAGAAGAAAGGGAAATCTGGTCTCCTTATTGAAAGGCAATAGAATAACATCTCTCAATGTTGTTGTAAATGTATGGACAAGTGATACCACCATATTTTGCATGACCTCCTCATCAACCTTTCAATATTGTATGTGGGGAGGCGCAACAACACATCTTCTTACATCAATGGGAAAAAATTTCTCATCAAACAAAAAGTATCTGATCTGATGTTGTTGAACTTCTTTTGAAGTTTCAAAGCTCTTAGTCGCTTTCCACAGCATCGCTTTAGAAGGACTTCCTTTGAGTTGTTTCAAGATAGATTTTCGCACATCTTTTACAATATTTTGGAGAAATACTCTTCTATTGTACGTTAGAATCTTCTCATGGCATACCGTTATTGGCCGCTTATTAATATTCATATAATGTAATACATAGGAAGTTTTCCTAGCCAACATTCTTTTCCTCCATACCGACTAAATTCCTTTCTTCAAGGATGTCGTGGTATCAATTCTAGAGCGATTAGAAACAACATACGAGGGAAAAAACCACCCTTGCTTAGCACAGGAAATTGGATCTGGATTGGGACCATTTTTCATTAGATCTGGTCGATAATCAGAAACCAAAATATCACACTATATAAGGCAATACTTTTCACCAATCATTGCTTCAGCTTGAACTCGCAATTTTTTATCAGAATCAATGGGTTCCGCATATGTCAATATCCTAGCTCTAATCGACTTTCCCTCGAAATCCAAGTAGAATAGATATATATCCGGGTACAAATTATCTGGTTCTTCCATATCAACATACCATCCATTTGTGAATGGCGGAAGGTAGTGATCTTTTGTCAATTCAAAGCAAGGGATTTCCTGGTAGTTAATGAGACTCAACAAATTAGCCATGCTTTATCTACAAAACAGTCAATATTAAGTAGTCAATAAAAGAATGCATAAAATGTCTATAATTATAAATTGGTGTTTTAATATTAGATGTATATTTGCAAATGTTCATGCTAATGATCGATGGTTAGGGAACGACCCCTCATTTTCAAAATCAATTGATTGATTAAGATCAAATCTGCTAGCATTATCCATGAGAGATAGAATGCACATTTTATAGAGTCAGTTGGGATAAGGATCGATCATAGAACGAGTGATCATCATAGAAGGGGCGGCCGATCCTTCTTGTATATGTGTATGAGTTTATCACATGTTTTTTATTCAAGTTAATGTGAGTTTTTGTGCTTAATTTATCTATATGTGAATGGTAATTGCACATTGATTAATTGGAATACAAGTGTGTGATTGTGAAGAAGAAGCACATAGTTTGACGAATTCGTAGCAAACTGGTGAATACATTAGAGATTCAACGTAGTTCTGCATACTGCGATAGCTGCCAAGTGCGAAGTCATCTGGTGTTCTAGTTGATGTTAAATAGAATGTTATGTGAAGATGGTAATGACATCTGTGCATCGCCATGGTTAAGAGAATCTTGATTATGAAACCCCCATATTCACTTCAGGTTAGAATTCAACCTATTTACAAGGTGATGCTGAAAGTTCGGTCGACCCTTATCTCAGTCTTCTTCCAGTGTTCACCATCCTTCATATACATGAATTGACACCCTCACATTCGGAGGTTGAATATTTTTGCAATTCCCTCGTAAATGAAGGCTAGGCCGAAACTTCTTGTACCCAGGACTCGTTTCGTAATGGTCAACAGCAAGAAGGGTCGGTCAATCCTTCTTCTGTTCACCATTTTGGATACGAGTGAATTCACAATTCTCTACTAAAGGAAGGGGAGGCCGATCCTTCTTGCCATATGTCGGGAGTTAGGATGTGGACAGGGGCCAGATCGACAGTTGATAATAACTATGCAGATCCAAGGTGCAAGGAAGGCAGCGTTTGAGAGATTGAAGACTGTGGAAGGCCGTGGGGCTAAGCATGGAAGGATATCAACGGTACCAGATCGATCATGCAAGATGGATGGCTCAGAGAAATTCCTTTATCCCTAGAGGTGCAAGAATGATACTAGAAAGGATAGATAATATAAAAAATGGAATGCACGGGGATCTGAGTACTGTTTTATTCGGTTGCCCCCTTCCTCCCTTGGTCGAGGTCAAAGGGGGCAAGTTAATTTAGATAGACTCAAATAGACTCTAGCACCTTGGTGAATGCACATTCCATCTGGGACCAAGTCCAACAAAACTGATGCAATAACTAAACAACTAGCTCAAAGAAAAATTGAAAGAATCAGGTAAGAGAGCTACAGAATCAGGTAAGAGAGCTACAATGGAATGGCACATTACACATATGGAACAAAGTTATATTGATTTTGAATCTTTGATATAATATAAGAAAAATTAATCTAGCTAAGGGGTTTAATCTTGCTCCCATGCATATTGCAAGAAAATTTCCCACTTCCATAGGTATGTTCTTCCTCCATGAGATCAAATGAGATAAGCCTTAAAATTGGACAAAAGTATTTGCAGGCCACCCGATAATTTGAAAATATTTATGGTATTAAGAATGGAATTTAGCTGTATTGAATAGATGGCAACCTTAATTAAGCTTGGACAATTATTGGACAACAAGCTCTACAAATCATACAGAGATAAAAAATAAAAATGATTAAAGAGTATTGATTGGATTGTTTCTTATCTCTTCTTTCCCACTAGACCAAATCATTTTGACAGTAACTAAATGGCTACCTTGCCTTTGTTAAAAATTGCCATGCAATGAAGGGGTGGCCGTCCCTTCTTCTACCAAGTATTCTTTTCATAATAGTTCTAGATTGCAAGAAGGGTTATCCAATCTTACTTGTATTCAACATTTTGGATGCAGGTGAACTCCTAGATATAGGTGTTCACAATTTTATAATAAACAAAGGGGCGGCCGATCCTTCTTATAGCCAATCTCCATTCCCCACTATTTATAGTGGATGTAGGGAGTCAGGAATTGTTGTTCCATCCCACAATCTACATTACGGGTTGCGGGATAGTGGTATTGATGGAACGTTTTAAGAAATCTAAGTATCCGCAATCCGCAACATATTTGCGTCTTCGGTAAAGGCGATGAAATCCTCATGTAGGGTACAAGAAGGGTCGGCTGACCTTTCTTGTGCCGAGTATTATGTTCAAAATAGTTCTAGGCTGCAAGAAGGGTCGGTCGATCCTTCTTGTGTTCACCATTCCGGATACAGGTGAATTGTAACCTATAGGTGTCTACAGTTCTCTACTAAACGAAGGGGCGGCAGATTCTTCTTGTCGTGTATTGGGACAAATATTGTTGATATGTTATAACTTAGACAATATACCAATCCCAACTATAATTTCATTGTGGAAGTCGAAAGTCTAGAATTGTTGTCCCAGCCTAGGTGGGTTGAATATTTTTACAATTCACTCGTAAATGAAGTGTCGACCAACCTTTCTTCTGCCGAGTATTCTGTTCAAAATAGTTCTAGACTGCAAGAAGGGTCGGTTGATCCTTATAGTGTTCATTATTCTGGATACAGGTAAATGGTTGGATATAGTTGTTGACAATTTTATAATAAACGAAGGCGCATCCGATCCTTCGGGTCGGAGGTCGGAAGTCGGGATAAATATTGTTTATATGTTATAACTTAGCCAATCTCAGTTCTAGGATGAATTCTGCATTAATTTGGAAGAAAGAACATTGAAAATATTTAAATGTCTGGATCAGAGCATACAAAATGAATTATAACCCATGTATTACAGTATACTATGAGGCAAAGCGATAAGATGGTGTAACACGAAATACATCCACAAAAGAGAATTTAAAATATTGAAGAAAGTAAAAACATATGAATCTCTGTTTCAGATATACTTTTACTCCTGTTCTTCATTAAAGTCTTCAAAAAATATTAAGTCACTGTATTTTTTGCTCTCGGATCCAACCCCTATTACTTTGTAAAATCAAAATTCATACAAAATGATCTTTGAAATCGTCGCTAAAAAAAGAAATTTCGAAGAAATCTCTCTAATCCAACCCCTATTATCTTGTTCAAGTTTAAATAAATTTGCCATTTATTTCAATCCTTCTACTGTTTGATGATAAAAAGCCTTGTTTCCATTTAGATGTCTCCTTTGTGATATAATTTGATGAGGATCATAATTCATCCTTTCAACCTCTTGGAAAACCATAATCTTCAGTAATTTTTCTACTACAGAGAGGGCTTCCTTATTCTTAATGATGAATGGACCAACTTTAAGGGGGAATTTCACATCAGAAGCTCCAGTAAAACCATAAACCCTAATTATACTATGTTCTCTATACAAGAACCAATCTCCTGTTTGGCCTTCTGGTGTAGGCTGCAAAGTTTCTTTTTCTTCTAACACTCGGGGCATTTCAACATTAAAAATAATTCTGTAAATTTCTGCCATGATTTTATCGGTGAACTCAAACATATTGACCTATTTATTAAGGTCATGAGAAAAGTTGGTACCAAGAAACTTGGATTTCAAAATGTTAGAACAATATGACTGATACCTGAAATGGTTCAACTGGTTTAAATTCACCAACTGGACATGAATTGCTTCAGGTAGGAATTCTTCAAAATTAAAACAACACACCAGACTTGACTATGACTCTGGTGAAATTACTTGGAGAAGGAAACCTAACATAACTTCCATGATTCGACTTATCACTATCTAGACCTAAACTTTGACTCAACAAGGACAAAAATAACTGGGTATCTTGCTGAAAGACATCAATACTCAATGGGAACGATAGGTTTTCATGCGACTGACCATCTTTCAAGACTTGTAATAAAAACTTGTCTTTTTCTGCAGGACTGCTGTTTCTATAAAATTTGCCAAATTTTCTTCATTAAACAACTCAGGGCTTTTGGGAAATGTTTCAGGTAAACTTAGAACCTCACGGACAGTCTGCGCATCTACTGGGCATAGAAATTTGGTCGTTTTTACATTAATGGTTACCCTTTTGCCCTGTGAATAATTTGTTGCACACCAACAAAAAAAATCGGGGAAGTGTACGGTTTGTTTGACACAAAAACAGTACAAAAAAGAACCAAAAACATTAAATACATCCTTTCCCCGCGACTTAAACTCCATTAATTTCTCCTTAGATTGCGAAATACTACACAGACAAAATAGGGTCGAAAACATGGTAAAAAACAGGGTCAAATACAAGCTTCTCCTTAGACTGCGAAATGCTACACACAAACAAAACAGGGTTGAAAACAAGGTCAAATACAAGCTTCTCGTTTTCATCAGAACTTTCATTGAAGGGATGAAGGTCTTGGGTTTTCACCATTTGGGACACAAAATCTAAACACTAAGGGTTTCGAGCTACCCGTGAACTATGAAGTGAGCTTCTTGGGTGTTGTTCTAGTTGATGAAGACAACGACGTGTTTCCCGTGGACCGTTCTTTTCCTCTAGGTAATAAGTAAGCGACCAATTTATTTTTTAAAACTTCGAACAAACCTTTTATAGAACATATGCTTAGGTGGTTTCTGAACTTGCGATGGGCGGTTTAAATTTAACCACTTTTCATAGCGGACTCCACCAATGCTTGCCACATGGTAAGCAATTTAATTTCCGCTCTACCTTTTCCAAGTTTAACCACCATGCACTTTCTAGCGCGGGAACCCATTTCCACCGTCAATTATCTGGGTGTGTCTGCCACGTTGCTACATGTTTGCAACTTTGGTGTGAGTCGTCCAATTTTTAAGCACCTTTTCCACCTCTGCCCTTGGAGTGAGAGACCTTGTAATAGTGACAATATTTGCATTATTCCTCTCTATAAACATTAATAACGCAAGAATACATATACAATAAAATTTAAAAACATAAATACAAAAATGATAACAATATGAAGAAATTCCTTGTTTGACGAATAATACCAATTCTAGACATTGTTTGTAGATGGGTTTGTGGAAGATCTAGTATAACATGGGAAGAAGTCGATGAAGAAGAGAGAGAGATGACCATAAGAGATAAGAGAAGTCTAAACAACAAGATCAATCTTCCAAGATGGCATTGATGGCATTGAGATTAAACATTAAATTAGGAAAAGAAGGAGAGATCACATGTCGTAGCAATAACATCTAAGGTTGTGTTGTTTTTTTAAACAACCCATTTCATATTAGCTCCATAATTATATTGTTCATGTTTGACTACTAATAACTCGAATTCTTCCAAATGGCTCCAAATGCTTCTGATTTGGGTCTCAAGGTGTTTGAAAGGTATTAGGACATAAAAAGTGACAAAATTTGTATTGATCCTCTCTATGGCTTTTAATAAGCAATGTCTAACTGAAATAAACCAAGAACCCATATAGAGGAAATTTTAGAAACATAAAAAATACCTAACAATTTGAAAAAAACATTTGAAAAATATTCATAACCGTTGAGATTGAATTGACAAATAATCAAACTTCTAATAGAAAAACCAAGGTTGGATGCAAATGGAATACAATCTATGCAATTTTCAATGAATATAGAGATCGATAAACACAAAAGAGGGAGTGAATCTAAAAAATATGTTCATGAATACAAAATATATTATCTTGAATCACGTCATTAACAAACGCCACTCCTTTGAAGCCCTTTGGCAACTTGAAAGTGGACGACAAAGTGCAAAGGTAACATTAACCAAAGCTAAAGCTATAGCCAATTCGTGAGCCTTTAGACATTTTTAGAAAGTGCTTTTGACAACTACGAGGTTTTATGCTTTTAGTAAGCCTTACTTTCTTGTGTTTTTCAACTGGCCTTTAAGGCATTCTTTAGGTTAAATTCTTGTGTAATGTCCCCAACTTGGAACTTTTCCCAATTCAGTCAATGTTTAAAACTTGGACTAGTGAAGCCTCAAAATGTCCCAAATGATCCCAAATGCTTTTGAACTATGTCTAGAGTGGATTGAGGTGTAATATGACAAATTTATATAGCTATTATAGGCATGGAAACTTCCAATAGACTTCAACCACTCGCATTTACAATTAGAGAATGAAAGGAAGAATCAATAGGAAAATCTATGTTGAAGCCCCCAAGGGTAGATGGCTCCAAAAGACTCTTTAAAGGATTTCAAATTGTGTCTCAAGGTATAAGGAGGGTATTAAGAAATAAAAAGGAATCTCATTGGTGATTATAGACTAATATCAGAATACTTCTGCAACATCTATTTAACTTCAGGAGAAGTTGGGGAATTTTACTAGTCAAATCGAGGTTCAAAACCCCCAAGGGTAGGGGACGAACATGGATTGTGATAGTGACATCAATACAATGATACATGGATAATGACATATAGGTACAAGGACATAGATACATGTATATGTTGATGGCAACCGTGATACAATGGTAGTGGAGTGTTGTTCTTCTTATTCATATTAGGGTGGTAGGATCGAGCAAGGATAGGAGATTGAAGTCTCCTTTGGTTTGGTGCTTGTGATCTCAGGGAGTTGGGGATTCCATCCAGTTGGTGCTAGTAAAACTATTGATTTGGACTTTATTGAGGTCTGGAGTCCTATCTATAGGTTGGAAATTATGAAAACCAAGGGGTTGTAGCCTCGTTTTGTTAGCTTTTCATCATTTAATTCAACTTAATATGATCTAGGATCTTAACTGAACAACATGTATAGCATGTCAAACACAAGAGACAAGAGAAACAAATAATTTCACCTGGGATAACCATATAAAAGGTGAAAAACCCCACAACTTCCGCAGAGATAGAATAAGCACCAATATAAAAGATCATAAAAATGAAACCCCAAAAGATAGATGTCTCCAGCAGTTCTTCCTCCAGGCTCCTCCACTTGTGCACACTCCTCTCTCTCAATTATGCGAGTTGGATGTGTGAGTGAATGAGAAAATATAGTGGTGCAACCCCTATTTATACTTTAAATTAACTTGACTTTCCTTTTATCCTAACTGGGTCGACCCCCCTAGGGGAGTATAATAACCCTTCCACTTAACACATACTAGGCCGACCCCTCTAAGGAGGTCTAATAACCCATCAAATATAAGTTAAGACATTTAGAATAAAACTTGTGACACTTGCAAATACAAATGACGACACCTCCGAATGGAGGAATAAGAACATCTCCGTCAGGGATACAATAAAGTACAAATGTAATACATACAATATAAAAGTGAATAGTATCTTCTAAAGTTAAAGATAGTACATTAAAACTCCCTCTTAACTAGGAAGGTATTCTCTTGACATAGGCGTCAATACATATAGGCACAAGTCTTCAATACTGGAGCTGGATCATCAGCATTGGATCACTGGAGCATCATCATAGGTCTTCATCATCTCTGCGAGGAAGCCATCCAGTAGATACATCTCAAGACTGATTATCTCTGCAAAATTTTGTGTACCCTAATGTCACCCCATAATCTTCAGATCGTACAAGGATTTCTTCAGTTTGCACACATGAGTCTCCCTGTCATGTGTCTCAAACCCGAGTGATTGCTCCACATATACTTCCTCTTCCACTACACCATAATGATTCAAGAATTTTGTCTTGACATCCATCTGGTGTATGATCTTCCTTTTCATGATCTTCATTATCTTTTGGTTTTAATTCATTCATTGTTGCATATCGATTCCAGAGTACTTTTGGTTCTTCAAAGTCTTCTTCTTGACTTCATCAATCTTCTTGCTGAATCACTGTCACTTGTTCTTCAAAACAAGTCTCTCTTGTAGGTGATGGTACAAGGTATTTCCTATGGGACAAGTTCAATTGCATGATTAATAGAAACATCTCATAGTATTCAGAAAAATTCTTACACATAAAGACATATGTCATACAGTCATGCAATTATCTTAGCCAATCATGATTCAATACAACATTTATTAATCCCGTAACTTTCTAGATGCCTTCCATCTCTACCAGAACATTGTTAAGAGTGTGCAAGTCTACTCCAACATGTCAGCAAAGAGGTTTCATTCTAGATAAGTAGCAATGGAATGTTGTACAGTACCATCGACCACTAATACCCATTACTTGCATATAAGTAGTATCTTGTTCATTAATGCAATTTTTTTCTAACATCCTAATATACTCAAGGCTGACCCCACTAGGGAGTCTGATAACCATATCACGTACAATGATGCCCTTTCCGATCAGAGGAATGAAACCTCTCCATCAGAAGTACAATGCCATATGAATACAATATAAAATATACAAGTGAAATACATTATGAAGTGACAAATACATCAACATTCCCTCTTAACTAGGAAGGTATTTCTCGACACAGTTCTTTAGCACAAGTCTTCATCGTCGACTACACCATTCAAGAAAGTTGTCTTGACATCCATCTAGTGTAATTCTTCCACTTCATCACTGCAACTAGAACAAGTACCGTTAATAATGATGGAAGTGTATCTAGCTACAGGTGCAAAATTTTCTTCATAATCTATCCCTTCTTTTTGGGAGAAGCCACGAGCCACAAACCTTGTTAAGTTTAAACCAAATAACCAAGCAAGATCACTGAAAGAAGCATAATCACAAGATAGACACACAATATATCCTGGGAAACCCTCATGGGGTAGAAAACCCTGTAAAGCTTTCCTCAATAAGATGAACAACCAAAATACAAGATGTGCTCCTCCTTCCTTTGTCTCCTTAGCTGATCTCCCAAACAAGTGCGCACTCTTCCACAAGTGAGTGAATGATCTAATGAGGAGTTCACCTCCTCTATTTATACTTGACTCTCAACTGACTAAAAGACCTGTTGGGGCCGACCTCACCTGGAGAAGTCTAATAACCCCTAAAATATAACTACAGGGCCGACCCACACATGGTGGGTCTAATAACCCTAGTTAATATCAAACCCTGGAGGAATAAACATCTCCAGATACATAGTAGGATTATCTCGGAGGAATGAAACATCTCCGGAATAAATAATGTACAATTATAATATTCTTAGAAGTTACAATATTCAACACTCCCCCTTAACGAGAAGGATATTATAACAACATCTGTAGGAGCAAGGAGTCATTTACTACATCATCTATATATCATCGGAAGCTTTCTTCATTTCATCATCATCAGTAACTTGACTAGTTACTGGAACATCAACATCGTCATCAGCATCGTCATACGATCATTAGCATCGTCATCACACGATCATCATCATCATCGCCACACGATCACCAGCATCGTCATCATACGATCATCAGCATCATCATCACACGATCATCAGCATCGTCATCACACGATCATCAGCATCGTCATCACACGATCATCGGCATCGTCATCACACGATCATCAGTATCATCATACGATCATCAGCATCGTCATCACACGATCATCAGTATCATCATACGATCATCAGCATCGTCATCACACGATCATCAGCATCGTCATCACACGATCATCAGTATCATCATACGATCATCAGCATCGTCATCACACGATCATCAGCATCGTCATCACACGATCATCAGCATCATCATCAGACGATCATCGGCATCGTCATCACACGATCATCAGTATCATCATACGATCATCAGCATCGTCATCACACGATCATCAGTATCATCATACGATCATCAACATCGTCATCACACGAGCATCACGATCATCAGCATCGTCAAGGAATGATGTAAACCAGTCATGTACCTTTTTGAACCGAAGTCCAGGGACGATTCAGTCCTATCATTATCGAAGACATACGTCTACGGCTCTTCTTTCGGACTGAGGTCCAGGAATGATTCAATCCCTTCTTTCTCGAAGACATACGTCTACGGCTCTTCTTTCGGACTGAAGTCCAGGAATGATCCAATCCCTTCATTATCGAAGACATACGTCTACGGCTCTTCTTTCGGACTGAAGTCTAGGAATGATCCAATCCCTTCATTATCGAAGACATACGTCTACGGCTCTTCTTTCGGACTAAAGTCCAGGAATGATCCCAATCCCTTCATTATCGGAGACATACGTCTACGGCTCTTCTTTCGGACTGAAGTCCAGGAATGATCCCAATCCCTTCATTATCGGAGACATACGTCTACGGCTCTTCTTTCGGACTGAAGTCCAGGAATGATCCCAATCCCTTCATTATCGGAGACATACGTCTACGGCTCTTCTTTCGGACTGAAGTCCAAGAATGATCCCAATCCCTTCATTATCGGAGACATACGTCTACGGCTCTTCTTTCGGACTGAAGTCCAGGAATGATCCCAATCCCTTCATTATCGGAGACATACGTCTACGACTCTTCTTTCGGACTGAAGTCCAGGAATGATCCCAATCCCTTCATTATCGGAGACATACGTCTATGGCTCTTCTTTCGGACTGAAGTCCAGGAATGATCCCAATCCCTTCATTATCGGAGACATACGTCTACGGCTCTTCTTTCGGACTGAAGTCCAGGAATGATCCCAATCCCTTCATTATCGGAGACATACGTCTACGGCTCTTCTTTCGGACTGAAGTCCAGGAATGATCCAATCCCTTCATTATCGAAGACATACGTCTACGGCTCTTCTTTCGGACTAAAGTCCAGGAATGATCCCAATCCCTTCATTATCGGAGACATACGTCTACGGCTCTTCTTTCGGACTGAAGTCCAGGAATGATCCCAATCCCTTCATTATCGGAGACATACGTCTACGGCTCTTCTTTCGGACTAAAGTCCAGGAATGATCCCAATCCCTTCATTATCGGAGACATACGTCTACGGCTCTTCTTTCGGACTGAAGTCCAGGAATGATCCCAATCCCTTCATTATCGAAGACCTCACATCTACGGCTCTCTTTAGGACTGAAAGTCCAGGGATGATCCAATCCCCTCAACTGTCCACTAAGGACTTCATTCTCGGAGACCTCACGTCTACGGCTCTCTTTAGGACTGAAGTCCAGGAATTATCCCAATCCCTTCATTATCGGAGACATACGTCTACGGCTCTTCTTTCGGACTGAAGTCCAGGAATGATCCCAATCCCTTCATTATCGAAGACCTCACGTCTACGGCTCTCTTTAGGACTGAAGTCCAGGAATGATCCCAATCCCTTCATTATCGGAGACATACGTCTACGGCTCTTCTTTCGGACTGAATTCCAGGAATGATCCCAATCCCTTCATTATCGGAGACATACGTCTACGGCTCTTCTTTCGAACTGAAGTCCAGGAATGATCCCAATCCCTTCATTATCGAAGACCTCACGTCTACGGCTCTCTTTAGGACTGAAAGTCCAGGGATGATCCAATCCCCTCAACTGTCCACTAAGGACTTCATTCTCGGAGACCTCACGTCTACGGCTCTCTTTAGGACTGAAGGTCCAGGGATGATCCAATCCCCTCACATGTTCATTAAGAACATGTATCCTCATCATCATAACATGTATCATCACAACATGTATCATCAATATTAAAACATGTATAACCACAACATGTATCATCAACATCAAAACATGTATAACCACAACATGTATCATCATCATCAAAACATGTATCATCAACATCAAAACATGTATAACCACAACATGTATCATCATCATCAAAACATGTATCATCAACATCAAAACATGTATAACCACAACATGTATCATCATCATCAAAACATGTATAACCATAACATGTATCATCAACATCAAAACATGTATAACCACAACATGTATCATCATCATCAAAACATGTATCATCAACATCAAAACATGTATAACCACAACATGTATCATCATCATCAAAACATGTATAACCATAACATGTATCATCAAAACATGTATCATCAACATCAAAACATGTATAACCACAACATGTATCATCATCATCAAAACATGTATCACCATAACATGTATCATCTAACCATCAAAATAAAGAATATAAGAGTCCTAAATCTAAATAATTCTAGGTGAGTAAGTGCAAAGAAAAATAAGTAACCTCATCATTGATGAGATAGGCTTGTCTGTCTCATACTGTGCTACTCCCCCTTTCGAGGAGGGTTCTTCTGAACTAAACCAAGCTTGTCTCGAAAGTGTTCAAACTTTACTCGAGACAGAGGCTTGGTCAGGATATCAGCAATTTGATCCTCAGTGCTTATATACTCTAGCTTGATAGCTCCTTTCTGCACCATATCTCGAATATAAAAGTAACGGATCTCTATGTTTTTTGACTTATCATGAAACACAGGATTTTCAGTCATCTTGATGCAGCTTTGATTATCACACATAATAACAGTGGGTTCCATTTCTAAGTCAAACACTCCAGACAAAAGTTTTCGAAGCCATACTGCTTCACAGCTAGCAGAACAGGCAGCCATGTATTCAGCTTCAGCAGTACTGAGGGCCACACTTGATTATTTCTTGCTGAACCATGAGATCATGGCAGATCCAAGACCATAACATCCACCAGAGGTACTTTTTCTGTCTGAGATACTTCCTGCCCAATCAGAATCTGAGTAACCATGTAATCTGAGTTCATGATTTCCAACATAAAATAAGCCAAAATCTAATGTACCTTTTAGGTACCTCATTACATGCTTTGCAGCTATTAAGTGAACCTTTCTAGGTTCTACTAGATACTGACTTAGGGTATTTACAACAAAGCATATGTCAGGCCTAGTATTAGTTAAGTACATCAATGATCCAATGATTTGTCTATATAAAGTTATGTCCACTAGTTCTGATGAATCATTAACTAATAACTTTAAGTTGGAGTCCATGGGAGTGGCCATGGCTTTACACTCCAACATATCAAATCTTTTGAGAATCTCCACAGTGTACTTACCTTGATTTAGAAAGATTCCTTTTGGTTCTTGCCATACTTCTAAGCCTAAGAAGTAGTGCATTAGTCCGAGATCTTTCATCTCGAATTCTGAAGAAAGCTTCTTCTTGCTTTCAATAATCTGATTCTCATCTCCAGTTAGGAAAAGATCATCTACATATAACAGCAATATAACTGGTTCATCATCCATCACCTTGAGATAAAGATTTGGGTCAGCTTTACTTTTGATAAAGCCCATGCTAGTTAAGAAATTGTCAATCCTTCCGTACCAAGCCCTTGGAGCTTGTTTCAACCCATATAATGCCTTCTTTAATTTGCATACATGAGTTCTTCCATCATTAACCTCAAACCCTTGAGGTTGCTCTATGTATACTTCTTCTTCAATTACTCCATTCAGAAAAGCTGTCTTAACATCCATTTGGTGTAGTTTCCACTTCATCATGGATGCAAGAGCCATAATAGTTCTAATTGAAGTATACCTGGCAACTGGTGCAAATGTTTCTTCGTAGTCAATTCCCTCCTTCTGAGAGAATCCTCTAGCTACAAATCTTGCTTTGTATTTTTCAATGCTTCCATCTGCGGCATGTTTTATTTTGAAGATCCATTTGGAAGAAACCACACTTTTATCTTTTGGCTTGGGAACTATATCCCAAACGTCATTTTTCATTATTGACTGATTTTCTTCTGTCATTGCTTCTACCCATTCTTTCTTCTGAGCTGCCTCTTCATAGCTAGTAGGTAGTTGATCCACAAGGTCACACATTAAGGCCATATAGTTGGATACTAGCTTTGGTTTCTTTCTTTCTCTAGTGGAGCCTTCAGGAGCTCCATATCTTTCAGCTCCTTGGATAATATCTCTAGCCCATGCTGGTCTTCTTTTCCTGGAAAGTTCTGCAACAGGTGGTTCTTGAGGTTCCAGCATGTCATGATCCTCTGGTGTAGCTTCTTTAGGGATGTGAACAGTCTCTGAATCTCTGGGAGATGAATCTTCTTCATAAACTTCTTCAAGTTGACACTTTCTAGATTTCTTGAGAGCTGCTTCCTCATCAAAGGTTACATCTCTACTTATTTCTATGTGATGGAAACCTGGTATGTAGATTCTGAAGGCTTTGGAAGTTTCACAATAACCAACAAACATTCCCTTCTTACCTAAGGGATCCAACTTGGTTCTCTTTTCTTTTGGAATGTGGATATACACGGGACACCCAAATATTTTAAGATGACTTACCTCAGGCTTCTTACCTGTAAACACTTCTTCTGGAGTTTTGAATTCAAGAGCACTGTGAGATAATCTATTTTGCACATAAACTGCTGTCTTGGCTGCTTCAACCCATAAGTACATGGGAAGATCTTGGTCATGTATCATGGTCTTCACAGCTTCCATGATTGTTCTATTTTTCCTTTCAGCCACCCCATTCTGTTGGGGATTGTAGGGAGTAGTTAGTTCCCTTTTAATTCCAGCTTCTTTGCAAAAGTCCTCAAATTCCTTTGAGGTGAATTCTCCGCCATTATCTGTTCTGAGAGTTTTGATTTTCTTGTCTGATAGATTTTCTGTTAGAGCCTTGAACTCCTTGAATTTTCCAAAGACTTCATTCTTCCCTTTTAGGAAGTATATCCAATTTTTCCTTGAATAGTCATCTATGAATGAAAGATAGTATTCAAACCCACTTAAGGAAGTGGTGGGCATTGGACCACATACATCTGAGTGTATAAGCTCTAAAATGTTCTTAGTCTTTGTTTCACTCTTTGGAAAGGGGTTTTTGATATTTTTCCCTTTCTTGCATCCTTTACATGAGCCATCATGATCAGCTTTTAAATCTGGTAGTCCTATGACTACCTTGCTTACATGGGGTAAGGCTTTAAAGTTGATGTGGGCTAACCTTCTATGCCATAGCTCACTGGGGCTAGAGATCTCATGTGCAAGGGTAGCTTCTGGATGACCCTTGAGTTTATAGAGACCTCCTTCTTCTTCACCAATAACAACTGCATCTTTAATTGTCTTCCCTTTGGACCACATGAGTACTTGTCCATCTATGAAGGCTACTCTGAAGCCTTTCTTATCTAGAGCTGAGATGGAGAGAAGGTTCTTCTTTAAACCTGGAACATATAAGATGTCTTTCATCTTCAAGGGTGTTCCAGAATCTAGCTTATAGCTAGCTTCACCAATTCCTTTGATGGGATATTGGTAGTCATCTCCTAGAGATACTTTCTGTGAAGAAGACTTTTCTTCAAGAATTGAGAAGGTCTTCCTTTGACCTGTCATGTGCTTGGAAGCACCACTATCAATGAGCCATGTATCTTCTCCAGGAGATACAGATCCTGAGAGTGCAGAGAATAGAACATATTCTTCTGGATCTTCTTTCTTCACCTTACATCTTTTCCTTTTGGGTTTTACCTCTACCTCTTCTTCTTCTTCATCTTCTTCCTCTTCTTCTTCTTCACTTTCATTTTCTGCCATATGTGCATGATGTCTTTTGTGGAAGACTTTCTTCTTTTGAGAAGGACAATATCTGGAGATGTGTCCCAATTTATGACAACTGTAGCATTCTACCGTAGAATAATCTCTTGCTGAATTGGGTCCTCTTCTCTTGTTAGATCTAGAGAAGTGTTGAGATCCTTTGTGATCAACTCTCTTGAAATGACTCATTCTTCTTCTTTTGGTATGAGTGGCTAGGGATTGGTCATCCTCTTTGAGAAGGGATTCTCTATTTGCAACCCTAGCTTCTTCTTGAACACAATCCTCCCATACTACATCAAACTTCATGCTCTCTTTCCTGGCACACATGGTTTGTATAAATGACTCCCAAGATCTAGTGAGACCATTGAGGGCAGTCATCACAAGTTCATCCTCATCAAGGGTATCACCAATTGCATCTAGTTGTTCCTTGATTTGTGAAACCCTTGAGAAGTAGTCTTGAATGGATTCTCCTTTGTGCATCTTGGTGCTCTTCAATTTAGACCTCAGATTCATCTTCCTATTGATGTTCTTTCCTTCATACATTCTTCCTAGGGCATCATACATTTCCTTTGGAGTCTTCTTGGAGGACACTTGGGGAATCAAGTGGTCTTTAATGGAATCAGCTATGATTCTCTTTGCCCTAATCAGATCTTTCCTGTGCTTTTCTTTGGCTTCATCTTCTTCTGGTTCTGCAACTTCCTCCTTGATATAATGAGCAAGGTCATTCTCTTCAAGAATGAGACCAATTCTGTATTTCCATGCCCGAAAATTCTCTATGCCTTCTAGCTTGTCTTCAAGCTTAGTATTTGGAGCCATCTTCTCTTGGGGGAGTCCAAGAGACAGAGTAGACTTACTTGAAAGTTACTTTTTACTTTTCCGGAAACTGAAACAGAATTTTATCGCACTTTTGGTAGAATTAGGGTTTGCAATTCTCGGAGTTCTACCCAACCAAAAAGTTCGATCTAGAGCTTAAAAGAATGCTCTTGATAAGGGCTATCCAACCATGTAATAAGAAACCAAAAATTCCAACTTTTTTCTGAGACCAAAATCTGACGTATCGCACTTTTGGTAGAATTAGGGTTTGCAATTCCCGGAGTTCTACCCAACCAAAAAGTTCGATCTAGGGCTTAAAAGAAAGGTATTGAGGAGGGCTTTCCAGCCATGCAACCAAAAATCAATAATACCAACTTTGGGCTGAAAAACCTAACTTCACCAAAAACAGAGAGAGAGATAATCTTACCTTGTGAAAGATGTCCTATTCAGTCTAGCTCTGATACCATGTTAAGTTTAAACCAAATAACCAAGCAAGATCACTGAAAGAAGCATAATCACAAGATAGACACACAATATATCCTGGGAAACCCTCATGGGGTAGAAAACCCAGTAAAGCTTTCCTCAATAAGATGAACAACCAAAATACAAGATGTGCTCCTCCTTCCTTTGTCTCCTTAGCTGATCTCCCAAACAAGTGCGCACTCTTCCACAAGTGAGTGAATGATCTAATGAGGAGTTCACCTACTCTATTTATACTTGACTCTCAACTGACTAAAAGACCTGTTGGGGCCGACCTCACCTGGAGAAGTCTAATAACCCCTAAAATATAACTACAGGGCCGACCCACACATGGTGGGTCTAATAACCCTAGTTAATATCAAACCCTGGAGGAATAAACATCTCCAGATACATAGTAGGATTATCTCGGAGGAATGAAACATCTCCGGAATAAATAATGTACAATTATAATATTCTTAGAAGTTACAATATTCAACAAACCTTGCCTTGTATTTCTCCTCCTCCACTTGTGCACACTACTCACTTGAGAGAATGAGTGAGTGAATGAATGAATAAATAGAGAGTCTAATAAACCTACCTCCTCCGGTTATTTACACTTGTCTTCCACTTGCCTTTTACTCTACCTGGGCCGACCTCTCTAGGAGGGCTACAGGTGAAATATGATGAATTAATAAAGCAGGTTATAGGTGAGACCTCTCTATAGGAAGCAAAGTAAGTAATTTGGGATGACATTATTGTGGAGGAAGAGAAATTGAGGCCATATCTCGATTTCATTCTGGACAAAGAGGGTGTAATAAATTTATCTAGGCAAAGCCTAACAACAGTGAAGGAAAAGTTCAACAACAAGCCCATGGACTGTGCAAAAAAGGCCATAGAATTTTTGAATGGGCTGACAGATGATGAGGTGAAAAAAACTAGCATAAGCTTAGGGTAGAGTGTCTAGTATTATTTGGGCAAAGAAGGTGGTGAATAAGTATCACCATATGAACACAATTCAGGCAAGGATAGACATTTTAGCACATCAAGTAAAACTCTTCAAAGAAATGTTTGATCCATTATTCAAGAAGGGACTTCCTATCTTTTGGGAGGAGGATGGCACCATGAGGACACAGGAAGAAGAATATCAGGGCAAGTTGTGGGGATGTCGATTCAATTTGGATTATGTATAATTTAGGTAAATTTATTCTAATGTTTATGTATTGATTCATTGCAATTTTTTGCATAATTAATGAAATTCAGTCGGTTTCTCTTAGCCATCTTTTTTGGATATTAATTTGTCAAATTTCTTTGAACTATGTTTTATGTTGCCAATTTAATGAATACATCGATCTGTAGGTTGGATTTCTATTAATATACGATTCATGTGTTATTATGTGTTAAATGAATTTCTTCGTTAAATTAACTCATTTTATCTATAATTTTCTGCAACTGATAAACAACCACACATAATTTATATTGATGTTAGTAAGTGGAAAAGCACTCTTACAAAGCCAGTTGCTTGGATCTGCATTGGATAAAGATAAGTAATCTTATGCGTTTGATTCTAATGCATTTTTATTTCATTCTTGCATGTTGTGATTGTGTAATTCAAAGGTTTTTAATTATGTTGTGATTGTGTTATTGAAAGGTGTTTTCCACTGTGCATGTGCAGGTTGACGTGGAGAAGCCATGTGGGCAGGAAGTCTGGTGCAGAGGAGACACATTGGCAAAAGCCCCGACGTGGAGGAGTTGTGTGGGAAAAAGGTGTGATGTGGACCGGCCACATCATATCCACATGTGCCAGTGACTGTGAAGGATGGGAGAAGCTAGTTTCACAAATGGAGGATGGTGGTTTTCCTTACCACCCATTCAACTTGCGAAATCATGTGGTGCTGCCACATGGAGAGTGGTTTCATATTTTGCAACCACCCATCCCCTCTTCCTAGCGTCCATGTTGGTGATGTAGAATGGAAGTGGGACCCTTGATCTTCCGTTGCCCAATTGATTTTTTCCTTCATTTAAAATGGTTTTTATGTTGGTATGGAGGTGATCTTTTCCTTCATTTAAAATGGTTTGTACATTGACATGGAGGTGATCTTTTCAGCCATTTAAAATGGTTTGTAAGTTCACACGGAGGTGTTCTTTTCGAACATTTAAAATGGTTTGTACGTTCGCATGGAGGTGATCTTTTCAGCCATTTAAAATGGTTTGTATGTCGGAATGGAGTTGATCTTTTCCGCCATTTAAAATGGTTTCTACAGTGATAATGGTAAATGATGGATTGTATCACTCGTGTGAATAATCTCATCATGTTTATGAGGCTCCCGTTTATGATGGATTTTGTTTATGTGTCACTACGTACAGATGATATTCCTCCACACTAGGATAATAAATGTCACGAAATTTTCTGCATTGATATCTCACCACACTGCTCTTCCCGCCCACTGCCTACATTGAAACTTAAAGTTCAAACTCTCTATGTTTGACAGTTTGGAGCTCTGTTTTCTCTGAGGATCGAGGTTTGCTTTTGCTGAGGTGGAACCGAGAAGAGTGTTGGGCAAGTAGAGCAGTAAGATCGGCTTGAAGAATCGACTGCTAGTTTTTCAAGTGGCAGGTATTTATATTATTCAAACCATAAATCTAAATCTGTAACAAATCATGCTTATTCATCCTCAGGGATAAAAATCCATATCTTCCATGGTTGTCAAAAATCAATGCAATGACAGTTTGAAGTTTACAGTAATTCAAAGTCGCTGAACATTTTAGATTCTTCAGATTTCCTTCCACCATTCAATTCCGGGCAGTTATCTTCTTACAATCCATTAATATGAATTCACAACGTTATATTTACAAAATCGTGCGTTACTCATTATTGGGCTAAATTAACGGAATTAACAAGTTTAATGTCGAATCCTGCCAGCTTGCATACTTTTTTTGTCTGGTGATGTAGCATATTATTTTCATATATTCCATATTGTTTTCTGCAAATCCTCTATCATTTGGCAAGGTTTGTTAGAAAAGATAACGAGAAATGAACTCGAAAAATTGAAACATGTTTTTTCTTTTTAATATAATGTTGCAGTTAATATTCACTATAGTATACTGATCTATGTAAACGTTAATACTTTATTTGAAATATTTGAAATTGATAATTTATGTCTTAATTTATATAATATTGATTACATTTATTTTAATATAAACATATATAATTTAAGTATTTAATTTAATTGAATAAAATTAAGCAATCAAATACTAGCTTTAAACAATATTAAGGTATAATTGTTTGCCAATATAGTATCTTGGCTAGAAAAGTCCCATGTATTTTATAGTTGGATGCGGTGTATGACTCAAATTGTTGGATGCAATGAGAACACATGTGAGTTTTGCATATGATACCAAGGCATTTAGTTTTAGAGATAAAGTTGATAAAAATGTTCTTAAAATTTAGGCAGGAGACCGTGTTGGAAAATGAATTTAACAATGACGACAATGCAGATAGTGATGCCATTAGTTGGAAAGATTCTGACTGCAATTTAATAACCAAACAAACATTCTTTCATACTTTTGGGATGAGACTGCAGTGAATGATATAGCAGCTTCTACTTCCCCGAGTGTAGCATAGATCAATTCTGGAATAATCAAAGCCATGTGGTACAATCTGAACGTTCCACGTGTCACCTTGGAGACTAGATTTCAACATTTGAACACAAAAATTTACAGACGTTTTGCTATAAAGAGTTTGCCGTCAAGTCAAAATTTTTTCAATGAAAGCGAGGTCGCTCTATTGTAAGGTTGTTCCATTTTGAGGTGTTGGAAGTAGAGGATGAGGAGAAAGAGCGTCCACTCCTTCCTCCAGGGATGAGTTTTCGGAGTGGCTAAAGTAGATATCGGCACTCTATACACATATTTCATAGGAACATTGCTTTGCACATTTTGCTGGAGAGTGGAAATATCTAAAGAGAAATATCGATCGCTCTTTCTCCAAGTTCTATTTTTAGAACTCCCTTGTAAAAGAAGGGGCAGACGATCCTTCTTCTTCCCAATATTCTTTTCATTATAGCTTGAGACTGCAAGAAGGTCAGTCAATCCTTCTTCGTCTTCACCATTCTGGATATATTTCAATTTCTAGATAAAGGTTTTGACAATTATCTACTAAACGAAGGGGCGTCTGATCCTTCTTCTCAAAAAACAGAAGTCAGGGAAATTTTTTTTATATGTTATAACTTATCCGTGCTCAGTATTATTCTGGTGTTCACCATTTTAGATATAGATGAATTGACATACTAGCCTTCGTACGTTGAATAATTTTACAATTCCCTCATAAATGAATGCACGACCGACCCTTCTTCTGTCCAATATTGTATTCATAATAGTTCTAGAATGCAAGAAGGGTTTGTCGATCCTTCTTTTTTTCGCCATTCTGGATATGGGTGAATTGCTGGATATAGTTGTTGAGAATTATCTCCTATACGAAGGGGCGACCGATCCTTCTCTTCAGAAAATGGAAGCCGGGACAAAGATTTTTATATGTTAGAATTTAGATGATGTCCAAGTTCCTACTATTTACAGCGGAAGTTGGAAGCCGAGAATTGTAGACAAAGCCTTCGTAGATTAAATATATTTAAATTTATTTCGTAAATGAAGTGTCGGCCGACCCTTGTTGTTGTCAGTATTCTTCCCTTGTTCAAAATTTTGGAAATACATGTATTGACGACCTAGCATTCGTAGGTTGTGCTCATAAATGAATGTGCAGGAGACGCTTCTTCTACCCAGAATTCTTTTCGTAATATTTCTAGACTGCAAGAAGAGTTGTTCGATCCTTCTTATGTTTGCTTCTTCTACAAGAAGGGGCAGCCGATCCTACCATTCGGAAAATTGGAAGTCTGAACAACCATTTTTTATATATTATAATCTATGTTATATCTTTTTTTAAAATAAATATGATTGTTAATGTGCTCCTGTTATTTTATATTTCATAAAATTAATTTGAACTGGATTTTGGTTCTGAACAATGTGTGGTGTTATTTTATATTTTAGAGATTGTTTATGAAATGGATTTTGGTAGTCAACAATGTGTGGACCTACTTTTGAATGGATTCAAAGTAGCTGAAGGAATCTCGTTTCCAGAAAGAAAATTTTTGCATAATATCAACATTAATGAAGGATGTATCATTGTAAATGTTACCAAGTCTTTGAATGCAAGTCTTCCATTTCCCTATCAATCAGAAGGTGCAGATACATTGTCAGACGTTGTTGGTGGTTATATTCAATGGCCTGTATCTGAGATCATTAACCAGATTGGGTCCGCTCTTCATGAGAATGAGGTGAATGATATACCATCTTCTTCTTCGATGAGTGTAGCACATATCATAACAACTGAGAATGAGATGAATGATATACCAGCTTCTACTTCGACGAGTGTTGCACATATCACAACAATTGAGAATAAAACTTCTTTTATTATGAGAAAAGTTAAGTTGTTACATAAGTGTTTAGAAAGAAAGGATTGCATTTCCATAGGTTTTGTAACAAATGTGAGTGAGACTGATTTTGTTGGGGGAACATTTTTGGGTGACTTCTCCTTTGGTATTCTGGTCGATGAAGTGGTGTTTTCTTGTATGGCATGTTGTCCAGGGGTGAGCAGTGGATCTTTTTTTGTATGGCCAATTAAAAGAATCATCGATTTTAATACAGAAACATTGATTTCTGTTCCAAGCACTTTCAACAATAATCAATCTGAATCTACTAGTTAATTTGATACATCAATGTTCTTTAAAGCCACAGTATGTTGCTCGGGGATTAGTGTCAACTACTTTTAAGGGAGACATTGTACAATTCAAAGTACTAGAGGCTGGTGAGTTTGGTATTTTAGTTCATAAAGTATTCCACAATTGCGAGGATTGTGGTGTATTTGAAGGATCTATTATAAGATGACCTGCAAACACTTTGCTTGACCTCGATAATGTTCCTTTGGATGTTATACATTTGGAATGTTTTTGAAGAATTTCCTTTACAAATGGTCCTTCCAGGTACTCCCCATTGTGAATATACACATGTTAAATGTAATCAAACAAGGCCATACAATTCCGTAAATGAGATATCATAACAACTAAGAATGAGGTGGATGATATACCATCTTCTACTTCGACGAGTGTAGCACATATCACAACAACTGAAAATAAATCTTCTTTTATTATGAGAAAAGTTAAGTTGTTACATAAGTTTTCATAAAGAAAGGATTTCATTTCCATAGGTTTTGTAACAAATGTGAGTGAGACTGATTTTGTAGGGGGAATAATTTTGGGTGACATCTCCTTTGGTATTCTGGTCGATGAAGTGGTGTTTTCTTGTCTGGCATGTTGTCCAGTGGTGAGCAGTGGATATACCAGCTTCTTCTAAAATTTTCGAATGAAATTTAAGATCATTACCTTACAGGACTGCAATAAATCAGGGTGCACACCTTTCAAACATTGGCACCAAACATTGTTGCTCAAATTTTTGTATATAAAAAATTCCACTTCGATCAACTATAGTTGAATGTGCTAAGAAATTTGATAGTTGAATGTTATAAATTCTATGGGATCAAATGCTCCTGTGGCCAAAGAAGGAGATGACAGAAAAAGAAGTTTGTTTACAATGAGATTAGACACAATAGACCTCTGTCAAAATGCATGGTATAAATGCCATCAGATAAAAAAGAGCACTTCGGGTAAGGCGATTAGTGATATTTATCAGGAGTCAGATGCTAGTACTGTCATATTGGAACTGTCATGTTAAACTGCCACATTTTTTTCCAAAACTTATTTTTGATGGGCACTTTATTCTCTAAACCGTCATTAATTTTTGTGGGTCACTCTTAGCAGAATTTGGATTTACATTTTACAGCCAACCTTTTTAATTTCTTTTAATTTTTTTTCCATGATCATTAATTTGTTTGATAAGTTAACATAAACAACTTGGCATTAAAATAGAAAACTCCAAATTGTTAACTTGACACGTAACCATTGGACCTTTTTATGCATATCATACCTAGAAATAAACGTACACATTGATAATATTTTCAGCCATGAGCATTTGCTATATAGTTAAAACTTTTATTTTCTATGTAAATGTGAAATTTTAATCAATTTTAAAATATATATTAATAAAAAATTTACTATGGACAGGTAATTATTTTATCTACTGAAGGGCAAAATTTAAACCAGACCGTTTTTGGAGAGGGAATATATATACTTAAAAAATGCTTAGATAGACAACAACAATGGGTTGTTGGTGCAAAAGAAAACATGAAGATCGATGTAAATAGCATCATATGGGCATGGTCACCAAGAAGGGCCTTACAGTAGAAAAAAATAGAATAAACGAGAAGGGCCTTGCAGCAGTCAAGGCACAATGAGAAAATATGGGGAATAGGGTTCAGAGTAGTGGATGTTCTCAAGGGTTGATAGTAGACAAAATTGGTTTCTAAAATTTTTTCTCTATGTGGTATTTTTAAGCAACAAAATTGTTGTGTTTCTAAATTTCCACTTGGTCAACAAAAAGTTGTATTTTCTCATTTTCATTAAAGTTTTATAAAAGAAAATTGATACAACTTATAGCCATTGGGATTGATAATGGATGGTTATTTGTTACAAAATTGGATTTGTGATAAGTGTCGTAATTTGCACACTAACTGTCGTTAAGTGTTGTAATTGTGCTTAAGAATAATTGTCCTTTAGAAGTGGTTTATCCGCTGTACCTAAAATCAAGTAATTATCCTCAAGGTAACTACCTAAATACTAAAATATGATCCGCTATACTCAAACTACCAAATTCAACAGTGCTCATAGGAAAAAATATTCTATACGAGCCAATATTCTATGTGAGCCAACTATATTTCTAATACTGAATGTGTCAATTCAAATATGCCACATGTCACAATATGATCGTTCCGCGTGTCAGTCCTGGATATTAGATATCAACATTTAAAAAACAAAATTTATAGACATTTTGCTTCAAAGACTATGTTGGCAAGTGGAAGTATTCTCAAAGAAAGAGCGACCGCTCTTTCCCAAAGGTGTTCTATTGTTACGATTCCCTCGTAGATGTAGGGTATGTCGACCCTTCTTATTCCAAATATTCTTTTCATAATAGTTCGATACTGCAAGAAGGGTCGGTCGATCCTTCTTGTGTTCTCTATTATGGATATAGCCGAATTGTTGGATAAAGGTTTTCACAATTAACTACGAAAAAAAGGGGCAGTTGATCCTTCTTGTCGGAAAACGGAAGTCAGGAGAAACCATTTTTTATAGGTTAAAACTTCCAATGTGTTCTATTTTTAAAATTGCCTTGTAATTGAAAGGTTGGCCGACCCTTCGTATTCCCAATATTATTTTCATAATAGTTCGACACTGCAAGAAGGGTCGCTCGACCCTTCTTATTCCAAATATTATTTTCATAATAATTCACCACTGTAAAAAGGGTCGGTCGATCCTCCTTGTGTATTCCATTATGGATATAGCTGAATTGTTGGATAAATGTTTTCACAATTCACTATGAAAAGAAGGGGCGGCTGATCCTTCTTGTCGGAAAACAGAAGTCAGAACAAACGATTTTTATATGCTATAACTTAGCTGATTGACTAGCTATTCGGAAAATAGAAATTAGGACAAACGATTTTTATATCTTATAACTTAGCCGATTGCGGAATATTGGTTTTCAGTTTTGATATATTTTCTTTCTAGAACCTACAACCCGCAATTGCGTATTGAGGATTGCGGAAAGAATGTATATATTTATGAAATAAAACTCTGCAACCCTTCTTTTCCTTCTGGCATGTTTACATTTTAACCATTGATTTGTCTTGATCATATGGATGGGATTACACCGGGTGATTAAAATGAAGTTTAGCTTGCCCATTTAGCTTGTTGGTGTTAGCACTAGTGTTTTCTTGGATAAAACTGGGAGGCTCAATTTCTAAAAAGAATGGAGAAAGGCTTGGTGGTCTGATCAAAATAGAATCATCTGGGTAGGTATTAACGGCCTCAAGGGTGAACTGATCAAATCCCAAGCCCGAAACTTTGCAAGGAGAATTAAATTGTTGAGGTCTGCCTATAGTTACATCTCTGCGCAAATAAACGGTCTAGATTGGCGGTGGTGAAGATCTACAGTCATGAGCATGCTTCGTGCAGAAAGGGTGAGGTGTTCTAGATGGAGGCCGAAGGTTTAGCCCACAAGCATCTTAAGTAGCAGATCAATGGCCAATGGAGCAGATCGACAGCAGGGAACTACTTCTCCGATATGACATGTGCTGAGCATACAAACTTTTGGATCTGTGAACTTTTGGTAGAGGCCCATGGGTTTGGACGACGCAGATCTGAGGAGGCCGAGATCTATGGCCGAGGTTTTGTTCGTGGATCTAAATTGCACGAAACATCAATGCAAGCCAAATATGCGAAGTTGGTAAAAGTCGCAGTGTTTGATGGCCAGGATTCGAGGTGACATGTGGTGGGATTCGAGGCCACCAAGGATCAGGAAAATGGATGGCCAGGGAAGCTTCCACACTGCAGGAGATGTAGGGGTGATAACAACAGATAAATAATATAAGAAACTCACTTGCAGGGAGAGATGGATTCCTATTTTGGATCCGAAAGTGACATGAGCAAGTTGTGAAGAAATAGACAGGTCAACTAGGGGCCCCAGCCAACCTCAAAAAAACATGTAGGTTATCTGCTCTATAGTAAACTATTTAATGGCTGAATTGAGTGATAGAGAACCCATAGAAACACTATTTACAGATAGAGATGCAGAGGTCTACCACTCTATGATGACCGATGACCCCATGGAAAATGTAAAAAACAAGTTGAAACAGGTTACGGAGCGAGGTATAGATGTGCACTAGGTCCACCAGTCCTATTTCCATCTGTTTACAGTTGGCCAAACCCCTGGTTTTCCCAAATTTATTGAATGGTGCGCCTCTAACTACTCTTCTACTGAGAGGGAAATCATGTACACTTCCAAGTCCAATATCCTTTGCGAAATCGATACCCAAACCCTTAGAAAAGCCCTGTCAATCCCAAAAGATTTTTTCCAGAAAGCTATAGGGTATACCGAGGAAGCCCTAATCCAGTTTTTTAGACAATCCCCTATTGAAATAAAACATAATTTCTACAGGTCTTATCTGAATCCTACTGTCTAAATACAAGAGCAGGATTTCCCAGCTGAAGCCAGACTATTCACGGAAGAATCAAGAGGTGTTCTCGCCATGATGAGCTTATTCCTAGGTCTAGACTCTGATATGTATGTCACAGAACCTCTAATAAGTTTCCTTTTTGTCCTAGGAACCTACCCCCTGGAATCAGATGACCCAAGCTAGTCTACCCAATGTGCATGCCTCAGGTTTGATGAAGTTTTGGTTGAAAGTATACACTCCCAGCTAAAGAATTTCCAGGAAATAAGGATTTTCAGATTTCAGTCCTACTTACTAAAAATGTTCTTGGCATTCAATGAGGAAAACTTGCAAATGCTTGAGGTACTAATTACTCAGGATATGTACAGTGATTACACCATGTTCCATGATGAGCTCATGTCTGAGGTTTATCATGTCATTTTCCAAAAGAAGTTGCTTAGAGTATTGCCAGAAATGCAAGAGTTACTACAACTTTCTCCTGAGAAGAGGGTTGGAGATTGGTTCCTTTTAGAGCATGGCACAATCATCAGGGTTTATGGGTTTGCTTATGCACCCTACATGCTACCAGTTTTCCCGACCCCCAGAATATTTGCATTAGAATTCATCGGGCAAAAATTAAAGGCGGAAGTTGAGCACTTTCTAGATCATAGAAAAGGCTATGATATTGTGTTTCCATGGACTGTAGGTCCATTCTTAATAAAAAGAAAAGGAGCTCTTACAGCCATCGAATGCAAGATAAAGGAGATGGGTTTCAAAACAGAAGCAGCCTTAAACTATGATCCCCACCACATCATTTCCAACAGGAGGAAGGAAAGAAACAGGAAGGATTTTGTGCATTTCGAAATTCCAGGCATGGCAGAAACTGCAAATTTATTGGAATGTCCTAATAGGAGCCAGATGGAAATAGACACACCTGAGAGCTCTTCCCTGCTGACACAAGGGAACACACCCATAGTGCCTGACTCTTCTAGCCTAGTCCTATTAGTGCCAGCAGCCATGCCTATGGCCATCAACTTAATCAACTCCAACAAGGAAGCTGACAGTATCCCTATGGACACAGAAGGGGAAGTTGAGAGAGCCCCAAAGAGGTAGAAAACTAACAAATCTGAGCAGCAGCTAGTACCAGTGGGGAATCGTA
Organism: Larix kaempferi; assembly: GCA_027924585.1. NCBI lineage: Eukaryota > Viridiplantae > Streptophyta > Pinopsida > Pinales > Pinaceae > Larix > Larix kaempferi. The sequence goes on from BSBM01000619.1 coordinate 7,176,466, forward strand.
AAGGAAAAAAGAAACAAGTGGATAACCTACTAGCATTTGAGATCAAAGATTATGTGTTTAACCCAGCATCCACTCAGCTTGCTACCTTAGGAAAGACTAGAGATGAGTTGATAGATGAATACAAGGTGGACTCACGGGAAGCCTCAGAGGAGTCCAAGTTATATACTGAACTAAGGCAAATTTCAAGTAAAGAAGTGTCTCTAGTGACTAGCAGGAGCCTCGCTCAGAACACCTTGAGTTTGGTCTTGGCCACCAAGAGCAAGGCCACTGAGCTAAGGATGAATTTAGATGACATCCCTGTCCCAGATGTAAGAAACTTTCACAAAGAAACCGGGGATGTTATTTATACTAAACTGTCGAGGACAGCTTTGGAGATATCAAAGGTACAGGTCAGTAAGAGTAAGGTTTCCAGCTAGATCAAGCAGGAAAAGATGGAAAACAAATCTCATAAGGCAAAGATAAAAAAATTGCAGGGTGACATAGTGGCCACTGAGGGCCATCCTGATAAAAGAGCCATTATTCAAAACCTACTTAACGAAAAAGACAACATCATCCGATCTCTAAAAAAGGGGCTAAAAATCCCCTCTACCCAGTTAGTAGCAGTCTCTGAGCTAACAGAACTGGAGGAAAAGAAGGAGAAGTTGCAAACTGACTTGATAGACTGTAGGGCCAAGCTATTGAAGCTTGAAGCGAAGGAAAAACAATGGCAGATAGATATAGCCACTATGGTGGCAAGTGAGAAAATCTCAAATTCCAGAGTGGAAGAGCTTACGAAGAGACTGCAACAGAAAGAGAAAGAAGTAGAAAGCATGGCCACTCCATCCATAGAGGCTAGTGATTTCTCCTTGGTAGGGGCTATAGCCGAAGCTAGTCTAGAAGACGTGGAAATAACAAGATTAAAAAAGTAGAATGTGAATCTGAAAACCCTAAAGGATAATGTAGAAAGAGAAAAGGAGGCTTGAGAAGCCAAGCACCAGGAGTTGTAGGGTAAATATGATGAGTTGGAAAGACAAGCTATAGGGCAGACTTCCTTGCTAGAGGCCAGGTAGGTCATCTTGGATGGCATTGTTAAAGAAGTAGGTAAATTGAGGCCCTTCCTCGATTTTGTCTTGGACAAGGAAACAATGATAAAACTAGCCAAGAGTAGTGTGACAGTAGCAAATGAGAAATTGAACAAAAAACCTGTAGAGTATACTGAGAATGCCATTGAATTCCTAAACGGCTTATCTGAGGAGCAGGTTAGGACAACTGGTGTAACAGATAGGGTTTCCATCATCATTGGAGCCAAAAAAGTGATGCACAAGCACCAGCAGGTAAAGGCTATTCAAGCTAAAATATATGTCATGGCACATCAGATCAAGTATTTCAAAGACATGTTTGACCCTTTGTTCAAGAAAGGGTTACCTCTCTTTTGGGAGTAGGATGGAACAATGCTCACAGAAGAAGAATATCAGAAGAAATTGGCAGGATGTAAAGTGCATTTCAACAATTTTGCAAGTATGGATCAGTTGATATCAGGGAAGACAGTGGTGGAGAAAATGGAAAAGGATTTTGAGTTAAGCATGATGTTCAAGGAGGCTAGTGCACATCTGCGAAGCTACTCTTATAGGGACCACACTGAGATCCGAGTCTTAATGAAGGATTTGGCCACCTCAGAGCTTCCTACTACTGAGCTATGGAAGCTCGTTGAGAAATATGGGAAGGGAAAGCTAATATTGAACCACTGAAGATTCGATGATCGTGGGATAGAAACATGGAGGAAATATTCGCTGAAGCATTTTGTTTATTTTGTTAGAGTCTGTTGTCTTTCGGTATAAATGCTCAGTAATTTTGCAAAAGGAAATTGAGCCAGTTTTACCAGCATTGTCATTTTGTTGTAACTAATTCCTGAGGGTGGCGAACCTTTTTGAATAGGTCTCACCTACATTGTAACAGCTTCCTGTTGAGGCAGCTCGAGCTGGAAGGATCTGAGCATCTATGTAAGCAATGAAATAGAAGGAGAAAGGGTTGGAAACTTTTGTTGGACTCGCGAATTCCCTATGTTATTAAGCACTCTGAGATATATTTTAATAAAATATGGCTAGTCCGAGCAAGGTTTTCTATCAGAGATTCTTGTGTTATTCGTCTTACAGTTTGTTTACTTCTTCTCTTATGTGAATGTTTCTCACACTGTTTAATTCATACTGTTATGTTTTTTCATGCTTGGATAAGTGTTGTATCGGGACATAAATCATAAATATTATGCTCTGTTGCTTTCATTTCAAGCATCCACTACCATTTTTTGCTAAAGTCGGTATAGAATTCATTATCATAAGCTCTATATTGATGGGTTGTTTATATCTTCTTCTTTTAAATCACCAAAAAAAATCTCTTTAATGAGCTATCCTGCCTTTGATTAGTTTTCTTTGCATAGCACTATCATGTTTAATCATATCCTACCTCCTTCCTCTGATTAGTTTGATCTACAGTTTGGATTTGTCTTTACTCATGATCTGTGTGTGTTTTATGTTTTAAGTGAATTTATTTAATTAGAAATTTATCTATTTTTGCAAATGATTAACATAAATTAATAAATTCATGTTAATTTTTCAATTAGCATTCCAGCTACAGGGTAATCTTTCATGTTCCTAATCCTTAAAAGTAATGAATGAATTTTCTTTTCCTGATTGTGTTTTGGTTAAACCCGCATTAGTAACTTCACTATACTCAATGTGCCAAATCAAATAAAAAATAGTAACCTCCCTATACTCAGTGTGCCAAATCAAATATGCAACGTGTCACAATATGATCATTCCATGTGTCACCCTAGGATACTAGATATCAACATTTTAACAACAAAATTTATAGATGTTTTGCTTTAAAGACTTTGCTGGCAAGTGGAAATATTCTCAGAGAAAGAGCGGTCACTTTTTCTCCAAGGTGTTCTACTGTTACAATTCCATCCTAAATGAAGGGTCGACTGACCCTTCTTATTCCAAATATTCTTTTCATAATAGTTTGACACTCCAAGAAGGGTCGGTCGATCCTTATTGTATTGTCCATTATGGCTAGAGCTGAATTCCTAAATAAAGGTTTTGACAATTAACAACAAAAAGAAGGGGCAACCGATCTTTCTTATCGTAAAATGGAAGTTAGGACAAACCATTTTTATATGATAAAAATTCCAAGGTGTTCTATTTTTACAATTCCCTTGTAATTGAAGGGTTGCTCGACCCTTCTTATTCCCCATATTATTTTCATAATAGTTGGACATTGCAAGAAGTGTCTGTCGACCCTTATTACCAATATTCTTTTCATAATATTTTGACACTGCAAGAAGGGTCGATCGATCCTTCTTGTGTTCTCCATTATGGATATAGCTAAATGGTTGGATTATACAGGTTTTCATAATTAACTACAAAAAGAAGGGGCGACCGATCCTTGTTGTCAGAAAACGGAAGTTGGAAAAAAATATTTTTATATGCTATAGCTTTTCACCTTAAAATTTTGAACAATTACAAATGAAAATTGCAATTTTGAACACTTTTCAAATCAGAAATTGCATTTTTTGATTTTAAATTGACATTTGAAGGTTATAGATTCATACCTCCCTTCTAGCATGAAGGGATTTAATTAAAAAATAATAATAATTAACAACACTTTTCATTCGTTTTATGAGATTTCATTCTATTTAGAAAAAGAAAAAAAGAAATAATGCTTCGATTTAAAAAAACTAAAGTAAAGAATGTTTCTATTTAAAAATAAGAATGTTTCTATTAAAAAAAAGAAAAAGAAAGAATAGAATAGCTTTCGTATAATGCTACTATGATGATACTAATGCAAATGTGTAAAGTTACTTATTTACAATTACTTCCACAAGTAAACTTCAGTTCGAGGAGCATTATCCCCCGGCTACGGATGTCAGCATGATCTATGGCGCCATCCCCCCAGCATGTGGAGAGAACGAGGGGAGGGATCCTAATATAAGTTAGAATCTATTCTAAGGAAGACTTGTTGTTGTGCAGATCGGTCTTGATGTGAAAGGAACACGCATGTTTGCCAACTCCAACAGAAATGTAAAAGATGCATTTTACTTGTTTACTTAAATCATCACCAATTAATGAAAATTAAAAGAGAATAATTCAAGTCATTTAAACCTATTCAAGATCAATCTGTGATCATTGTGTTAATTGAAAAATTAATATTGATCAAATAGCATGTGAATCATTTGCAGAAATCAATAAAGAAAAATATCTTAATTAAAGAAATTCAACAAGATATTTTATACATAGATCATCCATAAGAGAAATTAATACAACAGACCTGTGCATTAATTCATACATGCAAAAGGGATCACATACTATAGATGACAATTTGAGATACAAAATCAGGCATTGTCAAAGAAACTTGAACAATAAACAGGAAAAGATTCAATGAGATTACTTTACTGTATTAATGAGTTCTGCAAACAAAATTACAAAGCTCCAGTAAGACAGAGAATCCCCAGTCGTCTCCTGCTGATTCCCAATCCAAAAATTATCCACCCCTTTTCAAAAGAGGCATTTGTCCAATAAGAACTACAGTAGGGTACAAAAATGGAGATCCACAAAAAATAGAGATTACAAAATAAAAAATAACCTAATGTCCTAGGACATCTTGCCATTTGCCCCAAATCTCTAACAGCTCATCTATCATAGGATAATTTGCTGACTCGAGTCCCAACTGGGAATTGCATTCGAATGTCTCCATCTCATTCTTTTCCAGCTTATGCCATATACGGATGTAGACTTGGATCTTACGTTCCAGGGAAACCGGCTTCCTAATCAACTGCTCCACATCATCAACCTTGACTTCTTCTAGAAGCTGAATTTGCTATTGAACTTCATCAAACTTACGCTCAACTTCCTCAATCTTGAATTTAGGTGGACAGGCATGTTTGATGAGTTCCATGGCAAGCAACTGGAGAGCCAACATAACATTATCTACTGCATACCATCGCTTGCTACAGATGGCTTGGGATTTTTTAAGAATATCTTCAACTGATTCGTTTATTTCCAACCAAGTATTCAACACGCCTTTGATCTTCTTAAATTGAAAACTGCTAAGCATGGGAAATCCTTCTGGAATGTCTTTGTTGTACTTCTTCCATTCAACAATGTTATTATATGCCTTGGAAGCCTTAAGCCTTTTACCTTCCTACCTTTCAAAGGCACTAAGCATCTTGCCAAAAGTGATATGAGTTTCTCTAATTTCATCCAATGTGCAAAACAACTTTTCTAGGTATCCATGATACTCTTTATTGACTTGAGAAGCCAAGTCCTTGAATTCCTGAGATGTCATCTTGAAGAAAGTAGAAGAGGTTGCACTTGCAGTTGCATCCTCACAGTGTTTTTGCAATAAAGCAATTTGCTGAACATTGGCAGAATTATCAGCTTGTAACCTTTGAAGTTCAACCTGCAAAGATTGGCTCTTGCGCTCCTCATCTCCCAACTTATCTTCCCAAATCCTTCTAAGATCATCAACATAAATTTGATGTTCCTCTTTCTCTTTTGCTAGCTCTTCTTGAAGCTTCCCCACTTCTTCCCTCTTCTGATCAGTTTCTCTATTGAGAACCTATATTGAATCAAGGTTTGCTCCTGCAAATGCCCCTAGGGATGTAGCTACCTCAATTTCCCCTGTCTAAGGGTTACAGGCTTATTGAGCCCAGACTATCTGGTTAGGAATAGACACTTCTAACCCTTTTTTATCAATTCTTCTCTTCTTACCCCTCTTTACCACTACCTTATTATCCTTACTGTAGAAGTAATGTCCAAGAGGGACTATTTCATCATCCTCCCATTCAGTTATTACTTCAGAAGTGACTGAAATAACATTTTTTGTTGAAACCAATGAGGGAGTTTGAGTGGCCATGGCATCGGGCATAGACATGGTAACTTGAGGAACAATCATAGGGGTAGAAACAATTTGAGGAATTGATGAGAGAATAGTAGGAGAAGGGATTGGAGTGATAGCTTTAGAAAGGAGAACTTGGTCACCATTAGCAACTGATGGTAATGAAGAAGTAGTTGTGACTGAATCTCTGTCAGTGGGTAATGATGAAGTAGATGTGGGTAATTGCAGGAGGCCAGTCAAAGATTGGGCTTCTGCAAGTATAGAGGAAGGAATGGAAAAAGAAACTGAGTTACTAGGAAAAGGGGTGGCCCTATGAGTCAAAGTGTTAAAAAACAGTGAAGTAGAGAGTGGTGGGATTTCCCCTGCAGGAAAAATAGAAAGATCCTGGATAGGTGGTAACAAAAGTGATGGAAATGTGATGTTAGGGTTAGTAGAGGTAAGTTCCAAAATTGGTTGATCAAGATCAGAATGGTCCATTTCAATACTGTCCAACAACTCTGTAAGTGATTGTGAGTTGTCTATCACTTCCCTAGTGACTTCTTCCACAACTTTGTCAGTTACCTTTTCAGGTACTTCTTCAGTCACTTGAACTGTAGCCTGTGGCTCATCTTCTACATCACTATTAGTGAGATCAACAGTAGGAACTTCAAATGTGGAAACCTGAACTTTTTTTCTCTTAGGAGGATTATCTTCAATCATTGTCGAGTCATCAACTAGTTGCGAAGCTACAACAATTACTTGAACACTCATAGCAACCTTGGGCCTTTCAGCTGTCTTGGTACCCAACACTGAAGTCAATTTTGCCAAATGTTGTTGAAAATTCTGAGATGTCTGCAACAAGGCTTTAACCTGCTCAGTGGTTTTAATCTGAGGAGGTTCCTCCATGGGATTTTTACCTTTGTCTCCATTTGTATAAGTAAGCATTAAGGGAGCATTGGCTATCTAAATTTTCTTTTGTTCTCTGCTCCTTATAACCTGTTCAGTGATATTCAACTCCAAGGTTCTTTGCCCATAAACCTGAGATTTTATTTCTTTCTGAAATGCCATAATTTGTCGCTGCTCATCCAAGCTCGTGGCTCTTGCTAACACTTCAGGGAAGGTGTTCACCCATCGATAGATAGAGTCATCTGGAAAATCTTCATGGACATAGTCCATTTTCCTGTGATAGTGCTTGAAGTGTGCATCCAAGAATCAGGGAAATTTTTAGGGGCGAAATTTCTCCAATTGGCTATTTTCGGGGCATTTTTTCGAAAAATAAATTCGCTTTTTGGTCATTTTTAGTCTCTAATATTGCCTATATTTACATAAAGTATGTTTTTTTATCATAATATTCGCCAAAATTCACTATTTTCAAGAGTAAATTGTAGGTTTCATATTTAATATTTGCCTACCAATCTATATATATGTTTTTTTCAATCCAAAATAATCGCCTAGAATACTATACTTAAGTATACTTTTATAATCCTTAAAAAATACCCTGCCAAGAATTTCTTGATATCATGCTTTCTTTTGGGTGCTTTTCCCAACTTCAAAGGAGCCAACTGATCACCAAGCTGTACAGCAGCCCAGGTTGAAGTAGGAATAACTAGTGGGCCAAGATTTAGAGAGAACTTAGGCCAAGATTTAGAGAGAACTTAGGCCAACCTCTCTTATTAGGACTAGTAAGTTTCTTGTAGACTCCAGCAGTGACAGTATGATAGGAAACTTCTTGAATAACCAAACCTTTCAGGTACAATTCTGGGCAACAGGTGAACAGTGTCACTTCCCCAAACTCTGATATATGCAAAAGACTCATAAACATACCCATCCCCAATGGTGTTAATGAAGGTTCTGGCATCTGCTGAGAAGGCAGGAGCTTCCTGGTGAAATAATTTAAAATAAATGGTACCCGTGAAGTGGTCACAAATTTCATAAAGCAAGGGTAGATAATTGCTTTCCCATAATGCAGAATGATATATATGAACTGGTGGAGCCTCAGGGGTCCAATTCCACCCCAAGTTAGGATACTGAAAGTCAGTGCAGAAGACATCAAGGATGTAGGATAATAGATAAAAATGTGGCTTCTTTGAGGCAGGTGCCTTTTGATAGTTTTGAATTTGTGTCTTAATTTCTGATGACAGGATGGATGCCCAGGGAAAGGATTCACCTGTTGTTAACACATGATGGGCTATGGGATCCCATTCATCCTTGAAAACTGAACAATTGGGGAGACCAAAAAGCTTGCAAAGCATGGCTATGAGTAAAGAGTAAGGTTCCTTGAACCAAATAATAGGATAGAGATCATCCACCTTGGGCAAAAAACTATTAGGTCTCATCATCCAACATTTCATCATCTCGTCAAAATTATTTCTGGTCTTGGAGGATGGAATAAAGTCAGAACTCAGGGTTTGTATAGCTGGCTTGAGAGCGAAAGCTCTGATAAAAACCTCCGGGTGAAAGGTAGTCAATTGTGAACCTGCGCAATCATTGAATGACTGGTCTTTGGTATTGGCATTTTCAACAATCCATTTTACAGGGACTGTATAGGTAAGATGGAAGGGCGAGCAGCAATGGCATGAATTTGGGAAGCCCTAATTTTTTCATAGGCTAGCCGGTCTTGTTTGATGCCTGAAAGGTCATGGTTGTCAAATATTGAATAAATTTTCGCCCAGTCCATTTAATAATCCTCAGTCACCCTCTCATTGGTGTTTGAGAAAATGCTGAAATTGGGATCCTTGTTCAGTGAATCCCTATATAGTGCCTTGGACCAGGTAGTTCGAGACATTCTGATGAAGGTTTCGGGAAATTCTGATAAATAAACAAATGAGAGTCAAAATCAACCCATAAACAGTAAAAGCGTGAAAAGAATATGCAAAATTCACGACAAACCAACCTAATTTGAGCTGAAAATCGTGCAGGTGACCCTGGTAAAAACTCCATAGTAAAATCCACGTAGGAGCATAAAAACCAACAATAAAAATGATAGTGAAAAATCAGAAAAAATCGTTTATTTAAGGTTTTTTCGACTGGATGAGATCTGGACCGTAGACCTAGGAAGAAACGAACGACCGAGATTACTCCTATGGGATGTAGGATTCGAGGTAAAGTTTCAAAATCTTGCTTTATTCAACGTTCCCGAAATCCGCAATACGAAAATGTAGGTTGCGAGTTTCGGGTTCTCGGAACTTTACCAAATAAACAATTTATAATCCACACTGTCTATGAACACCGTTTAATTTTTGCAATCAATAATCCACACATTGATCTATAGTTTGGATTTCTCTTTACTAATGATCTGTGTGTCTTTTATGTTTGAATTGAATTTATTTAATTAAAACATTTATCTATTTTTGCAAATGATTAACATAAATTAATAAATTCATGTTAATTTTTCAATTAGCATTTCCAACTACAGGGTAATCTTGCATGTGCCTAATCCTTAAAACTACTATCAATGAATTTTCATTTCCTAATTGTGTTGTGGTTAAACCAGCATTACTCAATGTGCCAAATCAAATATGCCATGTGTCTCAATAAGATCATTCCACGTGTCACCCTAGGATAGCAGATATCAACATTTTAACAACAACATGTATACAATTTTTGCTTTAAAGACTTTTCTTTCAAGTAGAAATATTCTCAGAGAAAGAGAGGCCGCTCTTTCTCCAAGGTTTTCTATGGTTACAATTCCCTCCTAAATGAAGGGTCGGCCGACCCTTCTTATTCACAATATTTGTTTCATAATAGTTTGACACTGCAAGAAGGGTCGGTCGATCCTTCTTGCATTCTCCATTATGGCTATAACTGAATTGTTGGATAAAGGTTTTCACAATTAACTACGAAAAGAAGGGGAGGCCGATCCTTCTTGTTGTAAAATGAAAGTCGGGACAAGCCATTTTTATATGATATAACTTCCAAGGTGTTCTATTTTTACAATTCCCTCGTAATTGAAGGGTCGGCCAACCCTTCTTATTACCAATATTATTTTTACAATAGTTTGACACTGCAAGAAGGGTCGGTCGACCCTTCTTATTCCCAATATTATTTCCATAATATTTTGACACTGCAAGAAGGGTTGGTCGATCTTTCTTGTGTTCTCCATTATCCATATAGCTGAATTGTTGGATAAATTTTTTCACAATTAACTATGAAAAGAAGGGGTGGCTGATCCTTATTGTCAGAAAACGGAAGTCGGGACAAACAATTTTATATGTTATAACTTCCAAGGCGTTCTATTTTTACAATTCCCTCGAAATTGAATGCTCGGACGACCCTTCTTATTCCCAATATTGTTTTCATAATAGTTCGACACTACAAGAAGGATCGGTCGATCCTTCTTGTGTTGTCCAGTATGGATATAGTTGAATTGCTGGATAGAGGTTTTCACAATTAACTACGAAAAGAAGGGGCGGCCAATCCTTCTTGTCGAAAAACAAGGATCGAAGACAAAACTCATTAGAAACCATTTTTATATGTTATAACTTACAAGGTGTTCTATTTTTACAATTCCCTCGTAATTGAAGGGTCGACCGCCCCATCTTATTCCCAATATTATTTTTATAATTGTTTGACACTCTCAAAAGGGTCGACCGACCCTTCTTATTCCCAATATTATTTTCATATTAGTTGGAAAGTGCAAGAAGGGTCGCTCGATCCTTCTTGTGTTATCCATTATGGATATAGTTGAATTGATGGATAAATGTTTTCACAACTAACTACTAAAAGAAGGGGCGACCGATCATTCTTGTCGGAAAACGAAAGTTGGGACAACCATTTTTATAACTTTTCGCCTTACATTTTGAACATTTACAAATGAAAATTGCAATTTTCAAATAAAAAATTGAATTTTCTGATTTGAAATCCACACATTTCAAATCAGAAATTGCATTTTTTAATTTTAAATTCACAGTTTCCAAATGAAAATTGTCATTTATTTATTTGAAATTCACCCTTTTCAAATCGAATTTTGCATTTTTTTATTTGAAATTCACACTTTTCAAATCAAAATTTGCATTTTTTGAATTGAAAAACACACTTTTCAAAGACAATATTGCCACTTTCATAACATGTTTTTGCACTTTAGAAACGTTTATATTGACACTTTCAAAGGATAAAGTTGCTCAATGTTTTAGATTGTTCTTGTCAGTCACTGAACATTGGCGGCATCTTTTATTCAGACAGATGCAAGCTCGTTTGAAGGGATGGTAGTGGAGCTGCCACATTTAATACTCTGTAGCTCAATGCTTAGCTTTCATCGTCTACACCTCTATCAACCATCATGATAGTACTATCAACCATCATGACAGTACTATTCGGACAGATGCAGGCTGGTTTGAAGGGACAGTAGTGGAGGATGACACGGGGCAGGGGTCAGCCAGACGCCCTGTAACGTCATGCCTCCAATAAATTATGCCCTGTAACATCATGGATCAATCATTATGCTGATGCCGGTTTACACAATTCATTTCTATCATTGCTGCCTTACACATAACTGCCTCTGTGCTGAAGGCAGTAATTCTAGTTGTGCCGCATTGCCGAGCAAGTACTGCAAATTGATTTTCAATTGTATGAGATGGCCTTTTACATGGATTTTGAGTCATTTAATCTATACAAAGCCATTAATGGCAATCCTCTCGTATGTGTGGGATTTTGTGAAAATATCTGGGAGTCAAGTCGGCTCTCTACCCTGCTTTCCATAGAAATTCCTATAAATATTTTCAACGGAGTAGGTGACCTCCATTCGAGAGACCTACAATTTAAAGCTTGACTAAACTTCAGGGTGGATTTCTGGTGGTTTAGTTTTTTTAATTGGTATATCATGGCTGCCCATATGAGGGCATGTAGATGCAGGGGATCCAACAGGGGTGTAGGGTCTTCACGACCTGGGGGGGAAAGTTGCTCTCAAGGAGGAGGCTTGTCTCAACAACACACCATGGGGATGGAAGGTTCTTCCCCGTAGACCTTCAATTGGGGGGCTCAGTAACTAGAAGAGATGCCTGCTCTGATAGAGGAGCAGATAGCACACCGCGAATTATTTCTTCTCCGAGAATACGAAGCCCACTTGGGACAAAAATTAGTCTCCAACCCCTACTGGGTGGTGAGGATCTTGTTTGCTCGCGAAATTCAAGAGACGAACCAGTTGGCTCATGGCCTCCGTGAAGCCCTCCAAATTATAAAAGGCGGCCAAAAAACTCATTCGGCCGGTGTTCGCTTGCTCAAGTCTACTCTAAAAGATTACATGGATAGCTCGAGAGACTTCCCTCATGAAGAACCAGTTTCCCCATGGGGGGAGCACCCTGCTCCTTGATTAGTCTTCTCGGTCTGCGTTCGTGCCAGTCTTGGTGGTCAGCGTCCAGCTCGCTGGTGGCTCGCTATTTTTTCTGTGGATTTTTCGCTGGTGGCTCACTGTTTTTTTTGTGTATTTTTCCATGTCTTTGGAAGTTCAATCTCGGCGCAGACTCCAGATGTTAGCGTGGTTTTTTTATGGGGGCTGCTCGGTCAATATTCAATTGTTAGAATTGGTCAACATGGACCATTGAATAGCATATAAATAGAAGTGAACTGTAAGCCTAAGGGAAGATTAGAAGAGAGAGAGAGAGTGGAGCAATCCTCTTTTTTGTCTAATTTGGATCTGCAACATTATGTTTTGACAGTTCCTACAACGGGTTTACCACAGAGTTTAATGAATGCATGAAGATGTCCGATTATTGTTCTAATTCTGTCTCTGTGCAGTGGTGAATGTTGCATTATGTCTATTATGTTGTGGATTGAATGATAATGTTTCATGCGATTAAGTAGAATGGATATGTTATTGTCAATGTTTACTTTATTTTGAATCTGTGAATTGCTTACATAATATGCGAATGATTAGTAAATAGTATGCTGTCAAGTTGATGATATCTGGTTAACTTTCTGCGATAAGAGATTTGTGGGTAAAGCATATTCTCAACGCCACTGCAGAAAGTTGGTTCCTGCAGCACCCTCTGTAGGTGTTGCTAGTGTATAAGGGAATGTCCACTGGGGAGATGCCCCATTCTCTCTGCTCTGTCTACTAGGGAGATGCCCCATTCTCTCTACTTTGTCTACTAGGGAGTTGCCCCATTCTCGAGGAATAATGGGGCAACTCAACTATTATCAGTTTAAAACTGATTTGGAGTGTATCAGTTTTAAAATTCGTTAAGAAACTTCTACTCAGCAACTCAACCATAAATTCCTTACACCATCTTCATCTCCAACTACTTCTCATTTCTCCACAAACTGCAAGCTATACTTCTCATTTGGACCCTGGTCATATAACATCCTTGTTGCTGGTTCAGAAAATGCAGGAGCTTAAAACAATCCCCAAACGTTAAATGGTACCATTAATTTCCTTCATATTCGTTTAAAAAATCTTTAAAATAATTTTAAAAATCAAATATGCCATGTGTCACCATATAAGCGTTCCACATGTCACAAAATTTATATAATTTTTGCTTTAAAGACTTTGTTGGCAAGTAGAAATATTCTCAAAGAAAGAGTGGCCGCTCTTTCTCCAAGGTGTTCTATTGCTACAATTCCCTCCTAAATGAAGGGTCGACTGACCCTTCTTATTCCTAATATTCTTTTCATAATAGTTCGACACTGTAAGAAGGGTAGGTCGATCCTTCTTGTATTATCAATTATGGCTATAGTTGAATTGATGGATAAATGTTTTGACAATTAACTACGAAAAGAAGGGGCGGCCGATCCTTCTTGTCGTAAAACGGAAGTCGGGACAAACCATTTTTATATGATATAACTTCCGAGATGTTCTATTTTTACAATTCCCTCGTAATTGAAGGATCGGTCGACCCTTCTTATTCCCCATATTATTTTCATAATAGTTTGACACTGAAATAAGGGTCGGCCGACCCTTCTTGTCGGAAAACGAAAGTCGGGACAAACTATTTTTATATGTTATAAATTCCATGGTGTTCTAGTTTAACAATTCCCTCGAAATTGAAGGGTCGACCGATCCTTCTTATTCCCAATATGATTTTCATAATAGCCCGACACTGCAAGAAGGGTCAGTCGATCCTTCTTGTGTTGTCCATTATGGATATAGCTGAATTGTTGGATAAATGTTTTCACAATTAACTACAAAAAGAAGGGGTTGACGATCATTCTTGTCGGCAAATAGAAGCCGGGACAAACCATTTTTATATGTTATAACTTATCAGATTGACTTGTTATCATAACAATGACTGGATATTTTAAACATTGAATCTTTCACATTAAAATTTTGAACATTTACAAATAAAAATTGCAATTTTCAAATACAAAATTGCAGTTTTTTTATTTGAAATTCACACTTTTCAAATCCGAAATTGCATTTTTTGATTTTAAATTCACACTTTTCAAAACAAAATTGGCTTTTTTTAATTTGAAATTCACACTTTTCAAATCAAAATTTGCATTTTTATATTTTAAATTCACACTTTTCAAATCAAAATTTGCATTTTTTGATTCGAAATTCACTTATTTTGAATTGAAATTTATAGTTTCATAACAAAAAACTGCAATTTTGAGGTCATAAGTAGTCAAAAAACACACTATTCGAATAGAAAAACACAATTTTCAATTCCAATATTGCCACTTTCAAAACCCATTTTTTCACTTTAGAAAGGTTGATATTGACACTTTCAGAGTATAAATTCATACTTTCTTAGTCCAAAATTTGCCTAATTTGTCCAAATTTAATGAAATTTGCATTTAATATTCTGTAGGTCCTTATCTATGCACATAGACTTACTATCAGGTCTTTATAGGTAGTAGTTGTAATTGATCATGATGACAAGCGACCCTTCTTTGGTAAAAGAAACTATCAAGTTATCAACTATTGCATCCAAAATAATAAAGAGGAAATTCCCTTGAGTACTTGTATCATGCTTAGAATGGATCTAATATTAGATTTAATACATGAGTAAATCTTAAGGACTTCGAAGAAGTGAATATGATCATTTTATTGAATAAGGCTTAGGAGAAGCCCTCAACATAACTAGTGTAATTTAGTTTGTGTTGGGCCATATTTGAATAGAAAGTACAATGGATTTAACACTTACAAATTGTAAGGAAAATGGAAACATTTACACCCAATCCATCATCAACTATGCAACATTATCACTAAGAATGCAACAAATCTCTTTTCATTATTGATTTAATGGGGACTTAATGGTTAATTACCTCAATAGTGCCTAAAAGCATGCTTTCGATATACCGCGCATTGCATTCAAGTTGTACAACAACATTTTTGTCCATAGTTGAGTAGACCTTGATCCATGCCCAAAGAGAGGAGTGGTGAGAGCATTTTTCAACATTTCAAAGAAGGCATCGAAAATATTATCATCATTCCCCAGCTTATCTTGTTGGAATTCCTTTAACAACATTCCCTCCATGGCATGGGTACCCTGTAATAAATAATCCATACCAACCTCTATATCATTGTTTTCATCCCCAACCCATGAGTATCTAGTGTTACTATAGATGTTTTAAATTGGTGACTCGGGAAATAGTGGGAGTTGAATAGGTGGTTGATTCAACCATGCTTTGTATGGTTCCTCTCCAATATCTTCCCATTTAGTGGCCTTCTCTCAATTTGACATTGTCCTGGGGTGCAACGATAGATGGTAGATAGGTTGATCATCATCAGAATCCTGGTTGCAAAAATATTGAACATCAAATTGATGATATTAGTAAAAAGAATGGATTTAACATGTTGAAACATTATACCAAACATTTATTATAATCATCGAATTTTTTTCAAGTAATACACATGCAATCAACCACTTTATAAAACAAATGTGCAATTAAGCAATACATTGATATTATTTCCATTGAAAATCCAAAAATACAATTACTCAATGATATTTTTCTGATGCCCCAAGGGGATGTCTAAAGGAAACCCCAATGCAAGTCATCTTTTACAAGCATTTGGCGGTCTGCAAAAATTATAGTTTATTAACAACTCGTAACTAGGAGACAAACTACATATTGCATGCACACCAAAAAATCTGGATGCTTTCTTTTTCATAAAGAAATATTTATCATTGGAGTGTTCCTGAAATGAATAATGAGCACCTGCATCTATTTATGAACTCTGCAATGTTCCCATGAGTGTGTGGATGACCATTGATATATAACAGGTTCTTTTTTGTTAAAGCTTCCTAAAGCACAACAATTCATGTACATACTATACATGTAAACACTATGTTTGTATTTGACAATATTCAATTAATCAAATCGGCTATAAAGAGGAAAACAAAATGGCATAAGTGCTACTAAATTTTTGGGAGGAACAAACACATGTGAAAGTATAAAAAGCCCAAGATTCACACCATATATTTTAGACTTTGCGATCATGTAACTATTACCACAATAGGAGAATTTTGTCCCAACGTCAGGAACAAGCAGGGAAGATGACCAAGTGCAATACAAATCACCATTGTAACTGGTTTTGTTTATACTATGTAGATGGATGGGAAGAGATAAGTCATCACTACCCTCCAACAATTGAACCAACCTTTGTTTGTACTTGGACAATTTTTCTCTTACGTCATACAACTTAGGATCTCCTTGTAGATATGTTTTAGGTAGTATTGATATCATACATTGGGTCACTAGAACACTTAGTTGACTCAACATAAGGAGACAGGTTGGTTAATTTAGGATGAAACATGGCTGACTTGGCTTCTAGTTTTTCAAAGAGTGAGCACATGGAAGTGTTCCTATGTGTTTTTCTATTTCGCCTATTGGATCATTGACTGTAGTGGAGGGTATTAAACCATCAAATTTTGGTAGTCGGTCATTAATATAATGGGACAATGTGGCTTGCCTAAGGTTCACCTTCAACCTTTTACATTTTGAACAACTGCATACTACTATGGTATCATAAAAGAGATCCAGTTCACGATGAAGTACCATTGATCTAGGATGGTTACTAGATTATGACATGTTACTTTTGGTGGGATAAAGTGGCCTTCCATTTTCATCCACCATCTACCGATGGTATGCTGCTCCAGATAAGATATCGCATCTTTTTGGGAGTGGTGGAATATCATGTGCATCCAAGCTTGATCCAAAATCTAGATCCTACAAAAGGCAATGCACAATTATTCAAATGCACATGAAAAGGAAACATAAATTCAAATATATAATCAACTATAATAAATATGCAATTACCGATGATGACCACATAGAACTTGAACTTTGAATGATATGGAATGAGTTGGAATTTGAAGAATCGACCATTTTATTTATTTATCTTTTTGCTTGTGCAGTTGAGTGGAGAATACAATCAATATTTGTGTTTACTCTTTAAAAAAATAAACTAGGAAACATGCTACATTCTATTTTCATATATCATAGTTGGTGCGCCAAAAAATTTATAGGCGCATCGGTGTGTCATAACAATAAATGTGCACCGATGCACTATTTATTTATGCACACCAATAAAAACATATGCAAGCACCGTCACAAAGGAAAAACCTCCACAAACTATTCATTGTGTAATTTTACACTTGCATTTTTTGGCCTTTCTGGGTCATCGATGTGATTATGTCAAGAATATGCACATGTGCAATATTGACTAAGTGCACTGCTATCTTGAAAAAAATTGCACAAATATAAATGTTGACTTTTACTGCATATTATATAGTGCACGAGTATGATTATAGCGCACTTGTGCCATATTTTTCTAAGTTGCACGCCGAAATTCAAATTTAAAAAATAAACATATGATATGTGTGTTGATCAATGATTGGTTGAAATATCAAATGAAAAAAAGAGTGAGAATATAATTTTAAGACAGTGAGCTTATAAATAAATAAAAAACCATAATCCATAAAAAAAATTGGCCAAAACTTTTAGGAGTGATGTAAAATAGGTTTACCAAGGAAGAGTTTGGACGGAGATTTCTTTGAAGATAAATTTTGTAAGGGATCACCATGGACACATACAATTATGAAATGAGACATTTCAAGTAAGTTTCTCTTCAATAGAATAAGAAAAGAGAATAAATTTTATAATTTATTTAAATAAAATAGAGAATATAAGACTTACCTTTAATGTTTCAAACCCTTGCGTTCTTCTTCCTTCATATTTATCGTCATCACTGCAAACCCTAGGGTTCTTCTTGCTTTCCTTTTGTTTTCTATTTCTTTTTCTATTTCGCAATAAGTTTTTATTTATAGAAACATAAAATTATTGGTTATATATATGATTATATATCACATTTTTGTGTTTCACTTCAAATCCAACCTATTTGGATTGTCCTCATCATATTTTTTTCCAAAAACGCTTACGCAGTTTCAGTGCGCATTTTATAGAAAAGATGCACCATTGTGTTTATATTTCTAAGAAATTGTTTGAATTTGTTTATTTAAAAAATTATAAAACATTTATGGTGCGTATTATACATATATTACCCTCCAATGCATTGTATGATCATATATGGTGCACTGATGTGTAATTTTTGTAATGTGTGCACTATTTGTCCCAAATACATTTTTACTTGAAATTCTTTACTTGTTGTGTATAAAAATATTTTATGATTTGTGTGTTTCATTATGCAGGACATTCATTGATAAAAGATGGTCCATAAAAGATCACATAATAAAAATCATAGCGAAGGGATCGAGGGAAACACATCCAACACAAATAACATGGTAAGTTTTTTGTAATTTTAATATGAAAGTAATATATTGAAAGCATCTATATGTTTTAATGACGTGTATTGGTTTGTGTGTGTCATGCACATAATTTGTTTAAGGAAACTCTATAATATTGTTCATAATTTGAGTGAAGAAGAGAAAAAAAACTTTAATAAATTATTGCAAACTGTGGAATTATGTGGATCAACAGGTGATTAACATGAGTTTTTTTTTTTTACTTCTTACTGACAATGCTTCTCAAGAATAACTTCTATTATGTTCCAAAGTTTGGATTTAAGAAATAGGGTGCCCTAAAAAGGTAAAAATTAAGAAGAATGTAAACGATGATGATTTGTTCATCAACTGGATTGGTGCTAGAAATTAATGAGAGCACAGGCGAGAGCGGGGGGGGTTATAAAACTTTGAGAGATATACTAGAAAGAACATATAGACGTACTTTTCATTTACAATACAAAAATATTTCCAATGAATCTAAGAATTGGGTTATAATTAAACTACATGAAGCATTTCTGAAGGAGTGGGCACTGAGACTAATGAGACTTGCAATGAAAAAAGTATACAACAACAAAACAAAATATTTTAAAAGGTATTACTGGTAAAAATGTTTTTCTTTAATATGTACATACTAGTCCAAAACATACTTTGTTAATATTTTTGCTATACTTATTTTCATATATAAATATTTATCATTTTTTCATTGTGCTTTTTCGTTTCTTAGGAAGATTGTTGAAATTCCAAAGGAAGAACGATGTGATATCCAAAATATTCTAATCGAGATTTCAAAAAGGGTATACCATGATATGTTCAAGGAAATGAAATAACAATATCGTAGGGAGGGGGGGGCATCCCAACAACAATGTGCATCAAACATATGTAATCATTGCTTTATTTTAATGTGGATAGAGTTTAATTATCGCATGAAATACTAATTTTCAATTGTTTTGTTGTAGGATAAACATAGGCACTCATTCAATGCATCATACAGGATGACAAGGAAATAAAGGGTTGATGGTAAATTTTGTGAGTACTTGTGGTTTTAATTAGATTTCATATTTTATGTTATGTTAATATCATAATTAATTTAAAATCATACATGGATGTTTTTTAATAGGTGCTAACATATGATGAAGAGCCATCTAATCATTTGATTGACATTGGATTAAGTAAGAGTCCTCAATATATGTTTGGGTATCCAGGGTTAATTGAACAATTTGTAAGTAGCTATATTGTTTTATAACATCTCTTATTTTATAATTAATGCAACAATAATAGAACTTTAATTATATCTATGATTTGCCATGGCATATGAAACTAACATGAAACAAAGTATGGAGAGGATCCAACAGGTGATTTTTTGAGGAATGGAATGAGGAATGATTTCAAAAATATGTGCGAAGTTTATGATTCACTCATTGAATTGGTATATTTTTCCATTTACACATTTATGTATATTATACTATATATATATATATATATATATATATATATATATATATATACTCATCACATTTTATTTTTATGCTTGTAGATGGAACATGAAAATATGGAACGAAATAAAGTCAATGAACAAACCATTTTGAAAAAATCAAGAAGAATATCCCCTAGATGATGAAGAGATGGGCCATGGAAGCATCCTGAGCGACTACATAACTTCAAGGGATGATTGATTATCAATAATTTTAATGTTGTTACTGCAAGTTGTATATTTTGGATTTTTTTATCTATGAAAAACAAACATTCTTTGTAATGTGGACATATCACCCAATTAGATGAGGATAAGCAATCAATAATTGTAACAATGTCAAAATGACATTTTGATTATTAGTGACCTTTATGTTGTCCCATATTTTGGATTCTTATTTGTATATAATAAAATAGGTTTCTTCTTCTATGGAATTGTTTAATGTCACAAAATGTTACAATATTGATTAAATATATGAATGATTTTTACATTGTGACTATGAACAAAGGTGTATGCAACACACTTTTTGAAACACAATAGTTAAAATATAAAAATAAATATTACTATAAAAATATTTGTTTATGGACTAATTAATTGAAATTTTGTAAAAAGAAAAAAGAAAAAACTATATTTACATATAAAAAACATGGAAAAATTCACCACAACACCATACACGATCTATAAAATAAATAAAAACTATATTTACATATCCATAGAATGGAAAATTCACCATGAAAACATACAAAATCTATTTATTTCAACTAACTCATGCCTTTTATTCATTTCCGTGAACTGATAACTACTCAAATCTTAGCCACCGACACTCTTTCAAAAAATAAACATATTGATGCTCTTTACATATCATACCCACTGGTGCTCAGTGGCATAATATGCGCATCAGTTCACATTGATATACTAAATGCATCGATGTGTATTGGTAAATTATATGCAACGGTTATAACACTGTGCACATAATACAACATCTGCACTGGTTCGTTTAAAAATACAAACGCACCGGTGTTTTAATAAAATATATGAAGCATTGATGCATTCCATACATTTCATCGGTGCTATTACAATGTACTATATCCACTAGTGGGTTTTATTTATAATATACACATTGGAACATTTACATTTCATGTACACACTAGTGCATTTTAGTTATAGAAGATGCATCAATGCACACTATAGAAATATGAAGCACTGGATAAAAAAAATCTGGCCACCCAATTTTTTTAGTTATAGTGAATATTTGTTATAACCTCCGCTACCAAAAATGGATGTTGTATCAAAGGTTTTTTAGACATTTGTTTCCAATCTTGTAACACTAAAAACCTCCACTAAAAGGTAGTTTCCTTGTAGTGCATTGAACCACCCAACCATAAACGTGCATAAGAGAACCCAATCCTCTTTACTCTTGCAGCCACCCTCGATCCAGGCCATAATGCCACTAGGGTTAAGCATCTTAGGTTTTCAGTTTTGATATTTTCTTGCACTCCCTAGAAATAATCTATCCTTTTAACAACATACCATTATTTCATTCCATGCTTGGCACTACTTAGTGCACTTTAACAGTGGCATAAGAATAAGAAGGAGTATCTCAGCTCTGTAAGTAGTTCAAAACTTTCCCCCATTCCTTCCTACTGAAATACAAAACTCTCTTGATTTTTATATTTATCCCTTGACTCTCTCCCCCTCTCATCTCTCCTTATTCCTTCAAGAAATTAATGATATTAATGATCCCCCTTTCATTAACTGTTGCTAGGGTTTTTTTGAAGTACTTTAACATTTTAGTTTATATTAGCTAGAATGTGAAATATAATTTCCATTTTCTATATTTAATATTAAATCCCTAAGTTCAAACTTATCCTCTATTGGAATTATGGCCTCTCTATCTTTAGTTGGTTTCTTGTATGGTTTACGAGGAGTAAAATAAATAAATACAATCACAACATTTAATATGGTGTTTCAACTTTCAACTTCATGAATATAAATCAATCAATAACTTAAAGGGTCACAACATCAAGATTTTAAATACCATAGTTGTGGGAGGGACATATGATCCTCCTTCCCTAAATATTTTTTAAGTTCCATTGTAATGTACCCAACCCTTAGACCCAAAAAATTTTGAGCCAACATGACTCTAATCCAAAACTAGGAATAAACTAACTTCTAAATAAATTTGAATGTGTTATGAATAAACGGATCCATAACACTACCAAACTGACTTGAATTCTTCCAAAAATTATATTCAAAGTTTATTCACATTCAAATTCATCAACTTGACCCACTGATCACTTCTAAACAACTATTTATGATGGTTAAACAATGACAGACTTTCATCTAATAAACTAGAAATTGCATATTTTTCACATTGTCACTTGTTCCTTGAATATGAGATATAATATGAAGATAAACACCATGAAGATTTTATTATGAAATGGATATATTAGACATTACATGGATGGATACCAATAAACTACAAAATATCATAGAAATATTCAATAAGAGAGAAGACAAGGCCGCCAAGATTAGCAGAGAAGAAGAACAGAAGATGATGCTCTGAATGGCATTTTTTCCTCCACTGATGCGCCTTCTATGGACTGATCTAGACCCAAAAATATTAGATATGTGTACAAGGGAGTGTTCACCATCAAATAATAAATATATACTACCCATACATCATCCCAAAATATATATACACAAACATTGGTGCGCCATCCTCCAAAGAAAACATCAACCATACACTTGAAACCACTGGAAAAACACTATAAAATTGATGCTTCTACAAATTGAGATCCAAGATGATATCGAACCAACAAGTAAACAGGGACATCAACTCACTCAATACGACTCCATAGAGAAATCAAAGTGATTCCTCCTCTCATGGCTATCTAGGGTGAAATCTTGCATCACTGAAACTAGCTATTACATTAGCAAGGGGCACATCTCCCAAGATTGAGAAGTGCTATGCCTCTCCAATTCGAATTGAAAATGACCAAAATTTCATTCCCAAGATTCCTACATTCCTTTTATAAACTCATTTTCCACATTTCTCCCTCATTATAGAATTTTCTATCAATAAAATTAATAAAAATTTGAATTAATGGAGAGAGTTGTCATTCATGACACTTTTACCTTGTATTAATGTTATATTGGCCTTCTTGAACCTTAAACAACCATTGAAATTCGAATTTGGGAGTGATCTCCTTGATTTGGGGGAGTTACAACAGTCATATGATCCCTAGATTCCCTCATGCACCCTCCTTAGCTATTTTTAGGACATGTCATGTGACAACTTGTCATAGAATATGTCATAGACTTGTCATAGATTCCTTGGGAGTCACACTTCACCCATCCACCACTATTGGATATTCTTGACCTGATCCATCATCCATGAGATCACTTGGAGGTTAATTTCCCACTAATTCACCCTCCCCTTTCTAATTTTAGCTCGAGGGGTTACAACTTAAGAGATTCCTTCATGATTGGATTCCTTCCACCTATCTTGGGGGTTACACTTCCATGTGGCCCATTCCTCATCCCCATGCATCCTATTGGGATGATTGGACATATTCCACATGATTTATGAATATTTGGAATTTATTAAATCAAATTTGTGACGTACAGCATCCACCATATTTCATTTTTGTTCCTCCTTATAGTGACTATGGGCCAATTAATTCTTTAGTCAATTTAGTTTCCACTACAAAATATGGGAATTGGATAGGTGAGTAGAATTACTCATGGAACCATCATGGAGGGGACATTACAGTCCTCCGCACCCAAATTTTCTTTTCCTTGAGCAAATCCAAACCTGGGTGCTGCAATATTTCTTTTCCTACCCATGTAGCATCTTCACAGGGTAGGTCCTTCCACTGAACAAGGTACTCACGAATGGTATTGTTTCTCAAATTCCTTTCTCTTACCTGCAAAATTATTTTTGGAATAAGTATCAAATTTCCTTCATCATCTAGGGGAGGAAGATTTGTTGAAATAGTCACTTATTGGCGAACTGCTTTCTTGAGACTAGAGACATGGAATACATTGTGGATTTTGGTTCCTTATGGAAGCTCCAACTCATAAGCTGCTTCCCCAACTCTTCTCACGAACTTGTAGGGACCATAGAACATTAGTTTCAATTTTTCATCCCCCTTACCTTTAATATATGATTGCGTATATGGATTCAATCTCAAATACACCCAGTCACCCTCCTAAAAACTACGCTCTATCATATTTTTATCAACCTATATTTTTTGTTGATTTTGAGTTGTTTGCAAGTTGTCCTTGAGTGCTTTGAGGATATATTGACTCTCTTGAATCCAATAATTTTCCTTTTGGGCCCTACTATATCCAAAAATTTGATCAACAAAGGTAGGAGCTTCATATCCATACAATGCTTTGAAGGGAGACATACCAATAGATATGTGGTGAGTTGCATTGTAGCAAAACTCACCCAAATGTAGCCATTTGATCCAAGATTTTTGCTGCCCTATTACATAATTGATTAGATATCCTTCTAGCCATCGATTTACTCTTTCAATTTCCCCATCATTTTGGGGGTGATAACTAGTACTCAGATTCAAAATTCTCCCTACTAGTTTAAACAATTCTTGCCAAAAATCTCCTACAAACTTACTATCTCTATCACTAACAATGGTTCTTGGAAAACCATGTAGTGTGAAAATTTCGCTAAAAAATAGGCCATGTGATAATAGATCATGTTGTTTGCATGTAGGGAGTTAGATATGCAACATATCAATCTATATTACTAAGAAATGGTGAGTTCCTATGTTAGCAACATGAAAATATTATCACAAGTTTACAAATATCTATATTCATTAATCAAAACTCATTAAGATCTAGATTCATTTAAGAATTAAATTCATGCATGATAAGCCAAATTCAAACTCTTATTGTAAAATTAGTCACAACAGATCTAATGAACAAGTAAATCAATCACAACAGATGAACATAGAAAATATGGTGCAAAACTGTGCAAAACATGCAGCAGTGCTCAATATCCCAATAAGGGTGAATGAATTACAATAGAATACAATTTTGTCAATGAGCAATTCGAATTGACTAAGTAGGCCATTCGAATCACTGAATGGAGTAGCTTGACTCCAACTAGGATTCCTCATCATCAATCGGTGGTGGTCATCAATGCACAAGAACCAGTCATCCAGGTGTCAATCTGAGTCTAACTGAGTGTGTCATGTGTAACTGAAGTGTGTAGCACTAATTAAGGGAAGGAGGCTCAGTGGGGGGGCGCATGGGAGACTAACTGAAGTCAAAACAAGTCATCTAGTCAAACTAGAGGTCCAACAGAAGTGAAACAGTCAGTCGGGAGTGAAACTAGCCTCAAATCAAGGAGAATCGGAGCTAACTGAATGTAACTGAAGTGGAACTGCAGTGGTAGGTGAACAAGTGCGCCCTTCTCTGGCAGTAGGTGAGAAGTGGGCGCCTTTCAGCCTAGGAGGGATAAAACTCTGTAGTAAGTGGCTCCCGGGTGCTAGAATAAGGTGGATAAGGTGCTGGAGGCATCAAACTGGTGACTAGGATGCATGCAAGTGCATGCAGGTGCATGCAAACCCTATATTTTGCATGCAAACCCTTATTGCATGCAAGATCCTGAAAAAGATGATGTGGATATCCGAACACCCCCCCTCAAGCTAGACTATGATGTGCAAAAAATAATGTGGGGCCCTGGTAACTAAGACCAAAGGTCACCCCAATACAATAATAATCCAAACTAATAACAGTAAATAAACCGAGGAAATGGGGAAAACCTCATGGGAAAAATACCCCCCCTCAAAATAGACTGTAGTACACCAAAAGATTTAACTGCTCCAAAATCAAGTAGATATGTCGGGAGGTATCTTACTCTTGGGAGTAAATGGATCATGCTCCAAAAACATGTGCTTGAATTCTCCATCAGTGGATGCAAACGAATGTGGAGACTTTAAGAACTTGTTCTTCATACCGAAAAAGGTGAGAACAAATCTGAAAATATGAGGATGATCCTGGAACCTGTGATTCGAACCAAGTGAGGTAGGAATAGCTCCAATCGGATCAAATAGATCTTGAAACTTGAACTTCTTATCAATAGAAGTTAAATCAGCTCCAAAAATAGATGAATGGTTTCTTGAGATCTCCTTTGAACCAACAAGGGTGAGATCAAAACCAAAATCAGCAAAAAGTGCATGAGAATTGAACTCAAGCGAATGGTAGTGCTCTTCATCTTCATTAAAACTCTGAGAAACTTTGCAAATGATAGAACATAAGTTTATAGAAGGCATGCAATCAAGGAGGGCGAATGCTTCACCTCCAAAATCAGATTTTACCTCCAAAACATTAAGTAGATCATTATTCCGCATGCCGACAAACTAATGTGAAAGAGAGGATTCAAGAACCTCTTCGGAATCTAGAGTATGAGCTTGTTTATCTTGCTCAGAATTCGAAATAGAAGACTTTGAGAGAATGAGTGTTGAATCTATAGTTTCTTCTTCATCTTGAACAATTGTTGAGGCCAACACATGATCGGAAAGAACACATAAGGAGATCTCACTGGGCTTGTTCTCCAAAAGGCTAGCATGATCCTCTTCTTCCTGCTTTCCAAATTCTCTGTCAAGTTGAACCCATAGATCACTTGGATTTTCAGCAGTATTACTGAGGTAGCGCATACAAGGAGACATAGCAAGACACATTGTTCCAAAATCTCTGTCACAATCATTGAGCCAATCATTCTCCTCTTCATCGGAATCAAAATCTCTTGTATTACCAATGCACATATCAAAAAGACATTGTCTCTTCAAGAATGCAATCATCTTTGGTTTCCATTCATCATAGTTGAATGGAGTAAGAATATTTTGTGAAGAAGAAGTCTCCATCTTTGCATTAGCGAATGCACATGGAGGAAGTAAGAAACCTGCAAATCACACACAAACAAACACTATGTTTTCAGCCTTGCATGCACATGAGCGAATGCACATGAGATTTTGCATGCCGCTACTAAAATATATTGGTGAGCAAAGATTGCTCTCTCTTCATGTAGAACACCAGTAGAAAAGAAATCTTGTCCCTGTCATGGCTCTGATACCATGTAAAATTAGTCACAGTAGATCTAATGAACAAGTAAATCAATCACAATAGATGAACATAGAAAATATGGTGCAAAACTGTGCAAAACATGCAGCAGTGCTCAATATCCCAATAAGGGTGAATGAATTACAATAGAATACAATTTTGTCAATGAGCAATTCGAATTGACTAAGTAGGCCATTCGAATCACTAAATGGAGTAGCTTGACTCCAATTAGGAGTCCTCATCATCAATCGGTGGTGGTCATCAATGCACAAGAACCAGTCATCCAGGTGTCAATCTGAGTCTAACTGAGTGTGTCATGCGTAACTGAAGTGTGTAGCACTGATTAAGGGAAGGAGGCTCAGTCCGGGGGTGCATGGGAGACTAACTGAATTCAGAACAAGTCATCTAGTCAAACTAGAGGTCCAACGGAAGTGAAACAGTCAGTCGGGAGTGAAACTAGTGTAGTGCCCCTAGACTACTATAGACATTGAGGGCACCTGCTGAGTCACCCAACTGTTTGAAACGTTAATAAAATAACCCTATGATTTTATTTTGAGTATATTTATGATTACGATTGATTGATATATGTGCATTTGGGTAGTTATTGTGAATGGACGATTTCATGTTATTTAACGATTAAATTTGATATGAAAATTGTACATATGGATAATGCTTAACGACTAGCTATACGGGGATTATGTATTTGTCGACGAAATGTATATTTGATTAGAAGTTTGAATAAATCATAAATGTTTAACAATACTTGATTTAGAAATCATATGATGATTATTGAGGACAGTGCTACTAATAAATTATTGTGAGAAGTGTGTGTAGAAACAAGTGAGACGGTTCACCAACGGACACACAAAGGAACATGAAGGGTCGTAGAGTACGGGTAAATCACACACAGGGGGAGCGACGACGATGTCGACTTCCGACAAGAATACCATGCATGAGCAGATAAGCACTGATCCGCTTGCTCAAGAGGAATGCGTGAGAGCGTACGAGGTGGGACACGATGGAGTTGGTCACGTACGAGTTGAGGGGCGCGCAGTGAGAACGGACTCACTCCTCAGCGCCATGAGTCCCTAGATAGCATGTAGACGGAGGATGGATGGTAACGATTCCTAAAATCCCTACAAGAGTTCCCGCAAGTCAAAACGGAAAGATGGTGGCAGAAGGGCCCGACGATGCGGTACCCTGTCGAGAACGGAAAGAATGGACGCAAGGACCGAACGATGCGGTATCCTGCCAAGGAATGGAAACCATGGATGACTGGACCCGACGGAGTGGTGCCATGTCAGGGAATTAAAATTAAGGAACTAGGAGCCCAACGACACGGCACCGTGATCCTAGAGAGTTTGATTGTTAAATTTAACTGCATAAAAACTTATGAGAATAACTCTAGATTATTACTTAGCAAATGCATAAAAATAATTTAGGCATTTGCACATGAATAGTTATTTTTGTTGAGCATTTAAAATAATAGAAATCATTATTTAGGAGCAAAATAGAATCCTAAGATTAGACACCTAGTCAACTAAAAGCTAGGAGTTAATTAAAATATCTGGGGGGACAAACTGGAGCAAACTTAGGGGTGTTGGTGCACTTCCTAGAGAAACTGACACTTGGATGGGTGAGTGTTTTAATTAAATAATTAATTAAAAATATTTAATTATGCATGAAGCGACATGTGTCGCATGAGATTTTCCTTTATAAGGAAGACTTGGGGAATGGGTAAAGGGCCCATAATTTGGACGATTGTCGTAATTTTCGAATGCCTCAAAGACTTGCTGCTATCTAAGGGTTTGGCTTAGAAATCCTGGTGGGAAGGGAAGCCCAATCTGAATTTCTGAAATACTTGTGTGAGCTCTACGACCCAAAGCTCGAGGGAGGCCATGCGACTGAAAGCATGAGCCTATGGTTGGGTGGCGAAGCTAACGATTGCTTCGCCAATGGTTAAACGAGCTTTGCTGGAGGGATCCTACGGAAGACGAAGGCGACAATGGACCAGCCGGATCGGGTTGACAGGTTAAGGTTTTGCTTATTTTTGTTAAATTATTCACACTTTTTATTTTATTTTTCCAATAACTATGATGGCTAATTTGTTTGTATGAAGTTGTTAAAGTTTCAGGTTCATTTCGAAGGGACCCTAAAGGAGGGGTCCTACATTTGGTATCAGAGCCGGTCGAGCCTTGAGGGCACTTGACTCATATTTTCTAACAGGGGCTGTCGGTAAATTCGTGAAAGATTGGAATCAACAGCGACAACATCTCCGAGACTTCAACCAACGGCTGGAGCGACCATTTATCAGGTTAGCCTGCACTGATGTCTGCACTGATGTTATAATATTGGATGCCTAACTTGTGATTCGAAATCTGTTGATATATATTTTTATTCTCGTTAGATTTGTGCATGATAAAACAAATTAGTCATGGGATTAGAGTATGATTCGAACTGTGCAAAGATCGATACCGTTCAAATTAAGAGATTGTAATCTATTGAACGTTTCTTTAATTTTTTTTTTTTTCTTCTTCTGATCTATGGGTAAATAGATATCATAGTCATGGAATAGAGATTATGTTTTACCAATCTTTCTCCTGTTTGTATGCATTTGGATCCATACCGATTCCAAATTCTGTTACCAATCTTTCTCCTGTTTGCTGCGATTCCATTCCAATTCTATTATCTAAAATTTTATTTTGTGCATAAAAGAAAAGCACCGATCCATTCGTAGCAGAGATCTACCATCCATTCATAGCGGAGATCAGCGATTGCACACTCTCAATTCAACTCTATAATTTTTAATCTACTCTGTGTTTTGAACGGATTTGCGATTCAATTCTTGTGTGTAAGGTTAGATCCATATAGATCCGTGCAATGCCAGCGATTGCACACTCTCAATTCAGACTCTGTAAATATTAAAATCTAGTGGTATGTATTGGACTCTAGCAATTTCATATTTCAATTGCAGGCTCGGTAATTATTTTAATTATTTCTTTGTGTTTAAAAGGTGTGAACCATTCCAGTCGGCAGAGATCCGTGAATATGAATTCTATAATATGAACCTTGGATCCATATCATACCCCAACGATTGCACATTTTCCATTCCCTTTTGAATCGAAATATAAGGTGAGATCGTTGAACGAATTTTTTTTTTTTTTAAATCCTCTTGGATCGAACCTCTGTAGATTTTAGAGAATTAGTAATTATATTTAAATATATGGGTGTTAGCATCAGCTCGGGGAATTTAATAGATAATACATATGAAATATTGTTTGGGCAGTGTTAAAAATTTGGATTTTTATAAGATTAGCATGTACCATTCAAATCGATAGAGTTAGTGTCGCCCCTCTATATCACAGGTTTTACATCATTAGTATTATGTTCCATTTACAGAGATTGAAATTTTGTCATTATGTATAAGATGAAATCCGTTAATAAGAAAGCGATCTTGTCGTTCGTGTCCGTCGGGTTAGGAGTTAAAGTAATTATGGAATCGATCTCACACAGGATCGAACCTGGTTGATATCGAATGATAGTTGTTTCATTATCTGAGTCCAAGTTCACATATGAAAAAGGTTATAGCCTCCATGGCAGTTAAATCCTAAACAACGGTTGCTTGGGATTATGAATACACCTATATATAGGTATATGAAATTTTAAATCAATACAACTAAGAGTCGAGGATTTGTATGTTGATCATAGTCAAGAGTCAATATTACAAAGAGATTTTGTATTTTATATTACTCCTCTTGTAACAGTTCTGAGATGTTGATTTTATTTTTGATGCCGAGTTTGTTTGTTTGTTTTTATTATTATTTCAAAGCCGTAATAGTTATGAACTCAGAGCTTTTGATACAACCACGATTTGATCTCCGTAATTGATGTTGAGCCTATGTAATTTTGATAGTGTCATTATTACTATGCTTGGAAGTGCTCTCTTTTTGGTTGCCTTAGATAGTCCGCCTAGGTCAAGCCAAGTCCGGGATCGTTGTTATTGAAGATCAATTTCTGTTTACCTGTGTATTTATATTATTTCTGAGAATGATGAATGGTAAATATATGCAATAGAGATCGACGATCTTTGCGCCTTCTTGCATTGGTTTAGTGCATGGAATAATTGATTTCTGCATTGACAGAACATTTTTATGAGCACAGCATAGCTGATCCCGGGTTAACTGATGTGTTATTATAACCCATGAATTGTGTAGTTATTACGAATTCGACACATGTGTTTATATGTAGATACGATCTGGTTTGTTTCAGATATCTAAGATCTGCCCATCATGCTTTTGTCGAGATTGATTTACATTTAAACTCTACCTTCGATCGATTCCGATCAACTATATATTTGTATACTGCATTGATAGTAGAGCACACCAGGCGTTGTGGCCTTGATCCCTACTTCTTTGCTGCATTGCATTCAATATACATTTACTGTGCATGGTTTATATTTGGACGGTTGGGTGGTTATTTGACGAAGTTTTCTCCGAGCAATCTCTCCATGTTTGACAGAGTTCCTAGATAGTATTAGATTACTTTATGATTTTCGATCATAACTAGATCACTTCCTTTTCTGACCTTTTCTGTCAATCGATTCATGGTTAAAACGCTAGGTACGGTATGTATTTTCTATATAATGGCCTCATTGAATAGTGACCTCATTACTGTCTTAGACTGAGCTCTGCGATCTCAATATTACCGTGTAAAGCTCTTGTTCCTTGCTGTGGTTTGCGACCTCTGCATGATATTTTTGATTTTCCATTACCGCGATAGTAGAGAATTGTAATATTCTTCAATATTAATGTATATATATATATATATTAAAGATTGATCCGTAGATGGATCACCTCACATATCACGGCCACGGAAGATCCTTGCAGACGATTAGCTACTTATGTCTCTCAATTTTCCATGATCATCGTGGATAGAGTCAAATGAAATTGAATTGATCTCATGTCCCTCCTTTTTTTTTGTTTCTCTCCGTTTTATCTTGCATAGTGTCAAGATTGATGCACACTATGACACTATTTAGTGTTCTCCACAATAAATTTTACGATAGACACCCTTATTACTATGAATTATGATCCAAATCCGTCATTCTATATTTATTTACTTGGCGTCCACATCATGACCCCTTGCAAGCACTTAAGTTGAGTTTAACTTAGTTGGTAGTATTGTCTCTAATATGTAGGTTTGTATTTGTTAAATTTTATATACATAACCTCTTATTTGTTCCACCATGATTATAATATGATTTAACTTAGATTTACCATTCGATGAAATGAGATATTATAAAGTAAGACGAACAAATAACTTATTACGTATAATTGTGGAAGTTTTTTTTTTTTTAAGTAATGTATTATATTATGCATATAAAATATTTTATACATTGGAATTTGCTAAAGGCTTAAAGGGGTAAATATTAAAGTACTTGTTAATATTAAATATTAAAGGCTTTAGGGAAAAATATGTTGGATTACATTGACAAGAAATTTTAGCTCAGTCTCTCTATATATTTATTATATAAAGAATTGGTATATGATACATGGTATTAAAAGTTATTAATGAGTGGGTAAAAATGTATGAGTGACATTTATGCCAAGATAGGATATACAGTTTTAATGGAGTCTATCAGTTCTTAGTGTGAGTTGTTTTTCGGTGAATCGACTGGAATCTATCTAGGAAGACTGTTGAAATGCTTTTTATTTGTTCTGGTTCCTGCTATGTATTTTTATCAAATGTATATAGTGAGATCTTGAGAAAAAGTTAAGCAAACCGTGAATTCAGTTTGACTTTAGTTTTGTGATAAGTATTTTTATGAAGTTTTCCCCTCCTTTGGCGGAAAGTCTAAAGTGGAGTAATTAAATAAGAGGTAATACCTTGTAGTAAAGGTTAATACTAATACTTACTTGTGGGAGAACGAGTGTTACCTTGCTAGATCTGTGTATTTTTTTTTATGTGGAAGGGATTGTGTAAATGCCAGTGCTTAATTATATATATATATATATATATATATATATATAATGAGACAAGAATCTCAATATTTAGTTTGAAGTTAATATGTATACCTATGATTACGTAGGCATAGTATTGGAACTTATGCTGCATTTAAGAAAGTAATTTTAGATGTTACTTATTTTTTTATTATGATTCCATAGAATCGAAAGAATCATGTTCAATATTTTGTTAAAAGAGTTCTTATATATATATTCGAATGCATTTAAAATACTTGTAGATATTAAAAACAATGCATTCAATATCTTAGGAATAATGCACTTATACACTTATATGTATGAGGAGTATGATATTTATATAAAGGTTGCTTAAGGTATGAATTACCAATCTCTCGAGATTAAAGGGTTCCATTGGATATAAGTTAAATAAAATTGAAATACTATTAAGTAAATTTTCATGTATAAGCATTAATAGAGTAAAAGTATTCTATGCATTTATAAAATTTACTACCTTTAGAGTGAAACCCTTGTGAAGTGCCACATCATCACTTATCTATATGAATGCATTGAGCTATGGCATAATGAACTAGTACATTTCAAGGTATGAACATGGGGTTATATGGATGTATTAAGTGATTATGTTATGCGTTGGACACATTGAAAAGAGAACAAAAATGTTGTAGAGTTGGACTTAAGCAAAACTCATTAGAAGATAATCCGTTTCATGTCCAAAAGTTTAAATGTACTAAGGTATAGACAAGTAGGAATGTCCTAATAGAGAAAATATGTATATGGAAGTGTATTTGAATAATAAAAAAAAAAAAAAGAAATAAAAAGGGCTAGTTAGGGTAGGGCTACTTCCAGGGAATTTCTTATAGGAGGAAGATGTTTAAACTTATAAGAATATGCATTGAAAATTTTCTTACATAAAGATAGATATATTGTGGGTGACAATAATCTAAATTATATATATTATGTATACATTAATAAGTATGAGTGATGGGTTATTTTTGGTGTTACTTAGTATGAAGGCAACTTTACATTAGATATGAATACTATAATGTTACCCTATAGGTAACATAAAATGTGATAATTGGTTAAATAACATTTCTTCATGCTAACCTTTAATTAGGAAAAATGGATTTTCTTATGCTTCATGTTTTATGGAATTGGGGAGAAGAATATATTTCATGATTAAGATTCTATGTTAGAATATTACTAGAAGCTATGCTTCATAGATAAATCTATTGGTGAAGTGTGTTTTCTTAAGGTTAGCAAGTTGTGTAATTTAAATGTCACTACAGTACGTGCTTGGTAAATAACTTATTGAAGGGAATATGTAGTTTTGTGTCAAGAGAATGTATACTTGTGAATTAATTAATTACACGCTTAATTACAGTAAGGTTTCTTGTTAGAGAGATGAAAGGAACTCCCACTTACATTCATCATACTCTAGAGTTATACAAAATAAAACTTCTCAAATATGAACACCACTTGTGTTAGTGTCTATATCTCATGATATTATGAATTGAATATTCGCAAAAAAAAAAAAAAAAACACCGTGAACGACGGATCTTTACTTCTTCTCCTTCGGCAAGGATACTTCCAGCTTCTCGAATAGGTTAGAATTATTCTCCTCTAAACTGTCTAGTACGTAAGATTGAATTGCATTCAGGGTTTGTATACTTTTGATGATGGGTTTTGCATCAAGAATTTTATCAATAGGTTGTAAATGCTTATTTTGTAAATCAATACGATGACTTCATGGGTATGCACTACTAGTTGTAATCATGCTTTGGATTGTGAAAAGAGAGAAGTTATACTTACATTGAATTATAGGATCTTGAGTTAGGAAGAGAAGAAAGCCTTACATAACTTTGTTTGTAAAATTTGAGATTATACTTTTTAAACGGCCCTCCAGTATTTAATTGTACCTTGGATTATGAGAAGAGAGAGGCTATATGTAAGATTAGTTAATGAATGGCTAAGTTATGTATTGCAAAATAGAATTTGGAAGGGTTAACTCTTAATTTGAAATTCAGATACTATTTAAAATATATGATAGTTATACGTAACTATAGAAAATGAAGAAATTGGGATTGAATATTTTATTCCTTATGTTGAAATGTGTCAATGCTTTAAGGATTTTCGTAAATGATGTACTTAATAGTTTTGTTGAATGGAAAGAATTTGTTGTAGACGATTTCAATTCCGGTTACAAATAGCGATGTCAAGGGAGAACTGCTGTAGGGATTGCTACACTACGAAAGGTATGGTTTAGTTATATTACCAATTATGCAGTTTATACTTATATGAGGGTAGAAAAGAAAAAAATGAAATTTTATTATCAATTGTGGATATATTGAAGAAATGAATGTGAAAATGAAGTGAAAACTCATCGTGGAAGCACATGAGACTTAACTTCAGGACGAAGTTTTAATAAGAGGGGTTGTATGTAATGCCCCTAGAATGACTGGGGACCTTAAGGGAACCTATCAAGAGAACTAGCTGAACAACTTTGACATAGTGGTCTCTTGAGCCTTGTTATGTCTTAAATGATTGAGGGAAAACCTGAAGATATGAATGCCGACATTAATTGATAAATGAATTAAGGAATTAAATTATACGTGTGGAGTGGGATATGTGATTGATTACATCTTGCTTAATGATTAGCTTCGATTGATCAAGTCAAAGTGCAGTAGGACAGTTATAGTCCTAGCTCTGTAACTTGGGAGGACGCAACTGAGATGCGTCATAGCTTTCCATTTTTTTTATTCTGAACTTCGGGACGAAGTTCTAAATAAGTAGGGGTGTATTTAGTGCCCCTAGACTACTATAGACATTGAGGGCACCTGCTGAGTCACCCAACTGTTTGAAACGTTAATAAAATAACCCTATGATTTTATTTTGAGTATATTTATGATTACGATTGATTGATATATGTGCATTTGGGTAGTTATTGTGAATGGATGATTTCATGTTATTTAACGATTAACTTTGATATGAAAATTGTACATATGGATAATGCTTAACGACTAGCTATACGGGGATTATGTATTTGTCGACGAAATGTATATTTGATTAGAAGTTTGAATAAATCATAAATGTTTAACAATACTTGATTTAGAAATCATATGATGATTATTGAGGACAGTGCTACTAATAAATTATTGTGAGAAGTGTGTGTAGAAACAAGTGAGATGGTTCACCAATGGACACACAAAGGAACATGAAGGGTCGTAGAGTACGGGTAAATCACACACAGGGGGAGCGACGACGATGTCGACTTCCGACAAGAATACCATGCATGAGCAGATAAGCACTGATCCGCTTGCTCAAGAGGAATGCGTGAGAGCGTACGAGGTGGGCCACGACGGAGTTGGTCACGTATGAGTTGAGGGGCGCACAGTGAGAACGGACTCACTCCTCAGCGCCATTAGTCCCTAGATAGCATGTAGACGGAGGATGGATGGTAACGATTCCTAAAATCCCTACAAGAGTTCCCGCAAGTCAAAACGGAAAGATGGTGGCAGAAGGGCCCGACGATGCGGTACCCTGTCAAGAACGGAAAGAATGGACGCAAGGACCCAACGATGCGGTATCCTGCCAAGGAATGGAAACCATGGATGACTGGACCCGACGGAGTGGTGCCATGTCAGGGAATTAAAATTAAGGAACTAGGAGCCCAACGACGCGGCACCGTGATCCTAGTGAGTTTGATTGTTAAATTTAACTGCATAAAAACTTATGAGAATAACTCTAGATTATTACTTAGCAAATGCATAAAAATAATTTAGGCATTTGCACATGAATAGTTATTTTTGTTGAGCATTTAAAATAATAGAAATCATTATTTAGGAGCAAAATAGAATCCTAAGATTAGACACCTAGTCAACTAAAAGCTAGGAGTTAATTAAAATATCTGGGGGGACAAACTGGAGCAAACTTAGGGGTGTTGGCGCACTTCCTAGAGAAACTGACACTTGGATGGGTGAGTGTTTTAATTAAATAATTAATTAAAAATATTTAATTATGCATGAAGCGACATGTGTCGCATGAGATTTTCCTTTATAAGGAAGACTTGGGGAATGGGTAAAGGGCCCATAATTTGGACGATTGTCGTAATTTTCGAATGCCTCAAAGACTTGCTGCTATCTAAGGGTTTGGCTTAGAAATCCTGGTGGGAAGGGAAGCCCAAGCTGAATTTCTGAAATACTTGTGTGAGCTCTACGACCCAAAGCTCGGGGGAGGCCATGCGACTGAAAGCATGAGCCTATGGTTGGGTGGCGAAGCTAACGGTTGCTTCGCCAATGGTTAAACGAGCTTTGCTGGAGGGATCCTACGGAAGACGAAGGCGACAATGGACCAGCCGGATCGGGTTGACAGGTTAAGGTTTTGCTTATTTTTGTTAAATTATTCACACTTTTTATTTTATTTTTCCAATAAATATGATGGCTAATTTGTTTGTATGAAGTTGTTAAAGTTTCAGGTTCATTTCGAGGGGACCCTAAAGGAGGGGTCCTACAACTAGCCTCAAATCAAGGAGAATCGGAGCTAACTGAATGTAACTGAAGTGGAACTGCAGTGGTAGGTGAACAAGTGCGCCCTTCGCTGGCAGTAGGTGAGAAGTGGGCACCTTTTAGCCTAGGAGGGATAAAAATCTGTAGTAAGTGGCTCCCAGGTGCTAGAATAAGGTGGATAAGGTGCTGGAGGCATCAAACTGGTGACTGGGATGCATGCAAGTGCATGCAGGTGCATGCAAACCCTAGATTTTGCATGCAAACCCTAATTGCATGCAAGATCCTGAAAAAGATGATGTGGATATCCGAACACTTATATGGTAGAAACTTGAATCCATTCATATTAAAACTAAGAAGAAGTACATCCTTACCAATGATCTTGGTGTGAATCCCTCTTCCATTGTCATGAGCTTCCCTTCCTTCACCCTTGCTTTTGAAGAATTTGAGCTCCTTCTCCTCCTTCATAATCTCTTCAACATGTCTTTACTCTTCCTTTGGTATACTCTACAATGCCTCCCATGCCTTTCTTACATAGCATTGGGAAATCAGCCCTCATGTTTCTCGTTTCAATGTGGGATTACCTTTTCATCTTTTTTTATTATTTTAGCTCAAAAACCCGCTTTTCCATAGTTTTTAGGCTTTTTTCACAACTTTAACATACTTTAAGTACAATTAATGCACTTTAATG
Source organism: Larix kaempferi (assembly GCA_027924585.1). Taxonomy (NCBI): domain Eukaryota; kingdom Viridiplantae; phylum Streptophyta; class Pinopsida; order Pinales; family Pinaceae; genus Larix; species Larix kaempferi. The sequence continues at coordinate 7,214,721 of BSBM01000619.1, forward strand.
CATTCATCTTCACTTATTGATTAGTGTAGCTTAGTTTTAGACCTTTTATGAGCGGTTCAATCACTGAACTTGGTCTTCTTAGGTTCTTACTGTCTTCACCTAATCCTTCCATTTATGGGAGAAGTGATTAGATCAGAGAGGACTTGTCTCTGAATGTACTTATGTTTCTGTCTTCATGTTGCAGGCCCATGGTAAAAATGTGCTTCTTCTATCACATGACTAGGGTGTTAATTTGATTTTTAACATGTCATGTCCCAAATTTGGCATTAGGTCACAATGGCCTAATCACATTGGCCATATTCATTAGAGTTTGTCAAATTGATGTTAAGGGTCAAATAATTGCCAAGGAGGAAAATTACTAGTTTCCTAGGTTTGGGGTGGAAGCTTTGAGATTTGGAATAAGGGGGATAAAAAATGATGTTTGAACATTAGAATGGAATAAATATTTAATAAAGGAGATAAATAAATATATACAAGTGAAAATCAAAGTGGCATTTGATCATGAAGACACATGGAGGAAGTGAGACCCACATATGGCTAGATTTTTCCACTACACTTGGCATCATTCTCTCACCAATTCGAATTCAAGGTGAATGGTAACATACTTGGGGGAATTAAAAAGGTATTATTCATGGAATGACTCATCCAAGGTCTAAATATAGAGGAAGAGTAACTCCCATGGAAGAGGAAGAGGCAATTTGGAGCTAGTGAGACACTTGGGTTAGATTCACTAGCTCTATGACAACAATGATGAAGATGCTATGACACCTATGACACAAATTAGACCTGAAGGATGACATATGACATATATGACATGTCAGGGCTAAAAATAGACTCCAAGAGGGCGTTGAAGGGTGTTAGGGAATCTAACATGCTTCCACATGTGATTTGGTGGAAGTGGGAGACTAGGAATTGTTGTACAAGTGGCATTCTTTGGAATCTCTTCCCAAATTGAGTTGGCATGAGTCTCTTGGAAGGAATTCGACCCATGGATGATATGATGAATTTATAAATTTCAATAACAAAGAATGAAACCAGCTTTTGATCATTTGTATAATTTGCAATTGCATTTGTGAAGAGGGAGAGCTAGTGGATGACTAGTTTCTTGCCTTAGCCAATTTCGAGGGTGAAAGATTCACATACAAGTTGGTAATTGGAAAGTCCATTTAGAAATTTAATTTGGAGCTTTAATGGAGTCTTTATTTGCAAGTGTAAGATACAGGGAAGCTCATGGTTTCTTCTATTGCAGCACATTCTCTCAACCATTTCCAATTTTGATGGCATATTCTTGATCCTTGAGGGAGGGCGTTTTTGGTGAGCTATTGTACTCTTTGGGGGAGATTATAATGCCCCATTTATTTTTTAATATGAATTAAATACTCTATTCTTCATCTCTAGAAAGTTTCAGGTCAAAATTCCAATTAGAAATGTCTAAATCTCATTTTTAATGAAAGAACAGTGCCATCTCCCCACTATGTTGTGAACCAATGTAATGTTGATTATTTCGAATGAATGGATGATTATATGATACATTTGTGCTTAATATACTTCCATGGATGTATTTTACAAGTTTCATGTACTATACTTGAGCATTTGAAGTATTTTTACTCAGTTTAATTGCATTGGGAGAAGAAATAGTGCCATTTTCCCAAGGGTCAAATGGGTGATTTTTGCAGCTGAATGGCAAAGGGTTGGAATATATATAATAATCAATTAATGGTGCACATGATACCTTAATAAAATCCTTAATATATTCCATACCTATTTTCATAAATTTGAGTGGGTTTGGAGGCATTTGGGAAGCCATTTTCAATACTTACCCCGGGGGGATTTGAACCCCAAATTACTAGTAAAATTGCATACTTGGTCCAGAATCTTAAGAGAGTTTGAAGAGGTATTTTGGTGCCATATATCATCCCTGAACATCATATTCAAGTAATAATATCATTCATACACCTTCCTTGAATATTTGAAGGCATTTGGAGTCAATTTGAGACCTAGAGACCAATACTAGTCAAAGGGAAATTACTAGTAAAGTTCCCTACATTGGCCAGAATTGAAAGAGGATTTGCAGAAGTGTTTTAAAGGTCCAAAAGTATCCCTTAAATACATATTTATGTTATAAAATCATCCATATACCTTCTCAGAATATTTGGGATCAATTGGAGCAATTTGGGGACCTAGAGCTCAAAACTAGTCAAAGGTCGAAATTAGGGAAAAAGTGGAAAATTGGGCATTTTAATAAAATTCCTAACAAGGGACATTACAGTGGTATCAAAGCATGATATTGGCACCTGATGTGGTCTGAAATTTATGACGACAAAAAGTTAGGGACCAATCTTATACATTGGAATTAGAAGTAATATTGTTGAAGAGGAGGAACTAGGAAAAAAAAAAAAAAAGGAAAAAAAAGTGCATTTTGAGAAAACTATGACTTGGGAAAAAAAAGGAACCTTAGAGGAGAATGAGGAGTTTGTGAAATTACTGAAACCATCCTTTGAAGACAAGTGGAGGCAACTAATGAAAGGGTTTGAATTGTTGGTTAGTCAACTTGAAAGCAACTTGGAAAAAAGAATGAGCAATGGTTTTGTTTTCAAGGAAAAGAAGGAAATGGATGAAATAATTGCCAAGGAGGAATGTCACCTACCCAAATTCTGAAAAAATATTATTTTATTTGCAAAATACTTTATGTTAAATTTTAATATCAAAGTTTTGTAATTATGACCAAGTTTGGTCAAGGATGAATGTAATTATTGATTATTATTATTTAAATAAATTAAGTAGGAGACAAACAACCAAGGGAACTGTTAAATGAGTGTTCAATGACCCACTAGGAGGAATGGAAGCTGTTCGAAGGTATGGGACAGATAGAAGCAATTTCACTACACCACTAGTTGTTGGTTATGGGACAACTACCCCTAATAATGTGGCATTATCCCCCAGGTGGTGGGACTGGGCAAGCAGCTCATTTAATGACCAAGTAACAACTGAAAAGGCCTAGGCATCCTACATAAGGTAAATTCAAATTGAGCAGGTAGCTCTTACACAATATTTTCTATAGAAATATTCCTCATGTGCATCAGGTGATCACTGAGAGATTTGAATAGGGAGGCTATTAGTGAGTGTAATCATAAATCTGCAAAACTATTTTGATAAGGAGAACCAAAGGTGCTGGTACATGTCCTTTGGACTGATAGTTCTTAAAGATTGTACAATTATTACTACTGCAAGTGGAGATCCTAAATTCCTAAGTTTCTTCCTCCTGGTGGTTCAGTGGACAGGCTCCGAGGTCCTAAGGCAAGTACTTGGCTGTCTTCAGGAATTGGTTGGGTGGAATAGTCTTCTTGGGCAGTTTGTTTCCCTACATAATTAATCTAGGTTTTATTGTTTCCTAATTTATTTCAGTTAATAGTTCTGTTAGTAAAAATTAGTAACCTCTGTTTTGAAGAAGAATTGGTTTCTGATTTTGTTTAAATTTGATGTTAAGATTAATGATAATCTGAATTGATAATCCAATCTCTACATTTTTCCACATGTTGTTATTTGCATCGTACTCTAGTGTAGAGAAGCAAATTAAGTATAGATGAAAAGATAGGCAAACTGCCATTGATTCGATAGATAAGTACAATAATTTATATGTTTTTCATTTTCTTCCCTATAGTTAACAATAGTAGAAATTACTGTATAGTATCTAAAATATTATAGAATATCTCATTGTTTCATTAAAAAAAATATTGTTTATTCTCTGTACAAATACATTGTGTTTTTCTTATCTCTATTATTTACATAGGAATTAAATGTAATTAAAATTTCCATATATCATAACTGCAAATAAATAGAATTGCTAATGATGGACATAAGCTACAAATCACAGTCAATACACAGTCTTCATATTTCACACACACACTATGTTTTTCTTTACAATTTTCCTATTAGGATATTTTTATAATCGTTTCAGTATTATCAGAACTGTAAATAAAAGAAATGTAAACCCTATTTTGTTTACAATTATCATATTTTCGAATTACATTATAAACTGTATGTATTATTCAAAACTGGGTTTCGTGTCATTTATTCACAACCCTATATAGTATTTCAAACCCTTAACATCATTTTCCAACAGTTAAACAAACACGGTTTACACACTCATGTACAAACTACAGAACAAAACCTACCAGTCGATTAAAATTTTTTCTGGAGTTCAATTAAGAAAACATATTTTCCATCATAGAAAAACTAGAATTTGGGTGTAGCCCTGTTCCTTTTCTTTTGCAAACAAAAATTTACTCTATTGTTTTCTTTTACACGGATTTTATCATCTAAGAAATGCATATAGCTTTTACATAGCTCAACAGTGACGATTATCTACATAGAACTCAACGATTAAGCATAAAACGAGTAGTATATAGCAACATTTTCCATTACCGAGGTTAAAACATAGCACACCGAGTTTAACGAGCTTCGGCTCTAACAAGTCGACATTACACTTTTCCAACACAGGTTCCAGCTTCACAAAGGAAGCATCAACTTACAAGTCGACATTACACTTTCAAAACGAAACACCACACAAGGTTTATCCCCACCTCTAGCATTTAAATGAGTATTACAACTGCCGACTTGACGAGCTAGGTATCAAAATGAAGTAGACCGATTATCATTTAAACTACAATGGTCATTCCCTGTACAAGTTTTCACTTCAACACAAAAGTCTTCAAAGACTCTCGACTGACAGACAACACCGAAGCATGGCAAAACTTGGTTACTAATTTTGCTGAAAACCACATCAACCAAGACCAAAAGAGCACCTACGAGGGTTTGAAGACCCGGAGCTTACCAGGAATGGAGACTTGCCATCGCTTTCCAAACCCTAGCTCAAGTTTTCCCTTTCAAAACTGGTACCTTCCACACAAACATTCAAAAGTTAGACATTATAACATTTTAAGCTGTACACTGAACGTTACAAACACCTCTGAGTTCTGAAGGCACTTACCCTTTGCAAATGGCGACCGAGCTCTGTACATCAACCAGCGAACGATGAGCTCCTTGCTTTGGACGAGAACAGGATACCCTTATTTATTTTTGTAGGATGATGTATTTTCATTCAAAACTTAGAAACGAAATTGCAAATCTATCAACGTCGACAGTTTTTCAAACTACAGACACTACATTCTATCACACGCCATGGCAATGAGATGAAGTTTGCAACTATCGCCCTAACCTATAGGTCTCGAGGTTGAAACCTCTTACATTGTCATCTAGCCCTAAAATCCAGCAGCCTATCAGCCTCACTGCTGAAACAATAGTAACAATGAACGACATTCACTCCTCATCAACCAACACAACGACACAACACTAGGGTTGCATCCAACGACCCTGATTCAAGTCGATCAACGATCACAAATGTGCCAACACAATTACATTGGGGATCGTATAGCATTTGCATTTATTGTTCATTCATTATCACAAGCATGTCCTTTCCACATTTGCACACGATGGATCGATCGACAGCCAGCTCGGAGGAGTGTTTAACGTAAAAGTATTACACAGTAACTTTTGTAGTCACCTTATGCACTAAGTTGCATTACATGGAAGTGTTGATAGTCCTCGTCAGCATAGTATATGCGATGGCCATTAATGCAGGACTGTAACACCATCTCCAACGTAGCTTGATGCGCATGCTAACCAACAACCTATCATTTCGATTTTAATACGAGTTAGTACCTTGTATCAAACGATATAAGCTTCAAAGCTTACAATTCACGAATTCAAACTTTAGTGATATGTTAAACTGTTATTCAAAGTTTATATAGTTCTAAGTTTATGATTTATGAATTATAATATTTCTGTGATGTAATCGTTATAGATCCAATTGTTGTTTGTAATTATAGTTATAACGTATGTTACATTCATATCTATGTTTTATATTGTGAACGTTAAGCCACAAGGCTTATGTACACTTTGCATATAGTCAACATAGTCCATTTGTAGCATAGGATTAATAATTCATAGTATTTATAATGTTAGCATTGTAATTTTCTATTATTGTTTTATATTTTCTCATAGTTTTCATTATTGCAAAAAAAAAAGGATAGAGTTAGCATTTTTGACATTTCAAACAAATCCAATGTTTTATATTTAGCATAAAAGATATTAATGCTATGTACTTCTTACCATCAATCCATCATGCAAACATTTAATGACTTTTTTTACGATACATTTACTATATCGCTACTACGAAGATATTAATTACCTTAAGACGGTGACAAAAGCCAGCTACAACAACGACGATGGTCACAATCACAATGATTTTAATAGACGGATTTGTTTTTAAAACATTGTTGAGTTGTAAGACAGCATTTGAAACCAGTAAACATAACCATGTATTTCATACCTGCATGCTTTTTGGTGAGTCGCAACAGATTTCATAACATTCTAGTTATTTACAATGTTGAATTGAATTACACACGTACTCTTAAACTATGCAGTCATCAAAATTCTTACCTGTCGTCTGCACATAGGAATATTTCAAATGCTTTAGTGTTGTAGCTAAGTAAACTCCAGGGTACCTCGTAGGACACCCTTGGACATCAAGAAAGCAAATTGTCAGTATCATCTCAAAAGAAAAGTATCGCATCATATTTCTAACTTGTTAGTGCATTTATTACAATAATCATGTTTGTTAAAAGTGTGTTAAGTAGTCGTTATCAAAATGTTGCTAACTCACAAAATAAATTATGTTTAGTACTAAATGAATTTTTAATCATTGTTGTTGTAATCAAACATTTATTATTTTCCGCAACTATATTTATCTTATTTAATGCCATTTTCGAAAGTTTTAAATTTTTATGAAAATTCGGGATGTTACATTTGGTATGAGAGCTCATGTTCGAACTCTAGGCCTAAAAAATGTCCAAGAACACGCAGCAAAAAATTTTACTAATTTGAAATTTTATTTATGATGTTATCCAAAAATTATTTTAAGTTACAAGTATGGAGAACTCAGCTGGATAGTTAGAAGACAAATTTCAACCAAATAGCCATAGCACGGGACAACACTATGCAGAAGAAGGCCACGGTGAGTTGAATGACAATTCATCAGAATTGTTACGTGTGTTTCACGAGTTAAGAGCATAAATTAGATCGGTGAAACAAGACAATGAAAGAATTCTGAAAGCACAAGAGGAGTTAAATCAAGTGCTTCTTGAACAGTGCCCAACTGAGGAGCAAGAGAGAGATAATGAAGATATCTCCAAAGTTGAGGATCTGCCTCATGCTAATAAAAGTAAGAAAATGAAAACCAATGATGTGAACAATAGTTCGACCTCATCAGGAGATGCTATTGAAGTGTGTAAAAAGAAACATAACTACACAAGTGATAGCAGTGAAGGAGATTTCAAACCCAGAAGGAAAAATCATAAGGAGTATGAGCAGATTTCTGGGGAGTTCAAAAATATCAAACCTTCAACGTTTAATGGAGAAACTGAGAAGGACGAGACAGTTGAAGCATGGTTGTCCGGTATGAAGAAATATTTTCAGATTTATAACTATTCATAATACTTGAAAGCAAAAATGGCTATATATAACTTGACCGAAAAAGTAGATATCTGGTGGCAGGACATCAAAAGAGTTAGGGGCATCAAAGATAAAGATGTAAACTGGAGTACTTTTAAAATTTATTTCAAGAAGAAATTTTTATCTGAACAATACTGTGAAGAAAAATCCAAAGAGTTCTATGATTTGAAACTGGGAGGTATGAATATGAAGGAAATGAATAGTAAATTTTTGAATTTACTGAGATATGTACCATACCTCATAGAAGAAAACCCGAAGATTCAAAGGTACTTGAGCTGTCTACCTTTCAATATTAAGGACATAATCGAGTATGACAGTCCTAAGACCTTGGAAGAGGCAATGAGAAAGGCAGTTTTTTGTTATGACACAAATCGAAAAAGAGAAGGAATGTCAAACTGGAAAAATCATAAGCCTAGTGATTTTGAGCTGAAAAAGAAAAATTTCAGGTTCAGTGGAAATTCCGGTTTCCAAAATAAAAAAATTTAGAATCGAAATTATCAAGGGAATAATTCTAGAAACAATCAACAATAGAATTCTACATTACCCATAAATGCTCCTAATAATACCAGGACCAATGAGCAAAAGGCACCCATCAAATGTTTCGAGTGTCAAGGTCCCCACTATGCATCAGAATGTCCCTTGAGGAAGCAGAAAGCTAACAACATTCACTCCATTCACACTGAACCTACTGTTGGAGACGTAGCAAGGGAGATGCCCCGATTCAATGCAGCACTTGACAACAGGAAATCAGATCATCAAATATCTATGGTAGAGATTGAAGGTATGCTACAAAATCATCCTGTTATTGTTTTAATTGATCCAGGTGCTAGCTTAAGTTATATAACACCAGATATAGTGGAAAGTCTTAAGTTAAAAATAGAAAAGTTCAGTAAATCCTGGTTAGTTAGATTAGCAACTGGAACAAAGAGAAAAGTATCAGATTTTATAGAAAGTTGTACTTTGTCCATGGATCAATTATAGACACAAATCAAGTTGAATATTTTACCTTTAGGATTTTATGATATTATAATCGGGATGGACTGATTAGAAGCCCATCATGTCATTCTAAACTGTTACGAATTTTTTTTTACATGTTTAAATGATGAAGGAAAAACTGTAGAAATAAAAGGTATCCCAAGAAAGGTAACCCTTAGATAGATTTTAGCCATGCAAGCTAAGAGGGTAGTTAGGAAAGGATGTTAGTTGTTTGCAGTAAATGTAGTAAATGATGAGTTTATCTGTAAAGAGGACAAACTGAAATTTGAAGACATACCTGTCCTAAAGGATTATAAGGATGTATTTCCTGAGGAGATTCCAGGATTACCTCCTAAAAAAGATTTAGATTTTACCATTGAGTTAATACCAGGAGCAGTACCAAACTCTAAAGCCCCATACAAAATGAATATACTGGAATTGAACGAATTGAAATCACAGTTGAATGAACTGATTGATAAGAATTATATAAGACACAGCGTGTCTCCTTGGGGAGCACATGTCATCTTTGTTAAGAAGAAAGATGGAACCCTAAGACTGTGCATAGATTATCGTCAGCTTAATAAGATGACAATCAAGGATCGGTATCCGTTGCCCCGCATAGAAGATCTATTTGATCAGCTGCGTGGAGCAACGATATTTTCAAAGATTGATCTAAGATCAGGATATCATCAAGTACGGGTTAAGGATGAAGATATTTTCAAGACAGCTTTCAGAAATCGGTATGGACATTACGAGTTCGTAGTCATGCCATTTGGCTTGACTAATGCCCCGACTATATTTATGTGTTTGATGAATAATATTCTGCACAAATACTTAGACAAATTTGTTGTTGTGTTTATAGATGACATTTTAGTGTATTCTAAAAGTAAAGAAGAGCATGATGAACATCTACGAATTATCTTACAAGTTCTGAGAGACCATCAACTATACGCTAAGTTTAGTAAGTGTGACTTCCACAAGGACAAAATTTAGTATCTAGGACACAATTTATAAAGAAGGAATCTCGGTTGACCCCGACAAGATAAAGGCCATTAATGACTGGTCGGTTCCTAAGGATGTGTCGGAAGTAAGAACATTTATGGGCATTACTGGATATTACAGAAAATTTATAGAGGGTTTTTCAAGGATTGCCAACCCCATAACTTTCTTGCAGAAGAAAGGGAAGAAATTTGTGTGGGATCAAAAATGTTCTGACAGTTTCAAGAAGTTAAAGGAATTATTGACTACAGCACCTATCTTGAGGATAGCAGATCCTAACAAGGATTTTATAGTTTGTACAGACACATGCAATGACTAACTCCGTGGAGTCCTAACACAAGAAGGGCGTGCTGTGGCATATGAGTCAAGAAAGCTGAAAGTACATGAAAAGAATTACTCCACTTACGATTTAGAGTTATTAGCTGTAATTCATGCTTTAAAAATGTGGTGTCACCACCTCATTGGCGAAAAATTCACCTTATTGACAGATAACATGGGTCTGAAATATTTATTAGATCAGACAAATTTGAACGCTAGACAAGCTAGATGGTTGACCTTCTTAAGTGAGTATGATTTCGAAATTCAATGTATTAAAGGGAAGGAGAACAAGGTAGCAGATGCTTTGAGTCGTAAGGAAAAACTGAATTTTATTTTAGCCATTAGTACATATTCAATAGATTTGGAAAATCAGATTCTTGAGAAGAGTGAAACAGATGAAGAATATAGAAAAATAAAAGAAAAGACAACAAACAACAGTTCTGAAAATTTTATGGCAGATTACAGCATGAAGGAAAATGGGTTATTGCTGTATAAAAATAGATTGTATGTACCAGACATACCAGAAATAAAAATTCTAATTTTAAATGAGATGCATAAAAGTCATTATTCTGGTCATCTAGGTTATCAAAAGACCATTACTATGCTAAGGAAGGAGTATTATTGGCCCAGAATGAATGATGAAGTAGCATTGTATATAGCTAAATGTTTGGATTGTCAAAAAGTGAAAATTGAACACCAACATCCTACCAGATTGTTGCAACCATTACCTATACTGAGTTGGAAATGGAAAGTGATAAGCATAGACTTTATTACTGGATTACCCAAAAACCAGAAACAAAATGACTCTATCATGGTGGTAGTGGACAAACTCAGCAAAGCAACACATTTTATACTTGTAAAGACTACTCATAAAGCTACAGACATTGCAGAAATCTTCATGAAGCAAATTTTTCGACTACATGGTATACCAAAGGTTATAATTTCAGATCGTGTCTCTAAGTTTACTGGAAATTTTTGGAGTCATTGTTTAAAGGGTTGAATACAACCTTAAATTTCAGCACACCATTTCATCCACAAACGGATGGACAGACCGAAAGGGTGAATCAATTTTTGGAAGATTTATTGAGAATGTATGTTAAGGATCAGCCCGGTAAGTGGGAAGACTACTTGCACTTAGCAGAATTTGCTTATAATAATCATTATCATACATCAGCCAGACTTAGTCCTTTTGAAATTATTTATGGTAGGAAATGTGATACACCTGTTTCGTGGAATGATCCATTAAATAGAGTTGTTTTAGGACCTGAATTGTTGTAGGAGTTAGAACTAATTGTGAAACAAGTACAAGGAAATTTAAAAGCTGCCCAAGATAGGAAAAAGAGTCAAGATGATCTAAAAAGGACTCATAAAGAGTTCCAGGTTGGTGAGCAAGTGTTTCTCAAGGAAAGACCGAAAAAGAGTTCATTAAAATTGGGAAGCTATGCCAAGTTGGCACCCAGGTATTGTGGTCCTTTTGAAATATTGTCCAGGGTTGGACCAGTGGCGTACCAACTGGCTTTGCCACCAAATTTAAAAATACATAATGATTTTCATATATCATTTTTAAAGAAATATATACATGATGCTACTCATGTTGTAAATTGGAATGATGTACAGGTAGGACAAGAAAGAGATTTTCAGGTGGAACCAGAATGTATCCTTGAAAGGAGGGAAACTCTGCTCCGAAATCACACCATTGGGAAAGTAAAGGTGCAATGGAAACACCTTGGCCCTGAAGAGACAACCTGGGAATTGGAGAGTAGTATGCAGGTAGCATACCCAACTCTGTTCCAGGAACACTCAAGGAGTGATTAACCAACATCGAGGACGATGTTGAGACTTAACGGGGGGTGTATGTCACCTACCCAAATTCTGAAAAATATTATTTTATTTGCAAAATACTTTATGTCAAATTTTAATTTCAAAGTTTTGAAATTATGACCAAGTTTGGTCAAGGATGAATGTAATTACTGATTATTATTATTTAAATAAATTAAGTAGGAGACAAAAACCCAAGGGAACTGTTAAATGAGTGTTCACTGACCCACTAGGAGGAATGGAAACTGTTGGAAGGTATGGGATAGATGGCAGCAATTGCACTACACCACTAGCTATTGGTTATGGGAAAAATACCCCTAATAATGTGGAATTATCCCCCAGGTGGTGGGAGTGGGTAGGCAGCTCATTTAATGACCAAGTAACAACAGAAAAGGCCTAGGCAGCCTACATAAGGAAAATTCGAATTGAGTAGGCAGCTCTTACACAATATTTTCTGTAGAAATATTCCTCATGTGCATCAAGTGATCACTGAGAGATTCGAATAGGGAGGCTAGTAGTGAGTACAATCATAACTCTGAAAAACTATTTTGATAAGGATAACCAGAGGTGCTGGTGCATGTCCTTTGGACTGCTAGTTCTTAAAGATTGGACAATTATTACTACTGCAAGTGGAGATCCTAAATTCCTAAGTTTCTTCCTCCTGGTGGTTCAGTGAACAGGCTCGGGGGTCCTAAGGCAAGTACTTGGCTGTTTTCAGGAATTGGTTGGGTGGAACAGTCTTCTTGGGATGTTTGTTTCTCTACATAATTAATCCAAGTTTTACTGTTTCCTAATTTATTTCAGTTAATATTTATGTTAGTAAAAATTAGTAAACTCTATTTTGAAGAAGAATTGGTTTCTGATTTTGTTTAAATATGATGTTAAGTTTAATGATAATCTGAATTGATAATCTAATCTCTACATTTTTCCACATGCTTTTATTTGCATCGTACTCTAGTGTAGAGAAGCAAATTAAGTATAGATGAAAAGATAGGCAAACTGCCATTGATTCGATAGATAAGTACAATAATTTATATGTTTTTCATTTTCTGCCCTATAGTTAACAATAGTAGAAATTACTGTATAGTATCTAAAATATTATAGAATATCTCATTGTTTCATGAAAAAAAATATTGTGTATTCTTTGTACACATACATTGTGTTTTTCTTATCTCTATTATTTACATAGGAAATAAATGTAATTCAAATTTCCATACATCATAACTGCAAATAAATAGTATTGCTACAAATAAATAGAATTGCTAACGATGGACATAAGCTACAAATCACAGTCAATACATAGTCTTCATATTTCACACACAGACTGTGTTTTTCTTTACAATTTTCCTGTTAGGATATTTTTATAATTATTTCAGTATTATCATAACTGTAAACAAAAGAAATGTAAACCCTATTTTGTTTACAATTATCATATTTTCCAATTACATTATAAACTGTATGTATTATTCAAAACTGGGTTTCGTATCATTTATTCAAAACCCTTAACATCATTTTCCAACAGTTAAACAAACATGGTTTACACACTCATGTACAAACTGCGGAACAAAACCTAATAGTCGATTGAAAGTCTTTTCTAGAGTTCAATTAAGAAAACATCTTTTACATCATAGAAAAACTAGAATGTGGGCATAGCCCTATTCCTTTTCTTTTGCAAACGAAAAGTTACTCTATCGTTTTCTTTTACCCAAAGTTTATCATCTAAGAAATGCATACAGCTTTTACATAGCTCGACAGTCATGATTATCTACATAGAACACAACGATTAAGCATAAAACGAGTAGTATATAACAACATTTTCCATTACTGAGGTTAAAACATAGCACATAGATTTTAACGAGCTTCGGCTCTAAATTTTATTTCATTCAAAAACTTAACCCCGAAAACATTTCCAAGTTTCATTTTTCGAACCAACACGGGTTCCATCTTCACAAAGGAAGCATCAACTTACAGGTCCACATTACACTTTCAAAACGAAACACCACACAGGGTTTATCCCCACCTCTAGCATTTAAATGAGTATTACAACTCCCAACTTGATGAGCTAGGTATCAAAACGAAGTAGGGCGATTATGATTTAAACTACGAGGGTCATTCCCTGTACAAGTTTTCACTTCAACATAAAAGTCTTCAAAGACTTTCCACTGACAGACAAGGCCGAAGCATGGCGAAACTTGGTTACTCATTTTACTGAAAATCACATCAACCAAGACCAAAAGAGTACCTACAAGGGTTTGAAGACCCGGAGCTTACCAGGAATGGAGACTTGGCATCCATTTCCAAACCCTGGCTCAAGTTTTCTCTTTCGAAACTGGTACCTTCCACACAAACGTTCAAAAGTTAGACATTATAACATTTTAAGCTATAAACTGAACGTTACAAACAACTCTAAGATCTGAAGGCACTTACCCTTTGCAAATGGTGAACGAGCTCTGTACATCAACCAACCAATGACGAGCTCCTTGCTTCGGATGAGACCAGGATACCCTTATTTATTTTTGCAAGAAGATGTATTTTCATTCAAAACTTAGAAACGAAACTGCAAATCTATCAACGTTTACAGTTTTTCAAACTACAGACACTACATTCTATCACATGCCATGGCAACGAGATGAAGCCTGCAAATATCACCCTAACCTACAAGTCTCGAGGTCAAAACCTCTTACATTGTCATCTAACCCTAAAATCCATCAGCCTGTTGGCCTCACTGCCGAAACAATAGTAACAATGAACGAAATTCACTCCTCATCAACCAACACAACGACACAACAGTAGGGTTGCATCCAACGACCCTGATTCAAGTTGATCAACGATCACAAATGTGCCAAGACAGTTACATTGGGGATCGTATAGCATTTTCATTTATTGTTCATTCATTAGCACAAGCACGGCCTTGCCACATTTTCACACGATGGATTGATCAACAGCCAGCTCGGAGGAGTGTTAATGTAAAAGTATTACACAGTAACTCTTGCAGTCACCTTATGCACTGAGTTGCATTATGTGGAAGCGTTGATAGTCCTCGTCACCACAGTATATGGGATGACCATTAATGCAAGACTGTAACACTATCTCCAATGTAGCTCGATGCGCATGCCAACCAACAACCTGTCATTTCGATTTTAATACGAGTTAGTACCTTGTATCAAACGATATAAGCTTCAAAGCTTACAATCCACGAATTCAAACTTTAGTGATATGTTAAACTGTTATTCAAAGTTTATATAGTTCTAAGTTTATGATTTACGAATTATAATATTTGTGTTATGTAATCGTTATAGATCCAATTGTTCTTTGTAATTATAGTTATAACGTATGTTACATTCATATCTATGTTTTATATTGTGAACGTTAAGCCACAAGGCTTATGTACACTTTGCATATAGTTAACATAGTCCATTTGTAGCATAGGATTAATAATTCATAGTATTTATAATGTTAGCATTGTAATTTTCTATTATTGTTTTATATTTTCTCATAGTTTTCATTATTGCAAAAATAAAAGGATAGAGTTAGCATTTTTGACATTTCAAACAAATCCAATGTTTTATATTTAGCATAAAAGTTATTATTGCTATGTACTTCTTACCATCAATCCATCATGCAAACATTTAATGATTTTTTTTTACGGTACATTTACTATATCGGTACTATGAAGATATTAATTACCTTAAGACGGCGACAAAATCCAGCTACAACAACGACGATGGTCAGAATAACGATGATTTTAATAGACGACTTTGTTTTTAAAACATTGTTGAGTTGTAAGACAGCATTTGAAACCGGTAAACATAACAATGCATTTCATACCTGCATGCTTTTTGGTGAGCCGCAACAGATTTCATAACATTCTATTTATTTACAATGTTGAATTCAATTACACACGTACTCTTAAACTATGCAGTCATCGAACTTCTTACCTATCGTCTACACATAGGAATATTTCAAATGCTTTAGCGTTGTAGCTAAGTAAACTCCAGGGTACCTCATAGGACAACCTTGGACATCAAGAAAGAAAACTATCAGTATCATCTCAAAAGAAAAGTATCGCATCATATTTCTAACCTGTCAGTGCATTTATTACAATAATCATGTTTGTTAAAAGTGTGTTAAGTAGTAGTTATCAAAATGTTGCTAACTCAGAAAATAAATTATGTTTAGTACTAAACGACTTTTTAATCATTGTTGTTGTAATCAAACATTTATTATTTTCCGCAACTATATTTATCTTATTTAATGCCATTTTCAAAAGTTTTAAATTTTTATGAAAATTCGGGATGTTACAAGGAACCTCATGTAATGGTGCAACATGAGGTACATGTTTATAAGCAGGTTCTTGAAGATGCTACACTCAAACAAGAAGAAGAACAAGCACTTGTCTCGGTTCAAATGGATTATGCGGTGCCTCATGGGGAGAGCTGCAACGCCTTGGAGGAGGCACATGATCTCACAATAGTTGGACCAGCCAATTATGGAGAAGATGAATTAAATATTTCAATGGGTAAGATTTGTAAAGATTTAAAGTTGGTTCATAATTCCTCACCCCACACTTCTTTTTTAGCCACACCAATTGGGGATGAAAATTGGGTGAAAGGTTTTTTTCTAATGGTGCCACATGAGGGGTATGAAACTCCTGCCTCTCGTTTTGATGATGACATGAATAGAGCACCTCATTATTTGCATTTGAAGTAGAAAATTGTTTTACCTTATGATGATATATATCTCCCTGGATGCACTTATGATGTTCACTTGAGTCACTTGAAGACTCATGATTTTCCTTGCTCCTTGCTTAGTTCAATTGATGTTGGAGGAACTTCATTCAATTCTTGGATGAAAGAATACATGGTTGAATATTTTGATGCATATCACATCCTTTTGGAGCAGCATGATAGGACATGGGATCCTCACCTATGTCATTGGAGCAGATTTGATTGGTTACTTGATGTTTGTATGCACTTGGAAAATGGTGGTCTACTTGCTTGGAGGTATAAGAACTTTCATGATTCTTTGATGAAGCATATTCTTGATGTTCATTTTCATTATGTTGTTATGTACTTTGATGATATATATTTTTTATTCATGATGTTTGGAAGAATGCATACAAGACAATGGGATCCGGGAACTATGAATTGGAGAGCACTTCTAATTGTTGGAGTGCAATACAAGCAATGGGACCCTGGGATAATTCCTAGTCTCATTGGTTTCAATTTTGGGGGGAAACAAGCAATGTGGGAGATGGATTTCCCACTTAATAAAGTTATTTTTATTAGAGTAGTGCAGCAGCAAGCATGGTGGTTCCTCTCTAAAATCTTCATGGAAACTCAAAGACTTGAGGTTGGGCAATTCAATGGCAACTTCAAAGAATTATACAAAAAGCAGGTTCATCAACACCCATGTTTAAAATTGCTTGAGGACAAGCAATATTGGGAAGGGAGGATTTGTCATTTCCCAAATTTGGCATTGGGTCACAATGGCCTAATCACATTGGCCATATTCATTAGAGTTTGTCAAATTGATGTTAAGGGTCAAATAATTATCAAGGAGGAAAATTACTAGTTTCCTAGGTTTGGAGTGGAAGCTTTGGGATTTGGAATAAGGGGGATAATAAATGATGTTTAAACATTAGAATGGAATAAATATTTAATAAAGGAGCTAAATAAATATATACAAGTGAAAATAAAAGTGGCATTTGATCACGAAGACACATGAGGAAGTGGGACCCGCATATGGTTAGATTTCCCCTCTACACTTGGCATCATTCTCTCACCAATTCGAATTCAAGGTGAATGGTAACATACTTGGGGGAGTTCAAAAGATATTATTCATAGCATGACTCATCCAAAGTATAAATATAGAGGAAGAGTAACTCCCATGGAAGAGGAAGAGGCAATTTGGAGCTAGTGAGACACTTGGGCTAGATTCCCTAGCTCTATGACAACAATGATGAAGATGCTATGACACCTATGACACAAATTAGACCTGAAGGCTGAAATATGACATATATGAGATGTCATGGCTAAAAATAGACTCCAAGAGGGCGCTCAAGGGTGTTAGGGAAGCTAAGATGCTTCCACATGTGATTTGGTGGAAGTGCAAGACTAGGAATTGTTGTACAAGTGGCGTTCTTTGGAATCTCTTCCCAACTTGAGTTGGCATGAGTCTCTTGGAAGGAATTCGACCCATGGAGGACATTAGAAATTTATAAATTTCAATAAAAAATAATGAAACCATCTTTTGATCATTTGTAGAATTTGCAATTGCATTTGTGAAGAGGGAGAGCTAGTGGATGACTAGTTTTGGCCTTAGCCCATTTCGAGGGTGAAAGATTCCCATCCAAGTTGGTAATTGGAAAGGCCATTCAAAAATTTCATTTGGAGCTTTAATAGAGTCTTTATTTGTAGGTGTAAGCTACAGGGCAGCTCATGGTTTCTTCTATTGCAGCACATTCTCTCAACCATTTCCATTTTTTATGGCATATTCTTGATCCTTGAGGGAGGGCGTTTTTGGTGAGCTATTTGTAAGTTTTAAACCTTAACAGTGAAGTACAAAATTATATTGATTCTTAAGCATTAACAGAAAATACACAATGGCACACACATAACACAGAGATTTTCACCTGGAAACCCTTAACCAGGAAAAAACCAGCAAAACTTAGAGCCGCACTGCTCCTTTTCATTATATGTTTATTCAACCATTTACAATATAATATATGGTATTCCGCAGCATCTAAAACCCTAATTCGTTTACCCAAAATTAGGTTACAACCCTAATCCCTTTTACTGGGATTAGATAGAGTACAATGGGTCGAAATTGCAAAAAAAAACCCAACACTATTGTACTCTATTGTACACTATGGGACCATGTGAAGAGATATAACATACCCAACACTATTGTACTCTTTGGGGGAGATTCTAATGCCCCATTTATTTGTAATATGAATTAAATACTCTGTTATTCATCTCCAAAAATTTTCAGGTTGAAATTCCAAGTAGAAATGTGTAAATCTCATTTTTAATGAAAGAATAGTGCCATCTACCCACTACCTTGTTTTGAACCAATGTAATGCTGATGATTTCGAATGAATATATGATTATATGATACATTTGTGCTTAATAGACTGCCATGGATGTATTTTATAGGTTTCATGTACTGTACTTGAGCATTTGAAGTATTTTTACTCAATTTAATTGCATTGGGAGAAGAAATAGTGTCATTTCCCCAAGGGTTGGATGGGTGATTTTTGCAGCTAAATGGGAGAGGGTTGGACATGATATAATAAGAAATTAATGGTGCACATGAGACCTTAATAACATACTTAATATATTCCCTACCTATGTTCATAAATTTGAGTGGGTTTGGGGGCATTTGGGAAGCCATTTTCAATACTTACCCTAGGGGGATTTGAACCCCAAATTACTAGTAAAATTGCATACTTGGTCCAGAATATTAAGAGAGTTTGTAGAGGTCTTTTGGTGGCCATATATCATCCCTGAAAATCATATTCAATTATTAATATCATTCATACACATTCCTTGAATATTTGAAGGCATTTGGAGTCAATTTGAGACCTAGAGACCAATACTAGTCAAAGAGAAATTACTAGTAAAGTTGCCTACATTGGACATAATTGAAAGAGGATTTGCAGAAGTATTTTAAAGGTACAAAAGAATCACTGAAAAACATATTTATGTTCTAACATCATCGATATACCTTCTCAGAATATTTGGGAGCAATTGGAGCAATTTGGGGACTTAGAGATCAAAACTAGTCAAAGGTCTAACTAGGGAAAAAAGTGAAAATCTATCATTTTAATAAAATTTCTAACAAGGGACATTACATAACAGATGCCCCCTAATGTGTGAGGTACAAAGAGGAGCTAAGGGACAAAATACATTACTAAATTTTATACTCTGTATACTGATACTCTTTATCATTCAAAGCAAGGATAAGGGAAGAAAAGATCACGGGCGCAGGATTGAGGATCACATCTGCAAAACATAGCAATTTCTCAAATATATAATATCTTCCTGGGGTGGGAATACCCATGCTCAGTAGTAAACAAGCATGGCCATGAACAATACACAGTGGATCCATGTCAAAAGCAAATTTTTTTCTAAAAATGTAAATATGCACTTTGATGAGTGTGAGAACAAAGTCTTTATTGAACTTCTGACATGGCAGTCTAATCTTGCCCAGCTCAGGTATTGCATTGATGAGTGATACAACTATTTTTCCCAAGGTCTTCAATACAATCTGGCGATAGTACAATTTTATATCATGCGAATAAGTGATCTGATATCGAGCATAAGAAAACACCATCTGATTTTCGGTCATTGATGTATACCATTAACAGATGCAAAGAGACCCATCGATAATGATGATGGAATCTAAGGTACCGAGTACAAACTAACAAGTGTAAATAAATGTTCTGAAGTCGAACACTTGTAGAATCAAACAATCATGGGTCATTGATGTATACCCACTGTCATTTGCAAGGAAACCTGTCACTAATGACTGCAAGATCCAAGGTACTCTCGGGTTTCTAGATCCATGTCCTAGATGATGATTTGATGTCGATAGGAATAGATCCATCAGAAGAAGGGCATTGATGCATCCCACATCAACCGATACGAAACAAAGCTCAATAGTTTGATATAATTTGGCAGAACTGCAAGATCCAACACTATATACTGACACAAGGAAGGCCAACATGATTGGTCAAGAATATTTGAGGAATGGCCGACTTGGTTTGGACTTCCCTTGAACACAAAATACGACGCAGAATGGACACTTGGAAACATAGGACTTTGAGTAACTGACCTTAATGAAATCTGCTAATTCCAAATGCATTAACGAAAGCTCCATTGGTGACGGGAAGGATAACCCATATGTGGAGATCTATTCAAAATACTGGTACAATTTCCTAAGACAAATGCAGATAGTGTATTGACAGCGGGGACCAAATTATGTGTCGTGTTCAAGGGCAACAAGGACTGACTATTGCTATTTTCTTTGAAGTTTATAATATGAAGTGATTCAAGTTTCTCCCTTTTTGAATTTTTTTGTTTTCCAATTTTTTTTAACCTTTTTCATTTATTAGCTTGAAAAAAGAATAAAGCATGCTATCATACATTAGAGGAAACGAGTGTCTCAAGGGCATGCGCCTAAATGTCAAGGGCATGGGTCAGGCCAAGGCAAAGATCCATATTGCAAACAAGGGCTCGGCTAGTTATGTACACTCTTACAGATGTTTCTTCTATGGGTATGGGTCAAATATACATAAGCAGTGGTTTATAGGCATCTTGTAACAGAAAGTGACTATACAGGAAAATAAGCAACATAAGCAATAAACAACAAAGCAGTTTGCATGGATGTTCAAGTGGATATTTTACTGCAAGATTATGTAAAATGACGAAAAATTGGGATCCCATCAGGATGTGGTCAGAAATGTATGAAAGAGAGATATGTGGTCTCAAACTCCAAGTCATGATGGGACTAATAGGGCTCCCGGGCCTATAAGAATAACTCAGCATGGGCACCAAAATGGCAATGGGGTGCTGACTAGGGTTTCCCATGTTCAGTAGGCTCTACTTTCGGAATGGTGGAAAATACAGATATGAAGGGCTGACCCACCAATTTCCAATAGGTTTGACCATATGGTAAGTTTGGGTTGCAAAAGGTTCAAATGCATCTTCACAAAGGGATGGCCTAAACCTATATGCAAGTTTCCAAATATACCAAATAAGATCGAGGAACATGCAGATCATGCTCCTATACTTGGGCAGATTTATATCGAGTATGCTCCCAGTGGCCCCACAAAAGATGTCCTTATGTGGGTGCAACCAAATGTTTACAACTTCAGGGATATCCTCATTTGATGATAAAATGTAATCCAAGAAGTCATGTGAGTTGGGAGAGGTCACAGCCCAAATGGGCCAGGTAACCGAATCATATTCCTCCATCAAGGGAATATTTTGATCTGAATCTGCCGAAGCTATTTGAGTAGCTGGGTTTGAAACTTCTACGACAGATAGAGGTGACCTAAATGCTTGCCAACATGGAAATGACTTTACACAAGCTGAGGTCCTTTCATTCACTATGGTTAGATAGATACTCTTACCATGAGTCATTACTTTAATCTGAAAAGAAAATTCAGGAAGGATCCTACATATTAAATGGTCTATTCTGATGTGATCAAAGTCTCATCGAATGGATCAACAGCACAAATGGTAGACAATAGTTCCTTTCTTAGCGCAGAACGACGTTGGAATACCTCCAAGGCTGACATGGCACATGGTACTTGAGCTAGGTCCTCAAGAAAATTACTGTTCTGAGCAGGTTGCGTGTTGGGATTATGCATTGTTCTACGTAGAACACCTTTAGGGGGGTGTGGTACTAAGTCTATGGTTGGTTTCTCAATGTAGAGATAACCATCTGGTTGTGATTCCGATCGATCTGGTGTAGTAGGAGAGACATCATAAGAATCAAGTCTAGTTTGAATGTTCATCTCAGGATCACACATGAAGACATTGGCATTAGGATCATTGCCCCCTTGCGGGGGGGTTGGCTGGTTTCCCCCTGGTGGAGGTACCGGTATCAAAATAGTGGGTTGTTGTTTCCCATGGCATTGAAGCACAGTTGGTGCATCTCCCTTCCCAGAGTTAGCATCTTGCTTACTCTTGTACTTCTTCTTCTTTCCTCTAAGGTCTATGGATGAGACTGTGAGGGTGTCGGAATTGTTGGATGGATTAGTAGGTTTCTGCATTGTCTCACCAGCTGTGTTTTGTGAATTCTGAATAGAAACCTGTCCCGAATGTTGGTTAATCTGTTCAAGATGGTTTATGGAATCCATCATATCATTGGCATGAGGTTCATGTGGCATCCTAGCTGGATCAAACACAAGTCTTGCAAGTTGCTTCCAAAAAGATTGGTTATTTTCTAGAACCTGACCACTCCATGGCGGAATGGGGTTAATGGTTGGGTTGCCCCCTTGTGGGGTTAGGCCCAAAAAATATTGGTTACTTTCTAGAACCTGACCACTCCACTGATGTGGTCTTTGGGTGTGATAATAATTCCAAGGTAGGTTTCCCCTTTGCAGAGACCGACCCCAAGAAGTTTGGCAACTTCCTGAAACATGACCATTAGGTGGATTTCCTCCTTGCAGAGGTGGGGTCCAAGAAGATAGGTTATTTCCTAGATCCCAACCATACCATGATGGTTGAACTTGGTATTGAAAATCATTCAAATGTTGACTTCATCCTTATGGAGATGGCATCCAAAATGATTGGTTACTTCCTAAATGTTTCCCAGTCCATTGTGAACTAGGTTGCATGTATAGATTTCCCCCTTGCGGAGGTATGTTCCATTGAGATGGGTTACTTGGTGGAACACTACTATTCCAGTGTGGGATAGGATTAACAAGTAGATTTCTCCCTTGCAGGGGTATGTTCCATTGAGATTGGTTACTTGGTGGAACATTACCACTCCATTGCTGGTTGGGATGGATGGGTGGATTTCCCCCTTGTGGGGGTGGGCCCGAATTAGATTGGTTACTAGTTGGAATTGGACCACACCATTTATTGTTTCCTTGATTTGGATAAGCATTCCAAGGTTGATTTCCTCCTTGCGAAGGTGGGCCCCAAGAATATTGGATACTTCCTGAAACCTCCCCACTCCATGGTGGAATGGGGTTGATAGGTGGATTGTTGCTAGGCATTATGCTAGGATAAGTCAGAGGATAACTCCCTGGGGAATTTCCACTAATATCAGGAGGATAGCTCCAATTGGCATAAATGTTCCATGGTTCATTGCTTCCGTCAGGAATATTACTATTCCGTGGTGAAGGGTTTCCCCCAGAAGTAGAATTTGGACAAGTGTTTTGTATACCACAAGGACTCTGGTTGACTCCTTGTGTGTGTTGACCCTTATTAGCCAATCCATATGGAAAACCAATGTTTGTGAAAGCCATGGGGTCTCTTGTTGATTTGTGCATGTCATTCAAACTTTCAGAAAGAGGTTTGATATCACCCAGTGACTCACGGAGAGTAAGTACAACTGGTTCTGAAAGACTCATCAAAGGAGGAATTTCATGAGCATGTGTGTGATGTTTCAATGTTTCAATTTCAACTAGAGTAAGATTATCAAATATGTTTGTATTCAGTTCATGATGTGATGATGAATTCTCAGTTTTGATTTGATGTTGTTCTTCTCGAGTAATGTTAATTGAGTTGAAAATCAGTTTTTTTTCCAAGTTATTAGAATATGGTTTTTGTGTCTGTCTCTGCAATGTAGCAGGGCCTTCAATTTTTGGTGACTCACCTCGCTGCTGCCATGACTAGCGAATTGGGAGAGTAGCCACTTCTAACAATTTGATAAAAGGATGTGTTTAAAATGATAGTTTGAATCAAACAATCCTAAGGCAGTCTAGACTCAAAAAATGAAAAGTGTCCACACAGTAAAAATTCCCTAGATATTTCAAGCAAGCAAACTTACTTTTGCAAAGAACCGAAGCTTAATGAAAAGATGGATTGTAGGGCCTTCCGAAACTAATAGCTGCTGAGGGATTTCATGTCCTCATACAATTGCTAGGAGCGAAGGTGTGAGAAACAGTTACAATAAACTTTAATCGCTAGGGGTACAAGTGTTGGTTCCTGACCACTCACCCTCCCAAGGAGTAAAAGTTCCAAAGTCTGTCTTAGGTATTGCAAGTGTGTCCCACTCACAACAGCCTATGTGATATCCTAAGAATAGCCACTAAAGTTACCACTTCACAATCGACGGTCGGGCGGACATTTGTAAGTCGAACATAACTCTCATGACCGGAAACTCTAGAAACAGTGATGTCACCCCTAGGACTTGTAACTGAACATAGAATCCCCTCGATAAGCTCATGTCCCACTAAATAAGCAAGAAGGGGGAACCACCTTTACTTATCCAGATTGACCTCGTGCTTGACGCATATTTCTAAAGTGCTTTCCCGACAAGCTTTTTTTGTGACTAATGGATTTACTCTCTTTAATCAATGCTAGTTTCAAATTTTTGCATCCCAAGAGTGTTAACTCTCCAAACCTAATCCGGGGCACTAACCTAAACTTGTTGGTGAAATAAAAATCAAAATTTTTTCAATTTTAGATTAAGTGCTAATTTTAAATGTAGTTTTCTTAGTTTCAGGAGTGGAAATGAAACTGATGGTGTTTCGACTCGAAAACTGAAAAATGAACCAAACAATGCAAAATGCTCACTACTCTACCTTCCAATTCGATGAATATTCTAAATTAAGGAAGAGTGAGAGGTTTGTGAGTTTCTTTTAGTCATGCAAAAAAATTTAGTAGATGTTGTATGTTCATGCACAATTTTTTTTCTGAAAAATGGATGATAATTGATGTGTAAAGACCAATGTAACCCAAACAGATATCTCAAGTAAACACAAATCTAATTCTATTACACGGGGGATCCCTATTTCTCATTCACAAGATTTCCATAAGGCCCAAGTGAAGAGGATACGCAGAGCCCTTTGGAATGCTTTTGAATTAAATCCTAAACTATTACACATGAGATCCACTTTCTCGTTCACAGGATCACCATAAGGCCCAAGTGAAGAGGATACGGTGGCTTAGAAAATTGTATGCAAAAATTAAATCTACTCAATTACAAGTGAGATCCACTTTCTCATTCACAAGATCATCAAAATATGCGAGTGAAGAGGATACGGTGGCTCGATATAAGATGCTTTGAAAAGTGAACTCCTAAACTATTACAAGCGAGATACACTTTCTCATTCACAAGGTCATCATAAGATGCAAGTGAAGAGGATACGGTGCCTCATACACAATATATCTCAAGAAAATTGAACTCTAAAGGTGCAACTCTCTCTAATTGTGCATGAAAATCATGAAAATATTCTAACTCCAAAACAAAATGCAACTAATTAAAGTTTAATTCTGTTTTTTGGGAAGAAATTACTTTCAAATTATCTCAATCATGTGATGTTCAAGGTGTTCTTCAAATGCAAATGTGTGTGAGAGGATCTTTCAAGTGTGTATGATGTTTCCAAATGTGTATGGTTTATGTTTGATTAATGTTTCCAATCAACATATTCTAAAGGTTTGAAAAATTGAATGTGCTTAAAGTGTTTTGGTGAACAATTTCTTAAGTGTGCTTTAGGAGACTTGCAGCCATGTAAAGAGACATAAATGTAGATTAAGATCAATCCTTAAGCATGTTAAAATAGGGATCTATCATCTCATCAGGTTGTAAGCAAAATAGACCTACTACCAATTGAAAAAGATTGGAAATTAATTACAATTTGGATCAGATTTAAAGGTGTTTGGAAGTGAATTCCAAGTGTAAATGTCTTGATCCAAATGTTATGAAACTTTCCTAACTTTTCAAGAGGAGTATAAGGCTGATATCAAGCTTCATATAAGGCTCTAAACAAGTTTTTAAATGTCACCCAAAACTATTAAGTTTTAAACCAAATAGACTAGCAAGATCACTGAAAGAAACATAATCACAAGATAGACACAGAATTTACCATGGGAAACCCTCATGGGGTAGAAAATCCAGCAAATATTTCCTCAATAAGATGATCAACCAAAATACAAGATGTGCTCCAAGACTTCTCCTTCTTCTCTACCTCACATGCAAACCTCCCAGACACAAGTGCGCTACTTTTCTGAGTTGTGCAAG
This sequence comes from Larix kaempferi, assembly GCA_027924585.1. Lineage (NCBI taxonomy): Eukaryota > Viridiplantae > Streptophyta > Pinopsida > Pinales > Pinaceae > Larix > Larix kaempferi. The sequence continues at coordinate 7,241,109 of BSBM01000619.1, forward strand.
TGTGTCAAATGAGGAGCTCCTCTCCTCTACTTATACTAGATCCCGACTGACCAAAATCCCTCATGGGGCCGACCTCTACTTGAGAATTCTAACAAACCCTAAAATATAAACTCAGGGCCGACCCCTACATGGTGGGTCTAATAACCCTAGTTACCACAAACCATCAGAGGTATAAACATCTCCGGATACATAATAGAATTGCCTCAGAGGGATGAAACATCTCCGGAATAATAATGTACAAATATAATATTCTTAGAAGTTACAATATTCAACACTCCCCCTTAACGAGAAGGATATTATAATAGCATCTGCAGGAGTAAGGAGTCATCAACTACATCATACATGATACATCTATATATCATCGGAAGCTTTCTTCAATACATCATCATCAATAACTCAACTAGTTATTGGAACATCAACATCATTGTTATCGCACAATCATCAGCATCGTCATCACACGATCATCAGCATCGTCATCAACATTGTCATCAACATTGTCATCACACAATCATCAGCATCTTCATCACATGATCATCAGGATCATCACCATACGACCATCAGCATCATCATCATACGATCATCAGCATCATCGTCACACAATCATCAACATCGTCATCATACGATCATCAACATCGTCATCACACGATCATTAGCATCGTCATCACACGATCATTAGCATCGTCATCTCATCATCGTATACCCTGCAATACACACGATCATATTACAAGATGATCAATCCTGCTCTCTTTAGGACATAGGTCCATGGATGATGCAATCCTGTCATGTACCTTTTGAACTGAGGTCCAAGGACGATCCAGTCCTACCATGTACCTTTTTTTTTTTAACCAAGGTCCAGGGATGATCCAATCCTATCATGTACATTTTGAACCGAGGTCCAGGGACGATCCAATCCTATCATGTACCTTTTGAACCGAGGTCCAGGGACGATACAGTCCTATCATTCACTTCTCGGGGACTTCATGTCTATGGCTCAGTTCAAGGGACCAAAGTCCGAGGATGATCCAATCCCCTTACCTGTTCATTCAGGACTTTATTTTCGGAGACATCTTGTCTACAGCTCTATTCAAAGGACCAAAGTCCGAGGATGATCCAGTCCCCTTACCTGTTCATTCAGGACTTTATTTTTAGAGACATCTTGTCTATGGCTCAATTCAAAGGACCAAAGTCTGAGGATGATCCAGTCCCCTTACCTATTCATTCAGGACTTTATTTTCAGAGACATCTTGTCTACAACTCAATTCAAAGGACCAAAGTCCGAGGACAATCCAATCCCCTTACCTGTTCATTCAGGACTTTATTTTTGGAGACATCTTGTCTACGGCTTAATTCAAAGGACCAAAGTCCGAGGATGATCCAATCCCCTTACCTATTCATTCAGGACTTTATTTTTAGAGACATCTTGTCTACGGCTCAATTCAAAGGACCAAAGTCTGAGGACAATCCAATCCCCTTACTTGTTCATTCAGGACTTTATTTTTGGAGACATCTTGTCCTACGACTCAATTCAAAGGACCAAAGTCCAAGGACGATCCAATCCCTTTACCTGTTCATTCAAGGCTTTATTTTCGGAGACATCTTGTCTACGGCTCAATTCAAAGGACCAAAGTCCGAGGACGATCCAATCCCCTTACCTATTCATTCAGGACTTTATTTTCGGAGACATCTTGTCTACGGCTCAATTCAAAGGACCAAAGTCCAAGGATTATCCAATCCCCTTACCTGTTCATTCAGGACTTTATTTTCGGAGACATCTTGTCTATGGCTCAATTCAAAGGACCAAAGTCCAAGGACGATCCAATCCTTACATCAATACTGGTACAAGTATCCTCATCCATAAAAGTACATTAATATATGTGCATATATCATTAATACAAGTATTCTCATCAATACATCAGTATGTAATAATACAAGTATCATCATCAAAACATGTATCCTCATCAATACATATATCATCAAAACATGTATCCTCATCAATACATATATCATCAAAGCATGTATCCTCATCAGTACATGTTAAATTTTCAGAATTTACTTCAATATGATCTAGGATATTAACTGAGAGAACAACATGTACAGCAAATCTACAGCATATCAATCATGGACACAGTAATGCAAGTACACAAGAGACACAGAGTTTACTTGGGGAAAACCATAAAGGTGAAAAACCCCAATAACTTCCTCAAAGATAGATAGAGCAATGATACAACCAAAATACAAGAGATAGTCTTCTCCTAGCAGCAGAGCCTCCTCCTCCACAAGTGCACCACTCTCCCAAGTGTGAGTGAGAGAATAGAATGTGTAAAATGAGAGAGACACACTCTCTATTTATACACTAACTTGACTTGACCTTTACTCAACTAGGTTGGCCTCAACTTAACCACTTAACATAATGCTGATTGGGCTGACCTCCACTAGGGTGGTCTAATAACCCTTTGACCCACATGGCCGACCCCCAATAGTGTGGTCTAATAACCCTTTGACCCACATGACTTATACAGGGCCAACCCCAATAAGGTGGTTTAATAACCCATCAAGTATAAGTTACGACACTTACAATATAAATGACGACACTTCTGTATAGAGGAATAATAACATCTCTATAGGAATACAATATACATATATGTGAAATACATTCCGAAGTTACATATACATCAACACTCCCTCTTAACTAGGAAGGTATTTCTCGACACAGGTCTTCTAGCACAAGTCTTCTTCTCTAGATCATCGTCACTGGATAATCATCATTGAGACATCATCATCGCCACTGCTGCTACTATCTCAATCAATCTCTGAATCTACTCATCATAGGAAGTTCTACAGAGCTAGTCCTTTTTCATACTGGATGTAGGCCCACCACCTGCAGGTCTTCGTCATCACTAGCCATACTGTGGAATCCTCAGGACTTATTACATGCATCACAAAACCTCGAAAGAGCATCCCAGGCTATTACGAGCACACGGCTCTACCTATAGGATCTCTCAGGGCCATATTATATGTGACCTCACCACAGAACCTCGCAAGAGAATCCCAGGTTGTTACGAGCACACAGCTCTACCTATAGGATCTCCCAGGGAAAGATTATATGTGGTCACCACAAAAACTCGCAAAAGCATCCCAGGATGTTACAAGCACACAGCTCTACCTATAGGATCTCCCAGGGATAGATTATATGTGGTCATGGAAAAACCTCGCAAGAGCATCCCAGGACTTATTACGGGCACACAGCCCAACCTATCAAATCTCCTAGGGATATATTATATGCCATAGGACAAAACCTCGAAAGAGCATCTACCAGATATCCCAGGGCACGAATTACATGCCATAGGCAAAACCTCGAAAGACTATCTGTAGATCTCCCAGGGCCAAATTATATGTCCTCCCAGAGCAAAACCTTGAAAGAGCATTTTCCAGATATCCCAGGGCACCAATTACATGCCATAGGCAAAACCTCGAAAGACTATCTGCAAATCTCCCAGGGCCAAATTATATGCTCATCTGCACAACCTGATCCACGGCCATAGAGTATCAACCTGATACTCACCATACATCACCCTGATGTACACGTGATCATCCTGATCATCATCACTGCAACATCCTACTGCATGTCATCTGGAGCAACATTCTGAAGCTTGTCATCCACGATCATCTTGATCATATAATGCATTTACCTAATGCATACCAAGTATCTACCTGATACATATCATCATACATGATCCACCTGATCATACAATGTATCCACCTGATACAAGTACAAATACATGATACATATCACCATACATGATCCACCTGATCATACAATGTATCCACCTGATACATATACAGATACATGGTCCAAGCATCCAACATGATGCATACAAAATACATACAAATGATCCTATTGATCATATCTAGCATCCAACATGATGCGTACATACATATACATGATCCAACTAATCATATCTAGCATCCAACATGATGTGTACATACATATACATATAAATGATCCAACTGATCATATCCAGCATCTAACATGATGCGTACATACATATAAAAATGATCCAACTAATCATACACAGCAGAAAACAGAACATCATCCTGATCATCATCATCTAATGCTTACATCCACAACCATGTGAAGGATCCTCCTTCCAACATGCTTGGAATGGCTTCAACAAATGTGTTCATCACTTCTTCCTTGAAGTGTCCTCAATCTGAAGAACACCAAGCCTCTCTCTGAAGTACTCGAACTTCACCCTGGCTAGTGGCTTCGTCAGCACATCTGTAGTCTGCTCGTCCATCGCAACATACAGGAGCTTCATTGCTCCTCTCTGCACCATATCCCTGATATAGTGATATTTGATCTCTATGTGTTTCGACCTATCATGAAACACTGGGTTCTCAGACAGCTTCACACAACTTTCGTTATCACAGAAGATACCAGTAGCATCCAACGGGAGATCAAATAACTCAGACAGTAGCTTCCATAGCCATACTGCCTCACAACTAGCTGAACAGGCTGCAACATACTCTGCCTCAGCTGTACTCAGTGCTATGCAGGATTGCTTCCTGCTAAACCAAGAGATCACACCTGATCCCATACTGAAGTAGCACCCAGATGTGCTCTTCCTATCTGCAGCACTGCCAGCCCAATCTGAATCAACATAACCGTTCAGGTTAGACTTTTGATTCACTTCATACTTGAGCCCATAATCCACTGTACCCTTCAGGCACCTCAGAACATGCTGTAGAGCAACCAGATGAACACTCCTCGGATATGTCAGGAACTGACTCAATGTGTTCACCCCATGGGGTTCTAGGGGGTCCGAGGGCAGGGCCCCCGAAGAAAATTTTTGGGGCTGTTTTCGCTAGCTGTTTTGCGGGCCCATGGTTTTGGGCATCCCGTGGTATTTTCTCATTGTATTTCCCTTATAAAATAAAGACATTGTAATACGGCTAGGGTGGATGATGTATTAGGTTTTATGCATTGTAAAGATCTTTGAGATCAGGAGAGAGACTGTGAAACAGAGAAGAGGAAGTGTGGCGGTTGTGCTGCAGGTTGTATCCCTTCACCTTGCTGGATGGTAATAATAATAAGGACTGGCAAATTCAGTGTGGACATAGCCCAAGTTGGGTGAACCACGATATATTTGTGTCTCTCTTGTAATGTGTATGTGTGATTATATTTGCATTTTTGTTTATTGTTATTGCTTTGCGATCCTGTTTTTTCTAACATCAAGGACCCAATCATCTGACGATACATAGTGACATCAACTGGTTTAGATGAAGCATCACACATAAGCTTCAGGTTTGATGCCATAGCCTCGTAGTCCATCATCCCGAACCTCTTCAGGATCTCTACTGCATACTTCTCTTGTCCAAGGAATATTTCATCTGCACTCTGCCACACCTCCATACCTAGAAAGTGGTGCATCATACCCAAGTTCTGCACATATATGACTCCCTGTCATATGTCTCAGAACCAAGTGGCTGCTCCACATACACTTCTTCTTCAACTACACCATTCAAGAAAGCTGTCTTGAAATCCATCTGGTGTATCTTCTATTTCATCACTTTTATATTTCTCTATGCTGTCGTTTGTAGCATGCTTGATCTTGATAGATCCATATGGAAGTCATAACAAACTTCCCTTCAGGTCTTGGGACTACATCCCAAACATCATTCTTCATGATCGACGGATCATGGCATTCTTCCCATATCCTCGGAACTTCAATATCTTCAATAGATAATTTTGTTGCTGAACAAATGTTGTAGTTCTTCTTTTGTAGGTGATGGCATACGATCTTTTCTACACAACAAGTTAAATTGCATGATTAGAAAACATCTCATAGTTTTCAGAACAAATTCTTACACATAAAGAAATATGTCATACAGTCACGCAATTATCTTAGCCAATGCTTCAATACAACATTTATCCATATCCCGTGTCTTTCTAGATGCCTTCCAATCTCTACCAGAACATTGTTAAGAGTGTGCACAACTCCCAACATGTCAGCAAAGAGGTTTCATTCTAGATAAGTAGCAATGGAATGTTGTACAGTGCCATAGGCTACTTACCCATGCATATTAGTAGTATATTGTTCATCAATGCAACTATTCTAATATGCATAATACACAACCTAATTCTAGGAACATTAGTATATACATTATTGAACAGTATTATTTAAACAATAAAATATGTAAGTAATGACAATTCAAATACTTATCTTTGTTTGTTTGTTGGGTTGACTCCCTCTCAGTCTTTGCTTCTTTTCTGCAACTCCATTCTTATGTGGATTGTGAGAAGTGGTCAACTCCCTCTGAATATCTGCATCCTTGCAGAAACTACTGAAGTGTGCTCCTTTGCTTTCTTGCAGGAACAACTGGAGTGTGCTCCCTCTTGATCTTTGCTTCTTGGATTACCTATCCTTGAACTTACATCCATCCTTAATCACTATGAATGCTTATTAGTATCATCATTGTGTTATCCTTGAGGTCTCATACATAATCACACATTTATTAGTATAATCTTAATACTATCAAAACACAATAATCTTAAACATGTATATTCATGATCATTCACAGATAATAAACATTAGTATTCAAGGTTTCAGGGAAGTCTTCTTTTACTCATACATATTCTTATTTGATCATAGGACTCTTCTAGTTAGTTGAATCATCAATCAAGATAAGAGATATAATATGCATAAAACCCGTGATTATTCAAACCTATACCTTCATGATTCTTCTGGTTAGTCATATCATCAATTATGGTAAGAAACATAATATGCATACAACCATGATTATTCAAACCTATGACTTCATGAATAATCATTATCAACAACACAACAGTATAAGATCCTAACCCAAGGTAGGATTCTAGCTTGATATAGGAAAAACATACCTGGATTAGCATGCTAGCTAGTTATGTCTAACATACCCGTATAATGTCTTATGGTTCTCTTCAGTGACTTGTGCTAGTAACCTGCATGTCTCATAATTTAACCATTGTAGAACCAAGTTATACATACCTCCAAAGTAGATTTTCTATGTGATCCATGACAATGGATGAATCTTTGTCTTCATGTCACCATGAGCATATGTTCTTGAAGAAGAACATGATTTGACTTTCTTGGTGTACCTTTTGTGTTAGCAAACAAAATAAACCTCATACAACATCATAATGCATTAGTACAATCATAAGTGTCAAACCCTTAATCAATGAATATCTTCTATTAAGGTGATAGTACAAGTCCATTAATTAATAAAGATTGTACTGTAATGATATGAAGACAAACATATGATAAAATTAACCATGAAACATACCTGTAAGCCATACCTGTCAAGATTGCTTGTAATCTTCTTATGGAAGGACTTAGCCTCATCTCCCTCTGAGACAGGAACTTCTTCACTTATGCAGGTGACCAATCCATCTTCTTCTAGGATTAACCCAATCCACTTGATTTGCAAGAACTGGACCTAGAGCTGGATTAGGGTTTGTCAAAGAAACCCCAAAAATTCAAAATTTGAATTTTAAACTTCCAAAAGGATAGAAATATGTGCCTTGATGAGCTGATCAAGTTGGTATATTCAAAATTTGAAAACTGCAAAGTTTCACCCCTCAAAATTGCCTTTTAGATTTTCGGATTCACTAGGGAGGACCCTGAATTAGGGTTTGAGTTTCCTGGAGCTTCACCCAACCAAAAGATTTGATTCAAATCTCTAAGCTTCGATTTTTCTGAGGAGCTTCCAGCCGTGGTCATAGATTTCCAAAATTCCAATTTTTGCAGAAGCCCTAATTTTCCATCTTTCCAATCAAAGTCCCGAACTGGGGTTTGATCAAGCCCGACCTTCTTCCCAACCAAAAAATCTGATCTTGGTCTCTAAATTTATATTTTAATGAGTAGCATCCAGTCATGGTCTCCGATTACAAAAATTCCAACTTTCTCTAAAGCCCTAAATTCCGGAAGCCATGAATGAAGGTACTCAAAAATAATTCTGTTCTGAGAGAAATATGTACCTGATTGTTTCTGGTGTAACTCTGAACCTTTCAATCCACAGGGTCTGAACAAGTTTTTTGAGATAGCCCGACCTATTATCTTTCCATCCCAACAAGTCTGACCTCAATTGGATTCTCTGAGAGAGAGTTATGCCAAGTATCGCAACGTGACCTGTTTATGGGATAATACAAGAGATCAAAATTGTACGGCATGCCATCTGTCACTGTTTCAACTTCGGCCTCTGAAAAGTTTTCTTGAGATAGCTAGACCTGTTATCTTTCCATCTTGACAGGTCTGACCTCAATTGGACTCTCTGAGAGAGAGTTATGCCAAGTGTCGCAACGTGACCTGTTTATGGGATAATACAGGAGAGCGAACTTGTACGACGTGCCACGTGTCTCTGGTTCAACGTCGGCCTCTGAAAACTTTTCTTGAGATAGTTAAGTCTGTGTAATATTTTTCACTTTTTACTAAATTTCATTTGGAGCTTCCTAGCCCAAGTTATGAAATTTTTCCCAAGGTCACCTGATTTTGACTCAGATCTGGAAGAGGCAGAAACCCTATATTATACAGATCATAACTCACAAAGTACAACGAATTAGAGGTTGTCCTTTGGACACAAGGTACATGGGGATCTAATATTCGACCTGTAAAAGTTTCATATCTGAAAAATTCACCAAAACGGATGTATAGCGAAAGTTCTACGATGACTGGTTTTTTCTATATCAAGCCCTAGCATCGTAAGTGCAACAAGTGTCATACATGCCATATCATGCCTTCTTTCAGGCTAGCTCTGATACCATGTTAAATTTTCAGAATTTACTTCAGTATGATCTAGGATCTTAACTGAGAGAACAACATGTACAGCAAATCTACAGCATATCAATCATGAACACAATAATGCAAGTACACAAGAGACACAGAGTTTACTTGGGGAAAACCATAAAGGTGAAAAACCCCAATAACTTCCTCAAAGATAGATAGAGCAATGATACAACCAGAATACAAGAGATAGTCTTCTCCTAGAAGTAGAGCCTCCTCCTCCACAAGTGCGCCACTCTCCCAAGTGTGAGTGAGAGAATAAAATGTGTAAAATGAGAGAGACACACTCTATATTTATACACTAACTTGACTTGACCTTTACTCAACTAGGTCGGCCTCAACTTAACCACTTAACATAATGCTGACTGAGCCGACCCCCACTAGTGTGGTCTAATAACCCTTTGACCCACATGACTTATATAGGGCCGACCCCAACAAGGTGGTCTAATAACCCATCAAGTATAAGTTACGACACTTACAATATAAATGACGACACTTCCGTATAGAGGAATAATAACATCTCTATAGGAATACAATATACATATATGTGAAATACATTCCGAAGTTACATATACATCAACAGTACATATATCATCAAAACATGTATCCTCATCATTACATATATCATCAAAACATGTATCCTCATCAGTACATATATCATCAAAATAAAAGAAAAAATAATGTAAGTATTCTAAGTGTAAGAAATCTAAATCTAAATAAGCATGAATATCTAAGAGTGGTAAACAGGTATCCTCATCATCAATGATGATACTACTCCCCCTTTTGAGGAGGGTCCTTTAGAGCTACACCAAGCTTGTCTCGGAAGTATTCAAATTTCACACGAGACAGGGGTTTGGTTAATATATCAGCAACTTGTTCTTCAGTACTCACATACTTGAGTTTGATAGCTCTTCTCTGCACCATGTCTCAGATATAAAAGTATCAGATCTCTATGTGTTTTGACTTATCATGGAATACAGGATTTTCTGTCATTTTGATACAACTTTGATTGTCACACATGATCACAATGGGATCCATCTCTAAGTCAAACACTCCAAATAATAGTTTCCGAAGCCATACTGCTTCATAGCTAGCAGAGCAGGCAACTATGTATTCTGCTTCAGCAATACTGAGAGCCACACTAGATTGTTTCTTGCTGAACCATGAGATCATGGCAGATCCAAGACCATAACATCCACCTAATGTACTCTTTCTGTCTAAGATACTTCCTGCCCAATTAGAGTCTGAGTAACCATGTAATCTGAGTTCATGATTTCCAAGATAATATAGACCAAAATCTAAAGTACCCTTTAGGTACCTCATTACATGCTTTGTAGCTATTAAGTGAACCTTTCTAGGTTCTACTAGATACTGAATCAGGGTATTTACAGCAAAGCATGTATATGGCCTAGTATTTGTTAAATACATCAAATACCCAATGATTTGTCTATATAGAGTTATGTCCACTAATTCTGATGTGTCATTAACTAATAACTTCAAGTTGGAGTCCATGGGAGTGGCCATGGCTTTACACTCCAACATATCAAATCTTTTTAGAATCTCCACAGCATACTTACCTTGATTTAGAAAGATTCCTTTTGGTTCTTGCCATACTTCTAGACCTAAGAAGTAGTGCATTAATTTGAGATCTTTCATCTCAAATTCTGAAGAAAGCTTCTTCTTGCATTCAATAATTTGTTTCTCATTTCCGGTTAGAAATAGATCATCTACATATAACAATGGTATAACTGGTTCATCATCCATTACCTTGAGATAAAGATTAGGGTCAGCTTTACTCTTGGTAAATCCCATGCTTGTTAAGAAATTGTCAATCCTTCCATACCAAGCTCTAGGAGCTTGCTTTAATCCATATAATGCCTTTTTTAGTTTGCATACATGAGTTCTCCCGTCTTTAACCTCAAACCCTTGTGGTTTCTCTATGTACACTTCTTCTTCAATTACTTCATTCAGAAAAGCTGTCTTAACATCAATTTGGTGTAATTTCCACTTCATCATAGATGCAAGTGCCATGATAGTTCTAATTGAAGTATACCTAGCAACTGGTGCAAAGGTTTCTTCATAGTCAATTCCCTCTTTCTGAGAGAATCCTCGGGCTACAAATCTTGCCTTATATTTTTCAATGCTACCATCTGCATCATGTTTTATCTTAAAAATTCATTTGGAAGAAACCACACTTTTATCTTTTTGTTTGGGAACTATATCCCAAACATCATTTTTCATTATTGACTGATATTCTTCTGTCATTGCTTCTACCCATTATTTCTTCTGAGCTACCTCTTCATAGCTAGTAGGTTGTTGATCCACAAGATCACACATCAAGGCCACATAGTTGGATACTAGCTTTGGTTTCTTTCTTTCTCTAGTGGAGCCTTCGGGAGCTCCATATCTTTCATCTCCTTGAATAATGTCTCTAGCCCATGTTGGCCTTCTTTTCCTAGATAAGTTTGTAATAGGGGGTTCTTGTTGTTCTATCATGTCATGGTCCTCTGGTGTATCATCTTCAGGAATGTGCACAGCTTCTGTGATTCTAGGAGGTGTATCTTCTTCATATATTTCTTCCAATTGACACTTCCTGGATTTCTTGAGAGCTGCTTCTTCATCAAATGTTACATCTCTACTTATTTCCATATGATGAAAACCTGGTATGTAAATTCTGAAGGCTTTGGATGATTCACAATATCCAACAAATATTCCCTTCTTACCAGAAGGATCCAACTTGGTTCTCTTTTCTTTTGGAATGTGAATGTACACAGGACAACCAAATATTTTGAGATGAATTACCTCAGGCTTCTTTCCCGTGAACACTTCTTCTGGAGTTTTGAATTCAAGAGCACTATGGGATAGTCTATTCGGCACATAGACTATTGTCCTAGCTGCTTCAGCCCATAAATACATGGGTAGATCTTGATCATGTATCATAGTCTTTACAGCTTCCATGATGGTTCTATTCTTTCTTTCAGCCACCCCATTTTGTTGGGGATTGTAGGGAGTGGTTAGTTCCCTCTTGATTCCAGCTTCCTTACAAAAGTCTTCAAAGTCCTTTGAAGTGTATTCTCCCCCATTATCTGTTCTGAGAATCTTGATTTTCTTTTCTGAGAGATTTTCAATTAAGGCCTTAAACTCTTTGAATTTTTCAAAGACTTCATTCTTACCTTTTAGAAAGTATATCCAAGTCTTCCTTGAATAGTCATCAATGAATGAAAGATAGTATTCAAACCCACTTAGGGAAGTGGTGGGCATTGGTCCACATACATCTGAGTGTATTAGCTCCAAAATGTTCTTAGTCTTTGTTTCACTCTTTGGAAAAGGGTTCTTGATATTCTTCCCTTTTTCACATCCTTTACATGAGCCATTATGATCAACCTTCAAGTCTGGTAATCCTATGACCACCTTGCTTACATAGAGTAGGGCTTTATAGTTAATGTGAGTGAATCTTCTATGCCATAGATCACTGGGGCTATAGGTTTCATGAGAAAGGGAAACTTCTGGATGTCCCTTGAGCTTATAGAGACCTCCTTCCTCTTCACCAATGACAACTGCATCTTCAATAGATTTTCCTTTGGGCCACATAAGTACTTGAGCATCTATGAAGGCAACTCTAAAACCTTTCTTATCTAGTGCTGAGATAGAGAGTAGGTTCTTCTTCAAACATGGTACATATAAAATTTATTTCATGTTCAAGGGTGTTCCCGAATCTAGCTTGTAGCTTGCTTCACCAATTCCCTTGATGGGATATTGGTAAACATCTCCTAGAGATACCTTTTGTGTAGAAGACTTTTCTTCAAGTTTTGAGAAATTCTTCCTTTGACCTATCATGTGCTTAGAAGCACCACTATCAATGAGCCATGTATCTTTTCCAGGAGATACAAATCCAGAGAGTGCAGAGAATAGGACATATTCTTCTGGATCTTCTTTCTTTACTTTAGATCTTTTCCTTTGAGGCCTTTCCTCTTCCTCTTCTTCTTCTTCTTCACTATCATCTTCTGCCATATGTGTATGGTGTCTTTTGTGGACAAACTTCTTCTTCTTTTGTGAAGGAAAAAATCTGGAAATGTGTCCTAGTTTAAGACAACTGTAACACTGGACTGTGGAGAGATCTCTTACTGGATTGGGTCCTCTTCCCCTTTTAAATCTAGAGAAGTGTTGAGATCCTTTGTGGTCAACTTTCTTGAAGTGACCCATTCTTCTTCTTTTGGTGTGAGTATCCAAGGCTTGGTCATCCTTCTTAAGGAGTGCTTCTCTGTTGGCTACCCTAGCCTCTTCTTGAACACAATCCTCCCACACTACATCAAACTTCATACTTTCTTTTCTGGCACACATAGTTTGTATGAATGACTCCCAAGGTCTAGTGAGACCATTTAGAGTAGTCATCACAAGTTCATCTTTATCAAGAGTATCACCAATGGCATCTAGTTTCTCCTTGATTTGGGAGACCCTTGAGAAGTAGTCTTGAATGGATTATCCTTTGTGCATCTTGGTACTCTTCAACTGAGTTCTTAGGTTCATCTTCCTATTGATGTTCTTTCCCTCATACATTCTTCCTAGGGCATCATACATTTCCTTTGGAGTTTTCTTGGAAGCCACTTGGGGAATCAAGTGGTCTTTAATAGAATCAGCTATGATTCTCTTTGCCCTAATCAAATCCTTCCTATTCTTCTCTTTGGCTTCATCTCCTTCAGGTTCTGCAACTTCATCCTTGATATATTGATCAAGATCATTCTCTTCAAGAATGAGACCAATTCTGTATTTCCATGCCTGGAAATTTTCTATACCTTCTAACTTGTCTTCAAGATTACTGCTTGGAGCCATCTTCTCTTGGGGGAGTCCAAAAGACAAGAGATAGAATAGTACTTACCTGAAACTTTAACTTTTTTACTTTTCTGGATCTGCAACAGAATTTCTGATTTATCGCATTTTTCGTAAAACTAGGGTTTGACTTTCCCAGAGTTCTACCCAACCAAAAACCTCGATCCAAAGCTCAAAAGATAGATCTTTAGAAGAGCTATTCAACCATGCAATCAAAATCCAAAAATACTAACTTTTGCAGAAACCCTAACTTTGGGAGAGAGAGAGAAATATAATTTCAACTTGTGAAATATGTTCTATTCAGGCTAGCTCTGATACCATTCTAAGTTTTAAACCAAATAGACTAGCAAGATCACTGAAAGAAACATAATCACAAGATAGACACAGAATTTACCCTCGGAAACCCTCATGGGGTAGAAAACCTAGCAAAGCTTTCCTCAATAAGATGATCAACCAAAATACAAGATGTGCTCCAAGACTTTTCCTTCTTCTCTACCTCACATGCAGACCTCCCAAACACAAGTGCACTACTTTTCTGAGTTGTGTAAGTGTGTCAAATGAGGAGCTCCTCTCCTCTACTTAGACTAGATCCTGACTAACCAAAATCCCTAATGGGGCCGACCTCTACTTGAGAAGTCTAATAACCCCTAAAATATAAACTCAGGGCCGACCCCCACATGGTGGGTCTAATAACCCTAGTTACCACAAACCATCGGAGGAATAAACATCTCCGGATACATAATAGAATTGCCTCGGAGGGATGAAACATCTCTGGAATAATAATGTACAAATATAATATTCTTAGAAGTTACAATATTCAGCAAAAACAGGTCTCAACCAACTAATGTAAGATTAGAAACTTGAATTAATGTGTTTGGAAGGTGTGTAAACTTTGCAAAGATGTAAAGGAGATTTAAATGAAGTTAAATATCAGTCATGGATATGTCAAACCAGGGATCTATGAGCTAATATGCTCTCAATATATAAGATCTATCACAACTTGAAGAAAAAATTGAAAAGAGAAAGCAAATTTGGAGCAATTCTTAAAATTTTTGGAAGGTCATTCCAATGGGAGATATCTTTGATCCAAATGATGCAAAAAAATTTCAAGGGTTTTCAAAAAGGAGTAATATACTAAGTATGATCAGTAACAAGGATATTAAGCTAAAGAATCATGCAAAGATGTAGTAGATCCATCATAATTAGACAAAGAAATGCAAAGTCAAAGCAGACTTGAAAGTTATTGGAAGATGAGTCCAAAGGTAAAGATATAGGTCCAAAAAATGAAAAGAATATGCATACTTATCAAATGAGTGATAGACAGATCATGAGCATCAAAAGAATCTTTCAAAACAGGTCTGCAAATGAACTTTGTAATCCTTCAAAATAGATCTAAAACAAGTCTCTTGCAAACTAGGTGAATTAGCTACAAATGGGAAACATAAGATGTAAATCTTTTAAATCCAAGAAACATGAGGAAAGGAGGGACTTAACATGAGTGAGAGGTTGATCATAAGCATCAAAATAAGCTTCTAAATATGTCTCCAAACATACATATCAAGCCTTCCAACAGGTTCAAACTTCAAGAGATCTCATCATACATTTCAGCATGTGCACATTTAAGAAGCAAAACAGAATTGAAATTTTCAGCAAATATATGAGCAAAGGAGGGATCTGATCTAATCGAAGGAGGATGTAAATTCAATTTAACCAGATCCTAAACCAAAGCATACAACAACACCACTCCAAAGGAAGCAAAACCAAGCACTAAAGGCTGCAAAAATACCCCAAAATGAGTTCTAGAATGCACAAAAAAAAATGAGATCTAGAATGGGATTTTGAAGCATTTGCTGCAAGAAAGGTGGGAGGAGGCCGGTTTGGAGGTCATCTTGTTGGATCTATGGATCTTGATCTGATCTTTAAGCTCCAAGTGAGTAGATCTAAAGGATGGAGAGCACCAAAAATGAAGAAAAATCATGAAATATGAGGAAATTTCAAGAGATTTCAAGCCATATGGTCGCCAATCTGATAATAGATCATGTTGTTTGCATGTAGGGAGTTAGATCTGCAACATATAAATCTATCTTAATAAGAAATGGTGAGTTCCTATGTCAGCAACATGAAAATATTATCACAAGTTTACAAAGATCTATATTCATTAATCAAAACTCATTAAGATCTAGATTCATTTAAGAATTAAATTCATGCATGATAAGCCAAATTCAAACTCGTAGATGGTAGAAACTTGAATCCATTCATGTTAAAACTAAGAAGAAGTAAATCCTTACCAATGATCTTGGTGTGAATCCCTCTTCCATTTTCATGAGCTTCCCTTCCTTCACCCTTGCTTTTGAAGAATTTGAGCTCCTTCTCCTCCTTCAGAATCTCTTTAGCATGCCTTTACTCTTCCTTTGGTCTACTCTACAATGCCTCCCATGCCTTTCTTATATAGCATTGGGAAATGAACCCTCATGTTTCTCTTTTCAATGTGGGATTATCCCTTTTCATCTTTTTTTATTATTTTAGCTCAAAAACCCACTCTTCCATATTTTTTAGGCTTTTTGCACAACTTTAACATACTTTAAGTACAATTAATGCACTTCAATGCATTCATCTTCACTTATTGATTGGTGTAGCTTAGTTTTAGACTTTTTATGAGCGGTTCAATCATTGAACTTGGTCTTCTTAGGTTCTTACTATCTTCACCTAATCCTTCCATTTATGGGAGAAGTGATTAGATCAGAGAGGACTTGTCTTTGAATGTACTTATGTTTCTGTCTTCATGTTGCGGGCGCATGGTAAAAATGTGCTTCTTCTGTCACATGACTAGGGTGTTAATTTGATTGTTAACATGATCAACTCATGCAACACTATAATTAGAAGGAAATGCAAAGAAATGAGCAAATTGTGTGAGTCTATCTACCACCGCATATATGCAATCCCTTCCTTGTACCTTGGGTAACCCGATGATGAAGTCCATTGAGATGCTTTCCCATTTTTTCTCTTGAATGGGAAGAGGTTGAAGTAGACCAGCAGGATGTGTGTACTCTATTTTTTTTTTGACACATGCAATACTCGTTCACATACTTTAAGACATCATTTTCCAATCCCTTCCAAGTGAACATTTCTCTTACTTTCATATATGTCTTCAAGTACCTTGGATGGCCTGCTAGAGGTGAATCATGAGCTTCCTCCATAAATTTATTCTTCAAGTTTGTTTCCGGAACCAAATATATTCTATATTTAAAGTAAATGACACCATATATCACCTTGTACTATTCATCCTGGGTCAACCCATCCAAAATATCACAAGAAAACTTGTTCTTTGCGTATTCTATTACTAGTTGGGCCTTCCAATCTACCATAGTTTCCATCAATGAGAGGGATGGTTTTCAGGAAAGGGCATCAACCACAATGTTTCTCTTTCCATTCATGTATTCAATCTCAAAGTCGTAAGATTGCACTTTTATAACCCACTTTTGTTTCCTATCATTTAACTCTTTTTTAGTCAAAAAATGCTTCAAATTATTGTGATCAGTTTTGATCACAAATTTGCTGACAACTAAATATTGTCAAAATTTGGCCAAGGCATGCATGATGTGCAACATTTCTTTGTCATATATGGAATATCTATGCTCATGTGGCTGCAAATTTTTTATTTCAAAGGAAATGGGGTGCTTTTTTTAGATTAGGACATCCCCGATGCCTTCACCGGAAGCATCACATTCAAGCACAAAGGGTTGAGTGAAATATGGTAAAGAAAGTACCGAGCAACTAGTCATCACCTATTTCATCTTGTTGAGGTATTTTTCATCTTCCTTGGTCCAACAAAAGGCTCCCTTCTTTGTAACATCGGTCAAAGGATCTATTAACTATGATAAACCTTTTACAAACTTCCTATAGTAAGTGCAAAGTCCAACAAATACCCTCAACATTGTTACATTCTTGGGAGTTGGCCAATCAAGAATGGATTGAATACTCTCCATGTGGACCTTTAATCCATCTTTCCCATTCACATGACCAAGATACAATATCTTAGTCATTCCAAACTCACATTTGGATAGTTTGCAATACAAGGATTGTTCTGCTAAAATTTTGAGGATCGCTTCCAAATGAAAGAAATGATCAGTCCAATTCTTTTTATAAATTTAAATGTCATTAAAAAAAACTAATAAAAAATTAAATGAATCTAATTGATGAAGATTTTATTCATGAAATATTGGAATGCGACAGGTGCATTAGCCAGGCCAAAACGCATGACTAGGAACTCAAAATGGACATAATGACAACAAAAGGCTATCTTTTGCACATCTCCTTCTCTCTTTCGAATATGATGATATCCTGAGCGAAGGTCAATCTTTGAAAATAACTTGGATACATGCAACTCATCCATTAACTCATCAATGCATGGAATGGGAAACTAGTTCTTGATGGTCTTCTTGTTCAAGGCCCTATAGTCTATGCACATTTTCAATGTGCCATATTTCTTCTTCACCAAAACCATTGGAGATGCAAAGGCTATTGAATTTGGTCTTATGAGACCCAACTCAAGGATCTATTTGATGGAATTTTCAATCTCATCCTTGAACCTCTTGGGGTACTTGTATGGCTATGTGACGATGGGTTGAGTTCCCACCTCCAACTCTATGGTGTGCTCCACTCCTCTATCTAGTGGTCTATATGGAGGAAGGTTTCCAAAAACCTTTTCATGCTTTTACAACAAACTCCTTATGTATTATGGACACTCTGAGGTATCCATGGTTAGATTCTTAATTGTGACCAAGCATTTTGCTTCCCACTCTATATCCCCATGTCTTAAGATAGATCTCATCATTATGATCTGAAATCACTTTGTTGGGGTAAGTGTTCATGCTTTTTAATGTTACTTACTTCCCATCATCCCCTTTAAATTTCATTTATGGGACCCTATAGATAGTGGTGTGTTCTCCAATGGAAAAAAATCCATTGTACTCCCAAAACCAAGTTTGTATTAGCAACATTACTAAATAAAATCTATCTATCACAATATATTTTCCTATTGTGAGATGAAGTTTGGGAATCCATCTACAACAATCTACGAAGTTATTACCTAGAATGATGACAATGAATCCATCAAATGCTTCGGCAGGAAAGTTCCTCCTTTCCATTAGTGCATCATCAATGAATTTGTGGGTGGATCCCCCATCAACTAGAATTGTGACTCTTTGTCCTTGTACCACCCCCTTGAATCCGAGAGTGTGAGCATGGAACCCCAGATAGTAAAAAATGACACTCTTTCCAGACTCAGGTTTTGGATGTTCTTCTTCTGCCATCTCATATCGATCTTCCCTTTCAAGTTATGGTTCTTCATTATCACCTTCATCCTCACTGTCAAAGAAGACTTCTATGTAGTGTGCCTTCTGCTTTGCACACTTGTGGCTAGGAAACCATGGTTCTTGGCATATGAAGCACAAGTTTTTCCTCCTTACTTCATATCGAATATTTCCATCCTTATTGGTTTTCTCGTTTGAAGCCCTTTGAAAAGGCCTCCTATCCTTCAACTTATCTAGGAAGTTGGGTTTTGGGGAATTGTGCTTTCAGAAGTGCATCTTGAAGGTCTCAAGTTCCGCCAATGGAAACCAACAAATTTGTAGGTCTATATTCCTTCACCAAGCCCTTTAATGGTTATTCTAATCCTTTGGTGAAAAAAAATATTAAGTGGGATTACAAGATGTCTGTTACCATGACTGCAATATTTTGAAAATATGAAATATAATCCTTCGGTGTGCTTATCTACTTCAATTGAGCTAGCTCTCTAAAATGCATCTCAGGGTCCTTTCTTTCAAATCTATCAATGAGTCTCCTTGTGAATTCTTCATAGTAAGTGATATTGGAATGGCCCAATTTTCTCATGCCATGGTACCACCAGTCATTTGCCTCCCCATCTAGATGCGAGGTGTCCATTTTAATGGCATCAATTTCTTCCATGATATTTAGTTGTAAGTAAGTGTCAAGTTTTTAAACCCATGATCTAGAATTACAATTGGATGACCCATCAAAACTTGGAAGAGTAACTTTCCCAAGTGTGAGTTGCAACTCAAAATTTTGGACTTGCATCTTTTTTAATCCGTTTGGTTTGATTCAATATTTAAATTGATATAATCAAAGAAATTCATGCAAGCCTTAAAGTATGCACTCATAACCTTATACTATTTACGGACAATCTGTAAAAGCGGACTCAAATAGATCTCCCTAGTCTGAATGGTTCAGATCTAGAACAAAACAAGCACATAATACACAAATTTCCTAGATTGATTGAAATGCAATATAGTGAAAGAGATGGCTTACCTTATAAATGCATATATTTTATCCTTGTTGATCCAAGTCTTGATCTTCATATCTGAGGCTGCAAAACTATTCAATAACATGTGGGAACAAACAAGTGATAAAAGCACATGATTGTGAATCAATCTAGATCAACAATCAAAGAGGTTAATCCTAAACATTATTAACACAACAAAGTTTATGGAAAGAATTTGCATTAGATGTAATAATAAGAAGTACAAAGAGATATGTGTTACAACCGATGCTTTGATGTCATAACCTCGTTCCAACAATCCTAGCCTCAAGATCAAATGCTTAGCCTCTAATGGATGGAGAGGATCTAAATTCCACCAGCATATAGGTACTCTATCCTTCCTCCCTTAAGAGAGGGGGTTCATATATATAGGGATAAAGGGATAGAAGAGGTTGAGGATTTAGGGGAGAGGCTTAATGGATCATCCCACTAGAAAAGGGGATCGAATGCCACCTTTCCAAATAAGTAGGGATAAGTATCCATGCCATCCAAGCTTCGAGAAGTCGCTCGAATATTCTCTTTATCCATTTTAACCAACAACGATGCACCTTGCAAAAGGAAAACATACGCTAATGGGAGATCAACGCACCTTGTGCAAGAGCACTATGCACCATAGACGCACTCTACTAAGGTGCATAGCATGTCAACTTGAGTCTGATGCACCTTGCTATAGATCAGGGTAATTTTTAGGGGCGTAATTTAGCCAATTGGCTATTTTTGGGGATTTTTTTCAAAAAATAAATTCGTTATTTGGTCATTTTTTGTCTCTAATATCGCCTATATTTACATAAAATATGTTTTTTTATCATAATATTCGCCAAAAATTACAATTTTCAGTAGTAAATTGTATGTTTCATATTTAATATTCGCCTACCTATCTATATATATGTTTTGTTCAATACAAAATAATCGCCTAGAATAATACACTTAAGTATAATATTACAATCCTTAAAAAATACCCTGCTATAGATCAGGGCACATTGGGGTGACAACATAAGGTTAAAAGGATGAACAACAACTTCTCTTCTAATGCTTTGGCTCAAGCACTTTATGGAACAAGGCATATAGAGGACACATGAATCATGATGACGAGATTTTGGTGTAACAGAATCCCCCCCGAAGCATGAAGCTGGAAAAATGGGTAGGTGAAATGGTTTGTAATAGGAAAAAAGTCGATGTAAGGATTGTTGATTGGAGTGACGAACAAAGAAATTTGTGTAGTACAATTGACTCTGAGATACATGTCTCAATTGACTTAGAACATGGCTTCCAACCAATACATTGCATATCCATGATAGTAAATACCGACTGAACATAATCATGGCTAGTAGACACAATCATAGATCCATGATGAGATGATAACACAAACACAACCAATACAAAAGTGGATCTGTGTAATATGACTCAAAAAATATCCATCGCAACCTGGGTAAGATACATGAGTTAACCCAAGGTCTACAAGATGAACCCGCAGTGATACGAATCTAACCATGTGATTACAATGTCTTGAATTCAAACATGGTAGAAACCACTTGATTACGGGTCATTGATGTATACCATTAACAAGTGCGAGGGAAATCATTAGTGATTTCAATGATCCCCAAGGTATCATAGTACATACCATTGAATGTGAATTAATGATATGAGTTAAAACACTCAGTGGAATATTTCAATCAAAAGTCAATGATGTGAACTTAATGTTGAAAGCGAGGTAACCTGCCATTGAGGCATGCAAGCCCAAGGTACTTGATTGGTTTTTTTAGGTTTAATCCTTAGATGATGTGTTGAAGTTGACAAGGATAAACTGGTCGAAGGAGGGCCATGATGTTTCCCCCGTCATCGACACAAAAAAAGATCAAATATTTTTGGAGTAGATTAGACTGTAGAGTGACACTTGAGACTGACTCATGAATGACTAGCATGATAGAAGGTAGAATGACTGCATAGATTAACTCGATGAACATACCTCTCTTGAACATGGGAATGGAATGAATTGACGTCATTGATATGACGAGAATTACACCGACCCCTAATGCAACTAATGATGGGAGCATTCTTTGAATGACTCAAAGGATTGGAATGACTCATGGAACGGCTGGGACTCGAAGACAAGGATATTATCCAAGTGTTTGAATGCATATGAAAATGAGTGACATGTTCAAGAGTGACTAAGTACTGCCATAATTATAATGAACACAAACTCTTTCCTTATCCCCATCTTGATCGATGGGTACCTCTTTTTTTTTAACGACCTTGAGGAAAGTAACAGATGCCCGATATAGCTCATCATCCCAAAAAGGTCCCTTCAATGTCATATTTTAACAAGTCCAGAGAAGGAAAACTTGGCATCATTTCATATTTAGAGAGTCTGGAAAGAACTAAAGAAGACTCCAAATGGTTCTTTTTCATAAAATTTAGTCTCCTCGTCCGAAAAAGGATAAAACAACATGAGAGAGAACTCTTCCAATCATGATTAACCGAAGTGCTCCTTTTTCGTAAATAGTCCTCCTAGTCCGAAAAAGAAGTAAATTATCACCAGAAAGACGACCTTTCAAATATTTTTACAAGTGTGAAAGAATCAAGTTCGCTTGGCGATCTTTTCATATTTATGGAGTCTAAAAAGAGATTAAAGGGGACCTCCGAAGGGTTCCTTTTTCGTGGGAGTTTTACGAGCCCAAAAAGATAAAATATAACTTGGTGACTTATTCTCATAGTTTTACGAGCATGAGAAAGAAAAAAAGTGAGCTCGATGCCATTAATACTTGATTTTAACGAGCGTCATGATAGCATAAAAATGCTCAAAGACTTGTTCACACTTGATAAAAAGTATGAAATGTCAATGATGGCCACCAATAAAGTCAGAACACCACTTCATCTACGAACTCCAAAAACTAAATCAGAATTGATAATAAGATGTTAAGACGTAAAAAGGTCACCAGCTATAGTAAAAAACTCATAAAAGAAATATTTAAAAAGGAATATTCCATTTCTTTTATATAAAAATTCAAATAGTAAATAAATATTTACCAATTGTTTGTTAACAAGTTGGAATAGTGAAAACACCTCTTTGGAGCCTGTTTTTCAAATGTCGATTGCGGAAGCTACAGTCAGTTGTTTCACGCCTCGTCAGTCAGAGGTAGGCCTTAACCTTGTTCTTTACCTTTTCAGTGGATTGATTTTTCATTTAATTATCATTTTTGGGGTTTTTTATTCAAAAAGAAGGGGATTGTGCGTGCCCTGAGCAACGTGATTTCCCCTTGCGGGAAGTTCATTGAGGGTTGTCTGACGCACTTTATCCACAGGGAAAGTGCACCGCTGATGCACTGTCCACAAAAGCAGGGTCCATCGACACAGATCCAAAATCAAATTTAATAATTGAGGCCAAAAATACCCAAACCAAATCCATGAAATGATTCTAATATTTGTTTATTTGATGTTTGTGCAAGTTTAAACCAATACCATGGTCCAGTGTAAGGAAAGAGAGCATGGAATCGAAGATTCCCTAGTGGAAAATGACCCACTCTCAATGAACGCTTTTCAAGGGTGTGGAATCTTGAAATTATTTCATGTACAAGGCATGAGGGCCCAAGTACAGTTGCTAGATTACCTGATCAAGCTATGGGATCTCGATCAACATCATTTCCCAGTAGGTTCCCACATCCTCACCTTGGATGTGGAAGATATATATTTCCTAAAGGGGTTGTCTAGGAGGGGAGCCCCGATTTCACTATTCGGGCCATGGGGTAATGACCAGTCGATAGAGAGCTTGGTGGCACAGTTTTTTACACCAAGGACACAGATGCTTTCTAGGAAAATTCCCATCAAGAACATATGAGATAGAACCCTGAGGACTATGCTCTTTATCATAGAGCAGGTGGTAGGAAACAAGGCTGCTCATCAGGCCACCAAGGCCCACATGCTATATTCCATCGAGTGTATGGAATCGATGGTTTTCAACTAGTGTAAGGGACTCCTCACAGATCTAAAGGATCAGCTCACCAAGTGTCACAGGGGTGAGATGAATCAGTTCAGATATGGATCCATCGTGGTCTCATTCTTCCTAGAATGACTTCCACTACTAATACCACAGATAGAGTTGGATGATCTCGATCCACGAGATCCTCATATGGTCCAATGGTTAGAGGTCATGGCCCTCTATGGAGGCGGAGGACCTATCATCAGTTATGGGCCCACCTTCTTTAGGTGGCTCTGCGGGCATCTCCTCATGATTGAGGATTATGCGTATGCAGGTAGTGACTTTAGGGGAGACCCGAACTTAGCTCTTCCTGAGGGGGAGCAATGGGGAGACCTTGGTAAGAATGAAAATTTTGTTGTTTTTATGAATTTTATAGTCTTTTAATGTTTTTGGGTAGTAATGATGGTTCACACATGTTTCATGCAGATGTTTGCCTGTATCGACTAGTAGGTTCTTCTTCGATTGAGAGAAGAGGGGTGGTACGAGAGATGGAAGCTGCTCAGCAGGATGCAACAGAGGAGTTGAACGAGCTAGAGGAGAACCTCCATAGATTGACATTGGATATTCCTTACATATCCATCGATGACTTGCCTCATCATTACCAGTGCCATACAACCAGAGTTTCAGGGCATTTTGGTTGGCTGCTCCGTCGAGTATCTAGGTATATTATATGTTATCATGAGCATCCCCGGGGATAGATCTTTGTATGATATATGTACTTAAATTTGTAGGCTTTGGATATTTTTATCCAGGACCTAATGAAATCTTATGGGCTTCAGATTTTGTATCAGTACCACTTTTGTATTTTACCGGACATGGTGATATATATACAAAACACTATTTTGTAGTTTTATATACTGTGTCTTCTATGATTATTTGGGATCTTATGTGTGTTGGGCTATACACTATGAGTAGATTTACATGTTGTGTCATTTTTATGCAAATTTTAATAAAAATGTTTATGAATGTGCAATGTACCAATCTAATATGAAATTAGCTAGGGAATCAACAACTGTGTTCATGTTTCTTGGAATGTGTAGGTATTGAATGGACTCAAAGGACCTCTCCAAGTCAGGTACTCGCCATAATAGGAAGAGTAATATGGGGTCGCGGATAGTGTAAACAAGGTTGAGATGGGAGACCACTAGTTATGAATCGAAGTATATAACAAGGTGGTCCACACCCAAATAAAAAGCGTCGGTCAATAGTCCAATTATCACTTCATACTCGGCGACATTGTTGGTTGCAAAACCTAGGCAAGTTCCTCCTAAACTAATCAGCTCACCAGTAGGGGAATAGAGTATCCAAGCTTCCAAAGAAATATTGTGGGTGTTCCATCTAGCGTCATCTGCGAATCCAAAACACATTTCCATCTTCACATCTAGGAAGAACATGGTATAAGCGCAATGATAAGATCCTAGCACACTAAAAGTAAAGTGTCACACCAAACAAAACATAGGTCATGTACAGTATATACAAAGTACTAATGGGTAAATGGTTTAGGAATGGTATCTCTTTAGGTAGAGACCATTGCGAGGCTCCCCCAAAGATATCCCGTCATAATACTCTAATTCATAGGCTCCCTTTTTCAAAACACGTTTTACCACATATGGACCATGCCACATGGGCACAAGTTTTCCTGCCCCCAGCTTATCGTGTTTTTGGTCATAAGTAAGGACCAAATATATCTCGTTGAAGATACGAGGTTTCACTGATTTATCGTGCTGGGACTTGATGCGTTTCTTATGTGCTTCATTAGCCATAGATGCATTGCGAAGAGTTTCATCGATTTTTTCCTAGTATAGAAATCGTTCTTCCTCGATAGTGGTGTTCGGTAAAATTTCAACAATGATTTTTAGTGACAGAATCTTGAAATTGATAGCTAATACAGCCTCTAGTCCGTAGACCAACAAAACGGTGTGAAACCAGTGGTAGTTTTAACGGAATTCCTATTTTCCCATAGGGCTGAAAAAAGCATGGTATGCTAGTTGGACTTGTGTGTTCCCACCAAACGCTAAATCATGGTTTTCAAGACCTTGTTAATGGCCTGTACTTGTCCATTTGATTGAGGGTAGTAGGGAGTTGATTTCTCATGTCGAAAACCCAGTCTAGCGCTTAGTTCGTCCACCATCTTTTTTTGAAAATGTGATCCATGATCGGTGGTGATGGCTTGAGGGACTCCAAATCTTGCAATGATATGGTTAAACATAAAGAGTGCGGCAGCTTCGTTGTATTCTTTGTATGTAGGCATAACATCGGCCCACTTGGTGAATTAGTTGACTGCAACAATAAAATAACCATTCCCCCCATTCGAGGTAGGATTACAGTGCATGAAGTCGAGGCCCCATTTGGAAAAGGGACCGACGGAAATAACTGGATGTAGTGGGGCAGCATGTGAGCATTTTTTATAATGAAAAAGATGGAAAGGAGGATACTTCTTGACGGATTTGATACAATCTTTAAATATGAAAGGCCAATAGTATCCGGCGCATAGTATTTTCTGAGTTGTAGCCATCCCAGAAATATGACCGCTACATGCCCTCGAGTGATAATAATTCAGA
Source organism: Larix kaempferi (assembly GCA_027924585.1). NCBI lineage: Eukaryota > Viridiplantae > Streptophyta > Pinopsida > Pinales > Pinaceae > Larix > Larix kaempferi. The sequence continues at coordinate 7,267,629 of BSBM01000619.1, forward strand.
ACATGCTCGGCCTCCTCATGAGTTAAGCAGTGTCAAATAATGGAATCGATACCATGACGATATAATTTGTCACCAATTATGAGGTAATATTTTGCGTGGTGATGAACATGACGGCATTAATAACGAGATAATTGAGGACCGAAGCGTTGGGTTTGGAGATACAATGTGATGTCTCCATACCATGGGTCAAAAGTACTGATGAGAAACAAGGACTCATTGAGGAGAGAGTCCATGGGATCCGTTTCCTGATCAGTATGGGTAAGATCGCAAATAATTTCCACAAAAAACAAAGACTTCTTTTATTTGGCCTTCTCAAACTGGAGTTTGAATTCTTGGAGAATCACAATCCAACGTGAATATTTTCCCCCTAGTACCTGACGCGTGAGAACATGGTACATGGGGTTAGAGTACGCTATGGTGGTGGTAGTGCAGAGGAGGATATAATGGCGAAAATTATGAAAAGAAATGACTATTGCGAGAGATAGCTTCTCTACATGTGAATACTAGGTTTCAGAGTCAAGGATACCCTTACTAAGGTAGTATATCACATGCTCCTGAGTGTGACTATCTTCCTATGCCAAAACTATAGAAATAGTGGAAGTGGAAGCAAAAAGATAAAGGATATAATCCTTGGTGTAATTCAGTGGTTGTAACACGATTTCATGAGTGATGGCATGTTTAATTTTGTCGAAGGATTTTTGAGCATAATCATCCCAAATGAATAAGATGTCCTTCTTTAACAACCTCTTGTATCCCTGTGTTTTCTCTATAAAATTACACAGGAAATGCCACGGGTAGTTTTCCTTCTCCTCCAAACTTTGAAGTTCTGTAATATCTATAGGTGGTGGTAGAGCAACAATGGCTTCCAACTTGAGGGGATCGATGCAGATCCCATCCTTTGAAATGATGAAGCCCAAAAGGCATCCGGACTTGACACAAAAAATGCACTTATGAGGATTTAAACGGATATTATACCATCAACACCGAAGGAATACAACCGTCAAATGATCGATGTGGAAGTTGCAACAATTCGAATGAGAAGGGAGATCGTCTAAGTACGGTTCCACAAAATACTTCACATTGCGGAAAGCATATGACATAGCATGATGGAATGTAGCACCAACATTTCGAAGGCTAGAAGGGAGTTTTCGATATGCAAACATACCCCATGGGAAGATGAAAGCAATATTATGTTGGTCGGCAGGATGGATCTCAATCTGATTATAGCCAAAAATTCCATCCATGAATGAAAAGATGACACTTCTGGCACAATTGTCGATGATTTGGTCGATAAACGGGGTAGGGTAATTTTCCTTGGGACAAGCCTTATTCAAATCCATGTAATCAACACAAAACCTAATGGTTCCCTGTTTTTTGATAACCGACACAACATTAGAGGCCTAGTCTGTTAAGGGAACATGATAAATGAATCCAACCTTCAACAACTTTTCTATCTCTGCCTTAATAGCTGCAGTTTTCCTAGGGTGCACGGGGCGAAGTTTTTTCTGGACAGGTTTTGTGTCAGGATATGTTTGAATCTATTGCATGACAATAACACGATCAATACCGAGTGTTTCCTCGTAGCTCCATGAAAAGATGTCGCATAATTGTTTACACAAGGCCGTGAAAGTGGTGAATTCTTCCAGAGAACAAATTTGGCCTAGGTGAATATGTTCCACGACTCTAGGTTTTATCGAGATGTCGACTGGAAAGGTAGGCATGATGTTTTCCAGGTTTCCCTCGGTTGCCGTATCATAAGTCAGAATAGGAGATTGAGGGTAAGGAAAGACATCTAGTGAAACAATTGTTTCAATGGTGTTCTCAACCGAATCTAATTGCGGAAGGAAGGATGATCTATGGTGAAGGTCTTCCCATGGGGGTTCATCCACACTCATAATCTCCATGATTGACTCCTCATAATGAAAAGTATAGAGTAGAGGATCAATTAGGGATGAGGTATGATGTAATGGAAGAGAACTTGAGTTAGATGCCACTGAAGAGTGGACATTAGCTAGATCAAGTGTTGATTGGATTGCCTCGTAAGTAGCTTTTATGGGGATGAGAGGCATCACATCTCCAATCGAATCCAAATGATCAGGATCGGGAACAATCCATTGGTTAGTCGGGTCATGAGATGACGAAATCATGTTTACCATGGGAACATGGGAAGGGGGATCTGGTGTTGGAAAGACTTCCATGAGGGATGGATATTTAAGGAGTCCTACCCCCACACTCTCATATATTTGCGTAGAGTGTCCTTAAAAGAGGGACATTGTCCACAAGATGAGTAGTGGTGTCATGTGTACAGAAATATAACTGGTCGATAGTGACAATTCTCCCTTGGTGAGGAAATTGCAAAATGCGGAAGACATATGATGCAACCACGGTCATGGCTTAGAACTAGTTTTGACCAAGTAATAAGTTATAATCCAATGGGGCAGCGTTGACTTCCATGTTAATGGAAACAGTCTTACCGCCCAGCCTGGAAGCCAAATATTGTGACAACCCATGGGGTTGAAAACCACGTCCATCAAAGGATTTCAATGTGGTGGGGGAACAGTTCAACTCGGGAGATCCAATGGCTCGCTAGCAAGATAACGACATAACTGAGGTAGATGCTCCTTCGTCTAAGATAGTACAATGGATTTTTTTTCTGAGAAATGTTGGTAACGATTTGAAGCATGAGTTGATGGGAAAGCCTCGGCTTGAAATACTCTAGCTTGAACATGATGGTTTTGGAGGAATCAAGATCTACAGCTCCTATCATGGATAACAGGATCTTATGATGATTGGGATATTTTTGTAAGACTTCTAGCATCGACATAGAACAAGGAGCTTGCGCTAAATCCTCTATGATATTGTAGTTTTGAGTAGCTCAAGCATTGAGATTGAAAATGGATTTTTGAATCATGCTCTTGGGTGGACGCAATATGGAATCTAGTGAAGGTTTCTCTATGACAAGAGGAACTTGAGGTGAAGTAATGCTAGTTGTAGATGTGGATTATTTTTCAATATTAGCTTCGCTAGATTCCTTCTCAAAATTAGAGTCATATGTACATGACCGAGTGGACAAGTTTATTGTTTCACTCTACATCATGAGAACATGAGTGGTTGTGGACAGTTCTCCTTGGGAAGGAGTTGGTTGTTGGGCAACCATTTTCTATTGTTGTGTGGGGAAGGCGTCATTTAAAATTGCGGGTGTGGGTTTCCTTTGAGAAACTTTTTCACTTCCTCCCGATGTGGGAATTCTTTGGTGAAGTGATCATCACCACACAATAAACAAGGATATTTAACCTTCCACTTTTGTTTGTTGTCTTCGGGATTATTTTTGGGGTCCTATTGGTTAGAAGACTTTTTAGATTTTCCTTTGTTCTTCTTTTTTTCACTGGATTTTTGAGGTGAAACAGATTGAACTAAATTCTCTTCTGCAGTCGAATCAGGGCTGGGTGAGAAATTAGTTTTGTTTTCCATCCTGTGGCAAGGGTGGAGTCGAACTATGATCGTTCGATGAACCACTAGATTGTGTAGGTTGGGTATGAAAGGAACCAATAATGCCATCGACATAAGATCCTGTAGGTGGTTTTGTTGGATCATATGTATGGAGGGGGGAATTAGGAATGATATTGTATAAGATGCCATATTGGACATAGACAAGGTCTAAATATTGAGCATGAGATATAGCTTGTTCTTCCATAACAGCCCCACCCATAACTACGTCTTTAGCTATGACAAGTAGTAGTGACTTCGTGAACCAATCGAAAAGTAGTTGATTCGGAATGGGATCTTTAATGAGATGTCTTCTCCTCCTCCACTCATGACTATGATCGGAAATGTGAGTGGAAGTAGTTTGATGGAGAGAAGTCAACAGATCCGTGTCAATTTCATAGTGGATCGGTAGCTGAAAATGAGTCAAAAAGGACATAGGTAAAGATCGAAAATCAAATAAAGGAATGTGGTGGAAACTCAATGTACCACTTTGCGGTAGTACCAATAAGGGTTCATTGAAATAACCTCAAACAGATGGAATCATCCATTAAGGAATTGGAAGAACACCACAAATGATAAGTCATTACGTGGTTCTTAGGATCCTCACTAGGCTTGCCGTCAAACTTTGGAATGTTTGATGGTAACTTCACAGGAATCATTGGTCAATTTATACCATGTTGAATGGGATCATTAGTCAAACGTGACAGAGTTTGTAGATCAAGTGTGGCCAGAAATGGTAATTGTCGGTTCGACTAGGGATACTGGTAATACTGATGAGGCATCTGTGTGCTAGTATGACTATGGATTGATTGGTCGTAAGGTCCTCCCATAGGGGAATGGCCATATGGGGGTGGACCTGTTGGGTTGGGAGGGGGAGCTGAAGGGGGTCCTCTTTTAGAAAAAGGTGATCCTTTACCAGAATACGGGGATACTCTAGGTGGAGGTGGTGGGGGTGGACCAAGTGGTGGGGGAGGAGGTGGGATAGGTGGTGGGGTTGGTGGGGTGGTCCACCGAATGGAGGTACAAGTAGTGGAACATTATGGTGTCCCCATGCAGTGTTCATGTTTCTAGGATAGGGTAATCCAGGAAAAATGTTTCCCAAATAATTGTTTCCTATAACAGCATTATGATTTCCCAGATAGATATGCCCCCATGGGGGTTGGGTCCAAGTAGATGGTACCCCAATTTGATGTGTCCACATAGGTTGTCCCATGGTTGGGAGAGAACTTCCAACCATACTATAGTTCATATGTGAAGAATCTCCTCCATTCACGTTATGTCCCCTAACTGGATGATGCCCCCCCGTTAGATTAGGTCCACTGACTAGGGGTTTCCTCCCAGTTGAAAATTGTCCACTTATAGGAATGTGCCCAGTAAACATATGTTGACCAGTAATTGTAGGTTGACTCGTACTCAATTGTTGACTAATAACTAGAGGATAGATTCCACTCGGAATTTGAGGTGGAGGTGGTAATTATGTTCTAGTTAGGAAGTTAACATAAGCTTAAGGTTTCCTCTATTTGTTGGGGTCAAATGAGGTGTTGAACCAATCTCCTGACTTTGAGGTGTACTCATCAGGAATGATGGTTGACCTATTTCATAAGTGGTCAGTTTAGGTGTAGATATTCCTGCTGAAGAAAAAGATAAAGAATGTATGGGGGAATTTTGTTGAAATATTGGTACTTCTAGATTGGACGTAGATTGGAAACTTCGACGTCTAAGTTTTTTAACTAACATTCGTAAATGTTCAACAATCCCGTAAACATGTGCAAGAAAGACATCATTGGGAATCCATGGAGAATCAGATGAGGTGGAGTTTCCACCATCGGAAGTGAACCAAAATCGGAAACATGTTGGCCTAAAGAAGTATCCCAAAATGATGCAGTTAGACCAAAAGTCGTTGATACTAGGTCATCTTGGGGCTAACTAGAAATCTAGTCCGTGGCTTCAGAATTCCTTCCATCGAATGATGAAAAGTGGTGTCGTGTGAAGTAGATTGTTCCATAATCAAAGGTCCCATAGGGTCAGTGTTAGGTGGGTTTACGGGAGGTGAATAATTCATTCTGGTTTCTAAGGTAGAAGTGCCTTCTTCATGTGACACAGATGTGGTAGGTTGATCCATAGTTTCTCCCAATTTTTCCTCCTAATTAAGGGGATATTCAGGTGGCAAGTTTAAAATCCTATGAGATCTTCTTAAAGGTTGATAATCCAGGATGGTTGAAGCAAAACTTCTCATAGTATTCCTCTAAAGAAAAGGAAAACACGCTCCAAGACCTACTGAAGCTAAAGCCATAAGCAAATTGTGTGATGAAGGGATTCAATAGTCTAGAACCTCATGGGATTATCAAGCCATCACAACTCATGATATGCTAAAAATTCCAACAATTATACCCGGCCCAATATTTTAGAGCACTAACCAGGGAGGATTAGGAACGTACCGCTAACCGTATAACCCGACTACCTAGCAGTACGTGCATAGTAGATCCGCGAGTGTTGTTCTCAATGTATTTCCACACCAAGACAGCCAATGGTTAACTCAGATGGTTATAGGAATCCTAAAGGGGTCTCCTGATATACTCAAGGTACATGGGATCTCCAATCCATAGTGGTGTTTTCTAATGCACAACCGCACGACATGAGCCTTATGATATATTGTCGAGTACGTGAAGTACCTTTATATATACCCGAAGGTACATGAAAGGCCATTCGAAATACCGACTGGTACGTGGAATATGTACAAGCCCTTAGGATGCAGTGCAGGTAGATAACGATAGCTTCCACGTTTAAAAACGTCGGAACACGTCTCTAACCTAACACACGAGTTTCTATGTAAATTTTAACCTAGGCTACCGCTTGATTTTAAGTTTACGGTTAGGTGAATCCATGGAGTGAAGACTTGGAATTTAAAAAGATGCAAATCTTACCTATATGAAAATGCAAGTATTTTCTTTTTCTCTTCCATGAAAACTAGCTATAATAACGAGAAATATTTTTTATTTTCGATAATGAAATGAATAAGTACCTCTATACTTTAAAAATCAACTAAAAAGACTCAAAAGAACTCTTTTCGACAATCCAACAAAAATGAAATAACACACCAAATCCAAATATTTTTTCCTTTCTCTCTTTTCAACTTAAGAGAATCTATGAAAAATGAAAAGAAGAATTTCCCTTTTTGAATGCAATAACTCCAAATTCTGAAATAGGAATAAAAAAGTGGGAAGAAAATAAAACATGCAAGAATTTTCACTATCTTGGAAATGCTTTGCAAAAGTTTAAATGTGCTTGAAGTTTTCAAGGAAATGATGAATGAACTTTCAGAACCACGAAAATGCAAGTCAATAATAATCTTTTAAACTTTCCAAAGATCTTTTAATACTCATTCCAAAGCATACAAATTCTCTACAACAATTCCAAGAAATAGAGATTGAAATAAAGATAACGAACAACTTTGATTTTCAATTCAATATACCCAATAGATATGAGAATTATGCCACTTTCCAAACCTATATTCGGAAAATCAGAGAATACATGCTACTACAAACTTTGATTGTTTGGAAACTGACAGAGAAAAACAATCACCCAAAATCTCAAAAACACATAAAAACACACAAAATTGAGCAAAAACACAACAATCAAATATTGGAGGGCCTAGAAATCAGATCGAGCGGATCAGATGGCGTCATAAGGATTCACAAGACTGATTTTTCTCATGGGGGATTGAAATTTCCCACAACGAGTGATACACCTGCTTGAATAGATAGCACTCTAATAAATGCTCAAACTTCAGAAAATAATCCAAGGATGAAGTATGCTATGCCTAGGAGGTTTTGCAGCAGTGAAGGACAAACCAACAGACCTCAAAAATCAATCCAAAAACCAACTTTGAGAATTTTTACACTAAGTGACAAATAATGAAGGGTGATGCGCCTTGCAAGGGTGCACCAGAGCATTGGAAGACCCAACGGTGCACTCTGCACACTAGGAAACCATGTCAGCGATGCAATCTATAAACTGCCAGAGAGCATCAGCGACGCAGTATGCTAATAGGTCAAACGCGTCAAAATTACAGTGCTGCAGGTGAGGAACTTCCCAGGTGCATCAGGCGAGATCTAAGCAACAAAAATAAAAATTCTCCAAGAATAAAAAGGTAGAAGGATTTTCTGATACTTGAAGCTAAAAGGCTTACTTATAGAAAGGGCACCTTGAAGCTCTTATACAGTATGTAATTTGATTATCTTTTAATGAAATTACGCTTTTTTCTTTGGAAAGAAAAAAGAGAAAAAAAAAAAGGTAGAAGGCTCAATAAAGATCCTAAACAGAATCTGGATGGCCCATAAACTCTCTGATGGTAAGATCGAAGAAGAAGAGGAAAGTTAGAGGCTAGAGGCTAATTTGGAAAGAAATCACAGAAACAAAAAATGCAATGAAATAAAAACTAAGGACTATTATCCCGAGTATGGTCGCCAATTTTGTTTACGGACAATCTGTAAGGCCGGAATCAAACGGATCCTAGTCTGAATAGTTCGGAACTAGAAAAACACAAGTACATAATACAAACAACTTTCCTAGATTGATTTACATGCAATATAAGTGAAAGGGTCATCTTACCTTATAAATGAAAATATTTTCTCCTTAATGATCCAAGTCCCGATCTTCAGATCTCTAGCTACAAAACTAGTCAATCACACGTGGAAACAAACAAGTGATAAAAGCAAATGATTGTGAATCAATCTAGATCAAAATTCAAAGAGGTTAATCCTCAACATTATCAACACAACAAAGTTTATGGAAATAATTTGCATTAGATGTAAAAATAAGAAGTGCAAAGAGAGAGGTGTTACAACAGATGCTTTGACGTCATAACCTCCTTCCAACAATCCTATCCTTAAGATCAAATGCTTAGCCTCTAATGGATGACAAGGATCTCCTAGCAAAATTCCACCAGCATATATGTACTCTATCATTCCTCCCTTTAACAATGGAGAGGGGTTTCATATATATACAGATAAAGGGATAGGAGAGGTTGAGGATTTAGGGGAGAGGCCTAAGGGATCATCCCACTAGACAAGGGGATCGAATTCCACCTTTTCAAATATGTAGAGATAAGTCTCCATGCCATACAAGCTTCGAGAAGTCACTCAAAGCTTCTCTTTATCCATTTTAACCAACAACAATGCACCTTGCACAAGGACAACACATGCGAATGGGAGATCAACACACCTTGTGCAAGAGCACCATGCGCCACCAATGCACTCTACTAAGGTGTAGAGCACGTTACCTTAAGTCTGACACACCTTGCTAGAGATCAGGGTGCGTCGGGGTGAGAACATAAGGTTAAAGTGATAAACAACAACTTCTCTTATGGTGTTTTAGCTGAGGCACTTTACGGATCAGGGCATACAAAGGACACATAACTCATGATGACGAGATTTTGGTGGAACAGTCTATCTACTTGAAATGCATATGGAATAGGATGGATGATGAATGCACGTGGGTGGTGTGTGTGAGTGTTCATCCATATTTTCTTGAATGATTGAAAACTAAGTCCAATTTAATGAATGAGGTATATGTTAATATTTGAGATATGCCATTGAATATATGTATGATTAAACGATTATGATGCCTACCAGAACTTATTTCTATACATTAGAAATGCTTGTTTAAGTTTTGATGAATAGATTTCTTCTTTGAAACTCTGAAGGAATAATTCTGAGCTATGGGAAATCTTAATGTGGAACTGAAAACCACAATTTGTGAACCCTCATATGTATCTAAGAAAACTAGGCTTATGTTTGTGATTTCCCATTGGGATGCTTGAGTGACTGTTTATATTATAGTATGCTTGGTGAAGAAATAATAGGGGTATATGTTGTAAATTAATATAATGAGTGTGGACTCGTCTATGAATAAATGATGAGTTTCTAATAAGATGTTATGTGGTGCCTGTGTGAGCATGTGTGAGCATATCACATTGTATTTATAACTTTAATACATGATTTTAGCAAATGGTGAGTATGTACAATCATTAATAAAACCTTAGTTGAAGGTGAGCCATAGGCATATTGATGATGTAAATTTAGGTGAGGAAGATGTTGTAATCATTACAAAGTGAATTTATTTGGTCATGTGAGATAGAGGTAAATCTTGGCTATGATCATAATAATAAAAATTATGTGGTTTGGAGCTCACTTTAAGATGAAGTGGGGATTAAAAATTCATTGTATGAATAGGAAAGAACTAAACTGCTTTGTTAAAATCTTGTATCGAAATTGAGTTTATATATGGTTAAGTGAATAATGAGTTTGATTTTGAAACTTGATAGAAGCCATCAAGTATCGCTACCTATGGAATGCAAAATGTTGAATGCAATATAATTTATGTTAAAGTTTTATGAGCTTGAAATATTTATGGATAAGATCCTTCAAGATGAGATTTAAATTATCTTATAACTTGTTGCAGCATAACGAGCTTAATCAAATAATAAGAATGTAATTAATCACTTCATATATATCATAGTAGAAAAAAATCTTATATGCAATAGTCTTAATCAAAATTTTATTATTATTTTAACTATTCTTTTTTAATCTAAATATAGTCGCATTCAAACTATTTTTTTCATTGTGAATATAATAATGCCTTCAATTATGTTCTAAAGTTTATTATTTTAACCATTCTTTTTTAATGTAAATATAATGCATTCAAACCATTCTTTTTCATTGTGAATATAATAATGCCTTCAATTATGTTCTAAAGTTTGTTGTAAGGTATTGTCAATATTTCAAAGTCAAAGTCGTTTTTTTGAAGTTTATCATTTAATTATAGAAATGTGTAGTCAATTAATTTAGTTATTAAAAAAAAAAAAAATCATCAAAGTTATACTTTAAATTCAATCTAACATTTCATTATTTGATTATTCAATTTAACATTTCATAAATTAAAAATAAATTTAATCATGATAAAATTTACACATATACTTTAAATTCAATCTAACATTTCATAATTTGAATAAAAAAAAATAAACTATATATTTACTAAAATAAGAAAAATTAAACTCAATCTCAAAATTCAAGTTTTTAAATCAAACAAAGATTTTTTTATGAAAAGATATCAAATTTGATACATAACTATTTTAACTAACCCTTAGACTTTAAAATCCAATCTTTTTATTTGCATATAAGCATCTAAACGACATGCTTATAAATTACCACCAAAATTACTTAATAAAAACAGTTTATTAAATAGTAACAGGAACAGGCTCTAATAATCTATAGCGTAGATTAGATTGGAGAAAGCCCATATCCATCTGCTTGCTTGCTTACAATCAGGGTAGGAATTTGGAAAACATCAGATCTATCAAAAATGAGATTTCTACATGTTTTATGTTTTTTCTCAAAAATGAGATTTCTACATTAAATATATAGATGTTTTATGTTTTTTTTTTTTTTTTTTTTTTTATAGTTAATATAAAATATATGTCGTATTTGATTTTTGCATGTCAAATTTCAACCCTGCTTACAATGTATCACAAACTATCAATGACGGTTAATATAAATATAAAATATAGGCCGTATTTCATTTTTGCCTGTCAAATTTAGCCCTGCTTACAATGTATCACAAACTGTCGGCGCAAAGGAGAGCATGTTATTACCGTGATCGTAGAGTATTTGGTAATTCTGCTATGAAAATTACCAAATATGGATATGTCAGAGGAGCGAGAAGATAGCATTCCAGAAGGTAGCATTGCAAGGCAGAGTATGCCAGTGTCATCAGAGTATATGTAGTTCTCTTTAGGCAAATCATAATCTGCTCCCTTGAAGTGGAAAGTTATAGTCGGAAAGTTTGCACTGGAAGAGCCAAGTTCTTGCGTATAACAGAGGTCCAGTGCAACGATATCTCCATTTGTCTGCGGAAGATTGATGGCTGAGTTCAAGGCATCTTTCAAAACATCATATGCATCATATTGCAGCAATGTCAAAGACGTTCGAGAGTCTATGACAAGTCCGCCAGTGCCATCTGATTGAAGATCAAAAGTAGCAGGAGTGATATTCAATAATTGCCCGCCAACGCTGATTCCTTCCAACGAAAGATAATACAAAGTTGGAGACCCGGCATTCATAATGAGAGGAGTCGAACGGACAGTCGTGGCATTCAAAGTAGCAGTGTGACGTACAAACAAAGGGCTGGTTTTAGAAGGAGAATCAGTTGGAGACATTAGACAGTAAGAAAACTTATTACCCCCAGATGGGCCAAGCTGTGAAATCAAAGATAAGGGGCCTCGTCCGAAGCCTACTATTCCACCTTGACCGAAATTTCCTTCATTGTCCTGCCCACATCCAAACACAATATGGTGAACTGACTGAGAAGAAATAGTAAAGGACTCGTATGAAAGGATCCCCTGGGTGAAATAGGAGTCACCATCATAATGATAATAGGAGTATTGGCACATTTCACCAGCACAAATATGACAGCCAAGAGCCTGGCACTCAGAGCTTTTGTAGGTGATACTCTTGTAACCGGAGGACAGGGAAGGATCATAGATTGGGGTTGACTGATTATAGCAATTATTGCAGGGCTGACACTTTGTCCATATCAGGTCACTGCCAGTATCGAGAATTGCAGAAAAGGATAAAGATGGCCTACCAATTATCGTCATCATAAATTCTCCATTTCCTGCTGCATTTACTGGAGACTCGAGTTGTTTCACTTTTTCAGCGGATCGATCAGCCTTTGGAACTACATACATCTTGTGGAAAGGGCACAGCGGACAGAGAGCGAACAGTGGGGGCAAATAAACCTAACAGAACTACACAGCAGAATAACTCAGCAGAGGACTGCCAGAGACAGGGCCAAACTGCCCAGAAACGCTCTATCTTGTAATAAGAGATAACAAGGATTTATACATAGCGAATTCTCTCGAAGGATCGAGATATTTAGAAACATCTATCAATTGCCTTCACGGAGAAGCTTCAAAGCATTAACCGCACATTTACAATGCTAAGTACATACATCGTATACATCACATGATCACACGCTCGAGGTGAACTCACAGCTCGAGGTGAATGATGTGGCGGTTGGGAATTACTTCCAACACATCGGCAACCTTTCAAGCCTCTCACGACTGCGTTGTACTGCTCCTGCAAACCGCTCCAGTTGAAGCCTCTCTCGACTGCGTTGTACTGCTCCTGCAAACCGCTCCAGTTGATGTAATATTGCTTGGAAAGACAGGGGAAAGTGTTGAATCTCTATGCACAAGATCTATTCTCAATCCAAGGGGTTCATGCACAGGCTTTGAAACCTTGGACACATACATCCTGCATTGCATCAGAGGAAATATAGAAAACAATAACAAAGAAATAAGCAGGTGTTTGCAGGGCGCAGAGGTATAAGCTGTTTGTCCAGCCATTTTTTGTCTATAGCTCGATAGAGAAAGATTTCCCAAGGAAAGAAAACGAGGAAGGCCTAGCAAGAGCATAAGAGGTTTACTCCAAAGGAAGGGTTGCACTGTAATTATATACAACGTGGAAGTCCCTTTGTCGATTGTCTATCTTCGGGCTAACTCCCTGTTACCTAGGTACGCATGGCATAATGCCCTAAATACAGTCCTTATATGTTTAGCTCCAAGATGGGTATTGAATTTTGCATGCGTTATATTTCAATAATCTAACAAATTTAAGTTCTTGTTGTCATCAATTTTTTCGATTTCACTATTAGTTTTAACCGTTCCTTTTCAACGTGACTATATTGTATTCATGGTGTTGATTTAATATGATTGGTGGGGCTCTGCAAAACCCTGTGTATACAGGAACCTTCAACATCACTATGAGCATCAGTTTTTTTTCCAGTTTCTCATGCATTGAAATTAGCATGCAGCTCCACTAGTTAAGACTCTGTTTACTCCAAAGCCTTCGATATTTCCGTGAAAACTAACAGTTCGAACTAAAATCGCTTTAGATTCCATAGCTTGTTAATGAATTCCTGAAAACTACGAGTCACCATTGTCCTGGTTCCTCCCATCCTAGGCCATTTAAATCATCTTTAAATCTTTGATTCCATACTTATAGAATAAAGGGAAAAACAAGATGGTTTTAGATCGCTAATAGCACAGAGAAGCACACGTAGATATAGGTCTCTATCGATCTAAATATCATGAACCCAAGGAACAACCACGTATGATTTCTTAAGTGTGAGGGTACATGAATGAATCTCTCGTACCCATCTCCTTGATTTGTCATTTTCTTATAGGAATTTAGAAGAGATTGGAGATGTGTTTCATGTCATGTAAACGATATAGATACAAGTCATAGATAGGCTTGATGGTATGTGAACTAAGCAATTACAAGTCATGCACAAGTTCCATGTTCAATTATGAGCATTTTCCAAGTCACTATGAATATTCTTCTCAATTATGAAATGATCCTTATTTCATAATTATGAAATTGAGTAAGAATAATTATTTTCTTGTGGAGTAATTATAAGATTTTATTCAATTATGAAATTTTAGCCTTGAAACATCTAATAACATCCCCTCAACCCTTGTGGTGGATAATACAAGTATAATAGATGCCCCTTCATGTATGAGGTCAAAAGAGGAATTAATGATGAAATATATTATAAAATATGAAGAAAGTTTCCAAATGGAACCCAATGGAGTCCAGTGAATTCAATTTAGAAAAGTACATACACAAAAAGACTAGAATGCTAGATAACTCTCTTCCCATGGTGGGAACACCCATTCTTAGGTGTGACAAAGCATAGATGCCACATCAAATACACTACAGATCCATGCAAAATGAAAGATCATGACCATAAAAAGGATACTTGCTAGATCCATTTCAATGATAGACCATAACCATGAACATATACAATGTGGATCTATGCCTCAATCTAGTAGGAGAATATCTGATGATAAAGTAACTAGAACGGAATCCTCCCATCAAGTACCACTGTCATAACCTACCGGTACGATCATGAGCAATTTGGGTGATAGTAAAAGAAAGATGCTACTAGAGGCCCAATGTCTTCAATACCAACCCATCAAAATGTACGAATCTACCATGTGAATGAATGTTATGACATCAAACCTAGAAGAAACCATTTGATTATATGAATATATGGACATATATTGAACACTTACTTGAATCTATCAAGCATGGGACATAAATGAATTCCCATCGTCAATAGCAAGGGAACCCATCACTAATGGTTGCATGCCCTATGGTATTGAAAATAGTTCTAAATCTTCATCCTAAAATAGATAATTTGAAATCAATGGGATAAGATCCATCAAGAGGAAGGCATTAGGGCATCTCCCATCAACTAACACAAGTATACACTGGATATAATTTGAGTGAGAACAACTTAACAATAGGGAAGGCCAACATGAAAAGTTAGGGAATCTAAGGAATGATAGACATAGGCTACAGATAGTCCTTGAACATAAGCACAACACAATATTGACTTTGAAAAAATTGACACAAGAAAGAATAGTGTTATAAAACTGCAACATAGGAAGCATTGGCATCTTCGGCATAATGATTCAAAGAGTAACCAATCAGAGGAATAAAAACTTAAAGATCATGGTTCAACTCCTAAGGAAATACTAAAACCCAATTTGTTGAGAAAACTCAAAACATGGTTCTTTGTTCAAGGGTGACACAAAATTCTTGCAACATAGATGGAAATTAAATATCTTAATTCTTTCTCCCTTCTTTTCTATTTCCTTTTGTGTTTTTTTCATATTAAGAGATCCTTAAAAGAAATAAAAAAATGACATCATATAGTGGAAGAGATGACTATCATAAGGCGTGCAACTGTGTTAAAATCACATGGAACAAAACTATGCAAAACAAAAATCCAAAAGGTGTTGGGAAGTAGGTGGACACTCATCAACTATCTCTTCCAGGCATGAGGTTTTGAAATACAAAGGAAATAAATGCAAAGGAAGGTAGATAAAGTGCTTACATAGGTAGTAAGTGACAATGGGTAAACCAAAATTAAATTAGTCTCAATAGCATAAGCAATGGTATGCAATGTAATGATGCAAATAAAATAGTGGGATCCCTTTAAGGGATGGACATAAGAATATTGAGAAGAAGTCATGTGGATTCAATCCAAAATCATGGCAGAGCTAAGAGGAATCGTGTTCCTAGAGAGAACTACAACATGGACACTAGAAATGAAATAAATCTTCCAACTAGGGCACCCATGATTGGTAGGCTCTTCTACCAAACTAGTGTAAACTGCAAATAGAAAAGGCCAATGCACCCGAATATCCAACAAATTCGACCCTATGGAAAGTTTGAGTGGAAAAATGTTTAAATGAATCATAACAGATGGGAGATGTAAAACTATCTGAAATATTCCTATATACCTGATGGGATTAGACAATGCACAAAGCATGGTACCTAAGAAACTAGGAATCCAACTCAAAATCATTTATCCAAGAAACAACAATCCATGAGCATATCTAAACAAATGAAAAGAAAGATATGATATATGTTACTTTGACAACGCTATCTTCAACTTTGATGTCTTCCAAAATATTTATTACCATGGAAAATTCAGTGAAGACTCCATAAATCTAAGGTCTTAGGACTTACAGTCAATTAAAGATCAAACTCATAAGGAAAATCAAAGCTAAAATCAACAATAAAGTTTGCAAAAACATATTGATCACCACAAGATTCTAAATTATATCTTCTAAAGGAATTAGACTCATTGGGAACACAAACTTGCAATTTGATGATAGAGTCTAAAGACTAAAAAATTCCAACCTTTGAAGATCCATAAATGGTTAGATTGCGCTCGAAACAAAAATCAAGACCGTATTTGATTGCAAATAGGTCCAATCATTAGAGAACTTTTGAGGTGAAAAATGGACCTCAAAATAAAGAAAATGTACTTTAAAAATACACCAATCACATTATTAAGGATGACATCATCCCTCATGTTTGAGGTGGCATTGCTTGCTTAATTGTCACATTTTCAATGGTGGATGAAAACCCATAGTTAACCATGGTAATGCTTTGAAGTCATAAAGTAAAGTACTCATAATGAAGGTCCTTTTACATTTTTTCATAAAATAATATTATTTTTATTTTCATAGTTTTTTAAAAGAAACGATACACATAACTATTATATTTATTTCATTTATTTAATACAACAATGTCAAACTAATCAGAAGCTTAGATATATATATATATATATATATATATATATATATATATATATATATATATATATATATATCCTTAACCTTTCACATCCACTGGTTGAGATGAAGGACACAAAGATTTGAAAATCCCCTTTCCCAATCAATAATAATCCGAGTCACCCAAAATTTGGAAGTTGAAGAGTCCACTCTTTTTTGCAAACCATAAAAGAACCCAAAGAACAAGTAATTCAACTTTTGTATTGGTACCTAAGCCTGCACCCAATTTTAATCTGATGATATGATCTCTTTTGATTTTGAGAAACATACTAGCCCCATATAAACCATTGTTATGTGCCCCATCAAAAAAACCAAACGATATAGACTCTTCCAAACTAGGAAAGGGAAGATGCCTATGTATCTTTGGCTTCATATCTTTGCAGAATTCAAGAAATAAATTAATAGGTCTAGAGCTAGCTAGAAAGATGGATGGTTTTGGATTATCAAAAAATACACTTGTTACTAGTTTTCCAAAATTCCCAAATGACAAAGTGTGGGTTCTTTAAATTTAAATTTTTTGCTAAACCAAGCAATCATACTGTCCTGAAAGTCGAAAGTATTCCAACTCTTCTTAAAATTGATTAAACTATAGCAATTCTCCCATACACAACTAAAGAAGGAATGTGAAAAAAATAGATGGGAAACCAATTCAACATCAGATATGTAGAGAAAACATATACCTAGACCGTTGAACCCCCTCTTTTGTATATTTTCACATGTTAGGATCTTATTTTCCTAGCACAACCATATACAACATTTCAACTTAGTAGGAATATTCCACTTCCATATCTTCTTTACCTACCATTTTCGAAAATCCTGGAATTCATCTTCATTCTGATAGAATGATAAGCCTTTTTTGCAATGATGGTCCGATTTGCATCTAACTAGTCCTAGACCAACATATATTTTTCATCATTCAATCTTATACCTATAGAATTCAGGATTAATAAAAAATTGTTCAATTCCTCAGCCATATCATCAATTATGTCCAGGTCAAAGGATAGATACCAGTAAGGCATGGAAGAGACAATCACCTCCGATCTTCTACTCTAGGCCAGGACCTGTATGTTGATGGAGTGTAAAAAAGTCACTAGCTAATGTGATAACTTATATCCATCACCTACACCAATAAAAGGATCAATCCCAATAAAAAATTGTAAACCTCTACCAACTTGCAAACTTAATCTATTTCCATGAATTCGAAGAGATTTTGTAAGATCTCTCCAAATGATAGAAGAATTAGATCCAAAAAATTAAGGATTGTGGATCCACTATAAAACTGAGTTACATTTAAGATATATTGATTTTATGAAATCACTCCATAGACCTTCTCCAAAAATTCCTCTCCATAAAATTTTGGCACCAAGATCTTCCCCAACATTTTAACTGTTTTAACCCCCACCCTCCCAACTTCTTTGGAAGGGAAATGCTTTCCCAAGATGCCATATGGAACTTTGAGGTGTTTAAATTTCCTGACCAAAGAAACTGAAACATTCTCTTTCTGATACCATTAATTAATGTCGATGGACCATCACTTGTTAAGGAGAAAACTTCCTATGGCTTGGGGAAGACCACAATAGATAGTTGACTACCAGAAAATGACTCAATTCCCAATGCAATGCTAAGATAATGGAAAAAAGACCAACCTTCAACCGGATGTTCAAAGTAGATCCCCATTGAGCTTTCAACTTCTACACTTGAACCTACAAATTAGTCTCAATAACAAGTACAAGCAAGTGCATATAACATGTGAAAGACATTAGCATGATCCATGATATTATAAGTAAATATAACCCAATGTGATTCAACAATATTCACAACATCAGATGGATGAGAAAATGAGTATTTCCATTAATGAATAACAAGAAGTACAATACAAGACCTCTTGCTGACAACCAATCTAAACCAAGAACTGGGTCTCTCCACTTGTGCCTCCACCACTTCAATCCTTCGTGTAATGGTAAACTCAAACTATGAAAGGAGTTTGGAAGGTGAATATAAGGAATTCACAACAACTAGGATCAATGAGTGTAGACTCAAGTTACGGAAAAAATCCACTAGAGTTATCTTACTCTCTCTTTCTCCTCCCTTCCATATGCCATAAGAGCTCAATATATATATAGCCTTCCAAAGGTAAGTGAAAGGACACATCGAGACGTTTCGGGGAAAATGGAGGGCCAAAGGTCACCCTAAGACCGCTTTTTGGGAATAAAAAGTAATTTTCTAATGATTTTTACCATTTTACTTGGTACCCGTGGGCTATAGTGGAATAGCTCGCGTGTACGCTAGCTATAATGGAACAGCAAGCGTACAGGAAGAAAAATAGGGAAAAAGTGTTTCTAGAGGACATAAAGTGAATCTGAGTCAATGAAATGGATCCTGAATGCCAAAGAATGTTGATGCTCACAAGGTGGAAAATTACGTTGTAACAGATGCCCCCTAATGTGTGAGGTCAGAGAATGGTGCTATGATGGCTGAAATACATTATAAATCTCAGAAGTGGAGTGATGGAGACACAACTAGAAAGAACATCTCACTCGTCATAATACAATAATATCTCTAAATACATGTCAATATAGTACAACAATCTGATACAATGGCCATGAATAGGCAATACATAATGAATACATGTCATAGGCGATCATAGCCATAACCATCTACAATAAGAGACGGTCTCCTATTGAAAGGAAACAACTGGTGTAAAGTGGAGCTACAAACTGCTGATGTCTAAGAGGTGATATCTCAGATGTAAAGTCACAATCATAAGTAGCATATTGAATGCCACTATTTTTCTGGGGTCTTCTACACAAATCATCTATGGTGCAAGTCCCATCAAGTGAATAAAGGTGTTGAGGTCGAACCTGATGTGACATTGTCTGATTACCAGTCAATGATTCATACCGTTAACAGATGCAAGATAACCCACCAATGATGAAAATGGGCATCAAGGCACAGAGTACAATCATCAAAGTGCGAATAGATGTGTTGAAGTCGAACACTTGGATGAATCCATCGATCGGGGGACATTGATGTATTCCCAAAACTGTCGACAGCGAGAGAACCTACCACTATTGATTGCAAGCCTCAAGCTACTCAACCAAACTCTAAGTCTCAATTCCAGAATAAATGAGTTCAAGTCGACGGAATGAAACTCGCTAGAAGGAGGGCATTAAGGAATCCCCCATCAACCAGCACGAGGTAACAACTACGCTAAAAGATTTGGAAGAACTCAGATGAAACGGACTGACTCAATAAAGATGGCTGACATGCAATAGTCAAGAGATCTGAGGAGTGGCTGACTTTGGTTTTAGGACTTCCTTTGAGCAAGAGCGTGAGAAGATGGGTAGACTCAGGAAGCATAGACTCGGCATAATACTGTGCGATGCAGGAGGCATCGACAAAGGGCTCCATGGTGATTGGAAGCTTAACCAATCGGTAGAGTAAACTGAGAAACCAGTATATCTGCTAAGGTCCTACTATAGTCCTGACTCATATGTATGGAGTGGAATGAATGCTCCGTTCAAAGGCGACACAACAACTACCAACAAAAGAAGTAAATATTCTCCCATCCGGATTTTTGGATTATATTATTTTTTTTGTCTTTTTCATATTTCGAAAGCTTGAAAAAGAATAAAATTGCTTATAGTACAACAATTGAGGGAATGAGTGTCAAATGGCGAGCAGACTAGTCCCAAGTAGTGGAACATACCTATGATCAATGCAAGGAAGCATGTGCAGGATGTGACACTCGGGGGGGTGTTCCCTCAGGGTCAAAAGGTCATCAAACTGTGAAGGGCAAATGGAAGCTCTGCAAGGCTCGACAAGGAAAGTGCTCAGGCACCAGGATAACAATTGAGTAAGCGAGAGCCGGCACAAGGTTCAAGCGGCAAGCAGGATGATCCAATGCAATCATAACTTGATACAAATGGGGGGAGTCCTTATGGGAGATGGCTAGCACAAGAGAAAGTAGAGTATGAGTATTTATCGCAAAGTCATGGCATAACTACAAAGGACTCCCGATCGTAAGGAAAAACGATGGCATGGGCACTGTAAGGCAAAACAGGGTTCTAACTAGGGCACCCATGTTCGAAAAGGCCCTACCGCCAAATAAAGACACTTCTATAACAATATGAAAGTTCTGTGTCAATTAAGAAGTGGGGTCGTACGTACAGTTAATGAAAACGGTCAAAAGGTCAAATGCATAATGCATGTGAAAATGACATCTAACATATATGCCAAGTGTGAAATATACCTGCTGTAGGCGCGAAATGGTCAAAAATCAACTCTCGTCAAAGAAATCTATTCAAAATGCTACTCCAAGACATTACATTAGTCCAAAACAGCTTAAAATGGCGAAAACTATAGGCAAGTGGGTTTCCAAAACTATAAATAGTAATAAAAATTTACAATTTACAATTCATTTTCACTTTTTACCCAATCTGGAGTTTTTGGTTAGCTTTCACCTGAAACTTCAGTTGCTGAATCTGGGAGCTACGGGCATCCGTTCGTCGAGCCGTCTAGAGTAGGTTAGCTATCTCATCCTCCTCTTTCATTTAGTAGTTTTTGTTTCATTTTTCAGTGGTCAAAAATTTTAATTAGGCAATCCCTATTTGGTCACGGCACTGTACGCGGGCTACAAGTATATGGGTAATAGATAGGGCATGGTAGTCGCGGTCAATGCATGCGTTGACCGTGAGTACTCGCCTCTATTTTCTAAATAGACCGTGGGTATGGCCATGAGGTTTGTTTTTTAAATGAAAAAGACTAACCTATTTGTGTTTCTTCCTCTAGGATGGTTCTAGAATGGAGGGAAAGGGAACATGACCTTGTGAATGAGGTCATCTGCAATGATTTGCCTACACAATAAGCATTACAAGCATGTGGGATTTTCAAATTTTGGAACATTGGGGGTTTGAGGGCCCAAAACCAATTGCTTCGTCGCTTGATAGACTACTGGGACGTAGACACACAAAATTTCAACCTAGATCGTCAAATAATCTCCTTGGAGGTAGATGACATTTATTTCATTATTGGATTGTCCCGTCGAGGGGAAGTGACAAGTCTTTGATCTCGTACTGTGGGTGGTACGATCACCATCCCCGACTACATAGAGCAATACTATCTTCCCAAAACTCAGAAAGTGGGGATTCAGGTACCCATTGGAGCCATAGTCAATCTGAGCATGAATATTATAGTGGCTACCCTCGTGAGGATTACAGGTTCGGCAACTCTACACCAGGCTTCAAGGTCGGCGATGTTCTACACCTCACAGTGCATGTGGCCCATGGTATATGATTGGTGCACAACGTTACTGGGGCCTATGAAGACCCAGTTAATGGAGTGCAAGCGTGAGGAGGCAGAAAACTTTGGATACGATAGTATTCTATGCATCTTCTTCTTTGAGAGGGTTATGGGGCTCAGTCCGAGGGTTGAAGTCCCTCCTCATACTCTCTGCGACCCAGCCCTAACCTGGTGAGAAGAGGTCTTGACACGACAAGGTGGTGGCCGATAGGAATCACCATGCACGAAAGTCTATCCCTGCATAGGGGTAGTCATCAATGGCTATGACCTGTCGGCCCCACCAGTGGAAGAACTCCTCTGGTGGTGATCGTGACATGCCGCTTCCTCCAAGGGAAGCATTTGGAGACATCAGTATGTTACTCTATTTTTGTGTATTAAATTTTTTGGGATTTTTTATTATATATGAAAATGAAAAAATCTGTTTGGGGGGTAGCATCACATATTAACATTCTACTTTTTGCTTGCAGACACCGGTCTGCGAAGACCTGAGGGTTTCCTGAGACATCGTCGACGGGGCAGGGGTGGAGAGGTAGTCGGCGTTGCAGTAGAGTGCACATTAGAGACTGTGTGGGTCAACTTGTCCCGCATGAACACCAGGGTACCCATGATTGAGATAGCGCGGCTTCCAGAGGACATGCAGCGCCATGTTGTGGGAGTATCGAGCCCTGGGTGCGACTACTGCAGCATAGCCAACACAGTACACTATTATTATCAGACACATCCTACCGAGGCATCTAGGTCTCCTCGTGGGGCTTAGACATCTCAAATTCCCATATTTTTGTATCGATATGTACATTTTTAAGAGCTACAAGCTCCAGTTTTGTATTGTGACACTAACATTTTGGACATGTTATTTATAAAAAAATATGGTTCTCCGATTCTACTAGATGTGTATGTACAAATGTATGAATGTATGTTTATTTGTGTGCTTCATTATGAATGTGACAAATGCCAATCTATGACATAATTAGCATATGCATCAGATACGTGATTAAAACTTCTCGGAACATGAATGTATGTAATGGAAAAAAAATGACGTTCCAAGAGTCTTACCCTTAAGAATCTCTGTCTTAAAGTAGGATCCCTCACACGGCACTGACCATTCAACTAAGACACAACCAATTGTGAATCCAAGCAGACTTCTAAACACTAGATACCATGCGATATAGCATCCCAAAGTGGCTTAACCACAACACTATACTCAGCCTCATTATTGGATGTAGGACCGAGACAAGCACCTCCCGAAGACACAACTAGGTGGTTAGGTGAATAAATAACCCAAGCAGCAGAAGCAAGTTGCTGCGTATGATGGCTAGCACCATCCGCGAATCCTAAGAATGTAGGTGATTCTGATGACATCTGTCAATCAAACGGAAGCGAATCAGCAGACCAAAAAACCAAAAGAAATCTAAACTACGTACAGAAGAAACTATACAATAGTATACAAAAGTATTAGCTCAAACTAGAAGTTCAAGCGTAATATCGCTTGAGTTAGATCCCATTTCTAGGCTCCTTCAAGGCATTCCCTTCATAATCTTCCAATTCGTAGGCTCCTTTTTCCAGCACACACTTCACAATGTAAGGACCATGCCACATGGGGTTAAACTTGCCTACCCCCAGTGGTTCCTTAGCTTGGTCGTATAAGAGGACCAAGTGACCTTCAGCATATTGCCGGGGATGGATAGACCTATCGTATTGAACCTTTACATGACGCTTATTGGCATCTATAGCCACGGCGACATCTTGACGTTGCTCGTCAAGCTACTCAAGGTGGATGAAACATTGCTCAATACTCGATGTATCAGCGATGATCTCTATGGCTAGTTTTAATGAAGGGATTTTGCATTCAATCGATAAAATAGACTCCACGCCGTGTACTAGCTGAAATGGTGAGAACCCAGTGGTAGTCTTTACTGCAGTTCGATATGCCCACAAAGAAGGATATAACATGATATGCCAATTGTTCTTGCTCTATTGGATGGTACGTTGGAGAATGGTCTTTAAGGACTTATTGACTGCCTCTACCTGACCATTCTCTTGGGGATACTAAGAAGATGAACGTTCTTGATGAAACCCAAGCTTGAGTGACAAATCCACCATCATTTTGTTCTGAAAGTGACTGCCATGGTCACTGACAATCTCTTTCGGAATACCGAACCAAGTGATAATATGATTGAATATGAAATGGGCTGATATAGCACCATCGGCTTTTACGGTAGGCATGGCCTCAGCCCATTTGGAAAAATAGTCCACAGCCACAATGATATTGTGA
Organism: Larix kaempferi; assembly: GCA_027924585.1. NCBI lineage: Eukaryota > Viridiplantae > Streptophyta > Pinopsida > Pinales > Pinaceae > Larix > Larix kaempferi. The sequence continues at coordinate 7,291,901 of BSBM01000619.1, forward strand.
TGCCCCCCAACCGAAGCTAGTTTGAAATCCATGAAATCCACCCCCCACTTGGTGAAGGGACTGACGGTGATGACCGGATGAAGGGGCGCTGGATGCAAGTGTACATTCCAAGAAAACACCTGGCAAGGGTGACATCTATTTATGGCGTTTATACAATCCTTGAAGATCGAAGTCCAAAAGTGACCAGCTCACATAATGCGTTGGGATGTTGCAAGCCCAGATAGGTGACAACCACACGCCCCAACATGGCAATCATTAAGAACACACTCCACTTCTTCGTTAGTCAAACAACGATGGAGGATAGAATCCTTTCCTTGAAGATACAAAGTGTCACCGACGATGGTATAATTTTGAGTGTGTTGTTTCACACGCCGTCATTTGTCTTGTGAATAGTGAGAAGGAAACTTCAAAGTTTGAAGATATACAATAATATCCCCATACCAAGGGTCCTTAGATGAGATAAGAAATAAGTGCTCATCCACAAAGGAATCTTCATGGACATTATTCTCATCAAGTCACAGAAGGTCCGACATAAGCTCAATAAAAACCAAGGATTTCACCGACTTTGCTGAAGCAAAATCAAGATCAAACTCCTGAAGGATCACAATCCATTTATTGTACTTCCCCCCTATAAGATGTTGTGATAGCACGAACTGAAACGGATTGATATGTGCTATGACTGTGGTTTTCCTGAGCACGATGTAATGTTGTAACCGTTGGACTGCATGAATAGTCGCAAGTGCCAACTTTTTCATATGAGTGTATCTTAGCTTAGCATCTACTAGATTTTGACTAAGGTAATAGATCACATGCTCCATGAGCACATCATCAACCTAAACTAAGACCATGCCAATCGTCTCTTGCGACGTGGCCACATAAAGTATGAAATCTCTAGCAAAGTCGGGTAGACTAAGAAAAGGGGCCGATACCAAAGCTTTCTTAAGAGCATCGAAAGACTGCTGGGCTCGGTCATCCTAGATAAATGGTGTGTCTTTCTTCAACAAGCGTGTGAAACCTTTGGTAAGATTAGTATAATTCACTACAAAGTGACGTACAAAAGTGGCTCTCCCTTGGAGGCTTTGAAGTTGAAGTAAAATGCGTGGAGGAGGCAATCGAAGTATTGCCTCAACTTTAAGAGGATAGACTCTGATACCCTCTTCCGAAACTATGAAACTTAGAAGGCGACTCGTTTTCACAACAAAGATGCACTTATTGGGATTTACCCGAATCTTGTAGCATATGCATCTTTCAAGAATTAAACAGAGTGCTTGGGGTGGTCCACTCCCTTGCGAGAATGGCCAGCAAGATCATCCAAGTATGCCTCCACTATGCGTTTAAGGTCATGAAAGGCGTAGGTCATAGCATGTTGAAAAGTGGCTGCAACATTTTTAAGGCCAAAGGGAATCTTCTGGTACACAAACATACCCCAAGGAAAAATAAAAGACATCTTATGTTGGTCCTCGGGTTTGATCTGTATCTGGTTATATCCTGAAAAGTCATCCATAAACGAAAAAACTTCGCTTCTCGCACAAGCATCCAAAATCTGATCTATGAACAGGGTGGGGAAATTGTCTTTTAGACATGCACGGTTCAGGTCTCTAAAATCAGTGCATACACGGATAGTTCCCTGCTTCTTATCCATAGGAATGGGATTCGACACCCATTCGGTAAGGGGAACTCGGTAGATAAAACCATCCTTAAGCAGTTTCTCCACCTCTGCCTTGATCGCAGTTTCCTTCCAAGGATTCACAGCACAAAGGCATTGTCGAACCGGCTTATCATTGGGATATGTTATAATCTCGTGTTCGACAATGCTGGGGTCTATTCCTGGCATCTCCTCATATGACCAGGAGAAAGATTCCTAGACTTCTTTAAACAATTTGGTGTAAATGCGAACCTCTTCAGGAGAGCAATCAGCACCGATGTAAATGTTCTTAACCTTTCTGGGGGTGAAAGAAATGTTGATCGGTAAGGTAGGGGTAATATTAGCCATGTTACCCTCTACGTAAATCCCATGCGAATCCCAAGGAACCATAGGGTGACCAACCATCTCAGCAAGAGTTGTCCTGAACTCTTCTTGCTTGGTAAGATCAAGGTTGGGAAGAAAATGAGAGAGGTGATGCATGTATTCCCAAGGTCTCTCACTACCACACATGGCCTCAACAATAGCTTCATCTGAAGGTAAAGTACTGTCAAGATAATCATGCGAACAAGATGAGTCAACTGCCCATTCCGGCAGCATAACGGGATCTTCCTCCTTTGTCCGAGAAGAGGAAAGATCCGGCTCTGCAGTGGCTTGTTGAATATCTTGATATGCAAGCTCAGCAGCAGATAGTGGCATAGCCATTCCAACATGCGCAATGTCTCCAGACATGGAACTTGTGGATGGTAAGGTCCATGGATCATCAAAATACGAAGTCTGAATGGTACATTATTCAATGGAGGAGGTGCATTATCGGAAATGGTTCCAATAAAAGCAATATGTGAAGGGAAATCAAATGATCCCAACAATGAGGGGTACAACCCGACACCCATGTTCCCAGTTGCCGGCTGAGAATATGTAACTTGGGGTACCACCGATCCCGTGGATGCTATGGAATAAGAACTAACAAAATCTAGTTGGTCGACCGTCACAATCTTTCCTTAGTGTGGAAAGCAAATAATTATGAATACAGTGGACGCGACTGCTTTCATAGTGTACATCCAATTCCTACCCAGGAGAAGGTTGTAGTCGATGGGCGCATCAACCACCTCGACTTCAATAGGCGTAGTTTTCCCACCCAAGCGAACAACAAGGGAAGGGAGAATCCCATGCAGATTAAACGACCGACCGTCAAATGCAGTGAGCATGGTCATAGACTTGGATAAGGGAGGAGAGCCAAGAGCTTTCCAACAAGATAAAGACATCACTGACGTAGAATCACCTTCGTCAACCACCGTTCTTTTGACGATATTCTGCAGGCACTCCACATGGACTTGAAAATCCACATGGTAAGGTAAGCGAGGTTGGACGTCAGTAGTGTCAAAATTGATAATGTTAGGACTTCCCCAATCCTGAAATCCTAAAGCACACAAAAGGGCATGCCTTTGAGAAGGACACGCCTATAAAACCTTGAGATCCGACATGGCACATGGAGTTTGACCCAAGTCCTCTACAATAGAGTAGTTCTGGGCGGATCAAGCATTGGGATTATGCATAGAGCGCTTGAGAACACCTTTCGGTATCCGTGGCATAGTAGTGGGCTTCTCGATATGCAAAGAGGTATCAGGAGGAGGAGGAGGCTCATTCCCCATATTCAGTTGTGGTGCATCATAATCACGTTGGTGAGTAGCAACACCAACCTCTGATTTAACCATATTCATGCATCCAAAGCCACTGGGATGGGAAGCAGGCGTGGAAGTTTCATGGGTCCCATAACTAGTAGCGGGAGCATTCGAAGCCATATTCTGATGATGTGGAAGGGGATCTTTCAACACAGCTGGGCTCTATGCAAGATGCTTCGATGCTTCATCAATCCAAGGACACAAGTGAGTAAGATGGACTTCCCCACAAAGCTTGCAAGGGAATTTCACTTTACGCCTAGGTTTATGGTCCTCACCAGCATTTCTGCCTTCCCGAGGAGGGTTGGCGTTCTCTTTTCGAGGAGTATTATGATTACTACCATTGTTCCCATTATTTCCACCCTTACGGTTGTTTCTCCCCTTCTTCTTACCACCAGGTTGTTGGTTACCCGATGGGTTTGTCGATTGCATAGCGTGTACATTGGACGATCGGGTGGAAGTGGACAAGGTGTGAACATGTCCGGGAGTAGATTGGTTAAGTGAAAATTTTTGCATTTGATTAGCAACCAAATCTACGGGTTGAGTGCTTCCAAATCCAATAATGTCATCAGCATGCGGTCTAGGAACTGGCTTGGGCTCATGTCATGATCGCGGTGCGTCAGGAATAATGTCATACAGAATGCTAGATTAAGCATAAAGCAAATCTAACTGCTGGACTTTTAGTATAGCTTGTTCCTCAGTTGTTATGCTGGACATCGAAACATCCTTAGAAATTTATGGAAGCAAAGACTTGAGAAACCATTCCAACATAAAGTCTAGAGGAATGTTGGCTTTCACTAACCTTTTCCATTGACGCCACTCTTGAACATGGTCAGATATGTGTGTGGCCTTATTCTGGCAGAAGGTAGACAAGAGTTCAGTGCTAGTATCATAGTGAACTGGCAGCTGGAAATGATCCAGGAAAATGAAGGCTATCACATTGAAACCCCTGTATGTGCCCCCAGGCAACTCAACATACCACTTCACGGCTGCTCCCATGAGGGTGCATTGAAATAGTCTCAATCGAACGGAATCGTGATTTAACGAGTTTGATGAGCACCAAAGGTGAGAAGTTGTGACATGACCACCCGGATCCTCACCACCCTTCCCCTCAAACTTGGGAATGTTCAAATGGATCTTGGTAGGGATTGGAGGCTAATTAGGATTGTGACACACTGGATCATTTGTGACCTTCGAAAGATCCAGAAGATTCAATCGAGCAAGGAACGGAAGTTGTGGCTGAAAAGCTTGATTATAAGCTCCCATAAAAGGTTGATTATATGGACCTAAAGGATAAGATGGACCATAAACCTAACCATGGCCATTAAAAGCTTGATGATTCAGACCTGAAGGATAAGACAGACCATAAGCTTGACCATGGCCATAAGGCTGATAACTTCCCCCAACCTAACCTGTGTGAGAGTAAGCAGGTATATGCGTATTATGAGCACCGTAATGAGGTGGGTTGTAATGAGGGCCAGCACCGACTGTATTAGAGTAAGGGTTACCACCATAATTATGGGGCATATAAGTATTACTCGTAGCGGGAACTGTATTGTACTAACCATAATCGTTAGGTATGTTCCCACCCCCTGCATAAGCATTGCTAGTAGAAGGAGCAGTTGTGGTGTGATCATAAGTATAAGGGATATTCCCACCTCCTACATTAGCATTACTATTAGTGGTAGCAGACGTAAAAGTATATGGTATGTGTCCACCCCCGTTATTAGGAGGATTTTTAACATTAGCAAGCGTGGTCTTAGGTTGATGTGTATGGGCATGTGTATTGTACTGTGTATTATGAGTCATGTTGCAAACAATGTTCCCACCAGGATGGGTAGTCCTAGGAGGTGACCTTCCTCCAAAATTTGCAGTGTTTGAAGGGATATGGCTAGTCCCCATAGTATGTGTGTGAGTAGCAAATGTGGTGCCCCCGGTGGGTGCAATGTTGTGAACACCATGACTAGTGTTAGCATGACTACCAACCATAGTCGATGGATCAACTGTGTTGTAATTAGGCATACCAAAAGAGAATGGGGTAGCATTCGTAGTGGTCGTATGGCTTGTATTAACATGTAAATTCAGCATCCCATGTAGGAAATTCTGTGGATTCAAAGGATCGAATGGGTCGTCCTCGGGTGGAGTAGATCCAAATAGAAGAGGTCGATTCTCTGGTATGAGTGGATCACCCACCCATGCCTCTCTAGGAGTAGGAGGATCAGTGACGTCTTCAACTCTACCTGACGGAGTCGTAGGGATTTCTCCAATGCCAAAACTAGCAGCAATGTCAGTGCGAAGTGTTTCAAAAGAATAAGGAGAATCAAAAGGGGCCTTCCGGCATCCCCTCTGGACACGACATATAACTTCGGCAGTCGGTAAACCAACCAACCAATGAGACCAACAGAGAGTAGGACCTCGTGCCATGATACCTCTGAAAGGTCAATAAATCAAAGTGTTCCCTAACAGCCAAACTAACGATCAAAGAATAAAGAGCACACACCTATGAAACTACAGCCAAATGCACACAAACAGGACTGGCTCAAGGGACCTCCCGACACTGCAGCCGGTATGTATCGCCTAGGAGAGGCTTGAGACTCCCAAACTATAACTAAAGGTAACAGAATCAGTTATAAGGATTCCCAGACTTCACTGCATGCACAGGGTCAAGTCCCTATACAACAGGAAACTGTGTTGTCCAGCCCCTATCTGACTCAGGACAACCGCACTATAACCACTACGAATGCCCTATGAGATACCTAGGTAAGGAAACTAAGGTCACCACAATATACCAATGTTGAAGCAAATAGTCGCAGGTGGGATCCGTCATATGGGTAAGGTAGCTAAGCCTGAAACTCAAGAGGGTCAAATCCCCCAAGATTCCCCATACACGAACAAATCCTGGAAATATCTCCCACGTTTGGCCAGTATTGGAGGGCTATCTCCGCAACCGACCTCCCGTGACCTCGTGCTTAACTCTGGTCTGAGTAGAGATTCCTGAGAACACTGATGTATATAATGGAATTCACCACTCCCTGGTTAGACACATAATGTTTCGTCTACTAGTCTTTGATTGTTAACTCACAATGATCTATTCCAAGACTCTAAACCTATACTAGTTGGTGCACCCTATAAAAGAAAAATAATTCTAATCAATTTTAAGATTAAGTGTTGATTTTAAATGGTTGTAATTACTCAAAGGATATGGTCGTGAAACTAATTATGTATAGGACTCAATAATATGCACAATCGAAAAACTCTAGACTCATCTATCAATAAAAACAATGCCACTAAAATGACAATCAATCCAATGGTTCAAAATAAAATGCAATTCTTTTAAATTTCCAATGCACAAGCAGATCCTAGTTGAAAGCACAAGCACTCTGATGCAAAATGCAGTACAGAAAGCAAATATTTTTGTATTTTCTCTTATAATGGAAAGGAAAACGCAAAACTATGTTTTTGTATTTTTTCAATATAATGAAATGAAAAAAATGCAAGCGAAATCTACCTATTCGGTTAAAGAAATGCAAAGCATATCACTAAGACAACCCAACAAATCCCAAACAGTGAGACTCAGCCAATGCAATGAGCTAGAAAATAAAAAATGGTGATAAACTAACAAGGCTCAAAACAAAGAGAAAGAAGAGTATCTGGTCACAAATAAGGCATGGAACAGTCAGGAATGAGGCCAATTAAGACTCAGGAACACTCAAAACCAACCCAGCAACAATCCAAAGCCATAAATCAATCAAACCTGGAGTTGTACGCTACTGTCGAGAGAAAAGATGTGGGTAGATGCGGGATACAGTTCTGACAAAGGCGGGTAGAAGGGGAAAAACTAAGATGACCTGCGTACAGGGAAGGGAAAATGAGCAAACAGAGAGTCCAATCACCCAGAAAAAACTGGTTTTCTATAGTATATCCCAACGGCCAATCAATGACACAGAAGCTCGACACACAACAACTCTAAATAAGGACAAATGCCTAAAAATCCCCAAAAATGGATGTTCTCCCCAGTGGAGTCACCATTTCTGTTATGGAGAAAACTTCCTATGGCTTGGGGCAGACCACAACAGACAGCTGACTACCAGAAAATGACTCAATTCCCAATGCAATGCTATATAAATGGCAATGCTAAGATAATGGAGAAAAGACCAACCTTCAACCGGATGTTCGAAGTAGATCCCCGTTGAGCTTTCAACTTCTACACGTGAACCTATAGATTAGTCTCAACAACAGGTACAAGCAAGTGCATATAACATGTGAAAGACAATAGCATAATCAATAGCATGATCCATGATATTATAAGTAAATATAACCCAATGTGATTCAACAATATTCACAACATCAATTGGACGAGAAAATTAGTATTTCCATTAATGAATAACAAGAAGTACAATATACGACCTCTTGCTGGCAGCCAATCTGAACCAAGAACTAGGTCTCTCCACTTGTGCCTCCACCACTTCAATCCTCCATGTAATGGAAAACTAAAACTATGAAAGGAGTTTGGAAGGTGAATATAAGGAATTCACAACAACTAGGATCAATTAGTGTAGACCCAAGTTACGGCAAAAATCCACTAGAGTTATCTTTCTCTCTCTTTCTCCTCCCTTCCATATGCCATAAGAGCTCAATATATAGCCTTCCAAAGGTAAGTGAAAGGACACATCGAGGCGTTTCAAGGAAAATGGAGGGCCAAAGGTCACCCTAAGACCGCTTTTTGGGAGTAAAAAGTAATTTTCTAATGATTTTTACCATTTTACTTGGTACCCGCGGGCTATAGTGGAACAACTTGCGTGTACGATAGCTATAATGGGACAACAAGCGTATAGGAAGAAAAATAGGGAAAAAGTGTTTATGGAGGACATAAAGTGAATCTGAGTCAGTGAAATGGATCCTGAAGGCCAAAGAATGTTGATGCTCACAAGGTGGAAAATTACATTGTAACATCACTAAAGAAAACCAATATATATGCATGATTTGCAAAATAGAATTAGCCAGAACTAGTCTTCCAGTGATTGATAAATATCTGTAAGTCCAGTTGATAATTCTCTTCTTAAATTTTTTAAGTAGCCAATTGCAATATTCTATTTTGTAGTAGTTTGGTTTTATAAAATAACCAAGGTATTTAAAACCCTCTTCCATCTTTACCATCTGATATGGAAACAAATTTGAGATATGTTCACAAATCACCTGATCTAGATAGTTGTAAAGGAACATGAACTTCTCAGTGCCCACTTCCATACCTAAAGTTGTACAAAAAGATGTGATTATGTATAGATACAGTTCCCATTCCTGGATTGATCCCCGACCAAATATTAGCACATCATATACAAAAATAAAGTGAGAAATATGAAGAATGGGTGAAATACTGATACCTTTGATCCTCTTTTCCAATTTAGCAGAGTTGATAAGCTTGCTAAGTCCTTCGATAATTAAGAGTAATAATAGAGGTGATAAAGGATAGCCTTGCCTCAGTCCTCAATTACCTTTAAAGAAAGAGGTAGGGAGATGTAATGCCTTAGTGTGTTAATCTCATGGACATATGTTGTGATTATTATTTGTGTTTCTACATGGCACTAGGTGCCATTATATTCAGTGGACATCAGGTACATCAAGTGTTGATTGGATGGCCTTGTAAGTATCTTCTACAGGGCTGAGAGGCATCACATCTCCAATCGAATCCAAATGATCAGGATTGGGCACAATCCATTGGTCAGTCGGGTGATGAGATGACGAAATAATGTTCACCGTGGGAACATGGGTGGGGGGATCTGGTGTTGGAAAGACTCCCATGAGGGATGAATATTTAAGGAGTCCTACCCCTACACTTTCATATATCTGCGTAGAGTGTCCTAAAAGAGGGACATTGTCCACATGATAAGTAGTGGTGTCAGTTGTACAAAAATCTAACTGGTCAATAGTGACAATATTCCCTTGGTGGGGAAATTGCACAATGCCAAAGACAGATGAGGAAACCACGGTCATGGTATATAACTAGTTATCACCAAGTAATAAGTTATAATCCAATGGAGATGATGTGACTTCCATGTTATTGGAAACGGTCTTACCATTCAACTCGACGACCAGGTATTGTAATAGCCTGTGGGGTTTAAAACCATGTCCATCAAGGCTTTCAATGTGGTGGGGTAATAGTTCAACTCGGGAGAGCCAATGGCTTTCCAGCAGGATAATGACATAACCGAGGTAGAGGCTTATTCATCTAAGACAGTACGATGGATGATTTTTCCAGAAACGTTAGTAACAATTTGAAACGCAAGTTGGTGGGAAATCCTCGGCTTGAAATACTCTAGATTGAACATGATGATGTTGGAGGAATCTGGATATATAGCTCCTATTGCGGATAACAGGGTCTTATGCTGATTGGGAGAATTTTGTAAGACTTCTAGTGTCGACATAGCACAAGGATCTTGCACTAAATCCTCTACTATATTATAGTTTTGAGGAACTCGAGCATTTGGATTGAAAATGAATTTCTGAATCGTGCTCTTGGGTTGACACAATATTGAATCCGGTAAAGGTTTCTCTATGGAAAGAGGACCTTGAGGTGAAGGAATTATAGATGTAGATGTAGAGGATTTTTCAGTATTACCTATGTTATATTCCTTGTCATAAGTAGAGTCATATGTACGTGATCGAGTGGATAATTTGATTGTTTCACTCTGCATCATGAGAACATGAGTGGTTGTGGACGGTTCTCTGTGAGAAGGAGATGGTTGTTGTGAAACCATTTGTTGTTGTGTGGGGAAGGGATCAGTGAAAACTTTGGGTGTGGGGTTTCCCTTAAGGAATTTTTGCACTTCCTCCCGATGTGGGCATTATTTAATGAAGTGATCGTCACCACACAGTAAACAAGGATATTTAACCTTCCGCTTTTGTTTGTTGTCTTCAGGATTTTTTTTTGGCTCTTGCTGGTTAGAAGACTTTTTAGAGTTTCCTTTGTTCTTATTTTTTCCACTAGAATTTTTAGGTGAAGCAGATTGAACTGAATTCACTTCTTCAATGGAAGCAGGGCCGGGTGAGAGATTGGTGTTGCTACCAGCCTAGGGCGAGGGTGGAGTCGAACTATGAGGATTCTGTGATCCACCATATTGTGTATCTGGTTGGGTATGCATGGAACCCATGATGCCATCGACATGAGATCCCATAGGTGGTTTTGTTGGTTCATATGTAGGGATAGGGGCATCAGGAATGATATCATATAAGGTTACAAACTGCGCATAGACAAGGTCTAAATACTGAGCATGAGATATAGCTTGTTCTTCCATAACAACCCCACCCATAGTGATGTCTTTAGCTATGATGGGTAGTAGTGACTTTGTGAACCAATCGAAAAGTAGTTGGTCTGAAATGGGAGCTTTAATGAGATGTCTTCTTCTCCTCCACTCATGAATATGATCATAAATGTGAGTGTCAATAGTTTGACATAGAGAATTCAAAAGACACGTGTTGGTTTCGTAGCAGATTGGTAGCTGAAAGTGAGTAAAAAAGGACATAGCTAAAGATCGAAAATCAACAAAGGAATGTGGTGGAAACTCGATGTACCACTTTGTGGCAACACCAGTAAGGGTTCGTTGAAATAACCTCGAACAGATGGAATCATCCATTAAGGAATTGGATGAACAGCATAAATGATAAGTCATTACATGGTTTTTAGGGTCCTCACTGGGTTTTCCGTCAAACTTCGAAATTTTTTATGGTAACTTCACAAGAATCATTGGCCAATTGATACCATGTAGAATGGAATCATTAGTTAAACACGAAATATCTGGTAAATCAAGTGTGGCCAAAAATTATAACTGTCGGTTCGATTGTGGATACTGGTAATACTGATAAGGCATCTGTGTACTAGTAGGACCATGGATTGATTGATCATAAGATTTTCCCATATGGGATTGGCCATATGGAGGTGGGCCTCCTGGGTTGGGAGGTGGACCTGAAGGGGGTCCTCCTCCAAAATACAGGGGTCATCCTCCAGGTGGAGGTTGTGGTGGTGCTGGACCGGAAGGTGGGGGAGGCGATGGGACAGGTGGTGGAGGTGGTTGGGGTTGTGGGGGTGGTCCATCAAATGGAGGTCCAAGCAATGGAAAATTATGGTTCCCCCATGGGGTGTTCATTTTTCTGGGATAGGGTAATCCAGGAAAAGGGTTTCCTCAATAATCTTTTCCTATAGCGGCATTATGATTGCCCGGATAGATATACCCCCATGGGGGTTGGGTCCAAGTAGATGGTCCCCCCATTTTATGAGTTCGCGTAGGTTTTCCCATGGTTTCGAGTGAATTTCAAAACATACTAGAGTTCATATGTGAAGAATGTCCTCCATTCACATTATGTCCCCTAAATGGGTGATGACACCCAGTTAGATTAGGTCCACTGGCTAGGGTTTTCCCCCCAGTTGAAAATTGTCCACTTATAGGAGTGTGCCCAGTAATTGTATGTTGACCACTAATCATAGGTTGACCTGTACTTAATTGTTGACTACTAACTAGAGGATAACTTCCACTCTAATTTTGAGGTGGATTTGGTAATGATGCTCCAGTTATGAAGTGGACAGAAGTCGAAGGTTTCCCTCCGTTTGTTGGGCTCACATGAGGTATTGAACCGATCTCTTGACTCTGATGTGTACTCATCACGAATGATGGTTGAATTGGATCATAAGTGGTCAAGTTAGGTGTAGATATCCCTTGTGAAGAAAAAGATAAAGAATGTATGGGGGATTGTTGTTCAAAAGTTGGTACTTCCAGATTGGATCTAGGTGGGAAACTATGTTGTATAATTTGGTTACAAAATGTTCATAAACTTTCAATAGTATCGTAACCAGGTGCGAGAAAGATGTCATTGGGAATCCATGGAGAAAGCCTATGAAGTAGATTTTCCACCGTCGGAAGTGAACCAAAATCAGAAACATCTTGGCCTAAAGAAGTGTCCCAAAATGATGCAGTTGGACCAAAATCTATTGATATTGGGTCATCCTGGGTCCGACTGAAAATCCAGTCTGTGGATCTAGGATTTCCTTCCATCGAATGATGGAAAGTTGTGTCGTGTGAATTAGTTTTTTCCACAATCAAAGGTCCAATAGGATCAGTGATAGGTGGATTTGTCAGAGGTGAAAAGTTCACTCTCGGTTCTAAGGTAGAAGTGCCTTCTTTATGTGACACAAATGTGGTAGATTTATCCATACTTTCTCTCGATTTCTCCTGCTGATTAAGGGGATATTCTGGTGGTAGTTTTAAAATAATGCAGTATCTTCTTAAAGGTTGATTAGCTAGGATGGCCTAAGAAAAAATTCTCCTAATAGTATTCTAAAGAAAAGAAAAGATACACTCCAAGACCTGCTCAAGCTAAAGCCACAAGAAAACTGTGTGATGGATGGGATTCAATATTCTGGAACCTCACGAGATTATCAAGGCCTCGCAACTCGAGATATAATGCAAGGTCCAACAAATATACTTGGACCAATATTTCAGAGCACTAACCAAGGAGTATTAGGACCGTACCCTTGACCGTATAACTCAACTACCTGGAAGTACATGTGTAGTAGCTCCACGAGTGTTGTTATCGGTGTATTGAAATGCCAATATGGCTAATGGTTAACTCAGATGGTTACATGAATCCTAGTGGGGTCTCCTGATATACTCAAGGTACGTGGGAGATCCAATCCGTAGTGGTGTTGTCTAATGCAAAACCACACAACAAGAGCCTTTCGATATACTATCGAGTATGTTAAGTACCTTTCTATATACCCGAAGGTACGTGAAAGGTCGTTCGATATACCAACTGGTATGTGGAAGAACTACAAGCCCTCGGGATGCAGTGCAGGAAGATAACGATAGCTGCCACGTTTAAAGACGTCGGAACACATCTCTAACCTAACACACAATTTTCTATGTAAATTTTAACCTACGATACCACTTGATTTTAAGTTGTACGGTTAGGTCAATCCATGGAGTGAAGACTTGGAATCTAAAAAGATGCAAATGTCACCTATATGAAAATGAAAGTCTTTTCTTTTTCTCTTCGATGAAAACTAATTAGAGTAAGGAGAAATGTTTTTTGTTTTTTTTTCAATAATGAAATGAACAAGTACCTTTATACTTTCAAAATCAACCAAAAATACTCAAAAGCACTCTTTCAACAATCCAACAAAAATGAATAACACACCAAATCTAAAGGTTTTTCCTTTTTCTCTTTTCAACTTAAGCGAATTTATGAAAAATGAAAAGAATGAATTTCCTTTTTGAATGCAATAACTTCTAATTCCGAAATGGGAATAAAAAAGTGGGAAGAAAATAAAAAAAATGCGAGCATTTTCACTATCTTTGAAATGCTTTGAGAAAGTTTAAATGCACTGAACTTTTCAAGGAAATGATGAATGGCTTTTCATAACCAAGAAAACACCAGTCAATAATAATCTTTTAAACTTTTCAAACATCTTTTGATACTCATTCCAAAGCATAAAATTTCTCTACAACAATTCCAAGAGATAGAGCTTGAAATGTAGATAATGAACAATTTTGATCTTCTTTAGAATCAATACACCCAATGGATCTAAGAATCATGCCACTTTCCAAACCTATATTTAGAAAATCAGAGAATGTATGCTACTGCAAAATTTAATTGATTGGAAACTCTTGAAAAATGCAATCACCCAAAATCTCAAAAACACACAAAATGGAGCAAAAATCACAACAATAAAATATTGGAGGGCTTAGAAGTCATATCGAACAGGGGCAATGAACTGCCCAAGAGCGTCCAACGAGATCTAGGAAAAAAAAAAAAAAAAATTAATCCAAGAATAAAAAAGGTATAAGGATCAATAAAGGTCCTAAAGAGAGTCTGGATGGACCAGAAACTCTCTGATAGTCGGATCCAAGAAGAAGAGGCAACTTATAGGATAGAGGCTAATTTGGAAAGAAATCAAAGAAACAAAAAATGTAATGAAATCAAAACTAAGGACTATTCTCCCGAGTGTGGTCGCCAATTTTGTTTACGGACAATCTGTAAGAGCGGACTCAAATAGATCTCCCTACTCTGATTGGATCAGATCTAGAACAAAACAAGTACATAATACAAACAAATTTCCTAGATTGATTGAAATGCAAAATAGTGAAATAGATGGCTTACCTCATAAATGCAGATCTTTTCTCCTTGTTTATCCAAGTCCTAATCTTCAGATCTCATCCTACAAAACCAGTCAATAACATGTGGGGACAGACAAGTGATAAAATCACATGATTGTGAATCAATCTATATCAATAGTCATAGAAGTTAATCCTAAACATTACAAGAAATTTTGTATAGACATAATTTTCATTAGATGTAATAATAATAAGTACAAAGAGAGAGGCGTTACGACCGATGCTTTGATGTCATAACCTCCTTCCAATAATCCTAGCCTCAATATCAAATGCTTAGCCTCTAATGGATGAAGAGGATCTCCTAGCGAAATTCCACCAGCATATAGGTACTCTGTCCTTCCTCCCTTAGCAATGGAGAGGGGGTCGATATATATAGGGATAAAGGGATAGGAGAGGTTGAGGATTTAGGGGAGAGGCTTAAGGGATCATCCCACTAGACAAGGGGATCGAATTCCACCTTTCCATATATGTACATGGATAAGTCTCCATGCCATCCAAGCTTCGAGAATTTGATCGGAGATTCTCTTCATCCATTTTAACCAACATCGACGCACCTTGCACAAGGAAAACACGTGCCAATGGGAGATCAACTCACCTTGTGAAAGAGCACTATGTGCCACCGAGGCACTCTGCTAAAGTGCAGAGTGCGTCACCTTGAGTCTGATGCACCTTGCAAAAGATCAGGGCATGTCGAGGCGACAACATAAGGTTAAAAGGATGAACAACAACTTCTCTTCTTATGCTTTAGCTCAGGAACTTTAGGGATCATGGAATATAGAGGACACATGACTCATGATGACAAGATTTTGGTGTAACATATACTCCTCAAAATAAACCTCCAAAAAAACATCTGGTTCATTTGGCATTGTTGCTCCCATGGTTGGTGGTCCTATGAATTTCAGCATTGTGGGTCTGGATGAATCTTGGAACTCATGAGAGAGGTTATGTGGACAAGTTCTTGATAAAATAGTTTCCCAATGAGGTTTCAAATGGTTCTTATCTCCATCTTGGGATCCACTGCTGCTACCTTCACCAATTTTTTTCCTGAATGCATAGGTTGCCAATTTACCCATAAAATCCCTTGTCTGCTCTTGGATATTCCTATTACTCTCTTGACCCTTTGCCAATTTATATAAGGTTTCTAAAATCACCTTCATGAAAAAATCCTCCTTCTCCTTAGTGGTGATTTTATTTGTTACAAACTGCATACTTTTCTTTGTCTTTGGTTCTTCTTGGATTAACCCTTGGGTCGAATCTATTAGCCAAGCTTCAGTATTCCTAGGGATTCTAAGGGGAATATTTTGGAGATCCCAGTAACTAATTTTTAACCTCTTAAGAAATTAAATATGTCCAATACCCTGCTCTAATACCATTGTAATGTACCCAAACCTTAGACCCAAAACATTTTGAGCCAACTTGACTCTAATTCAAAACTAGGAAAAAACTACTCAAAATTCTACTACAAAAAGGTATTGTTTCCAACTGATCCCTAACGCTAGAAAAATTACTAGAATTATTCCAAATATTGTATGGATATCTTCTACACATTCAAATTCATCAACTTAACCCACTGATCACTTCTAAACAATTGGTTATAATGGTTAAACAATGAAAGACTTTCAACTAATAAACCAAAAATTGTAGATTTTTCACATAGTCACCTGTTGCTTGAATATGATATACAATATGAAGATAAACACCATGAAAATTTTATTATGAAATGGATATATCATACATTACAGGGATGGATACCAAGCAACTACAAAATATAATATAAATCCTCAACAAGAGAGAAGAGAAGGCTTCCCTTATTAGTAGAGGAGAAGAAGAGAAGAAGTTGCTCCAAATGACAATTTTTCCTCCACCAATCCGCCTTTTATGGACTGATCTCGACCCACAAATATTAGATCTATTCCCAAGGTAGTTTTGACCATAAAATAAAGAATATATACTTCCCAAACATCAACCCCAAGTACATATGCACAAACACGAGTGTGCCATCCTCCAAAGAGAACATTAGCCACACACTTGAAACCACCGGAAAAACACCATAAAACTACTGCTGCTACAAACTGAGATCCAAACAATACGCTGAGATTAAATAGAGCCAACAAGTAAAAAGGGACATAAACTCACTCAATACAGATCCATAGATAAATTAGAGTGATTCCTCCTCTCATGGATAGCTAGGGTGAAATCATGCATCACAAAAACTAGTTACATTGGCAAGGGGCACATGTCCCAATATTGAGAAGCACTAAGGCTCTCCAATTCAAATTTAAAATGACCAAAAGTTCCTTCCCAAGGTTCCTACATTCCTTTTATAAACTCCTTTTCCCCCTTTCCCCCTCATTCTAGAATTTTATCTCAATAAAATTAATAAAAATTTGAATTAATGGAGAGAGATTTCATTCATGACACTTTTAGCTTGTATTAATGTTATATTGGCCTTCTTGAACCTTAACCAACCATTAAAATTCGAATTTGGGACAGAGATCCTTTATTTGGGGGAGTTACAACAGCCATGTGGTCCCTATATTCCCTCATGCGCCCTCCTTATCTATTTTTAGGACCTATCATGTCATAACTTGTCATAGAATATGTCATAGTCTTGTCATAGATTCCTTGGGTGTTACACTTGACCCATGCACCCATATTTTTTATTCTTGACCTGATCCATCATCCATGAGATTCCTTGGAGGTTAATTTCCCACTAGTGCACCCTCCCTTTGTCAATTTTAGTCTGAGGGGTTATAACTCAAGAGATTCCTTCGTGATTGGATTCCTTCCACCTAGATTGGGAGTTACACTTCCATGCGGGCCATTCCTCATCCGCATGTGCCATATTTAGATGATTGGAACTATTCCACATGATTTATGAATATTTGGAATTTATTAAATCAAATTTGTGACCCACATAATCCATCATAGTTCAATTTTTTTCCTCCTTATAGTGACTATGGCCCAATTAATTCCCTAATCAATTTAGTTTGCACTCCAACCTATGGGAATTGGATAGGTTAGTGGAATTACTCATGGAACCATCATGGAGTGGAAATTAAAACCATGTATGAGTCCTTGATCGCAACCACATCTAACCTTTGTTGGTTATTAATCATCTCCAAGGGTGTTATTGGCACCATGACTAGGTTAATTTGTGCACCAAGAATGTGTATAGATTTCTAACTAAGTTCACAAGAGGAAAACAAGAGCCTTGTTCCCTAAATAACATTTTTCCAACTCAATCAGCATGAAAAATACCTACAACCCATAAAAAATTATCATTCTATAGTGTTGAACACATCCTTGAAATGTCAGATAAGAC
Source organism: Larix kaempferi (assembly GCA_027924585.1). Lineage (NCBI taxonomy): Eukaryota > Viridiplantae > Streptophyta > Pinopsida > Pinales > Pinaceae > Larix > Larix kaempferi. The sequence continues at coordinate 7,309,709 of BSBM01000619.1, forward strand.
CCTTGTAGGGTGTCTCTAGCCTAATAGAGGGATACATGTGCCATGATTAAACAACAATACATGCCTTAAATAAGAATGTATATTAGTCCCACCCATTGCATCATTATTCATGCCATTGTATGGGTTCTTTAGCATTTGAGTGAGATACATGTGCCATGATTAGGTTTCGTGCACTTAAAATGGGTCTCAAGGTATAAAAATGACAAGGGGGAATAAGGGGCTTAAGCCCTAAATTAACGTTCTATAGCTCAAGAACCATTGTTAGTGGAGGAAAACACTTGGTACACCTTAGGCTCTAAACATTGCTTCTCAAGCTCATTATCCATGAACAACACTTGTAAATCAAAACACAATCCCCCTCTAGGAGTTCTTTGGTATGATGGATTCCATTAGGAGGTTTTGAGCATAAAGGATGGGTTATAAGGCCTTGAACATGGTTGTGAAAGGAAAATGATTGCCTCAAGATATTCTTGAATCTTCTTGAGTTCAACAACCTTTCAATGATTCATCAAACTAATAGATGAGTACTTTGTGGGGTTTCTTTATAGACCTTCAATTGGGATATAGGTGCCATGAGTATGTTTTGTGCATTAGAAATGGTTCTTAACACCTACACATGGTCAATGGGAGAAATAAGGGCCTTAAGTCCTAATTGAAATTTCTTGAGCTCAAGCACGATGAACAAAAAATATATAAAATGACATGATGCATCACCAAGGTATCTTTGGAATATGAGTTGTATGTAGCTTCCATTAATATATTTTATGCACTACAAATGGGTCTCAAGTCCTTAACAATAGTCATGGTAGGGAAATAATGGATTGATTCCCTTGAACATGTTTGGGGAATGGAAACAACAACCTTGGGCCCTAAACATATATTCTCAAGTTGAAGTATCATGATTATGTTCTCAAACAACCATAGGGAAAGATGGAGGGTTGTAGGGCCTTGACCATTATCAGATACTGAAAACAATTGGATTAGGCTCTTAATGAAGCTTCTTGAACTCAAGAGTCTTGAACAAGTCCTGAAACCAGCACAAAGGAAGCTTTTTAGGGGTTCTTTGGCATATGAGTGAGTTATAGGAACCATGAGTAGTTTTTTTGCATTGGAAATGTGTGTTGAGGCATAAACATGATTACAAAGGAAACAATGGCCTTTATACCAAATTGAACCTTCTCAAAATCAATCACCATGAACAATGCCTAGAAAACATGATGAAAGTCCTCTCTAGGGATTCTTTGGCATTGGAATTAAATATGGGTGGCATTACAAGATCTTGGGAATCATGTATGGATTTGTGGTCCATGGGCATAGTTGAGGGAGGGAAGAAAGATCCAATTTCTCTCAACCTTTCTTCATAGGTTCAAGTGCCATGGACAAGCCCTTAAACCACCACCATCTAGCCTTTGTTGGTTATCAATTGCTTTTAAGGGTGCTATGGGAACCAAGAATAGGTTAGTTACAGACCAAGAATGGGTCTAGAGGTCTAACTAAGGTCAAAAGGTGACAACAAAGGCCATGTTCCCTAAATGACACCTCTTGGTCTCAACCACAATGCTAAAACCTAAAATCCACAAAGCTTTCACTCTCTTTGGAAACTTTTGACTGTGAGTGGTTATCATGGGACATTACAATGTTTTTAGTAATAATGATAGGTATTTTCATATTCACAATGATGAGGGAATTATAGAAAGGGCCTTATGAATTTAACAAATCTTCTTAGGCTCAAGCATGGTGATATATGCATTAAAACACCACATATGACCTTTGTATGGGATCTTTGGCCTCTTAGTGGATTATGGTTGACATTAATTGGTTTTGGGTAGTAGTGATAAGTCTAGGAGGCCAAACCATGGTAGAAAAGGAAAACAAGGGCCTCATGCAAGAAAATGAATCTTCAATATCTTAAGTTTTGTTAATAGGTCATCCAACTATGACATGTTCCCTCTCTATGGGGTCTTTGACTCTTTAGTGGTATCCTGAGTGCCATTAGGTGTTTTTTCACAAAGGGAATATGTCTAGAGGCCTTGACTATCCTAAGAGAGGAAAATAGGTCATCTTCCATTAAGAGAAGGGTTTAGTGCTAGAGATTCCCTTTTGAAACATGTGAAGGTGAAATATTTTTTCATAGTTACCATTTTATGTAAAAAAGTATGGCATGCATGTTCTTGCAAATCCAAAAAAATGTGGGATTGTCTCTTTTCCTCTACATGTTGGATGAGTTGGTTTCTTTGGTTTTAGTTTTTTATTGACAAAGCTAGAGGTTCAAGTTGCATAAACAAAAACGTATTCATTTTCTAGATCCCACTCTCATCTCTATAAATATGGTCCATATGTTCATCAGTGACACTCATGAAACTACACACACTTATGTAGATTCTAAAAATATAGATAGACAGATAGATAGATAAATAGATAAGGAAAAATATTGTTTTCTATTTTTTATTTATTTTTATTTGTACATATATCATACTTGTAAAATACATAGGTCATAAATAATGTGATACACACTTTAAAAAGAGTAATTTATTGATTTAGGAACCTCAATTCCCAGTCTTAATGACCTCACAATTTCATGACTTTATTAATTCAAAAAAAATTGTAGTGCATACGTTCTCTACAATACACAAATTTGTTTCATGATAATCCATCATTTTTATATATAACCAAAGTCTTAACATGAACATATACATTATTTTAAAGGAAAAGTAATATATCATTGTTAAAAGAACATTATTATTTTTAATTATACAAGTTTCTTATAAATAAAAATTATATATTCCATTATGTTGTACGGAACAGGGTGAATAGACCTGAGGAGAGGAGGAAGGTTTTTCGGTGAGATAGGGTTTGGAATTAACCATAGAAACCAGGCCGACTAAGGAGGGGAGCTACCCAGGATGACGGATCTGAGAGAATCATGGGAGAACCGACGGGGGGGTGAGAACCCTACCCAGGAAGTGAAAGTAAAAGGGGTGGAAGGCGTAGCAGACATGGATACCTCCCTGGGGATGGGAGGATAAGGGACTAACACGAGGGAAAACCTATCGACGGCTATAATGAAAACAATAAATCTTGGACAATATATGCTGAAGACACCAACCATACCAATGGTTTAGATAAAATCAAAACGCTTAAGGGCACATATTCAACATATGAAAGACCACACGTTAATAGGAAAGTTCATTGGCACCTAGACAATGGAGAAGGAATTAATATGGTGTATAAATGGAACATAGAAACTGAAAGGTCACTATGACCTGCAACTAGGAGCAAAAGGATTCTTCACCATTATATTAATAAATGCAGAATACAAGAATAGAGTAAAGGACATAGACCCATACTTCTTCAATTCAGCTGGGATTTACCTATGGCAATGGAAAGAGCACTTCAATCCCGACAGGGAGAATGTAACTATAGATCCACTGTGGATAAGGCTATATTCCTTACTAGCAGAATATTGGAGAGAGGAGATCCTTGAGGATCTGGGCAATTCCATCAGATCCTTCATGAAAGCCTCAAAACAAACAAAATCAATGAAATACACCTCATACGCAAGGATATGCGTATATATGGACCTTTCAAGAGAGCTCCCAGACGAAATAAACTTATCCTGGGAGGATGAGGACTGGAAACAGATGTTAGGTTATGAAAATATCCCATTCATGTGTACGAGATTCCATGAACACAGACATCTCTTCAGGGACTTCCCTTAGAATGCCCCCCAGACACAAACCAAGAACAGGGAAGAGAAGGATGCAAAGGTATTTACAAAGGTTAATAACAGGAAACGAAAAGCGAGGAGAGGAACAAGTTCGAAAATCAACAAAAAAACATAGGTCCAAGATAAATTTGAGGTATTAAACCAAGAACAGAAGGCTACTGTGAATGAGGAAGGAAAAAGCAGTGAAGATGGGGAGAAAATCCAAGAAAAGACAGAGGAAGCAACAAAGGTAAACATAGTAGCCTCAAAGGACGATGGTGATACAAGTATGCAGTCCAAAGGAGCAGAATATATAAATATAGGGGAACTTGATCCGGAGGAAATTGAAAATGCATGCACGAATCTAGACACTGGATATATAACATCTCAACAAGTATTCCTACTAAGAGATGTGATCCTGAAAGTTCCACCTAAGAAAAAATTAGGAGTGAATTTGGAGAGGAAAAAAGAGACAGAGAGGAAGAACACAGGGGTCAAGAAAGGAAGAAGGACCAACACAAAAAGGATAAAAGATGTGGGGGAGAAACTAGTGGCATCAGGTTTCTACTTGACCATCAAGGACGTGTTCCAAGCAATTACCAATTGTTTATAAATGAAAATCATGTCATGGAATATCAGAGGAATTAATAGTGTAAAAAAGAGAAGAATACTTCAAAGGAAGATTGAAAAAGAATGGTTGACCATGGTTCTAGTGGAGGAATCCAAATGCTCAGAAACAGAATTGAGAGAAAAAAGAAAGAAAATATGGAGAGCAAGTGATATGATAGCCATCGACGCGACAAGAACAATAGGAGGATTGGAAATATGGTGGAACCCACAAGAAATACGTATGCCCAATTTTGTATCTTCAAAGCATGTAATTTCAGCATAATTCCATGTGCTTGGAACTAATGTAAGAGGAATTATTTCAAATGTATATGGTCCATACCAATCTTTCCTTAAAGAGGGTTTTCTTAGCTCCTTAGAAAACCTAGGAAGATGGGTTGGGAGGGAGCATTGGATCTTATGGGGATATTTAAACCTAATCAAGAATTTAGAGGAGAAAAAGAGAGGTATAAGAATGATAAGTACAGTGAATGATTGGTTTGGAATCTTGGAGAAGTAATAGAAAGTCTTCAGCTCATTGATGTCTGAAACCCAACAGCGAGATTGGATAGATTTCTAGTCTCAGATTCAATTATGATGGGAGGTGGTGAATTATCGGCTATGGTCCTACTAGTGGCAGGCTCGGATCACTTGCCAATAAGCTTAGATTGGGGAAGAGTCAGAGAACACTTGAGAAGACCATTTTTCTTTGAGAAGTTTTGGCTTCTACATCCAAGTTTTTTGGAGGAAGTAAGAAAATGGTGGAAATTTTTTTTCCCATCAAGTGGATGGTTGATGTATAAATTCCAACAAAATATGAAACATATAAAAGAACAAGTAAAAATTTGGAACGAAGAAACCTTTGGGAATATCTTCAAGGAAAAGAGAATCACAAAGATCAAATTGGAAGAAATACAAAAGGAGATTCAGGGAACGGGATACATAGAGAAAAGGAAGCAAATGGAATGGGAATTAATGGAGCTTTTGGATAAAAGAGAGGCACAAGAGGAAATACTATGAAATCAGAAATCCAGAAACAATTGGATTAAGGGGATAGGAACACTCAATTCTTTCATAAGGTGGAAATTCAGTATAGGAAATCCAACAGAATCAACTGTATCAAAAATGAAGGAAATTTGGTGGAAACACAAGGAGAAATTGAAGGGGAATTAAAAACGTTTTTCAAGAACCTCTTAGAAGAAAAAGTTTTAGATAGAAGTAAAAGTATAGAGAAAGTAATTCAAAACATTCCAATGGTAGTCATATAGGAGCACAATGAAATGTTAATGAGACCCATCGACATGGAAAATTTTAGGGGCTAATCTAAGCCCATGGGCTAACTTTAGGGGTTTTAAATTTTTAATGGACTAATTTTTTATTAAGCACTAGTTATGTTTGATTAGCCCACATTTTATTTACTTATTTTTAATGAATAAGAGGTTAGCCCCATCAAATTTAAAAGGGGATCCAAGATAATAAAAATTATCCCTTCTAAAAATGGATTTAAACCTCTGTTGGCCCACAAAAATTGCTAGGTATCTCCCACTCGCCCCTAATTTCTAGAAATGGCAGTTGCTAGGGCTTCTTTCACCTTTTATCAATCATGGAAATTGAAATCGAAGTTACATTCATCCATATTTTATGGGTTGAATCTCGTTTTGCAAGTTGCTTAATGTCCATATGAGAAGGGAAGTTGATATTTACTATAAGGTATTATAGCAACCTTTTTGCATCTAGGAGAGTTCTAAATTCCATCACCTCAAATCCAAAGTTTCCCTAAGAAATATGGGGATTGTGAAGCTTGTGATCGGTGAAGCGATAATAATGTTTTTGTGGGTGTTTGGGGCATCATGCTTGGGGGATGGGACTTCATTTATAGCCGTGTAATTAGGCATGTCTTACCAAGGAGAAACTTGCCAAAATATTCACCAAGACTTCACAAGGTTTTATAATTTAGTGAAAAGTCTTATAATTTTGTGAAATATTCACCAAGAATTTATAAAATTATATAATTCAATGAGAGATTTGCCAAAAAATTATATATACATAATATAATATTGATAAAATAGCCATCATATTTTCCTATATATCATGGAGATTCACCCATTTATTATACATAGAAATTTAGGGGGGGTTCTTAAAATTTTCCCTGCCCATCGAATTGATGGAAGTAGAGAAAGCCATGAAAGGCATGGAAGGAGGAAAAGCACCAGGGTCAGATGGATTCATAGCGAATTTCTTTCAATCATGTTGGGAGATGATCAAGTACGAAGTGCTGGAAATAGTGGAAGACTCCCCAAGAACTGGCATAATTCTATAGGCATTCAATTCTACATTCCTTTCCCTTATTCCCAAAGAAAGTGGAGCGGATAATACAAAAAATTTCAGACCAATAGCTTTATGTAATGTAATCCTGAAGATAATATAAAAATTCATAGAAAACATAATAAAAAAATTCATAGAAAACAAGTTGAAACCGTTGATTTCAGTGCTCATCTCCCCGAAACAGGAAGGCTTTGTTGAAGGTAGATAAATTCTGGACGGAATTCTGCTGACGCATGAGGTCATACACTCATTGAAGGTGAAAAAGAAACCAAGAATGCTAATTAAATTAGACCTATCAAAGGCGTATGATAAATTAAACTGGCAGTATATGGAAAGTATGCTGAAAGCTTTTGGGTTTCATGAAAAATGGGTGAAATAGATTGCAAATCTCTCATCATCAACATTATTCTCCATATTATTCAACGGAACACCCTCGTCTCCTTTCAAATCCACAAGAGGAATTATACAAAGCGATCCTCTATCACCCTTCTTATTTGTGATAGTGGAAGAAGGTCTAGGAAGAACTGTCAAAGAAAGGGTCAACAATCAAGAAATCAAAGGCATTAGACTACATGGGGAAGAATGAGGTTAGAGGCACCAATAATTCATGGATGACACAATGCTCATGGGAAGTTCCTCGCTCCAAGAGATAAAAGACATAAAGTAGGTGCTTGAGGAATTCTTGGAGGAAAGTGGACTGGAGATCAATAAAGAGAAACCATAGGTATTCTTTCTTAACACACCTATGATAACTGAGAGAAGCATTCTTAGAATTTTATAATTTCAAAGAGGAAGGTTCCCTACAAAATATTTAGGGGCACCAATAGCAAAATCGGTGATAAAATTTTTATCATTGCAAGAACTATTGGAAAAAATGAAGAACAAACTATCAAATTGGATGTTGAGATCCCTGAATTTCCCGAGGAGATTAGTTATGGTAAAGGCAGTTTTACAAGCAATCCTTGTATATTTATTCTCAATACTTACTACACCAAAGCAGTATTGAAAAAAATAAGAAGCATTTATAAAATGTTCTTATGGGGTGGATCGGAAGAGAAACAAAAATGGGCCCTAGTGGATTGGCACACGGTTTGCACTCCGAAGAGCATGGGTGGCCTAGGGATGATAGATACGGAGGTCAACAATGAAGTTCTGAGCGCAAAAATGTTGTGGCACTGGGTGACCTATACTAAAAAACCATGGGAAAAGATGTGGCATGTAAAATACGCCAAACCATGGGAACGAGAGAAGATAATAAGATATGGCAAAGACGAGAAGGGATCCCAAATTTGGAGATCATCACAAAGGAATCATGAGATAATAAAACAACACAGCTTTTGGGAAATATAGGATGGAAAGGAAGCAAATCTCTTCTTAGAATCTTTGAAACAATTCTGAAAGCTTTCCAAGAGAATTAATATCCTAGGGCTCCAAGGAATTATGGAAATATATAATGTCGTCAAATTTAGGGATATGTGGGACATGGATAACCTGGACGGGCACATTAGAAGGTGGAAATAAATTGGGCGGTGGCAAGGTTGGGGCTCCAACAAAAATATCCATGATATGTGGAATACCATACAAGGAAGGAAAAATAAAGTAATTGGTGGTAAAGATAAGCTAAGATGGGGATATTCCTCATCAGGGATATTTAACATGAAGGAAGCGAAAAGACTGCATGCAGGGTGTGATTTGTTACCATAGGACCCAAAAATGGGGGAAATTATGGAAACGACAAATGTGGCCAAAAGTAACGTTATTCATTTGGCTGGTTCTAAGACAAAGAATCCTGACATGGGATAACCTAATTAAAAGAGGGATAGTAGGACCGACATGGTGTTTCCTTTGTAATAAAGAGGGGGATTCGGTTATAATCTATTAGACAGATGTGAATTCACAGCGGAATTATGGGAAAATGGAGAAAATATTTTTCGAAGAACTAATAGATGTGTAGGAGATCCCATAAAAACCATAATATAATGGCAGGAATAGCCATTCAAAAATGTGGTTCTGAATCGCATATGGGACCTCTTTCTAGGCTTCCTAATGTGGGAGAATTGGAAGGAAAGAAATAGAAGAATATTTGAAGGTAAATCCAAGAAAGGGGAGGAAGTTTGGACAAGAGTAAAGGTGTACATGAAAGAATATTTAAAGCTATCAAAATGGGAGCCCAAGGATTTTTAGGCAGAATCTGATGAAAGAAGAATTTTCAAGATTGGGGGGTACACTCAACCCCAGAAAGCATTGCTCAAGAAGGAAATTGTGGAAGGAAAAATCAAGGATTGGAAGTCTGGCAGCCACTGCCAAAAGGACATTGGAATCTAAACTTTGATGGAGCGTCCAAGGGGAATCCAGGACCCTCAAGGTTTGGGGGAGTTATATGATATCGGGAAGGGGAAATACAAGGTCTAGTATGGGGAAACATAGGAGAGTCCACTAATAACGAGGTGGACATAGAAGGACTAATAAATGGTATTAAGTACTTGATAAAAAAGGGGAGGACTCCGACAATAATAGAAGGGGACTCCCATATTATAATCCAAATGGCTGAGAAGATTCAATTGGGATCCAACATGGAAAAAGTTAAGAAACAATGGAGTTTAGAATCCCGGTTGGAGAATGTTTTAGAGATGATAGCAGTGGCCCTAGCCATAGTATTCAATCACACTAGGAGGAATGAAAGCAAGGTGGCAGCCAAGATAGAAAACCACGGGGTAAGCAAAATAACATCATGTCAAGAAGTGGAATGGAATGAATTAGAAGATGGCGTGTTAAAATCCAAATGTAGGGATCTAGGAGTGAGGGACATGAATATCCTGCATGCGGGTGTGGTGGATGACCAAGTGGCCCATTAAGGAAACCATGTGGAGACAATTGCTCAGAAAGGTGGCGAGTAAAAGGAAAAGGCGATGTTGGACGCCGTATTAAAGAGTGGAGGCAACAACATTAGGGGATTTTTGAGGTCTAAAATGGACCTCTTAAGGGAAATAATAAAATAAGAGTTATAATAATAAAATAAGATTTCTAAATTTTAGAGAGGAAAAAGAAAAAACTACTTTTTCTTATAGTATTTTTGACATGTCCCCTTAACGGTGTACCCAAATTTCAAGTTTAGACACTCATTGGATGCATATTTTAATTATGCATCCAACCCATACCCACATTGTATACTTCTAAGGCACCCACGACATGAAAAAATGAATGTAATCAAATATGTTTTTTGATTGAATTTTTCATTTTTTCATGTCGTGGGTGCCTCAGAAGTGTTAGAATATGTAATGATGACTTATGTGGTATATTGGTAAAATATCATTTAAAGGCATAAAATAACTTTAATATTATAAAATAGAATTATCCCACATGCATCATTGTAATTATATCCTTTGTAACCATTCTCTATATAAAGAGGTGGAAATTCATTTATCCCACATGTGTTAATATGGGATGTATTGTAATCCAAACGTCTTGGTATATAAGAGAGGTGAAGGCGACCCTTTTGGGTATGTGTTGATTGTAGTTCATCACACGTCACATGTTGTGTATGTCATTTGTACACACATGATTAAGTGATGGAGCTTGATATGATGCATATGTGAGGATGCCATGTAATCTTGGAGTTCTATTTGCAGAATAATGGAAGATGCAACCCTTCCTGTGGACGTAGCCCATATTGGGTGAACCATGTATATTGGTGTTCTCTTGTTGTTCTCTTTTCTCCAATTTTGTTTCATGCTTTATGTTGCTTGGTATATAGAAGGATAGACTAGTAATTCTTTCCATAGTTTATATTGTGTTATGATATTATTTCATATGTTCACAATATTCTAACATGGTATCAAAGCATATTCTAACTAGTAATATTCTCTTGCTGCATCTTATAAATGGGAAATACACTAATTGGATGTTAAAAGTGATTTTTTAAACGGTAATCTTAATGAAGACATTTATATGCAACAACCTCGTGGTTTTATTAATGTTAAATCATCAAGTTTTGTATGCAAAATTACACAAGTCTTTATATGGTCTTAAACAAGCACCTAGGGCTTGGTATGCAAAAATTGATACATATTTCTTGAATAATGGTTTTAAGCGTTGTATATCTAATTCAAATCTATATGCTACTTGAAATTTGGTGATCATGTCTTCATTATTGTGTTATATGTGGATGATCTTATTATCACTAGAAGCCAACTTGTTTTAATTCAAAGTATGAAAAGTGATCTTCAAAAGCACTTTGAAATGACTGATCTCGATATATTGCAGCTTGATTGGAAGAATGTCTTCTATCTGCATGTATATTGGCCATCTGGGTATTTTGTACACTTTTGTGGTGTTCTTAGCCATATGTTCTGTTGTATCAACCGTTCTTCAGCTATCAGTTATGGTTGTGATGATTCTTGTGGTGATCTAGGCACCTTGTTGTTGGATTGCATCACATGTTATCGGCATTTTACTGTTGGATATAGTATCCATAAAGGATTCTCTTCAGATTTGGGCATCTTGCTATTGGTATTTCATCATACAACCTGGTTCGTGTGCACTTTCATGATTCAGTGGGAAGCAGTTGTTCTTCATCAAATTCCATTTGTCGAAGTGTTCTTCTTATTTGCAGCTTATGGATATTATGGAAGTTGTCATCAAGGGGGAGAAATAATGACTCCTTCCTTCCTTAGTCTTAGTGAGGGATTTTATCCCAGCCATTATTAAGGGGGAGTGTTGTAATATATTAATTATATTCCTTGGAAGGTAATAATGTCTTTGTATTATGTCGGAAGTTATCCACAATCTTATGTAAAACAGTAATACATTATATCCCATATTCATTATGGTAAAGTATACTCTTGATATCCATCATTATACTCTTGATATCCATCATTATATAAAGAGATGTTACTATGGAGAATTATATTATCCCACATGCAATATGTGAGAGTAATTCCTCCACATCCCTTGGTATATAATAAGGTCAAGGGAGTCACATCGATATATAGGGAACAACATGATGATATAGTGGTATCTGCTCATAGATAGTATCAACACATGGTATTGTGATCACAAGCTCTGCTTTATTGTATTGGGGTTATTTGTAGTTGCTCTCTTGTAAGATTGAAGGAGATTTCTGGAGATAATAGAAGACAACCTTCCTGTGGACGTAGCCCAATTGGTTGAACCACGTATATCTGGTGTATTATTTTCCTTGTTCTATGTCAATTCTTATTTACTTTGATATGTTATTGATTGCTAAGATAGGTACACTAGTTTATCTAGATATATAGTTCTAACAAGAAGTATGCAGTGTGGGTATGGATTGGATGCAGAATTAAAATACGCATCCAACAAGTGCCCAAAATTGAAACTTGGGTAAATCATTAAGGAGATATGTCAAAAATACGATAAAAAAAATAGTTTTTTCTTTTTCCCTCCAATTTGTTTTACAAATTTTACCCTTATGGTTGACATCATCATCTTGAATCCTATTGGCTCTTATAAAGTGAATTTTTATGGTACATTATTTGTTCGGAGGCCCATTTTTTACCTCAAAACTCCCCTAATGAAGTTAATGCATAGGAACTAAATATTGGTAAGTCTTATTATGATTTAGATTTTTGGTACGACGCAAGAGGGGTGGACAAGACAAGAAGTAGGAGAAAGGTTTACAGGGACAACATAAGAGAATGAGGATTCATTGGCACAAAAGGGGAGGCATACTGACGAACGTGCGAAGGAAATAAAAGGTAAGGAATGACGATAGGAGGAGTACTAATGGAAATAATGGGAAACAAAATTACGATAGCAGAAGAGTTAAAGGAAATAATCGGAGCTTCGACGCCTCATGGGAAATGGCCTGGACATTGAAGGCGACCATGGAAGCCAGCAGGATAAATAGAAAGTGGAGGAAAGAAGCATAGAAGCATGAGGTGAGAAGGAGAATAGAGGCTCTGTTAAGAAGACGCTATATAGAAACTTTGTTGGCTAAGGTAGTTAACATGGCTCCCTATTAGAGGATGATAAGCAGGTGGGGAGGTAGAAGCAAAAGAAAGAAGCGAGTTTTGGAAAATGAAGAGGAGAAATGGTACATGAAACGTATTATGGATTACATGAATGAACGCATATCTAGAATGGAGGAAGAGGAAATAGCAGAAAGGATGGAATACTAGGAGGCATCAGTGGGGATAAACCCATACGAACAAAAATAATGTTGGAGATGAAAATTTATGGGGACCTGGTGCTACAGGTCCTCAATAATGCCAAAGAGGAATAGGGGCATAATATCATGGATATGGAAGTGGTCATGGGTCTGGAAAAGGCCTCATACGCTCGTCAAGTGGAGCAAGAGGAACCACCTGTAATCGTTGTGGAGCGTCCAATACACATGAACGATGACCATCATAAAGAACAATCTAGAAATGAGACAATGGCTCATGAGACTACAGAGTTGTAGGAGGAAGCGGAGAACCAAGCAGCGGGGAAAGCACATGGAAAACTTGAGGAGGAAGCCCGGGAGGACACAACGATGAAATTACTCCCCTGAGTAATATTGAAACCCATCTAGTATCATTTTTTGTAGGAGTGGTACTGCCGACTTTTGTCAATTTTTCTTTGACAAGCCTCATTGAAAACACTAAAAACTAAGAATCTGGGGTGAGGTAATAATGGGAAATTATAATGTTGTATTACTAGACGAGGGGTACGCTTGGGGGGCATAGATTGGTGTGTATTTTTTGAAAGACATGTTGTAATGAACTGTATGAAGCATAGCTATATGCGGGGAACAAAGTCTATAGGAGGGATGCGTTTTAGCTGGACTGAAGTTCTCTATTAAATTTTGGAACAGTTGTGTAATATGAAAAGTTGTAATGGTACAAAGCAGGGTAGTGGATATTAAGGGATCAGAAGCAATCAGAGACCCGAGAAGGATCATTTTGTAATTCTATGTACAGAGAGTTTCAAAAAGTAATATAATTTTATCTCTTACTCATAAAAAAAAAATTATATATTCCAAAAACTAATTCAATTTTTTATGTATTATATTTTTACACAACAATCTAATCAATAGTAAAATAACAAAATACAACATTATTAAATAGATTTAAATCCATTTTAAATGATATCAAGTTATATTTTTACTAAAAAAAATCACAATTTCAAAAAATCAAATTCCTTATTTATTGCGTAACATTATTTTGTAACAAATTTGTTTTCTAAATTTATTTTGTAACAAGTTACAATAATTTACTTATTAATTTTCACTTTATAAACCTAGTTATTATTATTTTTTGTTTATATAAACATAATAATAATAATTTATTTACTTATCTTATAAGTTTACCTTACAATAAATTTTTTAATTAAATCGTAACTTTATAAAAAAATATAATTTTATTAACATATTTTTATCTTAAATATGATAACTCAGATCATTTATTTCTTTGATTAAATTTTAAATTTTTACTAACCTCTTGTGCAAATTTCCCCTAAATATTGCACACAAAGTTATATGACCCACAAAACTAGCATTTGCCTTAAAGTATAAAAAGTAGGGCGTAATAAAGTGAAGATGTCAAACTGTTTTTTGTTTAAATTAGGTCGAAAAATGAAATGGTGTGAAATGGGAAATTTCAAAAGCAATGTTTGAGTTGCAGAAAATATGATTGTAAGGTAACAAAAGCAAGTTCATCTATAGAAAATAATACACTTATAACATTATTTAAGAGATGGGTAATTCTAGTCTACAAAATTTAAATTTTTGGAATAGAATTAGTATTTTCAAAGATGAAAAAAATATTAAATACATTAGAAGAGACAAAAAAAAAAAAATTATAGGTCCATATTGATAACCCTACATGGATCGTTCAATAAAAGCTTTATGTATAAAATATAATTTTAAGTGTTTATCTATTGAAAAAAGAACATTAGTCCTATTAGCTTTTGAACATGATGATAGGGTATACATCAGTTTCAGATAAAATTTAAAGCAATACATATAAGTTTTGTAAAACAAAAACAAGATTTTATAAGTTAAAAGAATGTTAAATCAAAACTTTCCAAGTTTTTTTAAGAAAAAATTGAGGCCAACCTTAGTAACATAAAAAATCAAGCAATACATATAAGTTTTGTAAAACAAAAACAAGATTTTATAAGTTAAAAGAATGTTAAATCAAAACTTTCCAAGTTTTTTTTAAGAAAAAATTGAGGCCAACCTTAGTAACATAAAAAATCAAATAAATAACAATGCTCATTGCATTGATTATGATTATCATGTTTGAAACAAGCACACAACCTTTAGCATGCTTGTACTATTTATATCTTACGTTAATTGCTCCCTAGACTAGAAAATTAACATGCTTGTATTATTTATATCTTACATTGAATGCTCCATAGACCTATTGAACTGGATTCAAAAAAAGGATTAGACTCCAGTTATGTTTTTTTTGTCACTATTTTGTTTCCATAGTCCTTGTCTCTATGATACTAATGTTGGATTCTACCAAACAATAACATTTGTGATGCTATAGAAGAGAATACATAGTAAACCAATAGGACGGAAATCTAATTTTTGTTGTTGTATAAGAAAATACATGCACTACAAAATTTCACCTTTCAACCTCTCGTACCTGACCAGTCTAGTCCAATATGTGAAGAAATAAAAACAATAGAAAAATAGAAAAAGAAATCCTAATATAAGATAATATAATTCCCTTTGAGAAAATAAAGTCTTGGTGATATTATCAAACTATTTCTTCCTTTCCATGAGCTAGATTTTCCTATCAAACTTGTTAAGATCTTGAAAAAGTACTCCTCATAGGTATTAGACCTCATGATGGAATTGAAATTTAACATAATAGTATCTTATAATATTACTAAAAATGTTACAACTCTATATCAACATTGTTCTACCTAGAAGTAAATTTTATTTGATAAGTTTGTTGCAAAAATTAGAATATAGAAAGAAAACATGTAATACCTCTGGATGAGAACCCTGAACTGATCATATGTATGATGTAAATATTGATATGCAAATTCCTGTATGGAAGAACAAATGTATATTTTTTAATTATTAATAATAAAAATTATAACTGATTGTGGCTGAGGTAGAATGCTGAAAAGATCGGGGACTTGTGTATTCACCAAAGTTGGCAAGGGGGTTAAAAGGACTTAGGTGGGGGGAAACCTTTGCTATGACCCTTTTATAATCCTAAGTTATTTAAAATACCCAAAGTTTTGGCTAAGACATAAAATCCATGACTTAAGACTTAGGTTTAAATCTTAATTATGAATAGGTAGATTAAGAGAAGTGTTTATGGGTTTTAATTAAAAGAGAGAAACGTGGGTCTCTTGGAGAGCCCACGTGGTTTAAACTTATGCATGCGAAAATTAAATGAATAAATATTTCGAAAAGGGGGGGAAGTGCACAAGCACATGAAAAAAAATGGAGTCACGAGTAGAGGAGACTATGGCGATTGAAGCTACCTAAATTATCCCCGAAACTTTGATTATTTGGGGTTTTCTTGGTCAAGGAAATGGTGAATTATACATAAACTGTTCTGGTGGATTTCTTGTGCATTGGTTAAGCAGTGATGGTTTTCACTGTGGTGTGATTCTAATAAAACAAGGATGGGAAGTGTATGGTTTGGCATGAAATTGGCTTAAGAATGTATTTCCTGGATGCCCGAAAGTTTTTGTGAACCTATGAAAACTATGAGGAATTACCCATGATAATCCTATGATGGAATTATAGTGGATGGAAGGAATGATTTTCTGGTGAATTCACAAGTCCCAGCTCAAGGGTGGTGTTCTGTTGAGAGATTAATGAGCAGAACTACCTACGGTTGGGTGGAGCATGGCTTCCACGAAGCCAGTTCCTGTGTTAATCCTTAATCCTTCTTGTAGATAAGTTTATTTCCTAAAAATTCTATTTAAATTTCTGAAAGGATAATAATTATTTACTGGTTAAAGATTTGCATGATTTTACTTGTTAAATTTCCTAAGTTTGGATACAAGATAGGAATTTTTATTTTATTTGGTTTGATTCATGGGCATGAAATAATTAAGGAAATTGTTTATTTTTTGGTTTAAAAATGTAATGTTAGCTCCTAAGTTCAAGGAAATAATTCATTGAATAATAAATGAAGTGGTCACAAAATTGCCCACTGAAATTATAAGTTGCAGTTAATTAGGAAAAGAGAATTCTATTACAATTTGATATAAATATTTAATAAAGTTTTGGTGAATGAGTCGAATATGACCAATTTGTCTAATAGGTAAATTGAAAACCATAGACTAATTTGATTCATTAAAACCAAAGTTGTTTTAGGTTAATAAAAACCATGGGTTGATTTGTTTAGTTGGAGAAATTAGATGTTTAAGTCTTAATTGTATTTATTAATTAAATGATAAACAATACCTTGAGTTAAGTCATGTTTTTAGGAGCTTTGTAATGAATGGTATTGTTGATTTGAAAATCACATGTAGACAAATAAATAAAGGCATTTAAATTAAAAAATTTATAAATGCCTATTCTTACATTTTATAATATGCATTATAAAATGCATTTGTCGAAAGGGTGTGTTACAAAAAAAGATTAAATTAACAATTACATGCTTATAATTTAAAGAATGAGTTTTTAAAAGCCAACACTATAAACAAAACTTTTATCTAACAACAATGTAGAGCCTTGGATACAAACTAAGAAGGCATACACTAAAGAGATAAAACCCCTTTCAATGTTTCACATGCAACCTAATAACTAGTATACAACTGATATAGTTGGTAAGAATTCTCACACACAATTACAAGGTTTTGACCTCTTATCTAACAACAATGTAGAGCCTTGGATACAAACTAAGAAGGCATACACTAAAGAGATAAAACCCCTTTCAATGTTTCACATGCAACCTAATAACTAGTATACAATTGATATGGTTGGTAAGAATTCTCACACACAATTAGAAGGTTTTGACCTCCAAAATCTAAACACGTTTGCAAGAATAAAATATGGAAAAAATCACTTCCCAAAATAGGAACTAGTAAAAATGACCACCAACATGTAATAACTAAACTCCTTTGGTAAGGCAGAAGGCATGGACCATTTTCTACAACAATGTAGATCAACCAAACAATTGGTCCCACGATCCCTAAAATATATCAACATAATTCTTTTGTAGATCCTTCTTCCACTTTGGTTTCACTTAAAATTTCTTCCAATCCATACCAAGAATATTTTGGAACCCATTTGATGATAAGTATGTCCGTGATAGAGTAAATTTCAAACAATGAGAAATAGTAAAGCTGTTGTAAGCAATATTTTGATTTCTATATTAAATATAACATACAGAAGTTGCATGTAAGATGCAGAGAAATTGTTTCTACGGGAACTTACCTCTATCTCTTTTAGGATCAATTCTAGCTATAAGATTCATGGATCTAGATATTAATTGGTCATAGTTGTAAGTGTAAGCACATCCCTTCTCCTCTTTCTTTGTTGAAACCTAATTTTTCATAAAAACATCTCCATTATTCTCAGGAATATTTTCTTCTACTTTTCCACCATCTTCAGTAGCATATGCCTCTTTCTTTGGTAGCGGTTCCTTAGTCTCAATAGTTACATTGTTTGTATCAGTATTGTTTTTGTATACATAGATAAAGAAGACAACTTGCATATCCTCTCAAATCATTTAGGGACAAAAGCAACATAAGTATACCTTTCCGAGTTGTTTTCAAATGATCATCAATTCTTACAATACCAAAGACTACTAACATGAAACTATCTCAAACGAGGACCAAATTTGTTGGTCTGGGTGGGGCTACAGGTGAACTTCTCTTTGGCTCAACATTTTGAACCCCAAATATTGTTTCAATAGCAACTACTCTCTAATAGGACTTATTCACAATAGATCTAGATGGTCTTAGAATTTTAGGTACACCTTTACCCACTATTATAAATGAAAACATAAGACAATGCAACCAATGCATCTTCTCTTTGAAGATGCTATATGAAATTAATTGTTGTCCTCTAACATGGTTGCAAGTATGGAACCATTTTCTCACCAATATTGCTACCACAAGTAGCATAAACATAGAGCTTCCATTTCACATAGACATATTTATTCTACAACATCACGACTCGTAGCATGAGTAATAACAAATTCAAATCACCCTTTGCAACAACAAATTATTTTCTAACTACCCAACATAAACAAAAATGTGGAATATATCTTGTTGCACCAAGGATGCTCCTACATCATACACCCTAGGTTTAAAATTTGTGAGCATCTTTCTCGCACAATTATTAATAAACCAACAACCACTAAGAGAAAAATAAAATTTCTCTCTTCTTCTTCCTCCTCTTCCACACCTGAGACTACTCAATTTTACCCCTACTTCACTTTCCAGATCCCTTATTCTTTTGTGTAATATGCACTGCTATCATTTGCAATTGCAAATAACTCTTCACACTTGTTCTTAGGTCTTCCACCTTCTTCATCTACATAGCATTCACCATCATCACTCTTATCTCTTCCACCACTTTCTATAACTCATTTTCTTCCACCAGTCATTGTAAGCTTTTTCTAATGGGTTCCACTACCTCATATCATCTCTCTCCACTTGTGTTTACTACAAATACAATGATGCTTACTTCCTCCCCATCATTCCGCTTTGGAACCTCTCTGCACTCTCAAATAACTCCACGAATGCTTGCTACTCAAGCATCCTCTCATTCTCATATGTTTCTCAATTGTCCTGCTGCAATAATATTCACTTTGTTGTACCTTGTCTGCTGCTATAAAATCTCCTTAATGTAACCCCATTGTTACAAGACTACTCTTCTCTACCACTCCACTTACTGCTGCAACATTGTCCATTATTGCAACACCACATGTTTCTACAACAACACACTTTGGTGTAACAACACACTTTTCTACCTCTTGAGTTTGTTGCCCAAATTCTTTCATTGCAATCTCATCGCTACAATCCTCAGCTTCAAATATTTGCTCTACACTCTTCCTCAACATGCTATGCATTTCATGAAAACCTCTTTCTTCGGTTTCCTCAAGCACATGCAACTCACTGATATAATCAACACTCAATGAAACCACATTTAAGAGAATCTTATTCTCTTTCTCCTTTTGATGTCTTCTCTCATGCTTCCTATTCAATTTCCCTTCCTCAATTTTAAAGTCTAGATGATAAGCGTCTTCTAGCGACTGCATATTATCCACACTTATCTTCCTCTTTATGATCAATTTCAATCAAACATCCACAAGCAACATAATAGTTTCCTCACTATCTTGTACAAAACCAACTCTCATGTCCATTCTGAAAAATTATTCAAAATAGTTCTCTGCACATCTATCATTCTTCTTTAACTTCTCTAACCTTCTACGCATCTTCAAAATATACTCAACATTTACAAACCTCTTAACTTGATGACCATATTTTCCCAAGTTTGGATCTTGTCTTTGCCTCTCCACTTTTTGTCCATCTTCATCTGCTTCCACCATTCACATGCACGACTCCTCAATCTACTACTGGAAATATTCACTCACTAGGCTCCTTCAACTTCATGGAGGATACAATAATGCTCCATGTATGCAATCCACTCCATCAGTTTTTCAGGGTCCGCACTTCCATAAAACTCTGGTATCTCTGTCTTCATTTGGTGCCATTGCACGTCATCCTCTTTATTCTTTTGGATCATTTTTTATGTGAATTCTCCCCTTTGCCAATCCAATTTGATGGAATCCATTTTCCTCATCATTTTTTGCATAAGCTTCGCAACATCTTCCACTACCACAGAACCAACATTATCCTTTCTAGTTCTTCCTCTCACCACATGAAATTATTTTGTTGGCATGATGTAACTTTCCACACAACATACACTTCCTCACTCTACAAGCCCCCACAAATATTTATGTATGATATTTCACTACAAGTCCACTGCAACATCTCTTCAATGCCCACTTGCAAATTCATCCAGAATGCATTCCCACAACCTCTACCCAACACTGTTCGAGATTGGAGTTGTATATACTTTTACAACATGTACCCAATCTAACAGTTGGTGGCGTGATTTGGTCACTTTATTAGATAAACTCTACCCAACAGACTACCCTTGTTGGAGTCATCTGCATTTTCCTTTCCTCTATCTCAACACATCCCACTTTTCCACATGGAAATGATTCTACCCAACTCCACTCTCATGTTGAAACCACTCCAATCCTATAAATTATTCTCTCTCTTTATCTGCAAGTTCAACATTCTCTGGTACCACCTAATGCATCCAAGAACTGCTACTAGATATGCACAACAAAACCCCCAAACCACAGGTAGAAATACACGGTAATTTAAACCATATTTGAAATAAAATCAGTAACCACACACTCTCAGTAGGTTAACCACAATTCTATTTATTTAATTATTGAAACTATTACAAAATATGAGTTTCATCTTAACAATCTGAACTTTTCCTTCTATTTGTTGCTACACATTCTTCTGGTGCATTGCATGCTCATCTTTTCTTCTACACTTTTTTTGTTGTTGTTGTTTTTCTGCTTGCACTCCTTTTCCTCCTCTAGATCTCATACGCCCCCCTCTTCCTCATGCTTCTCTACTGCAAGTACTTCCTCTTCTATGCATTCCTTTCCTCTCACTCGAATACTCTTCTTTTGCTCCAATGCGTGCTTCCTCACACATTTTCCTTCCCTCTATCAATGTAGATTGAAACTCAATTTCAATATTTTTCTCATATCTGTTATGTCAGTTGAATTTCCATGGATTCATTACATATCTTGGAAAAGATTTAGTTCCATTAATCAATGAGTTGTTTCAGATTGAGGAGAGTCATTTCATTCCAAACGCAATTGTTTCAAAATACCTAAACCTAATTATTTAGTAACAAAAACAAATAATTATTTAAAAACACTCAGTCGTTAAGTTTTCTGCATCCTTTTTAATTAATGCTATATGAAATTAATTTGTGTCCTCTAACATGGTTGCATGTCTGGAAACGTTTTCTCACCAATATTGCTGCCACGAGTAGCGACAACATAGAGCTACCATTGCGCATGGACATATTGATCTAGGTGGATATTGGTGGCCACCCACCTATTCCACTTGGGGCCCCAACATTGTTCTTTCAGTTTCCTTAATTATAGCACAACTTACTATTTTTAGCAGTTTTTTTTGGGTCCTAAACTTCTGGAGCTGTTTTGAGGCCCTAAACAACATTTTTGGGAAAATTCTGTTTCAATGAATGTGAGTCAAAGACTCAACATTCCATTTGCTTTTATCAGTGTAGTCATCGGATAGATATTTCCAATGAGGTGTCATGTGCATCAAACGGAGATCGTATGCCAAAGTTACGACGCCAGGAAATTAATGTACCAATTTACCCCAATGGGGCCTATAGTTTGGGATTTTCATATCCTAGGGTTAGGCTTTTGGATGTTTAGGGTTTTCCTTCGTTTCTCCATAATAGATAGGCTTCGAGCCGCATTGTAACTCAGAGTTCAGAGGTCGGTGGCCGCCACATCTCTTCTCATAGATAAGCTACCAATGCCCTAGCTAGTTTATTTCCATTCTGTCTGTAAGCATATTTCCGTTATGTGATGTTAATGAAATGAAGTCTTATTTCTGCTGCATCTCTGTGTGTATGTGTATTTCTGTAATTCCTTGCATTCCTTCATAAGTCCGGATCAGTGGTATCAGAGTAGGTCTGCTCTTTCTCAATACTTCTTTGCATGTCCCCAATGAGGTCGGGGTATAAGGAGTTAGGTCTCAACCTCGTTGAACCCTTGCAAGATCAGCCTCGCAAACCCCGATGGCCGCCATGGCGGACAAACAAAAAGACGAGGGAGCAGGAGATCCTCTCAAAATATTGCCTGAGGAGGCCCTCGAGAAACAAAGGAACGCGATGATGGATAACTTTTCCCATATCCTTCAACGACTTCCCAGCAGCAGCCATTCTGGAGGCGCAACACCTTTTAAGGTACAAGTAAACATTGACATTCCCTTATTTGAAGGACAAATAGATGTAGACGTCATAGATATATGGTTGAATCTATTAGAAGGGTACTTCTTGGTGCATGTATTTTCCAACCGAGAAAGCATCACTTTTGCACTCCTCAAAGCTACCCCCCATGTCAAGTACTGGTGGGAAACCTACTGTGAGCAGACGGACGAGAGGGCATCCTCACTGTTTTCTGCCGCACCCATTTGGAATTCTTTCTGAGACGCCATCAAGGAACAATATTATCCCATGGGAAGCTATGAGGACAAGTTCATACAATGGACTACACTGCCGCAACAAAGGGATAAAGATGTGCATGAAATGACGAATCTGTTACATACCCTACGCACAAAATTGGGTATCAAAGATTCAGAGAAACATTTGGTGCTGAAGTACCACAGTTGTTTGCAGAGATACATTCAGGAGGAAATGGAGTTTCTCGACATCTCCTCGCTTGGCACATCATATCAGTTTTCTACCAATATTGAGCAAAAGTTCAAACAAAAGAAGCGAGACTTTGGATCTGCAAATCAGAAGCAAGGGAAAGGTGCTCCCAAACCACAGAACAAAGGACAAAACCAAGGCGGGGTGGCCCAGGATAACCCACCAAAACCGCAAGCAAAGAACAACACTGCGAAGTGAAAGAAGGACACGGGAAAGTGGTGTGAGTTTCATAAGAGCTCCACACACAACACAAGTGAGTGTCGGGCCAAGTAGTCATTGGTGGCCGAGCTAAAGGCTTCTGAATTGGATGCATGCTCCGACTCCGAACCAGAACCCGAAAGGGGAAATGATATGGGGAAGCATATTATCGATGCGGATCCCAACGCCATTTTTTCCACCACGAAGGTCCAGAAGGAGGATTCGGAAGATCCAGAGGAGGGGGAGCGCCTCTTCCATTCCCAGATGTGGGTAAAGGGTTCCCCGCTGCAGTTCATTGTCAATAGCAGGAGCCAAAAGAACCTCATTTAAGAAGAAGTCGTGAAGCGGTTGGGCTTAACGACCACAGCACACCCACAACCGTACCCCATTGGGTGGCTTCACTAAGGACGGGATCTCCGCATCAACCAACAGTGTCGCCTTCCCTACAGCATCAAGCCCTTCACGGATGAGGTATTATGTGACATTGCTCCTCTTGATGTTTCTGATGTATTATTAGGCCAACCATACTTGTGGAAGCGACATGTTGTGTATAAGTCCCGACCTCACGTTGTTATTGTTACTCTAGGAAATAAGTTGTATAGGATACCAGAGGTAGCGCCGCCTACCGCCATCTCTTTGGTTACTGCAAAAGAATGCAGTAAGCTAATATCCAAAATGGGGAAATTTGTTTTCCTGGTAATCAGCCCTTAGGGAAAGAATAAGATTGTGGCCACGACCTCCAGACAGAGCTCCTCCGCCCGGTAACAACAAATGGACAAGGTCGTGGACGATTACAGGGACATATTCACCTCACCCGCAGGGGTTCCTCTGCACTGTCAGGTCAAGCACCCCATCGATCTGACCCCAAGTGCACCGCTTCCCAATGGACCAATCTATCGGTGCTCTGTTTTGGAGTATGATGAAATCAAGAGGCAAATTCAGGAGTTTTGTAGAAAGGGCACATCCGACCAAGTTCATCGCCATGTGGGAGCCCGATCGTGTTGGTGCAAAAGAAGGATGGGACTTGGAGACTCTATATTGACTATCGGGAGCTGAATAAGATCATTGTCTAGAATAGGTACCCGATCCCACGGATTGATGACCTTCTGGACCAACTCAGAGGGGGAATATTTTAGTAATATCGACTTGAAGTCCGGGTATCACTAGGTACCAATTGAACCCTTCGACATGTGGAAGACTTCCTTCAAATCCAAGGAGGGCCTTTTTGAATGGTTGGCCATGCCTTTCGGGTTGACAAATGCTCCCACAACCTTCATGAGGATGATGGACGACATCTTGCGGCCATTCACCAACTCATTTGTAGTAGTGTACTTGGATGACATCCTGATCTTTAGCCAAACTTGGGAGGAGCACCTCCACCACATCCGACAAGTCCTCCAAACACTGTGGCAACACAAGTTGTGTGCCAATATGGAGAAGTGCAATTTTGGCATGACCCAGGTTCAGTATATGGGATACATTATTGATGAGAAAGGGGTGCATGTGGATCCATCCAAGATCCAAGTCATTCGGGATTGGCCAGCCCCTACCACTCTAACAGAGCTTCGCAGCTTTCTAGGTCTTTCCAATTTCTACCGCAGGTTTGTGTTGGGATTCTCTCATATCACTTGGCCCTTGAACCAAGTCACCAAGGGAGGAGCAAAAGAAAAATTCTTTTGGTCTGAATTTCAACATGAGGCGTTCGTCGACTTGAAACATCGCCTCTGCTCTACCCCTGTGCTCACATTACCAGACTTGCAACAACCATTTGAGATCGAGATAGATGCTTCAAACTATGCTATTGGGGCAGTTCTTACTCAACAGGGACATCCAGTGGCATATCATAGTGAGACACTCTCCGACATAGTCTAAAAGTATCCCACTTATGACAAGGAGATGTATTCCATTGTGCAGGCTTGTCGACAATGGAAACATTACATTTTGGGGAAGGAAATAGTCATCCACACAGACCACCGACCCCTACTGTTCATGCAAACACAAGGGAAGTTGCAGAGCGATCACCATCAGAAGTGGTCCACATATGTGCAAAGCACCAATAATGTTGCAGATTGCCTCATCCGACCACCGATAATGGCGCTAGCCACCGTGCTCAACTCTTATGGGCATGAGACTTCTGATTGACCACTTCTCTACAAGAGTGATCCAGAATTTGGCCACACATACACGACGCTCTTGGAGGGTAAGCAAGTTCCCAATTTTCACCTCCAGGATGGATTGTTATGTCACCTGGGACACCTTTGTGTTCCTTCAAGCGAAAGCGCCAAGATGATTTGGGAATCCCACTACAGCTGGCTCGCTAGGCATTTCGAGTTCGAGAAAACAGTGGCAGTATTGCAGAAGTATTTCTATTGACCAAACCTTCGAATGGATGTCAGGAAGTATATCAAATCCTGCACTACCTGTGCCATTTCCAAACCGACCATCAAGAAGCAAGGCCTCTACACTCCACTACCTACCCCTGGTTGACCTTGGGAATCCATCTCCATGGATTACATGTTAGACCTTCCTTATACTAAGCATGGAAACGACTGTGTTTTCATGGTCGTCGACAGATTCTTGAAGATGGCCATTATGGTGGCCTGCAAGAAGAATATCACAACAGAAACCAATGCTAAACTCTTCTTTGAACGAGTGTGGGTACACTTTGGGATCCCGCAGTCTATCATCTCAGATCGGGATAGCATGTTTCTCAGTACGGTCCAGCCTTTGGTCAATGCTGGAAAACAAGCTCACCAAGTCCACAGCTTTCCATCCCCAAACTGATGGCTAGACAGAGGTCGTCAACAGGATGATCATACACATTCTATGCATGTACAACTTAAAGAATCCACGCACATGGGATGAGAGCCTCCCCTATGTACATCACAACTATAATCAAGCTCTCCAAATCTCAACCGGCCACAACCCCTTTCAGGTGGGCTTGGGATTCCAAGCACTATGTCCCATTAATGTAGCCATGCCATTTGCAGTCACTCAACCGATTCGGCTCATGTACAATCGGAAGCTGACAAGGAAAACAACTTCATCGAACGCATTCAGCACATCCTCCAATAGGTTCATGACATATTGGACAGAACCAATGCCAAATACAAGCAGCGACATGATCAACATCGGGTGCCGTACAAATTCCAGGTGGGCGACAAAGTGTGGCTACATTTGCAAAAGCGCCTCACTGGACCCTAGGGAAAATTTTAGGGGCGAATTATAGCCCATGGGCGAAATTTTTAATATGAAATGAGTTTTTTTTAATTTAACATATTAGCCCCATATTTATTTAACCCATAGTCAAAGGAAATCGAATAGCCAAGGTCGCGAAAGAGGAAAAATTAATGTAGCCAAGTAAAATAATCGTGAAATGGTGAATTCGCCCAGAATTTCGGGTAATGGAGGCCCCGAAGAGTTGGTTTTCCCACCATTTAGGGTAATGGAGGCCGCGAACAATTGGTTCGCCCAGCCAGCAATTTATTATTTGGGTAATGGAAGGCCGAGGCTGTGATCAGTTGGTAACTTGGTTCGAACTTCACCCCCGGATTTCGGTGATGACACCCACGAGCAGCTGGCTCACCCCACGTTTTCAGCAATGGTGGCCCGACGTTGAGATTTTTTTATGAAAATATCATTTCAAATTTTCAAATCGCCCCAACTCCCATCAATTTTGGTTAACGGGGGTTTAAATTGAGGTTTCAACCAGGCCTACACTTGAATGTCGTTTTTCCTTTGCCTTGGAGTGTTTTTAGTGAGTGTAGTGATGTGTATACAGGTTGGGGTTATTGAAAGCAAATGGTATATTAAAATGTGAAAATGAATAAGATCCGCAATATTTACATTAAGCGTGGCTGTTTGAAAGATGTATACAAAGTATTTGACAAATATCTGAACAAAATTCTCTTCCATGGCCTTCTATTATAGTAGGAAATGGGCAAGAGGAGTAGGGATGGGATTCACTAGAAATCTTAGGGCAAATGCAAGGATCAGGGATATGTTGTGACTTGAAAGCCTGGAAGTCAAATGTTTTAACATATCATGTTCGTTAACTTGCAGTCTTTCATGCACACCCTGTGTCAGTGGTATATTGTTCAGTGTGATTTCCTAAAGCAGCCTACTTTGATTAATATGAAGATGTATTTAGTTGTTGTTGTGTCTGAATTGAGTTCTAGCCAGAGGATGTGTTTTTCACATAGCGTATGGCTAATGTAAATTCTATATAATTACCACTTTTTGTAGTACGGGTTTTATGATTCAATCAATTTCCAAGAAGAGGTTCATGATGATCATAAACTTTCTAAATAGCGAAACCAGCTATTATGCACTTTGATATCTTTTCAACCACAGTTTCATTATCTTGGTTGAATAGTTGAATTTTTTATTAGCACTGGTTTTAAAACAATGTCTATAGTCTTATAGTTATTCCAGTTGCTACTATAGCAGCATTGTGTGTATCGAAGTTGCTGTAACTTATAATGAATCAATGCCATGGTAGGTTACATGGTTTTCTTCCACATGAAACACTCCCTTCATAATAACAACGCTTTCTGATCTTAAATTTCTTGTTGGAAATTGTTATTTTCACAATTTTGTAATTTTTGCAATCGGGATTGTCTGTTCTAGACTAATTGTCCAATTTTAAAACTACCCAGATCATTGAAATTGCGATCTGAGCACTCCAAATGGTGATTCTGGCCAGATTTGCTCTGCCAAATTCCAATGAGTCGGGGCGTTTTGGTTAGCCCTTATACAGCTCCTTGCTTCTCTTTGTTTCTTTTACTGTGTCAGTACAATTGCAAGTGTGTGGGCTTTTGTTCTTTAATGATTACAGCACAGAGTTGGCATATTCCAGTATCTTATACCTATGTACAAAATATATATCTGTTTTGAAAATTTTGAATCTAATCAATCCGCTGTGGTTCAAGAATTCAGGGATGGACACTCTTCCTATTCAAAGTAAACAAACATATAGACATTGTAAAAGTAGAAAAGATACATACATAGCTATATTAATGCAGATTTGGATTTTCTAGTGAAGTTATATTAATGCAGATTTGGTTTTCGAGTGAAGTTTTTAATGGTTGCTAAATATGCTTGCAACTTTGCGAGTTAGTAAATTGTGGTTCCAATTTGATTTAATTGGACTTTGCTTGTACTTGCCTTCAAAACGAGGCTTTCATTTTTGGCTTTAATTCAACAGTGAATTCTTAATTGTTTAGTCGACTGCTTAGAGTCATCCAAACTGCTTACTTGGTTTTAATGAAAGTTCAGTGTTGAATGTTTCTGTTTGACCAAGTGCATCCATCCATTTTCTTGGTGCTTTTTTATCTCTATCCTGCCGGAATGTAAAGAAACCTTTAGAAGGCCCGTTGAGTGGTTGGCACATTTTCTCGGATGCTGCTTGATTGCAATGACAGAAGTGAGGTGCACTCCACAACCCAAGGTGGAGGAGATCCCCGTGTATAATGTAAAAAAGGATAAAAAGAAAGAGCAGACCTTTTATTTCTTCTAAACTAGCATCTGGTGCATTCCATGCACTCCACATCACAGGGTGTGAGAGGTGTGTGTGTGAGGGGGTTGTTCAGTAAGTGTGACATGTGTGTAATGCTAATAAACTATAATGAAAAAGAGTGATGACTTATATGATGTCAGGAAGAAACAAATAAAATGAAAAAGTTTGGCCTTTTATTTCTTTTAAACTCTCTTTAGGTGCAGTCCACTAATAATCTAAAATGGAAACAAAAACTGGTGTCCCATGCCTATGTCAAATAGATGAAAGAAGTGTTGAAGTTTTATTTATTTTCAACTAGCATAAATCCATCTTAACCTATGTTTTAAGCAGGTATGTTTTTCTACCTGAATATTTTTTGGTGCTTAATAAATCTGGGTTTAAAATGGATCTATTCTAGTTTTATTCTTTCTGTGCTTGTACTTTTTAATGGTGCTTAACAAATCTAGGTTTAAGATGAAACTCTATTAATTTTTTTTATTTTCCTCTACCAAAAAATTTGTGATTTTATTGATTTCAACAAAATCACCTTTTTCAGGGGCTTTGACAGCCAATCATATATATCAGATACTTGTGAAAAACACATTCACATATCTAAATCTATTTCTGGAAAATAAAAAACTTAAAATACTCCACAAGAGTTTTTTCATCCTAGTGCGATATGCCATCTATACCAGTCATTATGTTTTTCAACAGAAATATGCTTAACAAAATATAAGAGACCAACAAGTAAATTGTCAGCATCTAACACTGTTCTCCCAAACATAAAGGATCCATCAAATAAATAGTCAACATATGACACAGTCATCCCTGTAGGCTTCACAAAACAATAGGTTCCCATCTGTTCTATTCAAAAGGAAATAAATAATGTATGACTCACAGAAAATTACAGATTTACTTGAAAGGTCATGGATCGTGCTTATATCTTAGCAAGATTTCAATTCAGGCTCTCCCAAATATACCATCTTCCAGGTGGCATATTTAAGCCCTCTATGGAGAGGCCATCGGTGATCCCAATTATTTCCTATATACATGCATAAAGGAGACATCAAAAAAAGAGTTTTTAATGATCATCCCTGAGCTAGATATTTTCAAGAACTCTCGAGCCTTTCATCTAATCTATGAAAAGTAGTGAATCCCCCTAGATATGTATTTTTCGAATTCCTATGCTAACTACCAATCTTAAAGCCAACTTCAAAGCTAATAACTCACCATTCAGGTTTTTTGTTGTTTGTAGATAAATCCAATCCCACTCGGAACTTGCACCATACACCATTTGCATTTGACTCTTCATTTACTTGAGTCATACATTATGGCGTTGAATTAGAATTAATGATTCAGTGTTGGGCTTCAATTATAAATACTAATCTTGATTGTTCATTTCTTTTCCCTTGGCAGGGTGACTATGACAGGCTGGTTTTGTCCACAAATCCTTTTATGGAAAATAATCTTGAGTTTTTAATTAATTGCATGGATGATCTTTCTATGGAACAACGTAAGGTTTGTACATTGTTTAATGGTGTATTTCATCTTTGCTATTGGATTTTTTCTGTCTTTTATGTTACCCCTTTGCTCTTGATAAATGTGGATGCTCCTCTAATAGCCTCTATCCTCTTTTAGTTTCAATATTATTATTGTAATCTTTCACGACAACAAGCTCAGCAGCATGCTTGGTTGCAAAAAATAAGGTAAATTTCCCACCAGTGGCATGCTACTCATTTGTCGTCTCATAACGCAAGATTTTGTAACTATATTATGTAGATTCAATGAATCCATGGTCTCTCTCTGTTTTCTCTTTTAGAGCATGCTGATAATATTTTATATTTTCCATGGATTTTTGACTCACTATTGCTTGTGATTAATAGAGCAGACATCATGGCATCCCAATAAGAAACACTCATGTTTTTTGATGACCAATGTAGACATTATGACACGTGCTTATATAATTATATGATTTGCTTAAATTCCATGTATGAATGCCATGTGCTTGATCTTAAGTGATTTTTTATGGTTTTTGCATATGTTGCAAGTGAGAACTAATTTGGTCTACAAAGGATAACAGTGCAGGAATTCAATCCGCAAAGAAAAGGATGATCTCCCTCATTTAGACCACCTTGATGAATGCTTGAGAAATTTGAGGGACCTTGTCCATTTACCATCTTCGGAGATACTAGCACTTGCAGGTAGCCATAATGACCTCAAGCAATTTGATTCCTTGTTGATCCAGGGGATTCAAATTGTCTACGAGGGAAAGCAGTCCTCGAAAACAACATGCAGAAATCTACTAAGCTATGGGATAACCTCCATCAATCAAGGGATTGATTGAAATGCTTAGATAGAACTCTTTCAAGTATAAATAGAGGCATAACTAATAGGACAATTAGTTCATCTTTTTCAATATTATCATTCATCTCTTGCTACTAGTTAAGATAATCTAAATTGTACTAGGAAAACAGATGTCTGCCTTGATGTCTTATGACAATTTATGAATAAAAGAGACTAAATTTTGTTGCATTCTTGAGTGTTGAGTGTCTCCAAGGGTTCTAGGAACTTCCTTGAATAGGGCCCACTCAAGGAGAGGACTAGGAACCCCTATAATTATTTATTTCTTGTCTTTTATTGTTGCTTTTGCTAATAGACAAACTTCTGTAGTAAAAAAACCACTAGTTCAATTTATGGTAATTTACAGCAAATCTGTGATTTTCTCGCATTTCTCAACAACACTTTCATTCCCTTGCTTCATGTATTTCTTTCAATGGTTTTACTTTACAATGTTCAACACTTTGAAAGTACATTTAATGGATCTACTATGATAACTAATGTTGTAAGGATTGGGTAATATAGTAGCAACATAAGGATCATAGGTTCATTGATTGATTAGACTCATTCAATTAACTCTTCATCCAAGAAGCAGTGACTCTAGACCTCCATATACCTACCCTTTGCACATTTTCGAGGGAGATATAAGTGAAGGTCATGAATTCAATGGTATGAAAAGTTAATGAGAATGAACTGTCAAAGTTGGGCATCTGCATTATGCAATTTTTAGAAGTAATAAATCAGATTTGACCTCTGCAGTTGCATTATACTTGCATACATAATGCAAGGCACCTCATAAGTTTGTACGTTCCATGGGGTGTTAATTAAAGTGAGTTGAGGGATTCAATATCTGTTGCTGAAATTATTTGGCCCAACACCAGCTGATCCATGGGGTGTTAATTAAAGTGATTCAAGGGATTCAATATCTATTGCTGAAATTATTTGGCCCAACACCAGCCAAGTGATCAACCACATGGCGATCATCTAGTCTAGGGGTGCTACTAAAATAGATGTTGGGATCTTGGTCTCATGGGTCGCACCAGCATCCAATGGGACATCCTCCATATACTCATCTCTTTTCACTTTGCCTATCCCCTATTCCTCTTGTTGTTTGTTTGGTTTTTCTTGTTGGGCTTCTTACTCCCTCCATTACCTAAAGAGGATCTTTCAAACCCTGTCTTCAAGCCAATTATTGAACCCTCTAGGATTGAGAGCTATCTCATCGCCAATCAAGTTGCCAACTACTATGACCAAATAAAGGGGTACTCTTTAGCAGTTTCTGAATTGAACCTCTGTTGGGGGGCAAACTCACCCAAGACAAGTGATGAAATAGGATCCAAAAAATCAATCTGACTATCCTAGGAAAATCTGCAGAAAGTGAATCTTGTTGCTTTTATTGAACTTTGTTTCTGGTTTAGCATGCTCTTCTTGCACCAAAGAATATTCCTCTAAAATATCTTATGTTCCCTTATCTGGTACATCACACCTGTGTTTCAATGGAAGGCTTTGGATTGTGCTACAAAATCGTTTCCGCTGATTAATTTGATATATTTCTATTCTTGGTTTATAGATCATTTTAGAGGGACAGAATGTGGGATGAGATTATTGGTGGGAGTAGATTTGATTTTTTAACATCTAAGATGCATGCATACAACTTTTTATATATTTCTATTCTTGGTTTACAGATCATTTTAGAGGGAGAGAATGTGGGATGAGATTATTGGTGGGAGCATATTTGAATTTTAAACATCTAAGATGCATGACAACAACTCCAGCAAAGGCTTTGTCAAATGGAACCCAACTCTGGTGGTGCTGGATGATGTCTCGTAAATTGATCACCTTGAAAAACTGTTGTATGAAGGAAAAATGCTACAAGACACTCAGACACTCATCACAACTAGAAACACCATTGTTGTTAAATCTAGTTATCGATATGACCAACAATGTTTGAGAGAGACAGATGCCATGTCCCTTTTCTACTATTCAACATTCTATTAAAAGTCCATTCTAGAAACAAAAAATGGCAACATAGTCAAAGAGGTACTTTTTCCTTCTATTTTCAATGCAATACAACATAATTCTTAATCTTATTGTGGCAGAATGACAATGAAACATATTTGGAATTGAGAATTAGCCTCTATAAATTAGGGCATTAAAGATGCTAACCAATTGGAAACACTTTCATTACAGATCATAGCAGAATGAAAATGATTACTGATTAATCTTAAGGTGATTGGAAGATCTCTGCATGGTTAGCCTCCTGGAGCATGGATTATTGCAAAGGACAAGCCATATCTGGATATCAAAAAACAATGCTTGCATGTAAACAAGCACATATACCTTGGAAGAAGAAGCCCGAGAATTCTTTTTGGACATGGGAATATTTCTAGAGGCCAGAAAATTCTCTTAGGGTCCATTTTTAGACTTGGGGGTTTTTGTTCATAAATTGAAACGGATAGCTACTTTTTACTATCTTAATAAAATTTCTGAGTTGAAAGCTTGTGAATCCGGTGAACAATCAAAAGTAAGCCACTCACACATTTGTTTTGTCATTGCTTGTCCTAGGTTAACTTCTTTGGGGCATTTGGACTGGTTTGTGACATAGAAGGTTTATTCAAAGCTTCTTTCCAAAATGATAAATTCAAAACCTAACATTGCATAAACTAGTTTAAAGCATAACTATGAAATAGATATATCAAGCAGAACTACTGGTTTTGTGTTTATTACTAATCACAGGTTGAGCAATTTGTATCAAAATTCCCTCTACTTGAAAACTTGACAATGAAACAATGTCACAAGCTGGGCAATTTGAAAATTTATGCCGTTACATGAAGTTTTTTTCCAAGGTAACTGACATTGAACTGCATGCAACTGACCAATTTCATAGTACATGCTTCTACTGTTCCTTCAAGTTTGGAGTTTATTTCATGTTGGGCTCTACATTTCTACACAAAGGAGCTCAAGGTACTTCAAAGGGTAACCCCATTTATTCCCAACTGGGTCATAATTACTTATTTATTGGAAATGACATATCCCAGATTCTCATGGTATCCTTTTATATCTGCTGGGACCTTCCATATGATATGAGTGATAAGATGATTTTCACAGAGTCTTCCAAAAGAGATTTATACAAAGGAAGAAGAAGCTGTCTTCTCCAGGACTAGCTCAAAATTAATAGAGAAGACTGATGCCAAGCCTCAAGGTAAACTGATTTTTTTTGGCATTCACTATAGGATAACTTGAACTGCAAGATCAAATTCACAACCCTTTCCAAAAAGAGAATACAAGAAGAGTTCATTGAATAGAAGTCTTGGGTTGTAGTCGCTAAAGGAATACTGAAGAAGTAAACTTCCTCCCACCATTGAAGCAAGTACATGTTAACCTTTAATGTCTAGTTATAGAAACTCACAAGTTATTCAGTATATGCTTCAATGATGGGAAAGTTTAAGATAATTTGAAGAAGATAATTTGAAGTATGGAAATGCAGTGAGTTAACTCAAGGCTGGAGAAGAGGTATATATCCATCAATACACTACCATATATATCACCATTTCTAGAGATTGAAAATAGATAGGACTGAGGATGCAACAGACAAAGTTTATCCTTGGCTCCTTCCCCATAACAAATAATTCTACTAATATGAATATACTTCAGTAGGCCTTAGGTGGCTTCAACGTTGTAGAAGATGGCTAACTATTTGCTAGTCCACACCATGCATCATCTCATTTAATCCAAGTTTTTGGAGTAACTGCTAGGTTCCATATAGCCAGGATTTGTGGAGTACACTCCCAAACCAGGCACTCATTTGCTGTAGTATATACTTCCTTTTCCTTATCTCTCTCTGTTCTATTTAATCCTCTTTTGTTTCACAATTATATTCAACTTATATATATATATATATATATATATATATATTTCATGGGGAGATGTATTGAGCACACCTTCGTTGTTGCACCTTACATGCAGAGTTATCTCAGTTCTTAACCATTTTTTGTTCAGTTGAGGACATTAATGCAATTTCATTTTTAATAACAAAATTTCCATATTTTTGTGATATTTTCAAAGTTAATAATTTCTATGTCAACCTCTATGTTTCTTGAGGATCTACTATTGACTACACCTTCCAATCAATTGTAGCAATTCCATTATGCAATACGAATTTGCACTACATCACCATGATTTTTCGTTATGTTAACAATATCATCATTATTTAATTTCATAATCCATCGTCCTTTCCATATTTTTTAAACTTGTATATCTTGAGATTATGATTTTTATATGCATGCTCCTCCCGTGCTCCTATCATCTACCATTTTTATCACATGCCAAAGGCAAATTTGTGTGGATTGGGGCATTTTTGTGATTCCCTGGGTGATTATATCATTGTGGGTGTTTTTATCCCTTGCCTAGGGCAAGTATTGAAGTGCCTAGGGCATCTTTATCATCATTCGACAAATTTTGAAGTGTCTAGGGCAAGTAATGAAGTTATTGGGAAAATATGGAAGTGGACGAGGGCATTTTTATCTTCGTTACAAGAATTTTGAAGTGCTTGGGGAAAATATTGAAGTGTCTGGGTGTTTTTATCATTGTTGGGAGAATTTTGAAGTGGTCGAGGCAAGTATTGAAGTTCATGGGGTGTTTCTATCATCATTGGGTCAATTTAGAAGTGCATGGGGAAAGTATTGAAGTGTCTGGGGCAAATATTGAAGTGTATGGGAATTTTTATCATTGATGGGAGAATTTTGAAGTGGTCAAGGCAAGTATTGAAGTGCATGGAGCATTTCTATCATCATTGGGTCAATTTAGAAGTGCATGGGGAAAATATTGAAGTGCCTGGGGGCAAATTTGAAGTGCCTGGGGGCAATTTTGAAGTGCTTGGGGAAAATATTGAAGTGCATGGGGAGTTTTATCATCCTTGAGAGAATTTAGAAGTGCCTCAGAAAATATTGAAGTGATTAGGGCATTTTTATCACATGCCAAGGAAAATTTGTGTGGATTGGGGCATTTTGCGATTGCCTGGGTGATTATATCATTGTCAAGTGTTTTTCTCCCTTGCCTAGGGAAAGTATTGAAGTGCATAGGGAATATTTAACATCATTAGACAAATTTTGAAGTGTCTAGGGAAAGTAATGAAGTGCCTGGGAAAATATGGAAGTGGATATGGGCGTTTTTATCTTCGTTGCGAGAATTTTGAAGTGTCCGGGGAAAATATTGAAGTGTCTAGGCGTTTTTATCATCATTGGGAGAATTTTGAAGTGGCCGATGCAAGTATTAAAGTTCACATGGTATTTCTATCATTATTGGGTCAATTTAGAAGTGCATGGGGCAATTATTGAAGTGCCTGGGTGCAATTTTGAAGTGCGTGGGGAAAATATTGAAGTGTATGGGCGTTTTTATCATCGATGGGAGAATTTTGAAGTGGTTGAGGCAAGTATTGAAGTGCATGGGGCGTTTCTATCATCATTGGGTCAATTTAGAAGTGCATGGGGCATGTATTGAAGTGCCTATGGGAATTTTGAAGTTCTTTGAGAAAATATTGAAGTGCATGGGGATTTTTTTATCATCCTTGGGAGAATTTAGAAGTGCCTGGGAAAATATTGAAGTTCTTAGGGTAATTTTATCATCTTTCGGAAAACTTGTGTGGATTGAGCCATTTTAAGTATTCACTGACAAATATGCAACTCTCCTACCATTCGACACCAAATAGAAGAAAGTTTGGTGAGAAGATTGGTTGGAAGCTTGGAATTGGTCCAAGAACTATATCCCTATATAAAGGAAGTGGCCCACTACTAGGATATTCACTTAATTCTATAAGTTTGTTGGCCTGTCAAGATTCATGACCCCACATGTCCATTGGACCATTAAGGGAAGAGATACAAGTAGAGTCCCTACTTTCCCTAAATCTAGTTAGTGCAGTCATGTTTTGTTGACACCTTCTAGTTGTGAGTGATCAAATACTACTTATGAAATGTATAAATAAATCCATCCTCTCCTCATTCATACACTTGTTCATTCGAGAGTCTAGCAATCGAGAGAGTCCAGTTTTGAGCTTCGGTGTATGTTCTTCTGTTGCACTACCTTAGTAATCTACATAATCAAAAGCTTGAGTCTTATTGGCAAAAGATTTGCCAAATTTTTACTATATTTTATAAATCAGTGAAAGATTCGCCAAGTTTTTATTATTTTTTATAATTAAGTGAAATATTCACCAAGATTTTACAATATCTTATAATTTAGTGACAGATTCGCCAATATTTTACAACATTATATAATGAAATGAAAGATTCGCCAAATTTTTATATATATATATATTATATTATTGATAAAATCACCTTCAAGTTTTCCTATATATCGAGGAGATTCGCCCATTTTTTATACATATAAATTTTGGGGGTGTTCTTAAAATCATCCCTACTGGACCCTACCGTAAACTTTTCCTGCTCCGATATGGTCCATACACTATCACCAAGGCTATAGGGGACAACGCCTTCGAGATCAGTATTCCACCATTCCTTGGTCTGCACCCAGTGTTCAATGTGGATCGCCTTTGGCCCTACTTTCCACCTCTACTGGACATCTCCGACATTGCAGAACAACTCACACCAACAGTGTTAAACCCAGACTACAAGGAATAGGCCACCACAGATCGTATCATGGACATGCAAATCAAGAACACTCGCCAGCAAAATATCCAATTGTATCGTGTTGTCAAAGCTGGCCAACTACTGCACCAAGGCAAGTGGCTCACCAGGGACCAAGTTTAGCAGAAGTTTCCTCATCTCATGGAAGAACTCCACACAATGGGGACCATTTCTTCTTAAGGGGGGAGGAATGATCTAGGTGGATATTGGTGGCCACCTGCCTATTCCACTTGGGGCCCCAACATTGTTCTTTTAGTTTTCTTAATTATAGCACAGCTTACTATTTTTAGCAGTTTTTTTTGGGTCCTAAACTTCGGGAGCCATTTTGAGGCCCTAAACGATGTTTTTGGGAAAATCCTGCACCGAAGAATGTGATTCAAGGTCTCAACATTTGTTATCATGAGTGTAGTCCTCAGATAGATCTTTCCAATGAGGTATCATGTGCACCAAATGGAGATCGTATGCCAAAGTTACAACGCGGAGAAATTGATGTACCAATTTACCCTAACGGGGCCCATAGTTTGGCATTTTATCTCTTAGGGTTAGGTTTTCGGATGTTTAGGGTTTTCCTTTGTTTCTCGATAATAGATAGGCTTTGAACCACATTGTAACTCAGATTTTAGAGGTCGATGGCCACCACATCTCTTCTCAAAGATAAGCTACCAACACCCTAGCTAGTTTATTTCCATTTTGTCTGTAAGCATATTTCCGTTATGTGATCTTAATGAAATGAAGTCTTATTTCTGTTGCATCTCTGCATTTATGTGTATTTCTGTAATTCCTTGCGTTCCTTCATAAGTCTGGATCACATATTTATTCTACAACGTCTTGAGTCACAAGATGAGCAACAACAAATTGAAATCACCCTTGTAACAACCTGTAACAACTTCTATAGTGACCAGCAATAGCTTATTTTCTAACTACCCAACATAAACGGACATGAGAAGGATATCCTGTTGCACTAGGGATGCTCCTGCATTAGACACCCCGGGTTGAAAATTTTTTAGCATCTTTCTCACGTGATTATTGAAAAATCAACAACTGTTGAGAGAAAAATAAAATTTCTTTCTCTTCTTCTTCCTCCTCTACCACACTTCAGACCACTCAAATTTACATCTTCTTCACATTCCAACTCCCTTATTATTTTGTGTAATCTGCACCACTGTCATTTTCCATTGCAAATAACTCTTCAAACTTGTTCTCAGGTCTTCCACCTTCTTCATTTCCATATAATTCATCATCATCACTCATATCTCTTCCACCACTTGCTGCAACTCATTTTCCTCCACCAATCACTATAACATTTGTCTAATGGGTTCCATTGCCTCATATTGTCTCTCTCCACTTGTGTTTACTGCAAACACAATGGTGCTTACTTCCTCCCCATCCTTCCACTTTTGCACCATCACTGCACTCTTAAATAACTCCACGACTGCTTGCTGCTCAAGCATCCTTTCATTCTCCTCTACTGCAACAATTTCCCTGCTGCAATAATCTTCACTTTGTTGTACCTTGTTTGTTGCTATAGAATCTCCTTCTTGTAATCCCACTGTTACAAGACTACTGGGTGAAGTTGGATAACACTTTCGTGAGAATCGAGTGCCCGAGAAACATAGCAGAAGCTATTCGGTCGAATAAAAATATTTATTTGACCGAATAAATATTGTTATTCGGCCGAATAACCCTTAACATTTCACCGTTAGAAATAACAGAGACCTCGAAGCATGTGCAAGGATTTTCCAGCTGGAAAAATTGTCCGATGTTTATATTATTTATTCGGTCGAATAATTTTTCGGTGGAATACTTATTCAACCGAATAACTATTCGACCAAATAATTATTTGGTTGAATAATTTTTCTGCATAAAAGGTCGGTTGGGGCCATCATTTGTCATTTTCGTTGGTAGCTGTTGCTAGAGCCCTCTTGTAGCCCCCGCTTATGGTCCACGTCTGCAGCTCCTCGTCCACGCTGCCTCCCCGACCCCGTCCTGTCTGCAGCTGTTCGTCCATGCCAGCAACTCCTCGTCCACGCTGCCTCCCTGACCCCATCCTCACTTGCAGCTCCTCATCCACACTGCCTCCCCGACCTTGTCCTCACTTGCAGCTCCTCGTCCATGCTTGTAACTCTGCCACGGTGACCCTGTCCTCGTTTGCACCTGGACCCTCGCATGCAGGTCGACCCCTGCAGCTCCCCGTCCACGCTTGCTTGATCCCGACATCAGCTTCGGCATGGACTTCCTGCAGCTTCCCGACTGCCACCCTGTGCAGGTCATTGTTTTGGAGTTCTATCCTGCCAACCTGTGCAGGAGCGTGAAGATACGCGTGAAGGTAATCAACGTGCAGGTTGTAGATGTTTTTCATTTTTGGTTGTTTTTTCTTATCTGTGTGCAATTGTCAATTTTTGTTTTTTTTGTGTTTTTGCTAATCCTTGATACTGTTGGCAAGACAATTGGTTTCAACGGTTTGGTTGCTTGGTTGTTTGGTGGTCGACTTTGGCGACTTGGTTGCTTGGTTTTCGGCTTCATAGCTTCGGGTAATCAGCGTGCAGGTTGAAAAAAACTAGGTATGTACTCTTCATTTTGATTAGATTAGGCATGTTTAATTTTAATTTTAATTAAATAGTGAAAAATAATAATAACATAAATGTTTCATGAACAGAGTTGATATGTTTATTTAATTTTTTAGTGTGATATAACTAGTGGGTTTATTTACAAAAAAGTTTAAGTTATCCTTCATATAAGCATTGTAAGTTTCATGAAACAAAGTTCATGAACTCTATTTCATGAAACAAAGCTCATGATCTCTGTTTCATGAAACATGTTTTTAAGATATATCAAGAGTCATTTAGAGAATTTCAATGCACAACTTTTATGTGGTATTAAATTTCAATTAGATAACCCAAATCCAAGTTGTAGCTTTTTAATGTTTTTAAGAAATATTTTAATATAAATTTAAGTTGTTTTTCAATGTTTTGGAAATTTTCATTCAAAAATAGAGTATAGATTGATTATAAATTAAAAAATATATATAATAAAAATATCTTGTTTTTGTAGAATTTTAGTTTTCATTAAAAAAAAAACCATAAAGAGGAAGGACAGAGTTCATGAACTCTGTTTCCCAAACTCTATTTTATATATGCAAGCATTCAAAAGTAAAACATTAAAGGGAATAAGAGGGAAAACTTTCTAACATTAAATCTTTCCAATGTGGTAAATAAACCCCTTCTTGGTCCTTGTCATATGATATTAATTGGTTATAGGACTGTATAGTAAAAGAGTCCATAAAACAATTGAATAATAATAAACAATTTCATTATAAGATTGTTATAATGACTGTAATAAATATACTAGCCAAAGAGATGTTGAGAGGCGGAAATATTTTTGCTAATCAGAGGTATAGTAATCACCTAGTTTGCATCAACAGAGGTCTACCATACCTACAACATTACAAGATGATATTAACCAAAGGGAGGTTTGTCAAACATACTTAGATTTATCCTAGATGTGAAATGTACTAACAACCAATATGC
Organism: Larix kaempferi; assembly: GCA_027924585.1. NCBI lineage: Eukaryota > Viridiplantae > Streptophyta > Pinopsida > Pinales > Pinaceae > Larix > Larix kaempferi. The sequence goes on from BSBM01000619.1 coordinate 7,350,999, forward strand.
CAAAGAATATTTGTGTCATAAACAAGTGATTAGATCCCTCAGATTGTTCAATGATTGTCATGTATTATACACTTAGGATATTGATATCATAGGTCTATAACAATGAACATAAGTGAATAGTAATCCCATAAATTTATGATTTTTATAACCAATATATGAACAACAAAGTGCCATCTATAGTTTACAAAGATGTCCATACTTATGGAATAAAATGATTATGGCAGTGACTAGCAAAAATATCCTACTAAAATCCTCTCTTTATATAAAACCCTCGTAACAACGATAACTTGGTAACAACCAGAGAGTTCTTGACTATGTTCATGAACACCTCAAAACCTCTATCTTGGTTGCTTTGTAATGCATATCTCTTGTTTAATTCTCCTTGTTGACACTCAAAAATGTTATAGTTCCCTAAAAAAATTTGCCAAAACCTCAAACCTTGCGTCGAATCTATCAAAATATTTCACTTCTCATCATTTTTCCTCAATTTTGTCAAAATCCATCACAACATTGAAGTATCATGTGGTGAGATTGTATGTTGTCAAGTTACCTTTTACAATTTGAAGACAAACCAAATTATTTAAAAAAAATACAAACTAAATTATTTTATAAGACTTTGAAATAATTATTTATGTTTATTTCTTAGTTTAAAGATTGTTTTACTATTACCCAAATTATTAAAAAAAATACAAATTAAATTATTTTATAAGTTCTGTTCATGAACAGAGTTCATGACTCTATTCATAAATAGAGTTCATAACTTTGTTCATGAACAGATAGAGAAATAATAAATTTGTATATTCAAGTAGAGTCAAGGTAGGACCAATAACCAATTTCTATTTCTTTTTAACTTGGTACCAAACAACCAATTACTATTTTAACATGGCTAAGAAAAACAATCAACCATGTCAATTATAAAAGAAGCTGGATAGATGCAAGTTGTATCAAGTTGGATTATAGGTTGCAAGTTAGTTAGGTCCACAAGTAAGTAAGTTGGAGTCTAGGAAAGAATAACCATGATTGTTGTTTGTGCACATCTGTTTTTAAAAATCCAAAGAGAAACCAATTATGATTCTTTTTTTCATAAACATCTAAACTCAATCAACTATGGGTTATATTTTGTTGAATAGGAAGTAAGCCTGGTTATGTTCTGAATAGAGTCTTGAACTCTGTTCATGAACAGATAGAGAAATAATAAATTAGTATACCTTATAATTTCATAATAGTCACCTGAATGTAACACTATTTAACATTATTTAAATAATTTCAGCAAATGCCAAGTAATAATACATTCCTTCCTATATAGGCCCCAAGAGTTAGCTCAATCAGTTGAACCTGCACACTAGTTGAGTTAGCTTAATCAATTGAACAACTCAAAAGGACAAGACAAGTATATCTCATGAGCAAAATTAACCTAATCATTGAGAGCTTATTTCGGATACTACTCTATATAACATAATATCTTTTTTCTGGGAGATTAGGTTAAATGTTTGGAATGTTAAAATATCAAAACATATAGAATTTGAATATGTTATGATTTGATAGTTGTGTAAATGTAGATTTCATATCAAATGGAAAGATAGGAGTCTTCGAGGCAAAAGAGTAGGAGGTCACGGTCATCAGGAATTGGTGTCTCGATTGATGATCAAAGGTTTCTGGATTCACCTCGGGATTCAAGCTTATTGTATAGTTCACATTCATCTGACCATCGGCGAAGCCAAAGGGCTACAGATGATTCCCCTATATTTTCTATGGGAGAACGTTGATCTCGACCTTCTGTTGGTATGAACATTTATGTCTTAATACATGTATCAATTGTAATTTTGTGTGTGTTAAAAAACTTTGTACATTTTTAATTTCAATTGTGTTTGTGCATGAAGTGGAGCACGGTTCCGAAGAGGCTCATAACTCTATAGAGAGGGAGGAAAATCGAGCAAGGAGGATAGATGTTAAACCCAATGTGGGCGTAGAGCAAGTTTCGCAAGAGCCTCACAATTCTACATAGAGGGACAGAGGTCAAGCAAGGACGAAATATGTTGAATTAGAAGAGGGTTGTACACCCATAACAACTTATCCATTTGATTTACCCGATGAGATTCCATGGGAAGGTGGTGTTCAACAAACTACCCTTGAAAGTTGTAGATCCCACTATGACTAGTTGCAAAATGATCTTTCTAGTTTGGATCTCCCTCTAGAGAGCAGACAAAGCCTAGAGACTGTTTTGCGATCATTGAAAAAATTCATTGAGACATATGAGGATCTCGGACCAACTACGAATGGTTTTGTTTACTTGATGCAGAGGCAAAGGGACCAAGTGATGGGTCCGAACAAGTGGGAGGTTGTGAAGGAGAGAGTGACCAAAGAACAGGCCAAATCAATGTTTAATTTCAAAGAAGGCTTGAAGTGAAAAATGTTGAAAGTGCAATATTTCAAGCATTCTGAACTTGCACATCTAATATATGATTGGTTCCTTGCAGCCTATGGTCAATTGCCATGGAACGATGAGGTTCCTAATTATTTTGCTAGATTTTTTTATGTGGAGTTTTTTTAGGAATGAAGCCAGACTATACAAATCTTCATTCTGAATTTTATGGAGTTGGAAAGGGGCAAATATAAATCGAAAAGGTGCTCTTAGAGATCCCTCAACGATTCGACCTCAACCCCATATATCTCGCCCACCTAGGCTTGTGGTAACTGCCAGGGATTCTATTGTCGACGTTTTAACGACGACATTTGTAGGTGTTGATGTGGGATTGGTTCGCAAGAGGACTCAAGCCACAATCCGTCAAAAGTTTGTTTACAAAACAAATGAAGAGGTAGATGGAATGAGCATTGAATATCTCAGGGCTTATGCCAAGTTTTATCATGATACAACTTCAGATGTCCTATCCAATGACACATCCAGTATATGAGAGGTGTGTCAAGTTTATGTACATACAATCTATTTAATTATTTTATTCATTTTGAAATGAACTTTTTATTACATTATATTTTTTATGTATAGTAATAAATACATCACGTCAATGTTTATTGGTTGCAGTTTTCTAGAATGTTGAATGAACATAATTTTCAATTTTTTACTAGTGAAAATGTAGAAGAGCATCTAGGAGAGGTATATTTATTATTTACATATTTATATTTATGTTTGAAAGATATTGTATGTTTTTTTTTAATTTTAATTTATCTATGTATCTTATTGTTAATGTGACTTATCCATGCAGGTTCATTTAGATTCCAACTTTTTTGATGATTTTTCATCTATTGTGAGCTCGTTATTTTAATTTTTTTTGTTTCAGTTTTAAGTGATTTGTTTAATTTTAGTTTATTTTTCTTGCTCAATGTTTTATTTATTAACAAAATTTAAATTTTAGGGAACACTTGAACATATGGAAATTGGTGGTGAGGATATAGGTTCATTGATGGACGTGGATATTGGCACTAAGGTAATTTTGTTAATAATTGAACTATTCTTTTCAAATTTTTTTTGTAAGTTTAATATTTTGATTTTTTAATTTAGTTCCTAATTGTTTAAATAATTTATAAGATTCATAATTTGCTTTTATACATGTTGCAGGTTGGTTCTCTTCGAGGCAAAGGAAAGACCCCAGTGGATGATAGTGGAGGGACTTTCATTCAGAGGCATTGAGGTAATCTTGTTAATAATTGAACTATTCTTTTCAATTTTTTTTATAAGTTTAATATTTTGTTTGTTGAGTTTAGTTCCTAATTGTTTGAATAATTTATGAGATTCATAATTTGTTTTTATACATGCTGCAGGTTGGGTCTCTTCGAGGCAAAGGGAAGACCCCAATGGATGATAATGGTGTACTTTCATTCAGAGAATGATTTATATTGGTGTTTATTTGTTTTTTCATACTGCCATATTGGATACATCTTCATGTTGATACATATGATGTAGTTGTTTTGGACATCTAGGAACTTTATGTTTGGATTATATATGTACATTGAACTCACATGTTCGAGAACCTTTTTTTCGGATTATATACATGTACATTGATCTTGGCATATATTTTGTACTTGCTTTGAATGATTTAATTTTTGGGGGAGCTAATTACATTTCATGTACTTTGTGTGGTAAATGCTTAGAATATGATTTTTCATGATGTTCATGAATGTTTGTTCAATCTTGAAATGGTTTTGAAATATATTAGTATACATGTTTTAATGTTTAAACTACTTTATTTTAATGTTTAAATTATTCATGCTTTCAATTTTTAACTAATGATTCATATGTTTAATGTACATGTGAACAATCTTGAAATGTTCAATCATTGAATTTTAGTATATGCTAGCCTTAAGTTTTGATAGGTGCAATCTAAAGTTAGGAATGTTAGGAATGTTAAGAATGAATGTTAGGAAGTTTTGATAGGTACAATCTAGTGTTAGGAATGTTAGGAATGAAAATATATGAAATTCTATGAGTGCAATATATGAGTGTTGAGATGTAAGTAAAATTTAGCCTTACGTTTTGATAGGTGCAATCTAAAGTTAGGAATGTTAAGAATGAATGTTAGGAAATTTGATAGGTGCAATTTAATGTTAGGAATGTTAGGAATATTAAGAATGAAAATCTATGAGTGTTGAGATGTAAATAAAATTTAGTGAAGGTTTCAATCCTTTTGTTGTTTGATAATATATGATCTTGATTTCAACAGCAAACTTGAAATGATTACTTGAATCTTGAAATGTTCAATCATTGAATTTCAATATATGGTAGCCGTAAGTTTTGATATGTGCAATCTAAAGTTAGGAATGTTAGGAATGTTAAGAATGAGTGTTAGGAAGTTTTGATAGGTGCAATCTAGTGTTAGGAATGTTAGGAATGAAAATCTATGAAATTCTATGAGTGCAATATATGAGTGTTGAGATGTAAGTAAAATTTAGCCTTACGTTTTGATAGGTGCAATCTAAAGTTAGGAATGTTAAAAATGAATGTTAGGAAATTTGATAGGTGCAATTTAATGTTAGGAATGTTAGGAATGTTAGGAATATTAAGAATGAAAATCTATGAGTGTTGAGATGTAAATAAAATTTAGTGAAGGTTTCAATCCTTTTGTTGTTTGATAATATATGATCTTGGTTTCAACAGCAAACTTGAAATGATTGCTTGAATCTTGAAATGTCCAATCATTGAATTTCAGTATATGGTAGCCGTAAGTTTTGATAAGTGCAATCTAAAGTTAGGAATGTTAGAAATGTTAAGAATGAATGTTAGGAAGTTTTGATAGGTACAATCTAATGTTAGGAATGTTATGAATTAAAATCTATGAAAATCTATGAGTGTTGAGATGTAAATAAAATTTAACCTTAAGTTTTGATAGGTGCAATCTAAAGTTAGGAATGTTAGGAATGTTAAGAATGATTATCAGGAAGTTTTGATAGATGCAATTTAATAATAGAAATGTTAGGAATGAAAATCTATGAGTGCAATCTATGAGTGTTGATATGTAAATGAAATTTAGCCTTGAGTTTTGATAGGTGCAATTTAAAGTTAGGAATGTTAAAAATGAATGTTAGAAAGTTTTGATAGGTGTAATCTAATGTTAAGAATGTTAAGAATAAAAATCTATGAGTGCAATCTATGAGTGTCGAGATGTAAATAAAATTTAGTGAAGGTTTCAATCCTTTTGTTGTTTGATAATATATGATCTCGGTTTCAACAGTGAACTTGAAATGATAACTTGAATCTTGAAATGTTCAATCATTGAACTTCAGTATATGCTAGCAATAAGTTTTGATAGGTGCAATCTAAAGTTAGGAATGTTAGGGATGTTAAGAATGAATATTAGGAAGTTTTGATCGGTGCAATCTAATGTTAGGAATGAAAATCTATGAGTGCAATCTATGAGTGTTGAGATGTAAATAAAATTTAATGAAGGTTTCAATCCTTTTGTTGTCTGATAATATATGATTTTGGTTTCAACAGTAAACTTGAAATGATAACTTGAATCTTATATAAATTATTCATACTTTCAATTTTTAACTAATGATTCATATGTTCAATGTTTAGGTACCACAATTTTGTTAGTTGGTGAACTATAGAAACAGCTGAAATCATAGCAAATAGGGATTTAACAATTTATTTTTTTTAATCATAAGCTAAGATTCCAGGATTGTGAAGCTTATGCTAAATTAGAGCATTAATTTTAGACAACAATTTGATGATTTTTCATCGGTTTATTGTAAATAACCATTGCTCTAATTTAGCATAAACTTCACAATCCTGGAATCATTGTTTGTGATTAAAAATCAAATGATCGTTATCTCCATTTGCCATGATTTTAGTTATGTGAACTTACACAAGTGATATTATCCTTGTGCATGTATCATTTAGATTTAAAAACCATAGGTTAGCAAAGTTCTAAAAAACTCATGTATCATATTTATATCAATTGTTTTTCCCACCACAAAGTCAGTAATGGATCAACCCATCTAATGGATCAAGAATAATAATTTCCCATTATTAAATACATTAGAGAAGCATGAAATGGATCAGATGAATACAAAATCTAGTCGGTTTCTCCGTGATTCCTCACTGACATCATTCAGTCAAAACTAAAGATTTGGGGCAGAGTGTGGGGACAGCCACATCCGTTATCTCATCCCTTAAGTGGTCTAATAGACATATGGGGACCCGAATAAAGTACTTTAGACAGACTTTAAGACGAAATTACATATTAAAGACAACATTCCATATAGCTGAAATATAACATTTTTCAACTTCTTCCAACTTTTATTAAAGTTCTCATTACCAAATAATTATCTAATTGATTTCAACATGATAAAATACAATCATTTAAACTCTTATTCTAGTTCCATTCAAGATCATAGTCATAGTTCAAAGAAAAAAATATATTGTACACAACATTTGACATGCAAAAAAATATCGATTAATTCATTTTTAATATAGTTAAAAACATCACAATGGAATGTCGTCCTCAATTATTCGTTCATGGTCATATTTGGACAATTTCCATTTTCTATTTTTTAATTTTTTTTTTTGATGGAACTTGTACCAATTTTATTTGAGATGCACATACTAAATGACTATATTGACATCATATAACATCAAGTTCATAATCCTGAAAGTAGACATAATTTTCAGTCATATGGGTCTGCTGAAAAAAATAACCTTTTAAAATGATGGATCCTCTCTCGTATGTAAATCCGTTGTCATCATAGTCCTCCAATAACTTCATCTTTTCTTCAGTGCATCGCATCAAATAATATTTTACATTTTTGTTATTGTCTAAAGGTGCAATCACATCGAAAACATCTCCTGTGCACATTACAATTGGCGTCATATTTTTTAAATCAATTAAATTGACTATACACATAAGGTGATGAATAACAATGAACAATCAACAAGATCATTACCTTCTCTAACAAGATCTAAAATTCTATCTCCATCAGATGATATTGCTATTTCTTTTGATTCTAATTCATCTATGCTTGTTAGTGGCATTTTTCTCTTTAGATTAATCTCTGTGTGTTTTCAATGTTTTACGTAGTTGTTCGCTATGTTTTCACAAACTTCTGTAGATTCAACATTTTCAGTGCAAATATGACAAAAGCATGATTGCTTTCTATTGTCAAATGCAAACACGTTTTGGAAGGATTTTGTTTGAATAGAATGTAAATATCTAGTCCCATGTATGGTGCTAGCCTCGTATGAGATTGATCTATCTATATCTTGGATGCCAATAAGCCAAAAAAAACTACACAATAAATGATAAATTACAAATAACAACTTTTAATATTAGTGTACATATACTTAAATGTTAGTGTACATTTTTTTAAATTGACAATTAATATAAATTAAAAAAATCGTGTACATACCTACACACATCTTTTGATTGTTGATTATAATCATGGCTTAGATGTAATTTACATCATTGGACAACCTTTGCAGCTAAATGAAATCGTGCAGAAGAATGGTTCATTTTCCATCTTTGAAGTGCTCTTTTTACGCATAGTCCTGCACCATCATGTTCACCTTTTTCATGTCCAGTTTCAAAGAAATTTCAACGATGTTTAATGGTCAATGCTTTATGAAGTCGACATAACCAAAAAAATGATCGTGAAGATTTAAATTGTCCCGCACATCCATCTGACCATATCCAATGTTCATTGAATTTAACTTCACGTCTTTTTAGTGAATCATAGAAAATATTTTCAATACCATGCTGAACAAAATGTGTATCGTATGTACGATCATCGTTGATATAAAAGTGATATTCTTTAATCACATCTCAATTGCCACACGTGCTTTCAATGCTATCAACATCTTGTTGAGAATGTCTATATAGAACATGGACAAATATTGAAACTTGGTTAGAATGATAGTATTCACTTTGTATCTCTTTTTGTATAGCAAATGTGTAGTTTTCTGCAAAATCAACCACAAACAAAATTGTTCCAGGTGGAAAAATTTCATGAGACTGTTTGAATTGAAGGTCTTGCCATCGTGCTCTATGTGAATGCTTGGTGTATTTATAAATTTCACTTTCAAATTTCTTGAGAAAATATGCCACACATATTTTATCTTCTCGCAAATCAATTCTTTTGGAATGTGCATCACTATAACTTGTAGCATAATTGTTGTATTCATATCTTCTCCAATCAACGGTTACATTTGACAGCGACTAATCATTATCGATAGGATATTTATTATGGAATAAAACCATATTTCCACAACGATAACAATGTTTTCTATTGACACATTTATTACTATAAAATACTTCATCATGGTCTCTCTCACATAGAGTTTGAGATATGAATTCACGTATTGTGGGTGGAAGTGGTGAATTTGTCCAAAACATTTTACCAAATTCAAGAAACATGTCGTAATATAATTGAAATTGCATATGATAACGACAACAACATGTGTCACATATAGTAATAGGTCTAACATACCATGGTTTTTTTTGCACAAATGTAGTGATTGAAATATTAATTCCACGATGATCATCCTTGAATTTATTAAACAGTTGTACTTGTGTCATTTCCAGTATATGTTTTGGATGGCTTTCATATACATTTCCCGATACTCTTTGTCGTATCACATCCCTTGAATTTGGTGAAACTCAAGCATGTTGCAACCAATATTTCTATACAATATCTTTAACACCTTCTCCCATTCTATCTTTGTAAGACTGTCTACAAATAATTTCCCAACAAGCAAGTTCATCATTTTCATCTATTTGCATTCTGAATTTGCTATGTTTATATAATGTTTTTCTTGAGGTTCCAATTGCTTTTGCCAGTTGTGTTGTCAAACAATTTTGTCTAGTACTAGTTGAAATAATTGTTATCTAAATTGCTCTATGTGCAACACGGCTATCTTTCTTCCTAGATTTTCCAAATTTTTTTATTCCATCACCTATATTTTCTATCACATTATGTTTCAATTTTGACTCTTTTGTCGCCTTGTGAATACCTAATAATGACGTAGCACCTTCTAACTTCTTGGACACTAATAAATATCTCTAAATTTGTGCTTGTCCTGCTATTGAATAATCTTTGAGAATATCATCATAAATTTTTGTAGCACGATATCATGCAACATGTATGTGTATTTTTTATTCATATTTGTCGCAATCAATGTCTTATAAAATTTCATCATCAATGGTGAAAGTACTTATATATCAAGTTAAATTTAATTTAACATATATCCAAAAATACAATTCATTATAAAAAATAAATTTGAAAACTACATGATATATACATACCAAGTTCAATTTCTAGATCTTGAACTTGATATTCAATATTGACTTCATCGACATTGGCATGTAAATCACTATTTACATCTTCAACAATGGTCTCTTCAACTTCAATTTGTTCTTCTTGTACTCTATTTTCAATTTCCATTTCATCAACATTATCATGTAAATTTGTATTTATATCTTCAATAATTCTCTCTTATGTTTCTACAACTCTTGTTTTTTTGGCATTATATCCGAGTTTTTGTTTTTTCCTATTAGCATCATCATCACGTTTACAATCACTTTTTCTTTGACGGTTTCTCTTACTGCCCATGATTGTTTAATATATAGATGATAAATTAAATAATCATCAATTTATAGTAAAAAAATAAAAATTTAAGATCTAAAAACAGTTACAAAATTTATAAAAACATGAACTGAAATTTACTTCACCTTATCAAAATCTTGTAAGAGTCCTTTGAAAAAAAATTCATTGGAAAGAAATTTTTTTTTTTAAAAACCCCTCGAAAAGAAATCTCCTTTGAAAAAACCTTCTTGAAAAGAAATAAAAACTCCTTGACAATAAATCTCTTTTGAAAAAACTCCTTGGAAAAAAATAAGAACACCTTGTAAAGAAATCTTCTTTGTAAAAACCATTGGAAAAAAAAAAAAAACTTATTTGAAAAAATACCTTGGAAAAAAACCTTCTTTGAAAAAACCACTTGGAAAAATACTTTGGAAAAAAAAACTCCTTTGCAAAAATACCTTGGAAAAAAAAATTCTTTAAAAAAACCCCTTACAAAGAAATAACTCATTTGCAAAAATACCATGGGAAAACAACTCTTTGAAAAAACCCCGTGCAAAGAAATAAGAAGGAAAAATACCTTGGAATAAAAACTCCTTTGCAAAAATACCTCAGAATAAAAACTCCTTTGCAAAAATACCTTGAAATAAAAACTCTTTTGCAAAAATACCTTGGAAAAAAAATCTTTGAATGTACCCCTTGGAAAAAAACCTTCTTTGAAAAACCACTTAGAAAAATATTTTAGAAAAAAAAACTGCTTTGCAAAAATACCTTGGAAAAAGAACTCTTTGAAAAAACCCCTTGCAAAGAAATAACTCCTTTGCAAAAATACCTTGGAAAAAAAACTATTTAAAAAAACCTATTGCAAAGAAATAAGAAAGGAAAATACCTTGGAATAAAAACTGCTTTGCAAAAATACCTTGAAATAAAAACTCATTTGCAAAAATACATTAGAAAAAAAACTCTTTAAATGCACTCCTTGGAAAAAAAAAATCTTATTTGAAAAAACCACTCGGAAAAATACTTTGGAAAAAAAAAACTCCTTTGCAAAAATATTTTGGAAAAAAAAAACTTTGAAAAAACCCCTTGCAAAGAAATAACTTCTTTGCAAAAATAATGAATCTTTTTAGTTTTATTTATACAAATATAGATAATGTAAATTTATTTTTTTTCCGGCCAACGAAAAAGTTTTGCGTTTGGTTTTTCGACCGAACAACCTTTGTTATAGATAAAGGTTCTGTAACAAAAAAATATTATTCGGCCGAATAATCTCTGAGACCTAAAAACTTCACGGTTCTGCATAGTTTTCAGGCTTCTCCATTTTCAGAAGGTAAAAACAATCTCTTACACTACAAATCGACTGTCAGACTTGATACCATTAGTTTCATCATTGAATCTACTTTCCATAGGTATAGATTTTGTTGTCTATAGGTGAGATCTAATATTTTTAATTTTTTTTTCTTAACATGTGTCGAGTTTGGTTTCATCTCTTTCAAAATGCGGTGAAATGAAAAATCCATAAATTTAAAAATACACCACCAACAAAATTGAAAAAGATATGGTACAGTTAATTGGAATGTCTACTTCAAAAGGGTATTCGTAGATTTTTTAGTTTTATAGTCAATTGCGAGAAAAGTCGTGCAACAAAAAACATGTCGAAACTCAACAAGGTTTCCCCATTGATCGAATTCAAAAAAAATAATAATTAGCATATAGATCCATTGGTTACAAACTTATAGTCATGCAGTAGTACATTGTGTGTAGATTGTCATAGCATATTTTGTTTTTGCAAAAAACAAGTTTAACAATGATTTTAGGTGTGCAACAAAACATGACTATTTTTAAGTCCTTTCATTTTATAAGAACACACTGTCAAACATTTTCCAAATCGACATATCAAATCTCAATAAAAAAAATTGAGAAAATTATGAATAGAAAGATAACATAATTCTCTAAAAGTTTTCTTTTTACTGAAAAGTGAAATTGTAAACAAAAATATCACTTTTGTTCACCCAAAGTTGAAAAAGATGAAAAAATCAGATTTATTTTCTCATAAGACCCCCCAAAATAGACACCCATCTTCATGGATTCACTCTAAGTACTCGACTTTGGAACTCCACTTACTATTGCAATATTTCCCATTATTGCAACACCACAATCTTTTACAACAACACACGCTGCTACAACACCACACTCTGCTACCTCTTGAGTTTGCTATCCAAACTCTTTCACTACAATCTCACTTCTGCAATTCTCTGCTGTGAATATTTCCTCTGCACTCTCCCTCAGCATGCTACGCATTTCATGCAAACATCTTTCATCGATTTCCTAAACCACATGCACCTCACTAGTATAATCAACACTCACTACAACCACATTCAAGCGAATCACATTCTCTTTCTCCTCTTGATTTCTTCTCTCGTGATTCTTCTTCAATTTCTCTTCCTCAATTTTCAAGGCTAGATGATAAGCCTCTTCCAACGACCGCATATTATCCACACTTATCTTCGTCTTTATGGATAGTTTCAATCCATCCACAAACAACACAATATTTTCCTCATTATCTTGTATAAGACCAACTCTCACAGCCATTCTACAAATTTATTCAAATTAGTTCTCTACACATCTATATTTTTGCTTTAACTTCTCTAACCTTCTACGCATCTTCAAAATATACTCAACATTTACATACTTACCTCTTAACTTGATGGCCATCTTTTTCCAAGTCTTGATTTTGTCTTTGCCACTCCACTTTATGTCCATATTCAGCTGCTACTATCATTCACATGCGCGGCTCCTCAATTTACTACTGGCAATCTTCACTCACTGGGCTCCTTCAACTTCATGGAGGACAAAATAATGCTCCATGTCTTCAATGCACTCCATCAGTTTCTATGGCTATGCACTTCCATAAAACTATGGTATCTTTTTCTTCATTTGGTTCCATTCCACATCGTTCTCTTTATTCTTTTGGATCACTTTCGCTGTGAATTCTCCCCTCTACTAAGCCAATTCGATGACATCCATTATCCTCATCATTATTTTTCATAAGCTTCATAACATCTTCCACTACCATTGAACCAACATTATCCTTTCTGGTTCTTCCTCTCACCATATGAAATTCTCTTCTTATCATGATATAACTTTCTACACAACATGCACTTCCTCACTCTTGATCTACAAGGTGAGAAGGGTAGATCGAAAATACTAAGACTAAACTAAAATACTAAGACCAAACCTGAATACAACAATGATAAATCTGAATACTAGATGGAAGGTGAGGCTAGGAGAGCCTCACATCTCAGTGGAGAAACCAAAAGAAACTCAGAGCTATGAAACAAAAGAGAACTAAAACAAAATGAAATACACAAGATTGGCACACAATAACTTGTATATATTATGAGGCAAGGTGCCTTTTTATAGATTACAAGGAGAGAGCATATTAAATGCTATTCATTATTATAATAATATCTAATCTAATATTATTGCTGATACATTAAACCTAGCATATTGAAACTAATACTCAAAATGGGGAGTGTGGGCCTCCCATACAGATCATTCCTCCCGGTTGAAGTTTGAGAGCACTGTGGATGGAGTGCAGACTGCTATGTATGCTCAGAAGTTGTAGTGATGCTAGAACAAAAAGGATTGTTGATGTTGCAAAGACTAGGAGGGTGGAGAGACCTGGCTTCCCAGTGAGTGCGGCTGAGACTGAGAGGGTGGAAACACTTGGCTGCTCAGTGTGTTGTGCCGCGTAGTTGGGGAGGGTGGAGACACCTGGCTGCCCCAAAGTGAAAGAGAACCCTTGTGAACTAGTGAAGAGGAACCTCTGAAGCGAGATGGCGAGTGATACAAAACTATGTGAAGTGTTGTAGAGTACTGTTGGAGGAACTGGCAAATAGCAAAAAATGGAACTGAAAAAGAACCCATGAACTAATACTACTACAAAGGAAAACTTTGAACCAAAAATCTGAAATCAGTGCTGAGCTTGGAGTGCGTAGTATCCATCCTATGTCATTTACAGAGCCTCGTAAAGTGGTTTGCATCGTAGCAACAAGCCCTTTAAAAAAAAAATTGGGGTATTCCAAAAGCTCTGAGTTGCTTCCACCAATGCTGAATTTGAAGAATTTATTGGTGATGCTACAGTAGACATATTTGTTATTCTTCTTTCACTCGCAGATACAGTGTTACTGCTCTCACTTACAGATATGGAAGATGCACCATCATTATCAACAAATAATCGAGAGCAGTTACCAGAAATGGAAACGTGGCCTGGATGTCCTCGAGAAGAAGAAATTGGTGATTGTACGAAGTTTGTCCTAGCATCTTTGACAGCTAAATCCTCAATAAACTCTTGAAATCGATGACTTAAACAGGAAGCTCTTTCAAAGAGTTGTGGAATAATCCCATCATTATCCTTAGTGTCAACATCAGATTTAGTTGTCATCCCAAAATAAACTTAAGAAAACACTAACGTGGTGTATCTTGGCTGGACCGAACACTAAGATGAGGAGGCAATTAGCACACGAGCTTTGTACAGAATTGAGGGAGTAGCATTGGCACAACAAGAAAACTCATCTTTTAGCACCATAAGTTAGCACCACTTATATTTTGTGGTGTAAATGTGGTGGTATTGGCACCACTTACATTTATGTGGTGTTAAAGTGGTGTTACTAGCACCATTTATGTTTTGTGTTGTTAAAGCGGTGGTATTAGCACCACTTATATTTTGTGGTGTTAATATGGTGTTATGTTTGTTAATATTATTGGAAATTGAGTTTAATCTTTATGAGAAATGCCATGTTGGCAAGCACCATAAAGTTGTGCTAAGCTATTATCTTCCACATAGACATGTACACGTAGGATTTAATTATGTGGATTTGCACCATAAACAAATTTACAAATAATTATTTTGAAAATAACTCAATTCAATATTTATTTATTTTTTCATCAATTAAAATAAATGATCAAAGATTAATTTATGATTTTTTGCAACATACTTACAAGAAGTTCAAATATTTATATTTAGAATATTTAAGCAAATAAATTCACTTAGAATATTTAAGCAAATAAATTCATGTGATTCATTTATGAGGTTTACACGACAAGCACAACAAGTTCAAAAAAAATATTTGGAAAATAACTCAATTCATTTATTCATGTTTTATATTATTTAAACATATAAATACAATTGACAAATAAATAAAAACAACTATTTTTAATTTATTACTATTATAAAGTAGTAATAAAATTATTTGAATTTAAACTTGATTATTCATTTGAGAAATTTTTATCTTCTTAAATTTTTTTTGATGAAAATTAGTATTATTATTAGTTTCGTAACACAAGACATGGGTCTTAGATCCATCTATACAATCAATGGAAAAAACCTCTAGCTAAGGCCCTAAAAGCAGCTTTTAGGAATCTAGGACCAAGAAAGACACCACAAAGGTCCCCACATAGATTCCTAAGAGTATTCTTAGCCTCTAAGTATGGGAATACACACTATTATAAGTTTTTAATCACTAGGGATAGCTCCAATGGCACTCAACATTGTTGAACGAACAATCATAGGCCTTAGCCTAAATGAATCCTAATCATAAAAAAATGTCGTGTTGTCAAGTACCATATAGTAGTGCTAAGTTCATATTTTTCACATGGACATGTACAAAAATGATTTAATTATGATGGTTTGCACCATAAATACAACAACATTACAAATAATTATTTTGTAATAACTTAATTCGATATTTTTCATTCAAATAAATGCCCATGGTTAATTTATGAGGTTTTAAACTACAATTACAACAAATTCAATTATTTGTTTTTATCACTATTTAAACCAATAAGCTCACATTCAATTCATTTATGAGTTGTTGCACCATAAACAAAACAAGTTCACAAATAATTGTTTTCTAAATAGCTCAAGTAGACTATTCATTTTCAATATTATTCAAGCAAATAAATACCCTTGATTCTTAAATTTGACAAATAATTAAAGACAACCATTTTTAATTTATTACTATTATAAAGTATTAATAAACATGATTTGAATTGAGATTTCATTGTTTGATAGGGTATATTTTATTGATATTATTAAATTTTCTAATGGATATTAATATCATTACTATGTTTTGTGCAAAAGGCATGGGTCTCAAATCCTTGGAGATGTTTGAGGGAGGAAACCTCCTCCTTGTGCCCTAAATGAATATTTTAGGAATCTAGGACTAGGAAATATGGTCAACACACATATATTCCTAAGAATATTATTAACATCTATGTGTGGATATTGATTGCATTATAAGGTTTTGATCACTAGTGATAGGTCTATTGGCCCTCGACCTAGTTAAGAGAAGAAACTAGGCCTTAGCCTAAATTAAACTTCTAGGCATGTAGGGGTAATAATGATTTGTCACACCAACACAAATGACTTTTTGAGAAGATATATGGCATTATAATAGGGATAATGGGGGGAGTTGGAGGAACTAAAACTAGGTATAAGTCTTTATGGAATAGAGATGATTAAGGAAGGAACCCCATGCCTTGGACCTTAGAGGAAACCTCTAGGCATATAATATTAACAAGTATACCTTGAAACACCACATAAGGCCTCCTAAGGGTATCCTTCACTTGATATTGGGGGTATTAATGTAAGTAAGAGGTTGTTTTTAAGCACTATGTATGGTTGTTTAGGCCCTTAACATGTTTCAGAGAGGAAACCTAGGCCTTATTCCCTAGTAAAATATTTTGTGCATCCAAGGAAAAATACAACAGCTCAAAGCACTACACATTACATATTGGGGTTATTATTTACCTCTAAGTAAGGAAATCAACACCATTATGAGTTTTTTTCTAGTATGCACGGGTCTTACATTTTTGTATAACTTCATAGGAGGATACTAGGGCCTTAAACCCCGGGGAAGCTTTAAACCACACCCATGAATCCCAAACACTATCCTTTGCATCTGAGCATTCATATAAGTGACACTAGGTATGCAAACCTTAGACATAGTCATGAGAGCAATTACAGGAACTAGGACCTAAAGGATGGTTTATATCAGGCTAATAGTAATGACTCAAACTATCACCTAGCAGATCATGCAATGTATAGGATATCGTTATTCTCAAAGTGGGATATGGGTGGAAATATGTGGTTTTGCATACTAGAGATGGGTCTGAGTAAATAATTGGGGAAGAAATTGAAATAAGTACACCCTAACATAATATTATTGAGGTAATGGGAAATGATCAAGACCATGAACCATAAAATACACCATTAAAGTTGATATTTGACATAATAGTTGGATATGAGCATAATCAAGAGTTTTTTCATAGGGGGGTGGATCTCAATTCCTTTATTGAGTCATAAAAGTAAAGAAAGAGCCTTATGTAGGTGCCCCAAGGCCTTCGTAATGATATTACATAGAAGATGACCATGACTTTATCCCTAACGAAACCATTAAGGCATCGAAATCCATTGAGACACTATGTATCTAGGTCTTATGGCCTTTTAGCCTTAGATAAGATCAATGGAGGAGACCTAAATATCTACCACTAAAGGAATCTTCTAGCCATCCAAGGATAAGAAGGTTTCCTTCACCAAGAAGGTTTCCTCCAACAACAACACATGGTTAGTGGAGGATACCTTAGCCCTCACCCCTAAAGGACGCTTGTAACTATCTAGGGGTAAGAAGTTTGCCTCCACAAACTATACACAACCTCCTAATTGTATAATTGGCCTATGATTGAGGATGTTTTTATAGTTAGGCGGTGTTAAGAAGCATGCACATGTCTTAAGCCCTTGGGAATTATGTTGCATGGAAGAATACCATGTTTTTGGCCCTAAATAAATCATTTACGCATCTAGATCCATGAATACTACCTAGAAGCAACATTGATTACTTCAGAGGGGTATCTATGGCACTATGTATCTATGTATTGTGGCCTTGGGGCCTTACACAAGGTTAGTGGAGAAGACCTCAATCTAGAACTCTAAATGATTCTTCCATCCATCTAAGGCTAAGATGATTGCCTCCACTAAAAACACATGGCCTCTTGAAGGTGTCATTGGCCTATGATTGATTATGTCATTTCCATGATGTGGTTTTGAGTAGTATCTACATGTCTCAGGGAATTGGGAATTATGTTATAGGGAAAACAACCATGCATTTGGCCTTAAAGAAACAATTGGGGCATCTAGAGTGATGAACAATTCCTAGAGCACCATGCATGACCTTGCATGGATATTATGTATCCATTTCTCGGGGCCTTGGGGACTTGGACATGGTCAAGGGAGGAGACTTGAACCTCTAGCCATAAAGGAATCTTATAGCCATCCAAGGCTAATAAGATCACCTCAAACAACCACACATGACCTCTTGAGGGTATCATTGTCATATGATTGAGGATATTAACACCATTATGTGATTTTGAGAAGTATGTAGGTGTCTTAGGACCTCAGGAATGATGCTATAGAGAAGAATACCATGCCTTTGGCCCTAAATAGACCACTAATGAATCTATAGCCCTGAACAATGCCTCAAAGCACCATGCATGACTTTGTAAGGTTATCCATTGAGATTTGTATCTAGGTCTTAGGGACTTGAGGTCTTGGACATGGTCAGTGGAAGAAATTTGAACCTTGGGCATTAAAGAAATATTTTATCCATCCAAGGCTAAGAAGATTTCCTCCACCAACCAAAATGGCCACATGAGGGTATCATTAGCCTATGATTAAGGATGACAATTCCAGTAGGTGGGTTTTAAAATATGTATGTTTCTCAATGCCTTGGGAATGACATTCTAGGGGAAATACCATTAATTTGGCCCTAAAGAAACCATTAAGCCATCCAAAACAACAATGCCTTAAAGCACCATGCGTGACTTTGCAAGGGTATCCATGGCACTATGTATCCAAGTCTTGGGGACTTGGGGGATTGGAAATGGTCATGGGAGGAGGCTTGAAGCTCAAGATCTAATGGAATATTCTAGCCATCTAGAGATAAGAAGGTTCTATCCACCAACAACACATCGCCTTTCAAGGTTCATTGGCCTATGATTGAGGATGTTAGTGACATTAGGGTGTTTTGCAGAGTATGTACATGTCTCAGGGTGTTACGAATGAAATTCTAGGGAGGAATAACATGCTTTTAACCCTAAAGAAATCATTGAGGATTCCATAGCCATGAACAATACCTCAAATAAACACACATGACTTTGTAGGGATATCCATGGCATTATGTTTCTAGGTCTTGTGGCCTTAGGGAATTTGACATGGTCAATGAAAGAGACTTAAAAATAGGGCCCTAAAGGAAGCCTCTATCCATCCATTTCAAATAAGGATTCCTTCACCAACCACAGATGGCCTCTTGAGGGTATCATTGGTCTATGATTAGTGATTTTAATGCCAGTAGTTGGTTTTGAGAATTATACACATGTCTCGAGGCCTTGGAAACGACACTCTATAGAAGAGGACCATGCCTTTGGCCCTAAAGTAACCATTTAGGCATACAAATCAATAAATAATGCCATAAAGCACCACACATGGCTTCAGAAGGTATCCATGGCACTATGCATCTAGGTCATTAGGACTTATGGCATTGGACATGGTGAAGGGAGGGGACCTAAACCTCATGCTCTAAAGGAATCTTCTATCCATCCAAGGATACCTCAACCAACCACACATAACATCTTAAAGGTAGAATTGGATTATGATTGAGGATCTTAGTACAATTAGATATTTTAAGTAATATCTACTTGTTTCAAGGCCTTGGGAATGATATTCTAAGGAAGAAGACTATGTGTTTTTCCCTAATTAATTCTTATGGCATTTATAGCCATAAAAAATGTGTTAAGACATCATGCATAACTTCTTAGGGGTATCCATGGCAATATGTATCT
This sequence comes from Larix kaempferi, assembly GCA_027924585.1. NCBI lineage: Eukaryota > Viridiplantae > Streptophyta > Pinopsida > Pinales > Pinaceae > Larix > Larix kaempferi. Next base: position 7,370,928 of record BSBM01000619.1, read on the forward strand.
AGGTTTTTTTCCTTTGGGCATTGGACATGGTCAGTAGAGGACACTTGATCCTCAATACCTAAAGGAATCTTTTAGCCATCTAAGGTTAAGGAGGTGGTCTCCAACAACCACACATGGCCACTTGAGTGTATTATTAGCCTATGATTTATGATTTTGGTGACAACAAGGTGTTTTGAGTAGTATATATAGTGTGTTAGGTCCTTGGGAATGATGTTCTAGGGAAGAAGACCATGCCTTTGGCCCTAATGAAAATTTTGAGGCATTCAAAGCTATGAACATTGCCTCAAACCACCATGCACAACTTTGGAGTGGTATTTATAGTGTTATGTAATTGGATTATGTAGCCTTAGGGCCTTGGACATGGTTAGTGGAGGAGACCTAAACCTTAGGCTCTAAAGGAATTTTCTAGGCATCTAGAACTAAGTAGGTTTCCTCCACTAACCACACATGTCTTATTGAAGGTATCATTGGTCTATGATTTAGGATGTTGGTGCCATTAGGTGGTTTAATAATTATGAACGTGTCCTAGAGCCTTTGGAATGGAATTATAGGGATGAAAACCACACCTTTGGCTCTAAAGAAACCATTGATGGATATAAATCCATGCATAATGCCTCAAATAACTAAACATGACTTTGCATGGGTATCCATTGTGCTATGTATCTAGGCCTTGTGGTCTTAGTACCATGGACATTGTAATAAAGGAGACCTACAACTCAATCTATAAAGGAATATATTCTAAGCATCTACGGATAAGAAGGTTTCGTCCACCAATAACAATTTGTCTGCCGAGGTCTTGTATCCATGGAGAAATGCCTATAAGAACCATGCATGACTTCGTAGAGATATTTGTGGCACAATGTACATCCATGCCTTGCGGCCTTCAGGCCTTGGACATGGCAGGGGGAGGAGCCTTGAATCTTTCGCCAAAAATAATATTTTAGCCATCCAAGGCTAGAAATATTGCCTCCACCAACCACACATGGCCGCTTGAGGTATCATTGGCCCATGATTGAGGATATTAATGATTTTAGGTGATTTTGAGCAGGATGTATGTGTCTCAAGGCGTTGTGAATGATTCTCTAGGAAATCAAACTATGAATGTTTCCCTAAAAAAACCATTGAGGCATCTAGATCCATGAAGAATGTCTCAAATCACCATGCATAACTTTGCAACCATATCTATGGTGCTATGTATCTAGGTCCTGGGGCCTTGGTGTCTTGGACATGGTCAATGGAAGAGGCCTAAACCTTGGGCCCTAAATGTCTTGGACATGGTCAATGGAAGAGGCCTAAACCTTGGGCCCTAAAGAAATTTTCTATCCATCCAAGGCTAAGAATGTTTCCTACACCAACCACACATGGCCTCCTTAGGGTTTCATTGTCATATGACTGATTATATCAGTGCCATTATGTGTGTTTTCAAAAATGTGTATATGTCTCAAGGCCTTGGGTATGACATTCTAGGGAAAAATACCATTCCCTAGGCCCTCAAGAAACCATAGAGGCATTAAGAGCCATGAAACAATATTCAAATCACCACGCATGAATTTGTAGGGGTAACTGCGGCACCATGTATCCAACTATTGGGGACATGGGAGCATCAACATGGTCATGGGATGAGACCTAAATATAAGGCGATAAAGGAAATTTTTAGCCATCCAGGGCTAAGAAGGTTTCTATAACAACCATACATGGCCTTCTTAGGGTATCGTTAACCTATTATTGAGGATGTCGATGCTATTAGGTGGTTTTGAGAAGTATGCATGTGTCTTAGGGCCTTCAAAATGGTGTTATAGGGAAAAAGACCATGCCTTTAGCCCTAAATAAATTATTTAGGGATCTAGAGTCATGAACAATGCCATAAATGAATTCGTAGGTGTATCCAAGGCACTATGTATCTAGGTCTTGTGGCCTTGGAAACTTTAACATGGCCAATGGAGGAAACCTGAACTTTAGGGACCTAAAGGAAGAGTCTAGATATCCGTGGATAAGAAATTTGCCTCCACTAACTACACATAGCCTCCTAAGGATATTTGAGTCTCCTATGATTGGAAATGCAAGTACCATGAAGTGGCTTTGAGCAATATGTATGTGTCTCAATGCCTTGGGAATGGCATTCCATGGAAGAATACCATGGATTTGGCCCTAAAAAAATCATTTAGGCATCCAAACCCATTAATAATTCCATAAAGCACCACACATGACTTCAAAGGGTATCCATGGCACTATGCATCCAAGCTTGGTGAATTGGGGTATTGGACATGGTAAAGTGAAGAGACCTAGAACTCGAGCCCTAAAGGAAGTTTCTATCCATACAGGGCTAAGAATGTTTCCTCCACCAACCACACATTGACTCCTAAGGGTATCATTGGATTAATATTGAGGATGTCAATTCCATTAGCTGGTGTTGAGTAGTATATATGTGTCTCGGGCCTTGGGAATGATCTTATAGGGAAGAATACCATGTCTTTGTACCTAAATAAATTATTGAGGAATTCATAGCCATGCATAATGAATCAAGGCACCATGCATGACTTTGTAGGGGTATCCATGGCACTATGTATCTAGGTTTCTGACCTTGGGGCATTGGACATGGTCAGTAGAGAACACATAAACCTCGATCCCTAAAGGAATCTTCTAGCTATCCAAGGATAAGGAAGTCGCTTCCACTAACCACACATGGCATTCTGAGTGTATCATTGGAGTATGATTGAGTACTCCAATGACATTAGGTGTTTTTGAGAATTATGTAGGTGTCTCAAGGCCTTGGGAATATTTAATATTGATATTTTTTGTTCAAATATGAATCTACATTCTAAAATATTTGGGGTGAGAGAGTTTGTTGGATAACACAATGATAGTGTAAGTCGAGGACTAGCATTCAAAATGGAAATAAGAAGCAATTTTAGGTAAGGCCATCATAAAGTCTATAATGAATTGGAGATAATGTTTTTGTTATCCATGATGGTGGTAGAGGAGGAGGAAACATCAACCATTGGATTAACCATTCTTTCAAGGTGAGTTATCTTATCTACATACTCCATGCAACTCAGTTGACAAACTAAAAGCAAAGGATTCTCTTTATTTGATTTTAATGGCACCTCGTTACTAATTCTAAGGAAAATTTCAAGGGGGTTTTTCATTTTTCTATAATTACAAACACAAAATCAATCAATTCTGTATGATGATAGATGTATGTCATGCTCATGAGAATATGTAGACACATATTTAGGTTACACATTTCACCCCTCGGTATTATCTTACTTAAGCATCTTAGGATTACACACTTCAATTGATCAATGGCTCATTTACATGGTGTTACAACTCTATTATAAGAGTACCAACCACCATTTTTGGGTAGAATACATGGTTACATAGACACTCATATGTGAATCCGTTTTGCTCCTCTGCACAAAAAATCTATGACATCTAATATTATTATCATAGAACGGTGGGACTAAACAATATCCAGCATGTATGCAGACATAGATTTTGTTTGAAGATCCACATCCCTCATTTCTAGTTATGTTCCTTGCATTGAATAATGAGTGCATCTAGGTTTATCGAGAATAATAATAAAAATATATAATAATAAAATAAAATAAAATATATCCCTCTTAATCTTTAAATTTTCAACATTGATAGATTTGTACTTTAGCTTTGTTTTGATCCCTCTTGGTCCTTAATAGATTTGGATTTTTGAAAAGAGGACGTAGTTCCATCTGAACTCTAGATCTATCATTCCTCAAGAGGGATCAAATCACCTAAGGTCCAACTGTTTTTTACATTGTAAAAACTTGAGGACATAGTGCACCTAAGAGATTTGATCCATGATTAAGTTTTTTTCTATGCACGAATCTCTATAACTTGCAAGAGTGACATGTGGTCTAAGAAACCGCGACCCAGGGGCATCTAAGCCGTCAAAATCACCCGAGGATCGCACTCGGCCTAGGCCACACCAAATCTTAGTATGGCTAGATATTTTTGGTGTTTCCTCCCACTACCACCAAGTTTCAAACCCTGGGCCTCCTAACAAACAAAACCCCTTGAATACCAACCATGCTAATGGAAAAGATATCTCGATCATATTTAGTTTTATTCTCACAAAACTACTTCCAATTATACAAAATATAAAAAATAAAAGACATTTTAGATTAGTTTGATTACTCATTATTTTAATCATTATTTAAAACATATTTTCAATTATATATTTTTTAATATATTAATATAAAAAAATATATATTAATATTAAATATGAATATGTTAATATATAGTTGTTAATATATAGTTAAAGCTAAAATACTTCATGATATTGTCTACTTACTTCAAGATATGTAAATAATGTTAATATTGAATAGGCCTATAGTCATCTATACATTTAACAAATTGTTTACAAGGTATATTAGTTATCATTTTTTTTATTAATATGTTAAAGTTTTTAGCATTAAATAATTTATTTTTTTTTATTTCTTAAATTATAATTATTTATTTTTTTTATATGTTGGAATTTTTGTTTTTTCAAGATTAGAAAAATTATACAGCTTTTTAAAATAGATAATAAATATTTTGGAAATTTTAAAAACTGTTTATTGTTATGAAATGGAAATGGAAATTTCATTTTCAATCTATTTAAAAAAATTAAAAAATTAGAATAATTACTGAAATTGTTTGTTAGTAAAATTGTTTATTAATACTATGATTAGAAACATTTAAAAAGCCAAAGAAAACTCATTTTCCCGCTATTTCAAAAACATTTGTAAACCTCGTTTTCCCTCTATTTCCCAAAGAATAAGATTATTATAATCTGTCCAAGAGTAATGATATGGAGGTGTGACTATTGGAGCCCTTTTGATCATTGTGCAGGCTGCTAGGGTTACAAACCTAGCCTCTCTCTGCTCCCCATGCGAATGGTGAAGGCTCTGCAGTTATGGCGATTCTCTGCAGCTCAAGCGAGGACGGCTCTTCTCCGGTGGTGGATCTGCAGTCCAGGTGAGGCTGGCTCTTCTCGGACGATGGATCTATAGTCTAGGGAGGAAGATCATCCCCTGTTCCTTTTGTCGGGTGTCCATTCGGGGGTTTGTTGGGCACGTTGAGGTGTATTTTGGGTATGGGCATGGTCTTGCTGGTCGATGAGCCATTCCGTCGCCCTTCCAATGAGGTTTCCAGTGACCAAAGGCCCTTCGATCTGCCATAGCCGCACGTGTTCCTTTTTTTAGGTGTCCATTCAAGGGCTTGTTGGGACCTTCCGGCAACAATATGTTTGGTTCTGACAGTCATTTTGGTCGTTGAGGGGTATTTTGTGTATGAGCATGGGATTGCTGGTCGATGAGCCATTCCATCGCCCTTCCAATGAGGTTTTCATTGACCAAGGCCCTTCCATCTGCCACAGCCGCATGTCCGACGGGAACCTGTGATTGAGGAGCTTCCTGATGACTATGAAGCTTCAGCATCTGTATCCAGTGGTGGCGTGTTCTCTGTTTTGGAGGCGGTGGTGTTACCTTTCATCCTACGTGGGAAGAGAGGTACCGAGCTTCTCGCTTCTGATAAGCCAATGCCTGTCTTGAGTACAAATGGAAAGGTGAACTCGTTTAGCTGTATGCCTACCCCTATAATTTGATAATATAATGTGATGGCCTCCTCGCAGAACCCGTTATTGGCATATCCGCTGATCATCACATTCCATAAGAAGCTAAGTTGCTTGCAAATTTTGTCAAACACTTGACGTGCATTCAGTATTTCACCCGACATGGTGTATGAGCTTTCCAGTTTGGTAACCAGAAAGAAGTTTTGTCCATTTCCGGTTCTAAGCATGTTGGCATGAACCTGCTTCACTTCTTCGATGTCGCTGTGACATGGGGTGATATCATGAAAGGGGTAGGTGGCGCCTCACCCTCCATGACAACCTACTGCAATACCCTCCCAGAGTCTGTTACCTTCCCCTCTGAAGGGGTCGTGTTCCGACAATCTCTTTGCTCAATCCATTGTTAAGTTGTGTGATTTGCTTTTGTAATTGCAGGATGCTTCGTTCCACTCCTTGAGTATGTAAAGTGATGCCCTGAGATTCAAGATACAACATTTGATTCATGGTTTCTTTATACGCCGGCTGTTATAATATTGCTAAGTCCGCAAGTTGATCCTTAAAGCCAACCAAAAATTGTTGCAATAATAAATCTGGTAATGGTACCAATAACTGTATATTTAATGTTTTTATCTTTCTATATAATTTCATACTAATTTGTTTTTTCCTTGTTTGATGAAGTGATCGGACCTGCAATTTATTTATCACTCCGCAGTATGCAATATTCCCTCTAAAATGGTTCTCGTAAGCACTTTTGCTTTTGTTAAGTAAAGGCTCTGAAACTAGTTTATTGCAATATCATGCAATGTCGAAGGGAAAGCGCAATACCAATATTCTTTATTTACTTTACCCAGATTTTTCCATATTGTAATGCAAATCTCGTAGTGTCTTCGTGGGTAGTCTTCATTGGCACCCATAAAGATGGGTAGCTTTGCTCAAATTCCTAAATTAGAAGTTGAAATTACAGGGGAAATAGGCTAACTCACAGAGGGGTTTCTTCCTTTGTTTTTTAATTCACGAAGAGTTTCTTGCAGACCTGCATCTCTTTCCAGTGGGACTTTTCAGTGGGAGACCTTCAGAAGGTTCCTTTGCGGCTGAGCTGTGAACATTTTTTGTGTTTTTTTCTGAAAAGTTATGTATCTGTTCTGTGGCACTTTAGTGCAGATAGATGTCAGGATGTTGTGGTTCACCCATTTGTGTGGACATGAAATAGCGACTGAGCTGGTTTTGCATGTTTCATTCCATGAAATTATATTGCATTATTATGTTGTGTTGATTATTAACCTTCCGTAAAATTTTATAATTGGCATAAGTTGATGCGAGATGCTCACATTTTGGATATACCGGAGCAGGGAACGATTCAGGAATATGACTCCAATGAAAACGTTTGGAGGGCAGTGGGTTCTCTTCCACAAACCCTTGCCGGAACGATTAAGTACTGCGTAGCCTGGCGTGACATGATTTTTGTCAGTGGTTATGTTGAGGGTACTGGGCGTGGGCGCGATAATGTTTTCTATATGTTGAAGCCTCCGCCTATAGGATGTGCAGCAGGAGAGTGGGCTGTCGTTCCCATTCAGAGACCAACGGAGTCTGTGGATTATGCTGTGACTATGTCTGCCGTTACGATTGAAATTTAAAATTAATATTAGAGTGCTTTCCATATAATGGAGATCACGTCTTTTCATGTCTTTTTGCTAATTTAGTTTTGTTGGAACTTAATTATTTTGCTTTCTTTGGACATTTGGTTCGGGTTTCAGGTTTTATGTCCTTTTGCTGAAATTTGTAAGCTTTGCAAATGTACTGATTATGGATATTTGCACAGTGATTATGGATATTTGTATAGCAAGCTCCAGTTTAATGCTTTTTTTTGCTTTAATAGGAGTTTAACGATGTTAAATGTGTAGTTTTAGCTTCCTGTATTTTTACTGTGTATATTGGTATTGTTAAATATGGAGACTTTAGGCAAGAGGAGATGAGTTGAAACCATGCATTCACATGTTTTCTTAAAGTGAGTAGATGGAGATATTGTAGATGGTGTAGATATACTTCCCCTTTGGACAAATGCTTTTCATACATATCGAAGACTTTGCGCATGGTTTCTATGTTACTCTCCAGTCTCCACCACTGCCATCTGTTGTTTCGTCCACCATGGGAATGATGACAAGCTACTGCAATGATCCCTTAAAGGAGAGGATTGAATTGCTGCGATTCCACCTGGCGTCACTGTTCAGCCACAGCTTGCTCCTCGACTCTACAATAACAACAAAGGTCTCCATCTTGAAGAGCCGGTATCTAAGATAGAGTAGGGCATCTGTTTGTTTTTGTTTCTTTCTGACTAAACCATTATCGAGGGCATGTTTGGTCAGGCTGCACACAAACACCCCAGCCATATCGATGCCATCTTTTTATATATATCTCTTATGGAGGAGATTTTAACTTTAATTTATGACATTGACAGATCTCTAACATATTAGATATAGCTATGTAAATTCATTAGTGATAATCAGATTTTCTTTAATGATTTTGACATACATATAATAATAAGATTTATAAATCTTGAATCCTCTCCGTAAGTGTAGCATTCTTATTATGAACCTGAGACAGGTCTTGACCTGCTCCCGGTATCTCAACGCAAACATTTTCAAGATGCCCAATCATGGCTTCTTCGATCTCCATCGCCTATTCTAGCACATCTGCAGAGGGTTTATTGTGCAATATTTGAAAGAGAATAAAATACTAATCATGATAGAGTAAACTATATATAACCTTCCCATTTCCTGGACTTGTCTTATGCTCTGCTCAGGCTTTGAGGAGAAGAACTAGACTGGCCTGCCTTACTTACTTCTCCCCTTACGGCATTATCTTTACAAACTGACTTACATACCTAAACGAATATGATTTCCTTACTTAAAAATTTCAATAATTAGCCTTTGAATTCTCGATCTTGTATCCCTCCCTTGCCTGCATGCTTTCTTGCTTGGTAGCAACATTCCAGAGCGTACAAGAGTCCCTGTGAGGTGCCAAAGGCCCTTGCTTTTGGTGTTTATATATAAAAAAAATTAATAAGTGTTGCAGGTTGCTGGAGGGGGCGATGCTTGGGTTTTGGCTGATATGATTTTGTTAATGATGAATTAAAACAAAATAAGCTTTTAAGAAAATGTTTTAATATACATTTTTTAACCTTGTTAAGAAGTATATCTATGTGTGTTGCAAAAAAATATAAATCACATATTATATAATTTATGTAATATGTGATTTATATTTTTTTTGCACCATTTATTATTTTATGGTGCTTTGCACCACTTGTTATTTTATGGTGCTTTGCACCATATACAAGTTTGTGTATATTAAACAATAATAATATAAATAATTTTGGTGTTTTGCACCACAAAACTTCAATCCACCTAAGATTGGTTTTGGTGGTTTGCACCATACACCATGGAATGCCACATATTCATTTAACACCAAAAACAACTTTTGTACAAACACCACTTTTGCACCATAAATCTTAGCACCACTTGCGTATCCCCACATTATCACCACTTTTGCACCACTATTTGAAAATTGAAGATTTCCCAAATCCTTTACAAATAGTGGTGCTAATGTGAGGCTAAAATGCCCTTTTTCTTGTAGTGTGGAGATGCAGGCATGAGGGAATGCAGCGTGGAGTGAGTGCAGGGATGTAGCGTGGGGGAGTGAGGGAGTTCGTGAAAGCTGAGATGCTAGGGCAACGCGCAGACGAGAATGGGAGTGCGCTGAAGATGGAGGACGCAGAGGGAGCTTGCAGAAATAGAGGAATGATAAGTGCGTGGAGGTGGAGGACAGCTGGATCGTGGATGGAGGCAGCATGTAGGAGGCTAGATGAGGCAACAAAATGATGTTGCGTTACATGGGTATGCGTGAGCGTGGGAGGAAAGCGTGAGAGAGAAGGCCAGGCAAGCATTAGGTTTGGAGGGCAGCCTGAGAGGTGGGATAGGCGTGAGTTCTGGGCAGCGTAGAAGATGGATAGAGTGGGAGCTGGGGAGGTAATGGAGTGTGAAGGTAGAGGGATTAATGCGCAGCAGGTAGCAGGAGTTGGGGCAGCGATTGGTGTGCAACAACATGAAAGGAGGGAAGGCTGAGGTTGCAGGACATGGGCGTGAGCGGTGAACACTGTAGGTGATGGGCTGCGTTGCGCGTTGAAATGTCTGGGTAGAGGAGCAAACTGAGTGAGATGGGCATAGAGGTAGCCAACGTGGGGAAGGAAAATCTAAACTCGGAAAACAGCGTGGGCCGTGGGAGGAATCGTGGCCAGAGTCCTGCATGTAGAGGGGGAGCATGAGCAATGGAAAAGGTAGGAGCAGCGAGGTACCCAACATGAGAGGGGCAGCATTGATGTGGGGCAGCGTTTAATGAGGAGGGAGCAAGGGGGTCGTGAATGCAGAAAGGGATGCGTGAATGCTAAATGGAGGACTCAGCTGGAGAGAATGGGGGACGCATGCAGGAGGAGAGGGACTACGTGCAAAATGGAGGGAGTAGGTGGGAATTAATGGAGTGAATACCAATGGTGATGGCTGAAATGCTTGCAAAAAGGATGGCTGAAATGCTTGCAAAAAGGATGAGTGGAGGATGCGAGGGAGGAGTGATTAAATGCGTAGCAAGTAGCAGCAGATAATGGGCTTGCAGCAGCATTGATGGAGCTGAGCATAGGAAGAAGGAGTGGTGTTGGGCGTTAGGGCAGAAGGAGCGTGATTTTAGTGTGTAGAAACCCCAATGGAGCTGTGTGGAGAAAGCCAGAAGGAGCTGCGTGGAGCAATTAGGGTTTGCAGGTGCATTTTGGGGAGTGCGTGAAGGGTGGAGAGGTTTGGGCGCAGCAAGTGGAGTGATGGCGAACAATAAGGGCATGGAGCTAGGACAACGTGGAAATGGAAACCATGGAATGGAGTTGCAAGTGAGGTGATATGGGGAGAGCCTGCCACAAATCGAAGAGAGAGAGCCAATGACTTAGGTTGTATCTTCGAAGCCAAGGCGTCCTGAGAACAAACCATTATGTAGCCATGATCACACCAAAACCTAAATCCTAACCAGTAAATAAACAAATAGAAAACTACAAAAAAAAATGATCAAGTAGAGGAGAGAACAGCGCTGATACCAATTGATCTGCAAGGTGAGCAGACTAGATTTGAAATACTAAGACTAAACATAAATACTAAGACCAAAGCTGAATACAACAATGATAAATCTGAATACTAGATGGAAGGTGAGGCTAGGAGAGCCTCACCTCTCAGTGGAGAAACCAAAAGAAACTCAGAGCTATGAAACAAAAGAGAACTGAAACAAAATGAAAGACACAAGATTGACACACAATAACTTGTCTGTATTATGAGGCAAGGTTCCTTTTTATAGATTACAAGGAGAGAGCATATTAAATGTTATTCATTATTATAATAATATCTAATATAATATTATCGCTAATACATTAAACCTAGCATATTGAAACTAATACTCAAAATGGGGAGTGTGGGCCTCCCATACAGATCAACTCTACAAGCCCCTACAAAGAACTATGTCTGATATTTCACTAAAAGTCTACTACAACATCTCTACAACACCCACTTGCAGACTCATCCACAATGCATTCCCACAACCTCTACCCAACATTGTTTGAGATTGGAGTTGTATCTCCTCTTACAACATCTACCCAATTTGACAACTGGAGGCATTATTTGGTCACTTACTCAGATAAATATACCCAACAGACTACCCTTGCTGGAGTCATATGCATTTTCCTTTCCTTTATCTCAACACATTCCACTTTTCCACATGGCAACGATTCTACCCAAATCGACTCTTATATTGGAACCGCTCCAATCCTGTAAATTCTTCTCTCTTTATCCGCAGGTTCAACCTGCTCTAATACCATTTGATGCATCCAAGAACTGCTACTAGAGATGCACAACGAAAACCCCAAACCACGTGTAGAAATACATAGTAATTTAAACCATATTTGCAATAAAATCAGTAACCACACACTCTTAGTAGGTTAACCACAATTCTATTTGTTTAATTATTGAAACTATTACAAAATATGAGTTTTAGCTTAACAAGATGAAATTTTCCTTCTATTGCTACACCTTCTTTTGGTGCATTACACGCTCATATTTTCTTCTGCATTTTTTTCTTGTTGCCATTCTTTTGCTCGCATTCCTTTTCCTCCACTGGAGCTCATACGCCCCCATCTTCCTCACGCTTCTCTGGTGCAAGTACTTCCTCCATTGTACGTTCCCTTCCTCTCACTCGCCTTCTCTTCTTTTCCTCCAACGTGTGCTTCCTCACACCTTTTCCTTCCCTCCATCAATGCAGATTGAAACTCTATTTTATTTTTTTTGCTCAAATCCCTTCTATCGGTTGAACTGCCATGGATCCATTACATATCTGGGAAAATATTCATTTCCATTAATCAATGAGTCGTTTCGGTTTGAGGAGATTCGTTTCATCTCAAGCGTAGCTATTTCAAAATACCTTAACCTAATTATTTAGCAACAAAAGAAAATAATTATTTAACAACACTCTGTCTCTAGCTTTTATGCATCCTTTTTAATTAATGCTATATGAAATTAATTCGTGTCCTCTGACATGGCTGCAGTTCTGGAATTGTTTTCTCACCAATATTGCTGCCACGAGTAGCAACAACATAGAGCTACCATTTCACGTAGACATCTTTATTCTACAAGATCATGAGTCACAACATGAGTAACAACAAATTGAAATCACCCTTTGCAGCAACCTATAACAGCTTATACAATGACCAACAACAACTTATTTTCTAACCACCCAACATAAACGAAAATGTGCAAGATAGCTTATTGGCCAAGATGCTCCTACATCACAGTCCATCTTCATACCTCAGCTTTTCTATTATGTCTAAACCTGTCAAAGGAAAAGCCTAAGACCTATTAATTGTCTATTGCAACTTTGATTTAAAATAAGACTAATATGAGAATACACTCTTTCAATAAAAAAGAACTTGAAATAATAATAAAATGTAGAATTAACAACCTAAGTTGATACTTAAACTATATTCAACCTCAATTTGCTTAAGTAATGAAGCACTCACTTCTCACATATATACATTGAAATTATGGAATCATACAGATAAACAACTACACGCTTCACTTGCTTAAGTAATGAAGCACTGACTTCTCACATATATACATTGAAATTATGGAATCATACAGATAAACAACTATAGGCTTCACAGACTTCTCACGTATATACATTGAAATTATGGAATCATACAGATAAACAACTAGAGGTTAGTGCACACTATTTACATGCACTATTACAACCCATAAATTATCATGTCATAAACTTGACCATGGACTCAAGAGTGGTCTATAGAAAAGAAGCAAATTACTATAGGATAAATCATTTCAATTTCAAGAGGTCAATAGTAGAAAAGCCAATTGTTATTGGATAAATTCTTTTGATTTTCATCTTCTTCCACACCAATATCACTATATACATAACTAGACTCGGATGTCCTCAATTTCAATAGTTTATCCAAGGTGATCCAAATCATTTCAATATTGACTCAAGCATCAAGGAAAAGAATACACTCATTTTTATCATGTGTGTTACAACTTGAGAATAAAGCCCCAAATAAAAGGATAGCCCAACTGTAACCTAAAGGTGTTACCCACTGTCATCTGGATAACTACCTCTATGCATTTCTAGTTGGCTCTTCTCAACTCGAGGGGCCTCCCATAGGATAGGATTTCTAGGCTATGGCGATGAGGGATCAAAGGTGATTTGAAGAGCTAGCACTAGCAAAACTTGAGGTCTTCATTGTATAATTTTATTGTGCGATGGGAGGAATTTAAATACTAGTGTCATCCCAAGGCATATGGAGTCTATGGATGGTTCCCTCTTAGGCCTTGTTTAAAAGTGCTTGATAAAACCCCCTAGAAATGGCATGGCAGATCAATTTAGTAAACCCTAGCAAAGAAAAGGCTGCATTTAGATACACTTTCTTCTTACTTTTGTATCTCATAAACAAACCTATGCTACTCAATAGATACCCTTCCTATGGATGCTTAAAATCTCAAACAAGCAACATCAATTGTAATATGATGAAAACCATGACAGTTACACAACCCTTCTTTGAAATAAGCAGGTAAACATGGCAATGATAGGAACTTACAAAATTACTCAATTAGATCCACCAAGTGGAAGAAAATCCTTAAATGTAAATATACTCCATTAAAAATATGACAATGAACGCTCCAAGAATGAGAGATCTCATAATCCAACCATGGAATATAAGTAAGAAAGTCAACCCTTATATAGGTTGTACCTCAACTCACTTTTAGAATAAAATATTATTTAAAATCCCAACTTCCTAACAAACTCAATTGTCAAAATACCACAAGTACAATATGAACTTAACAAGGAACTCACTAAGTAAGAAAGCCAACCCTTATATAGGTTGTACCTCAACTCACTTTTAGAATAAAATATTATTTAAAATCCCAACTTCCTAACAAACTCAATTGTCAAAATACCACAAGTACAATATGAACTTAACAAGGAACTCACTTCCCTATGAAGAATAATACATATCTCCTTTAACTTCTCTAACAAACATCTCCAAAGTATTTAAAACTCTTAACCATTTTTAACAAATTCATACATAAATGAGGAGTTGGTAAAATCTAAATTTGGAAGTGTTCAAATTATGTTTTTGAATCCATTCCTTAAATGGCAACCAGATTATGCAATTTCCATAACTAATACATGTAATTCTAAGATTTTTTTTACAGATTTCCAATAAAACTCCCAACAAAACAAAACTACTAAAAAAAAATATTAAAAACTTAAAATATTTATATACTTCCTCTCCACCACCTTATATCAAAATATATAAAAGTCTGTTTTCTATAAAATAATAAAATATTAAAACCTCCCAATCATGCCAAAATGGTTGTCCACGAATTCTCTCGTGAAATAACCAAATCAAGTTTTGAAAGGCCCACTGGGGGTGACGCCTCATGAAATAAATAATGCCAAGACAAAGAACTTTATGTCGCCTACACTAAATGATCCTCCATGAAGGAAAGCAGCGAATTCTTCAAAGGGGTCTTCATGGTAACAAGAACGAAGGTCCACATCAAGCGTCCAAAGGCTATCGCTAGGCTCCGGCCAGGAACCAATGGACAGTCATCGCTTCTGTTTACAGTCTTATAACTTTACGATTTCACTGATTCACAGTAAATTCGTGGCTTTTACCCTGCGAAAATCCCTGAGTGGATAAACTTGTATAGATCCTTGTTAATGAATTTCATTGGCAAACTCTGTAGATTCTAGCGGTTTCTTTTCATAAATGCTTGTTGTAGCTGAATAGATTTGATTGCCGATTTCACAGCATGCAAATAAATTATATGCTGCTTTTGTAGGATTTATTATAACTAGTATAGATTCATTTTGAAGGGATCTACCAAGTGCAGACATGGATCAAATCTTTCGAAGTGCAAACTCCTTTTTAAACTGCAAATGTTGAGGAAGTAATTTAATTTATCTAATTTGTGTATTTTTATATATATGCCATCAGTACTGGAATTTTGACAGAAATGCGCATCATGGGCCATTCTGCCCGCCATTTTGAGGGGCTGTCTTGGGCCAGTGATGGATGAAATTTTTACCAAATTCCTACCTCGTATGTCAATTCCTTTGTAAAAGGCCTGCTGATAGTGATGGGTGAATTTTTTAAAAAATTCTGCTGCTCTTGTAGGATTTACTTTAACCAGTATAGATTCATCTTAAAGGGGATCTACCAAGTGCCGAGAGGGATCAAATCTCTCAAGTGCAAACTCCTTTTTAGACTGCAAATGTTGAGGAAGCATTTTAATTTATCTAATTTGTGTATTTTTATATATATGCCATCAGTGCTGGAATTTTGACGGAAATGCCTGTCATGGGCCATTTTGCCCACCATGGGCCATTTTGACGATGGGTGCAATTTTTACCAAATTCCTACCCTGTATGCCATTTCCTTTGTAAAATCCCTGCCAATAGTGATGGGTGGCCTACATATTATTTTTATAATATTTTATCCTATCAAACTATAAAATGCACTTCTTCAACGCAATTATAAAACATAAACATTTCCTGATATTCAATATAATGGTGAAAGATAACTCCAAAATGTTCAATCCTGATATAATGGTGGAAGATAGCTCCAAAAAAACAGGCATTTTGCCATGCCTATTCCATACCTTTACAAACCTGTTTGAAGCTGGATTTGGAATCTCATTTGTTAATGTTGTTTTGAGTGTTATTTTGTTCGTATATCAATTTCACAGCGTCTTATAAATTTTCATTGCTCTCATCACTGGATCACTGCCTCGATACTTTGCTGCGAACCCAAAAGTGGTGGGAACAACTCAAATATTAGTTCAAAAGGCTTCAGTTTCAGTTATGGATCTATTACACAGCTCTAGTGTTTTTTGCTTCGAGTAGAGATTTATCTTAAAGGCATATTTATTAAGGATTGAGAGAGGGATCAAATTTATTGTATTGAGTAGAAATCTATCTTAAAGACATATCTATTAAAGATCGAGAGGGGGATCAAATTTTTTTTAGAAGTAGAAAGTTTAAGATTTAAAAAATTACACCTTAAGAAATTAGATAAAAAAAATTACACTTCAAAAAGAAATTGGATCCCTCTCATACATTATAGATCCGAATTGATACATATCCATCATACAGTACAGTGATAGTGCACCAGATCTAATGCAATCCAAAAACAGAAACATCCATGGGTTGCTGTCAGTCATTGAAGGAGGCCAGCTGCATCTCCAGAGAATTGAATGCTTGAAATCAACTAAAAACATTCTCTGGAGGGGTGGGATAACTGGCACTCAAATAGCCTCGCTTTTTTCACGATTTGTTCCTTAGATCCAGTTATAAAAATTGGCGAAATCCTTATTCCACCCCATTCACTGTGGAACTATGCCATGGAACTGTGTCCTCAAGAGTTTTTGGCCTATTTTAAGACGACCTGAATCATCCAAATTCCAAAAAAATAACGAGAAGGGATAAAATTGTGCCTGGCCAAAAAAATTTCTGTTGCCGGCGATTTGAGTACCAGTTATCACACGCCTTCTCTGGAGAGTCGTTTGACAGGCTTGCCAGATAATTGAATACTTGAAATCAACTAAAAACATTCTCCGGAGGGTCGTCTAACAGCCATCAAAGGCGGTCAAACACGCCTCAAGGTGAAAAAAAAAGCCATAAGTTCCCAAATAGAGAAAACGCCTTAGAAGGCTGTCAAACACGCCTCAAGGTTAAAAAAACCATAAGTTCCCAAATAGAGAAAACGCCTTACAGTGTAAAAATTGTCTATTTATCACATTTTTTCCATTTACACTAACAATTCCAAGACTATTAACCTCATCTACACTACCGGAAAAGTCCAAATCTTTAAACATCTAGAATATTCTGTATGTATTAGACCACAAAAACGGAGGACTAGGAGAGTGTGATTTCAATGGAATACTGAATCACTGATCCTTCCGCAACCTGCCTGCATTCCTTCCGAATTTCGATGAGAGTGACTCAAGCGTCCATCTCGCCTGATTTGATTTGGATTGATTTGATAGAAAACGTCAGAGAAATACTGCAGGCTAAACGCCCGAATTTCGATGAGAGTGACACAAGCGTCCATCTCGCCTGATTTGATTTGGATTGATTTGATAGAAAACGTCAGAGAAATACTGCAGGCTAAACGCCAGCCAGTGCCGATTAACATCGCTTGGCCGTTACAAGAATTTAAGGCTTAGACGCCACCGTCTTGTGTTATTTATTTCCCGAGGGAGGCAACTACAGAACATGCATGGCATGGCATCTGTCTTATTCTTCTTTGGTGCGTGCCATTCTTAGTGGACTCCACATATCTGGCCATCCAGCCAGCGCACCATGCACTATCCCTCCTTATGCTTTGCAGTTCTTTCTCTGCCCAACCGCCAGTCCATGCTCTTTATTATTGAACTTATTTTCTCTCACGGGCCTGAGTTGACGGCCCCCATGCTCTATATTTTCTGCCCTTCTTTCATTCTGCCACAATCCAATCATTCTTTATGTTTGTCGATGCAAAAAATAACTAGAAACAAAGTGTAAATAGCTGTCAAACAAAACACCATTGTCCTCTAACTACCTTTATGAGGTAACACTGCCCCTAGTGGGTAGACTATGCCTCTAAGTAAGTCAAAAGTTGTGAGGTCGGAGTTCAGGTAGCAAAGGGGTTCGTACCCTAATTATGGCACTGTGCAGGGTTTTCCTGCAACTTTATGCTGTGAGGAGATAGCGTGGGCTTAACTCTGGGTTAGAGGGGATTGTATATGATTTCCAACTTTACGCTACGTTTGGGAAGATGGTCATTTTAGAGAATTGTTTTCAGTCGATTTTACCTCCTGCCGAGAAAGGAAAATAAAAAACATGAATATTAACATCATTATCAATGGGAGGCATTTGTTGGTTCTGCGAAAGTGGGCTCTTCATGAACATGTCTGGTTCGTGGTTCATTGTGAGTGAGGTTGGGTTGTTCATTGTGATTGAGGGTGGGGCTAAGTATAAGTCTAGGCGATTCTTGGTCAACATTTTTACAGGAATTGTATAATCCACATATCTCCAACAAAACAAATTCAAACCATGCTTTGAGTGTTTAAAGCATTTTGAACAGGCGTGAGGTTGGTTCATTGTGATTGAAGATTCTTCGTCATCGTTTTTTTTACTACAGTTGTATACTCCACGTATCTCAACAAAACAAATTCGGACCATGCTTCGGGTGGTGTTCAAAGCATTTTGAATAGGTGTTGTTCCAACGCAATCTACCCTTCTGCCAGTGTGTGTATATATATATATATATATATATATATCGAGGTGTTCTTGTGACTGTGGTAGGCGACGATCTGATGCAGAATTGAACTGGCGACGAATGCAGGGAAACGATAGGGTATGCGTCTGCATCAACCGCGAGTTAAAATATCACGTTCCCTGAACCTACCCGAGGATGTCAAAGATCTGTTCAACAAGTACATCGAGAGCGACACATTCTCGTCTAAGTTCAACGGCGGATTGACGCCAGCGAGAAGGATACATAGCATGTCATCGTAGTGCTGCGTGAGCACACCCATGTGAGCATCTTCCACCGTCACGGCATCAATATTTACGAATTCACCCCTCTTACTCCCCTACTCATCCACCTACACCTAACCCGCATCCCCCTATCTCTTCCCCAACCACCTAACACACCACCACCCCATTGGTTTTCTATCTCACACACACTGACACATCCCTATGTCTCCCCCTACCACTAACACCCCCCTCCTCTCTCTCTCCCCCTATCTCCCCCTAACTCATACTAACCCCCTCTCCCCCTCTCTTTCACTGCCCTACTCATCCACCTACACCTAACCCCCACCCCCCTATCTCTTCCCCAACCACCTAACACATCACCGCCTCATTGGTTGTCTCCCTCTCTCTCTCACACACACAGTGACACATCCTTATATCTCCCCTTACCACCAACACCTCCCTCCTCTCTCTCTCTCTCTGCGCCCCCCCCCCCCCCTAACTGATACTAACCCCCACTCCCACTCTCTCTCACTCACCTACTCATGATCCCAACCTATACCCCCCTTTCTCCTTAATCACCCTTCTCCTCCCCAAACTCCTAATGCCCTCCTCTCTCTCTCTATCTCTCTCTACCCCTTACCATCCTCAATCTCTCTCTCTCTCTCTTTCTCTCTCTCTCTTACTCATCCACCTACACCTAACCCCCACCCCATATCTCTTCCCCAACCACCCAACACACCACCACTCCATTGGCGCTCTCTCTCTCTCTCTCTCTCACACACACACACACACACACACACACACATACAAAGTGATAGATTTATATGTCTCCCCCTACCACTAACATCCCCCCTCATCTCTCTCTCTCTCTTTGCCCCCCCCCCAAACTCATACTAACCCCCTCTCCCACTCTCTCTCTCACTCTGCTACTCATCCACCTACACCTAACCCCCCCTAACCCTATCTCCTCCCAAACCACATAACACACCACCACCCCATTGGTTCTCTCTCTCTCTCTATCTCTCTCACACACACACAGTGACACATCCCTATGTCTCCCCCTACCACTAACACCCCCCTCCTCTCTCTCTCTCCTTCCCCACCTCCCCTCTAACACCCCACCTCCTTTCTCTCTCTCTCTCTCCCTCCCTCCCACCCCCACCTCCTTTACTCCTTTCTCTCTCTCTCCCTCTCTCCCTGCCACCCCAACCTCCTTTACTCCTTTCTCTCTCTCTCTCTCTCTCTCTCTCCCCCTCCCACGCACCCCCACCTCCTTTCTCTCTCTCTCTCTCCCTCCCACCCCCACCTCCTTTCTCTCTCTCTCTCTCTCCCTCCCTCCTTTCTCTCTCTCTCTCTCTCCCTCCCTTCTTTCTCTCTCTCTCTCTCTCTCTCTTCCCAACTCATACAAACCCCCTCTCACACTCTCTCTCACTCCCCTACTCATGCTCCTCACCTATACCCCCTTTTTCCCTAATCAACCTTATCCTCCCCAAACCCCAAACCCTCTCTCTCTCTATCTCTCTCTCTTCCCTTTACCATCTCTCTCTCTCTCTCTCTCTCTCTCTCTCTCATGCTCCTCACCTATACCACTTTTCTCCCTAATCACCCTTCTCCTCCCCAAACCACTAACCCCTTCTCTCTCTCTGCCACTTACCACCCCCCCTTTCTCTCTCTCTCTCCTCACCTATACTCGCTTTATCCCTAATCATCCTTCTCCTCCCCAAACCCCTAAACATCCCCCTCTCTCTCTCTCATCCACCTACACCTAACCCCCACCCCCTTATCTCTTCCCCAACCACCTAATACACCACTACCCCATTGGCTCTCTCTCTCTCTCTCACACACACACACACACACAAAATGATACATCCCTATGTCTCCCCCTACCACTAACACCCCTCTCTCTCTCTCTCTCCCCCCTTAACTCATACTAACCCCCTTTCACACTCTCGCTCACTCCCCTACTCATCCAGCTACACCTAACCCCCACCCCCTATCTCTTCTCCAACCACCTAACACACCACCGCCCCATGGTTTCTCTCTCCCTTACACACACACACACGAAGCGACACATCCCTGTGTCTCCCCTACCACTAACACCCCCGCTCCGCTCTCTCTCTTAACTTATACTAACCCCTTCTCCCACTCTCTCTCTCTCCCCTACTCATACTCCTCACCTATACCCCCCTTTCTCCCTAATCACCATTCTCCTCTGTAATGTCCCCATTCAAATAATTATATAGCAGACAATCCTCATCAATCCTACCAAGTTCTCTAGGTTGAATGGGCACATTGGGAATTGTAATAAGGGAGCAAAGGAATAATGTTTATACATTAGAATAGTCCAAGTATTTAATAAATAAGTTGAATAAATGAATCCAAGAGGAATTATTGGTGGCAAATGGTTTTGAGGACATTTGGAGGATGTGGGACCCACACTAGCTTGGTTTCTCACTGTCAATGGCAAATCTCACTTGCCATTTCGAATCCATGGGAAGGAAAACATTATTGGGTGACTTGGTAAGGCATACACATGGCATTGAGCATCTTAGGTTGAAATGGGATTGAATAGTAACCTCCATGGGAGAGGAAGATTCAAATTGGAGACTAGTCGACACTTGGGCTAGATTCCCTAGTATATGACAACAATGATGAAGCATCTATGACATATATGAAAAAATTTAGATCTAACTTCTGAAATCTGACCATTATGAAATGTCAGCCCCAAAAATAGCCTCAAGGAAGGTGCTCATGGAGTTGGAGGAAGCCAAATAGACTCCTACTCGAATTTGGGAGAAGATGGAGGGTTGGAAACTAGGAGACAAGTGGAAAATGTGGAATATTTCCTAAGTGTAAATCTATAGAAGCTAAAGAGAGGATTTCGACCCTTAAAAGGCTAATGTTGATTATAAAATGTAGAAATCAAGTATGAGAATGGCTTTTGATGATTTGAGAAAAATTACATTTGTGAAGAGAGAGCTAGTGGATGACTAGTTTCTTGCCTTAGCCAATTTTGAGGGTGAAAGATTCCCATCCAAGTTGGTGTTTGGAGAGGCCACTCAGGCCTTTCATGGTGCTTTAATGGAGTTTGTATTTGCAGGTAGCAGCTACATGAAGGTTCATGGTTTGGTTTAGTGCAACACTTTCTCTCCACCATTTCCAGTTTTGAAGGCATATTCATGCTCCTTGAGGGATTGCGCTTTGGGTGAGCACTTGTACTCATTGGGAGAGATTATTATAATATATTTATGATTGTAATAGATTCATATCCTCTATTATTCATATTCAAAAAGTCTCAGGTCGAAATACCCACTGATTGTATGCAAAAATGTTGATTAATGAGCAAACAATGTCCATTTCCCCACTACATTGATGTATAGCATGGTAATGCTGATGATTTCGAATGAATGGATGATTCTCTGATACATTTATGATTAATGGAATTCCATGGATGTATTACAAGTTTCATGTATTGTACTTAAGCATTTAAATTATTTTTACTTAGTTTAATTGCATTGGGAGAAGAAATAGTGCCATTTCCCCAAGGGTTGAATTGATGATTTTTGAAGTTGAATGGGAGAGGGTTGGAACAGAGATAAAAATCAATTAATGATGCACATGAGACCTTAATAACATACTTAATACATCCCCTACCTCTGTTCATATATTCGAAGGATTTTGGAAGCATTTGGGAGGCCATTTTCATTGTTTACCTAGGGGGGATTTTATGCATAAATTGCTAGTTAAAACACCATACATTGACCAGAATACAAATGAAATTTGCAAAAGTCTTTTGAGGGTTATAAATCATCCATGAAATTAATATTCAGGTCTAAATATCATTCATATACCCTTACAGAAGATTTGGGAGCATTTGGGTTAATTTGGAGGCCAAAACAGTAAAACTAGTCAAAGTTCGAAATTGGGGAAAAATTGAAAAATTGGGCATTTTCATAAATTTTTAAAAAATGGACATTACAAGTGGTATCAGAGCATGGTCTTGGAACTTGATGGTATTAACAAAAATCCAAACAAATAAACCGCCACCCTTTGAACCAGTAGTTGAAGAAGTTTTGGTTGAAGAAGAGATAGTAGGAGAAAAAGAGTTTTTTTCTAAAATAATGGGTAGAGAGGAGGATGAAGAGTTAAGATAGCAAGAGACACTTATTGCAATCTTAGAACCATGTTTCTCTAAAATTTCCACTAGCATGGACAGAATGGGTAACAAAATTACGCAAGGATTATAATTGTTGATCAGCCAACTTGGAAGCAAAGGGCTGATAGGAGATAACAGTGGTTCACACTCAGGGGAAAAGATAAAAGGGAGTGAGCATATTTTTTTCAAGCACAGGACCACATAATAGACCTGATGAATTCAAAAGCACACAAAGGCATACTACACCTAAATTTATCATACCCAAAGAAGAGCCTAACATTCAGATGGATAGTATTAAACTAGCAACTGATTGGAATGGGTTGAGTGAAGAGTGTAAAAGAGGTTTACCATTCAGTGACTATTTTGATGCTATACATAAAATGAAAAGGAGGGAAGACAATAGGAGTCCATTCCAAAACAAATAATTAAATAGTGATATTGGAAAAATGTCACTTCCTACTTTTGATGGTTCTCCTCAAAATTTTGCTAACACTTCGGTTCAAAAATTGGATGTGTATTTTCAGCTGAATCCTATGCTAGAAGAGGATGCATTAAAAATGGTCATTTTGCATTTGGACGGAGATGACAATGAATGGTGGTTTCATGGGCTGAAAACCTTGGGTCATAATCAGGTTAAAACATATGGAGAATTTGTTGACAGGGTATTAGAGAGATTTGAACAAAAAGATCTAGAATTGCTTTTCAAAGAACTAGCTCAATTGAAGCAAACTGGGACCCCTACTGAATATATGTTGGACTTTCAAAAACTATCAGTTAAGGTGGCTGATGTCTCTATGGGAAGGTTAGTATTTTTGTTCACTGAAGGTTTGGCTGAACCCTTAAAAGATTTGGTCAAAGTCCACAAGCCAACTACATTAAAAGATGCAATGAGCTTGACTAAAGATCTCCAAAATGTGCTTCCTAGAACAAGATTTCCTCCCAAGCCTAGCTACAAATTTGAAAAGAAACCTTGGCAAAGGGATGGATATGATAAGAAACCTTGGCAAAGAGAGTCATTTTAAAGGAATAAAAAGGACTAAACATGGACAAACTTCGAAAAAATAAACTGTGCTTCACATACTTCCAACCATGGACACTGGGGCACAAATGTACTAAAGGAAAGACTCAATACATAGAAGTATTTTCTGATAATGAGGGGTATGATGGGGGCATGGATGAATATGGACATATTTCAGATCAAGAAGAGGCATATGAGACAACAATAGAAGAGGAGAGACAAGAAGAAAATCAGTCTTTACTGGACAAAGCAAGAATGGCGGTACTTTCAGCAGTACCTCGCTATCATACTATCCAATGCAAGGGTGTGGTACAAGGACAAAGGACTTCAATTTTGGTAGATGGAGGACCCACCCATAACTTCATTGATGCAGAGATGGTGGAAAAAATAAAGATACCTATTGAACCATTTGATGGCTTTACAGTGGTCATTCCCGGTCACAACACAATGCAATGCAAAACATGGATTCCAAAGCTGCAAGTCACCGTAGGTAACTATACTTTTGTTGATAGTTTTTATGTGGTTGATGTTGTTGATACTAATGTGGTTTTGGGAGTGCAATGGTTTTATTCAATAGGAGAGCATACAGTAAATTACCAAATTCCTGAAATAAAATTCCAAGATTCAAAAGGGGTACAAAGAGTTGTGAGAGGGTAGCACACTTATCCAAATCAAGTAGTGACTTGCAATAGTATGAGATCTATATTGAGACATGGGGACATAGAATGGGCTGCTGAATGTCATATTACATCTCCCAAGGCAAATATAAAGATTGTTGAACACCCAAAGGAGATAGAGAGACTTTTGCAAAAATATGAAAAAGTTTTTAGAGACCTTCCACATGGTAGACCACCGGATAGGGGGGTTGAGCATAGCATTATTTTGGAAGAGAGTACTTCACCCATTCACATACCACCTTATAGACATCCTAAAAAGTTCAGAGATGAGATTGAAAAATCCATCCAAGAACTCCTAGAGTTGGGACTCATTAGACCAAGCTCTATCCTTTATGCTTCTTCAGTAGTGCTAGTGAAGAAAAAAGATGGAACATTGAGAATGTGCATAGATTTTAGAGCCTTGAACAAAAAGACTATCAAGAATAGGTATCCTATTCCTAGGATTGATGAGCTCATGGATGAGCTACATAGGGCCAAATACTTCTCCAAAATTGACCTTAGATCAGGGTATCATCAAATTCGAATGAAAGATGAAGATATGCAAAAGACCGCTTTTCGATGTCATTATGGTCACTTTGAATTTCTTGTCATGCCTTTTGGGTTAACTAATGCTTTAGCCACATTTCAAACATGCATGAATAGGATCTTTTGCAAGCAACTAAGAAGTTTTGTTTTGTTTTCCTTTAATGACATTCTCATTTACAGTAAAACATGGGAAGAGCATTTGCAACAATTAGAGATTGTGTTGAAAGTTTTGCAAGAAGAGACCTTATTTGCTAAGTTGTCAAAGTGTGAATTTGGGATGAAAGAGTTACTGTATCTTGGGCACATTATTGGGAAAGAAGGAGTGAAAGTAAACATGGAAAAAACCAAGGCTGTCTTAGAATGGCCATCACCAAAAAATATCACCGAATTGAGAGGATTTATTGGCATATGCACCTACTACAAAAAATTTGTGAAGGGATTCTCCAAGTTGACTTCTCCACTCACTAATTTGACTAAGAAGAATGCTTTCAAGTGGGATGAAGAGGATGAAAAGGCCTTCCAAAAAATGAAAGAGGTAATGAGTAGTTTTCCCATACTTGCACTTCCTGATTTTACTAAACCTTTTGTTGTGGAATGTGATGCTTCAGGTGGAGGAATAGGGGCTATCCTAAAGCAAGGCCAACACCCCATAGCCTTTGAGAGCAGAAAGTTGCATCCTCATGAAAAACTTTACTCCATCTATGATAAAGAAATCCTGGCCATTATGCATGCATTGGCCAAATTCAAACAATACTTGGTGGGAAGCAAGTTTGTGGTGAAAACTAACCATAATAGTCTAAGACATTTTCTCACCCGAAAATATCTAAATGAAAGGCAACAAAAGTGGGTAAGCAAAATCCAAGCTTATGATTTTAATATTGAATATGTCAAGGGAAATAATAATATAGTAGCAGATGCTTTGTCAAGAAGACCTTCTTTTTCTCTCATGGACATTGCCAAGGATTGGAAAAACATGCTACTAGTTGAATATGCTAAAGACAAATTTGCTTGTGATGTGTTGAATGGAATCAAAGGGGATGATAACTACAGGATTTTGAATGGGATGATATATTATAAGGGCATAATTTATTTAGTTCAGAACTCAAAGCTCAAGTACTGAATTTTGCAAGAAGCACATGATTCCCCACTGGCGGACCATCCGGGGATCTTCAAAACTTATAGACAGTTGAGGCAAAGGTTTTTTTGGAAAGGGTTGAAGGAAGATATTCAGAAATATGTGAATGAATGTAAAGTATTTCAACAAAACAAATCAAAACTCACATGTCCAGCTGGGCTATTACAACCATTGCCCATTCTGGAGCAAAAATGGGACAGTATCTCCATGGATTTCATCACCGGTTTGCCTAAATCTTTGGGTAAGGATTGCATCTATGTGGTAGTGGATAGGTTGAAAATATTTGCTCATTTATTTGCTATTACATCATCTTTTAGTGCTGCACAAGTGGCTGATATGTTTTTCAAATTAATCTTCAGATTGCATGGGCTCCCCAAGAGCATTGTCAATGATAAAGATAGTAGATTCATGGGTTCCTTTTGGCAAGAAATTTTTAGGTTGGTGGGCACTCAATCAACTACAAGTACCAGCTATCATCCACAAACTGATGGAAAAACAGAGAGGGTGAATCAATGGTTGGAAGGGTACCTAATAAACTATGTGGAAGAGCAGCAAAAATCATGGGCAAAATGGCTACACTTGGGTGATTTTTGCTACAACACCACTTATCATATGTCAATAGGGATGTCTCCTTTCAAAGCATTATATGGTTATGATGCACTCACATTTGTTGAAATCATATTTGGTTATAGTATAGCCCCAAATGCTAAATATTGGGTGGAAGAAAGCCAATATATTTTAAAGCTCTTGAAAGACAATTTGCAAGTTGCTCAAAATCAACAAAAAAAATATGTCGATAGACATAGAGAAGAAAGAACCTTTCAGGTCAATGATTTAGTATATTTAAGGTTGCATCCATATAAACAAACATCTCTAAAAAAGAATGGAGAAGAAAAATTAAAACCAAGGTACTATGGGCCATAAAAGGTAGTGCAGAAGATTGGAGAGGTAGCATATGAACTAGAACTTCCGGAAGGAAGTAAAATCCATAATGTATTTCATGTTTCTTGTATTAAGAAAGCCATTGGTCAGAAAATCATCACTTCAGAAATATTTCCTCCCTTGGATGATGAAGGTCAACTCACACTTGTTCCGGAAAATATTTTGAAGACACGGGAAAGGAGGTCGAGGAGCAGAATTAGAAAAGAATATTTAGTACAATGGAAGGACCTACCAATGAAAATGCCACATGGGAAGAGGAGAATATTTTGCAGCATCCTAATTTTCCATTACTTGAGGACAAGCAATCTTGCGTGGGCAGGACTGTAATTTCCCCATTCAAATAATTGTATAGCTGACAATCCCCATCAATCCAACCAAGTTCCCTAGGTTGAATGGGTACATTGGGAATTGTAATAAGGGAGCAAAGGAATAATGTTTATACATTAGAATAGTCCAAGTATTTAATAAATAAGTTGAATAAATGAATACAAGAGGAATTATAGGTGGTAAATGGTTTTGAGGTTATTTGGAGGATGTGGGACCCACACTAGCTTGGTTTCTCACTGCTGCATGGCAAATCTCACTTGCCATTTCAAATCCATGGGAAGGAAAACATTATTGGGTGAATTGGTAAGGCATACACATGGCATTGAGCATCTTAGTTTTAAATGAGATGGAATAGTAACCTCCATGGGAGAGGAAGAGTCAAATTGGAGACTAGTGGACACTTGGGCTAGATTATTTAGTCTATGACAACAATGATGAAGCATCTATGACATCTATGACAAAATTGAGATCTAACTTCTAACATCTAACCATTATGAAATGTCATCCCCAAAAATAGGCTCAAGGAAGGTGCTCATAGAGTTGGGAGAAGCCAAAGAAACTCCTACTAGAATTTGGGAGAAGATGGAAGGTTGGAAACTAGGAGACAAGTGGCAAATGTGGAATATTTCTTAAGTGGAAATATTTAGAATCTAATGAGAGTATTTCAAACCTTAGAAGAATAATGTTGGTTATAAAATGTAGAAATCAAGTATGAGAATGGCTTTTGATGATTTGAGAAAAAATTGCATTTGTGAAGAGAGAGCTAGTGGATGATCACTAGTTTCTTGCCTTAGCCAATTTCGAGGGTGAAAGATTCCCATCCAAGTTGGTGTTTGGAGAGGCCACTTAGGTCTTTCATGGTACTTTAATGGAGTTTGTATTTGCAGGTAGCAGATATAGGAAGGTTCATGGTTTGGTTTAGTGCGGGACTTTCTCTCCACCATTTCTAGTTTTGAAGGCATATTCATGCTCCTTGAGGGATTGCGCTTTGGGTGAGCACTTGTACTCATTGGGAGAGATTCTTATAATATATTTCTGATTGAAATAGATTCATATCCTCTATTATTCATATTAAAAAAGTCTCAGTTCAAAATACCCACTGATTGTATGCAAAAATGTTGATTAATGAGCAAACAATGTCCATTTCCCCACTACATTGATGTATAGCATGGTAATGCTGTTGATTTTGAATGAATGGATGATTCTATGATACATTTATGATTAATAGAATTCCATGGATGTATTTTACAAGTTTCATGTACTGTACTTGAGCATTTAAAGTATTTTTACTCAATTTAATTGCTTTGGGAGAAGAAATAGTGCCATTTCCCCAAGGGTTGAATTGATGATTTTTGCAGTTGAATGGGAGAGGGTTGGAAAAGAGATAAAAATCAATTAATGATACACATGAGACCTTAATAACATGATTAATACATACCCTACCTCTATTCATATATTCGAAGGATTTTGGAAGCATTTGGGAGGCCATTTTCATTGTTTACCCAGGGGGGATTTGATGCATAAATTGCTAGTTAAAATACCATACATTGACCAGAATACAAATCAAATTTGCAGAAATATTTTGAGGGTTATAAATGA